>JAWWMP010000165.1:38979627-39049005 GCA_035047865.1 Dendrocincla tyrannina
TTTTTTTTTTTTTTTTTTTTTTTTTTTTTTTTTTTTTTTTTTGTTTGTTTTTTTTTTTTTTTTTTTTTGTTGTTGTTGTTTGTTTGCTTTGGGGTTTTTGTTTTGTTCTTTTTTTTTCCCCAAATATACACACCAGATAAAAAGAAGGTTCCAGCAGCACATTTCTTCTTAGCATGAAATCTCCCTTGTCCATTCTTTACACACGTTTATGACACTTAACTAGAAGCTTTCAAAAAAGTTCATTACAAACACAAAGCAAGGCTGTTGGAACCTAGAAATTGCCTCTCTGCCTTTTGTGCTTTCTCAAGTCTCAAAATCATTGGCCTGATTACAGTCTTCCTCTAAATCTCACCGGTCAGTTTGCCAGTGGAGAAGGGACAGTTGAGGCCCATTAAGGTAAGTAAAACTATCAGAAGAGTAAAGGGTGGAGAGTGGGCCGAAGGAGGCAGTGACTTTTCCTGTCCGATCTTATCCAAATGTTAGTGGAAATTTGAGACATGATGGATTCTCTTCAGGTCAAAACATGGGTACAAATTCCAGTTTGGATGTCAGAAATTGTACTGGTGCATAAAATGCCACATTTAATTGCTCCAGTATCCAGGTTCTTACATGAATATTATTGTCCTGCACTACTATGTTACTGAATTGTTCTAAGGTAGAATACAGCTGATGTCTCAAGGTAACTTAAAGTCATCCTGCTGTCCTTGGAACTGCGTTAAATTTAAAAGAATAGTGTAAATAATTAGAGAAATCAATTACTTAATTACTCCCCCCATCCCTCAAATTAAATCTGATTCTCATGGCTGCAGAAAACTCAGCCCTCACATAAATGTCCAAGAAATAGGTAGAAAGCAACCCACTAACGGAGCACCAGTAAGACATTAAAGAAGCTGTAAGCTTATGATGTACAAGAGGTTGAAAGAACTGTTTAGCCTGGAGAGAAGGTGGCTAAGGCCATCTAATTCCTGTCTTCTACCATCTAAAGGTTAGACAGATGACAAAGATGGGCTTTCTCAGAGGCTGACTACAGAAACATGAGAGGCAATAGGCAAAAGTTGCAACAGGAGAATTTGGATTGGATATAAGGTAAAATTTTTCACAGTGAAAGCAATTAAGAGCAAGAGCAGTAGCAGGAACACAGAGAGACTGCAGTCTCCATCCTTGATTTTCAGAACTCTCCTAGACAAGGCACCTGAAGAACTAAGAAGTCAGCCCTGCTTTGAGCAGGAAGCTCACCAGATGACCTTCAGAGATCCCTCCCAACTTACATATTTCTATGAGTCTATAATTGTGTTGAATATAGTGGAGTTTAAATCAAGTTCATCAATTTAAGTAAGAGAAATTGATTTGAGATTTTTGAATGACACAGATTGGTAGGATAAATCAAACTTGAGTTAGTATTTTAACTAAATACATGCTGGAATATAAAAAAGAATGGATTTATTTTGTCTTGTTTCAGAGGAAATAAAATTGAGAGACAGAGGAAACATTGAAGGATAAAGAAAACAAGTTATTAAGAATCTTCTAAATATCATCCATCTATTCTTCACTGCTACTTTGCTATTAAATAGGACTTTAGTTTTTTGTTTTATTATATAATTTTTAGATAGGTGACATATGTCACTTGCATCTAAGACATCAGTGCAAACATGAAGATGATATTACCAGAACTCCTTTAGGTTTCTGTTACAAGGTCACATCCTGCCACTTTATACAAATATTATTCCTCTGTAAAGGAACTGGAATGTGAATGATTAATTACAGACTAAGGACCAGAATCATGTGCAGCAGTTTTAGAAAGAAACCAAAAGAAAAAAAGAAGAAAAAAAGAAAATCAAGACATTCTGTATAATAACACATTTGGTGCAACTATGGGAAACTTCAAAGTTCTGAAGTAAAAGACAAAGAAACATTTGTTCTTCACACAATGTTTTGATAGATTTAGAACTTTAAGATGATGTGCATAATAATTAGGTTTTAATTAAAAAGGTTGCATGACTCAACTGAAAAAAATGATGTATTGAAGTATTTTGCTTAGGAATTTTACTAAAATCATGCTCTACAAATCAAAATACAGGACAATAAAAGAAAATCATATCAGCATTTGACAGCAAATACACTTTGATAGGCTAGCATTTATTTCAATTTTAAGAGAGCTGGAGTAAAATCTTTGCACAGTGAGGAGCTGAATCCATTACTGTCTTCAGTCTGCTAAAACCCAAGAATATGGAGTAGAGTGTTTTTTGGAGCACAAGAAAACTCTGGACAGTGCTTAAGAATACTTCAAGTTACTAAGTACTTAGCAGTGGCTTCTTTAATAGCTTCTTGTGTTAATTTATTAAGCTATTAGTTGTTTTTCTAGTTGCTAAGCATTTTCAGTAAAAGAAAATACCTAAACCAGATATAATTATGAGGCTAAAATACCACTTAAACTATTTCATTAATTTTGACAATACAGAATAATTGCAGGGTTTTTTTTCTGTAACATTAGATATACAGGTCAAAAATACCTTAGCCTTTAAGAGTCTTATCCTACACTCCTTAATCAAGGATAATTTTTACTGTACTATCAACAGGAAACTTTTCCCCTAATAAAAATCAGAGGATTAATATGCCAAATGAGTTTAAGGTTCCAATTTTAATCAGTGGGGGAGAAATAAAATGCCTTACATCTGCCACTGTCCTTACTTATATTTTTAAAGGAGGAAGCTTAGGTTTTTACCTTCACTGCCCTTTTGGGTGTTTCCGCCAAGACAGGAGGAAATATTCCTTTGTAGAAGCCAAGTAATCTAACAAATAAAAAAAAAAATTATTTCTGTTTGGATAAAAAGACATGTAATTATCATAGTGCCAGTTTTATTTTCATTTTTGAGTAAAGCAACTAACGTTTCAGCATTTCCAGGCATACAGACAAATAATGATGCTCTCTGCTTAGTTGCTAAATAACTAATGTGATACTGGTTATATCATGTGCTGGTGAGATCATATAAAGGAATCAGCAATGAATATGTAAAAATTAAATCAATTTTTTTCTGAGTAGACAAGAAATTGTACTTAAAAGGAAAGGAATAGTTTTGATAATGAAAAGGAAGTATTATTTCAGTTTTTAAATTTTCTTGGCACAGCAATGATAATATTAAAAACTGAAGTCACAAAATACAAGCTTGGAAAAAACTGTGACTTTAGCAAGTTGCATAGAAAAAACCTGCATGTTCACCTTCAGATGCTAGGGTAAGAGGTGCTTTAAAGTTTAGTTTTAAACATGACTCAAAATGTATGAAGGGGTTTTTTTGGCAACTTAGTTTTAACACAACTTAGCTATTCACAGAGACAAAACAGAATGTATGTATTTTACCTTGAAAAAAACACTTGGGCAGTATCTTGACACTGTACTCACTCAGGTCTCTGTCCCTCTCCTGACCTGGCTTCCTAAACAGCTAAGGGTTTTATAGTATCTGCTGACTTTTGGAACTCTCCTGAAGCCAAAGATCTACTTGTTGCAGTGTTTTGTTTTGCATAATCTCAATTTTGTATCTATCTATCTGTCTATCTAATCTATCTACCTATCTACCTATCTATCTATCTATCTATCTATCTATCTATCTATCTATCTATCTATCTATCTATCTATCTATCTATCTGTCTATCTGTCTATCTGTCTATCTGTCTATCTGTCTATCTGTCTATCTGTCTATCTGTCTATCTGTCTATCTGTCTGTCTGTCTGTCTATCTGTCTATCTGTCTATCTGTCTATCTGTCTATCTGTCTACTTATCTATCTAATCTATCTAATCTATCTATCTATAGATATAATTAGATAGATACAGACATATAAACTGCTACAAGCACACATTTGCAGGCACTCTAAGCTCTGCTTACAAGGCCAATGTAGATGCACAATTCTGGGTCTTGGGAATGTTTTAAATGACAGGTAGTTCTCAAAATCACCAAATGAGGTAAAAATAGACATAGTTCTTGTCTGCTAGGTCTTCACAGTAACCTAGATAGTGCATAGCCAGAGTTCAGAAAGGGATATAATGGAATCACCAAGAAGAATCATAGAATCATGCGGGTTGTATGAGACCTTCAAGATCATCCAGTCCAACCCAGCACTACCACTGTAACCACATAACCACTAAACCAGATCTCCCAGTGCCAGATCCAGATGCTTCTTGAACACCTCCAGGGATGTTGACTCCACCACCTCACTGGGCAACCTATTCCAAGGCCTGATGACCTTAACAGTGAGGAATTTTTTTTCAAGTATCTAATCTGAATCTCATATCTTATCTTAAGACTACCTTGCTAGCCAACAAGAGCATATCTTACAATTTATTCATCTTCATTTCATACACATTTATTCAAGACTGTAAGAGGATGCTGTCTGAAAAAAACCAAACAAACCAACCCCCAAAAAATCACTTCTGAAAGCAGAGAACTGGTGTCTTTTTAAAATGTTGAAAAGAGGTGATGTTAGAATGTGATGATTCACCTTTCTGAAGCAGCCTACTATCTGGAATATTTATGCAGAATGTGTAAGAATCATGACATCAACAGATTACAGATCACAGATATAGTTATTCTGTGAATGTCAAAGAAAACCAACTAAATTTGTATTCCCCCAGGGAATGTAAAATACCACTATTTTCCCCACCCTTCTTCGAATGCTTCTCTAGAGCTCTCTTTTTAAGCTTCTCCAATGTAAATGACAAAATTTAGGCCTTATAAGATGCTCCAGGGTGGAACTCTTGCTTATCCTTTCTCTAAAATAAGCAAATTATGAACTCTAGTCCATGATAAAAGGATACTTTTAGCATTTTATACAACTGTGGTTTCCTGACAAAATACTGAAAGTCCTTGGGTAGCAGATTTAAGGAACTCAGCTGAGTCATTAGATGTTTTAATGTCCCCAGTTTCCCCTAATAAATGCCTATAGATATGGATATAGCAATATAGATATACTGGACCCATAGAAACACAGAATCACTCTGGCCTATCATTCAGAACATTAAGGAAGATGGATCCAGTATTGATGGAATTGGATCCAGTATTGATTACTGGGGTACACTGCTAGCCTTACGTCAGGCTTCATGCCACTGATCACCACCCTCTAGATCTGGCCATTCAGCCAGTTTTCAACCCTCCTCAGTAGATACTTACTGAGGCACTTGTTGCTCTTGACATCCTGCACCAAGTTCAACTCCAGGTGGGCTTTGGCTTTCCTAACCATGCCTCTACATGCTCAGGCTGTTTCTATACTCCTCCCATGCTACCTGCTTCCACCTTCTGTATACTTCCTTTTTATAACTGAGTTTTGCCAGGAGCTCCTTGACAGGCGTCTTGGGATTTTTGCCTGACTTCCTGCATGTTGGGATGGACTTCTCTTGAGTGGAGGTGATCCTTGAATACTACCCAGATTTCCTGAATCCCTCTTCCTTGCAGAGTCCTTTACTGGGGGACTGAAGAAGATACAGTCTGTACTCCTGAAGTCTAGGGTTGTGAACTTTCTTTTTGCCTTACTCCCTCTTCTCAGGTTCCTGAACTCCACCATCTCATCACAACAACTAAGGCTCCACTCAACCTTCATCCCAACGACACCTTCCTCATTTGTGTATTAGAGCTCCAGCAGAACACTTCTCCTCATTGACTCTTTAACTTGTGTCAAAAAGTTACCATTAATGCTCTTCAGCAATCTGATGGATTGCTTATGCCCTGCTCCTCCTTCAGTCCCTCAAGAGGATTGAAGTATCCATGAGCATCAGGGTCTGCAAACATGAGGCTGCTTCTGTCTCTCTGTACAGCGTCTCATCTGTCTGTTCTTCCTGGTCAAGCAGCCCATAGGAGACACCTACGACCAAGTCACCACTGTAAGTTTGCTCTTTAATCCTTATACATAAGCTCTCATCTATTATCCTTAGGCAGAGCTTCATGTATTCTACTTGCTCTCTCCCTTTCTTCCTGGCCAGTCCTTTCTAAAAAGCCTGTATTTCTCCACTGCAGCACTCCAGTCCAGCCTCTGTATCTCTGGGATCCACACAAAATCCTACCCCTGTGGCTGCACACCGACCCCTAATTCCTCATGTTTATCTCCCACGTTGTATATCTTAGTGTGCCTTAGGCAGTTTGGAGAGACTTCCTCATGTACATGCAAATTCTTGAGGTGACCCCACTTGAGCCCTGTTTTACTCATTTTGTGTTCATCCTTGTTCACATCACCCCAGGCACTTTGCTTTTCACACTGTCCATTGCTGTCCCAGAGCTGCAGTAACTCCCTCCCTCCCAGCTCCTGGTTTAAAGCCCTGTTTATCAGGTCAGCCACCCTGCAACAAAGATACCTGTGCATGTCATGTCAAGTTGATCTGCTTATTGCCGCTCTAAGGCTGACACTAAAAAATTTTCTGCTGGAGGAACCCCTGCTGTGAATCAGGTGAATCCACAAAGCCCAGCAAATATACTCATGGCTCTATAAATCCCTAAAATGTGAAGGAATCTGTAAATGAGTTTCAATGCTTTAGTCCTCCTTTTCTCTGTGGAGGCAAATCTCATCATGAAAAACAGAGAGGAAGGAGTTAAGGTCTATTCCTATGGAATACATTAAGTTTAGAAATCTAAAAACACATGAAAACTTTGAGAATATACATCCATATATGCAATATGTAATTCAGTAAACATGGTAAGAACTAGCTCAGTATTTAATTATGAACTGTGGTTTAGGGTTTTTTTCTTTCCTGATTTGAAATAGAAGCAGAAAAAAGGTCAGCAAGCACAGCCAGTGAGATGAAATAAATAAAGGAAAGGAGGAAGTAGAAGACAATCCCATCCCATTACTGCCTATTGTCAACTGATTAATTTCTTGCATAAAGAGTAGTCTCTTTTAGAACCTCCTGTGCCTGAGGTGAAGGACCAGCAGCTGCCCCCAAATTTTCCAAATAATGTTTTGCTAATTGTCCCCATTAATGGTAAAATTATTTAAAATCTTTGCAGAATGAACTGTTTACTTAATTTTGAAAAACTAGCATCATAGTAATAACAACCTGAATGGCTCTGCCAGTCAGAAAGTACATGCACACACCGTGATCTTGTACTTCTCTTTTGCTTGGTCAACAAAACTGAGTCAGCCTACTTGCTCACAGAGTATAACATTTTTCAAAAGCAACTAATTATTGGTGATGACACTTCACTTTTGAAAGATATCACCTGGATTCAGGCCTTCCGTCAGAAAACTGGAGTTCAGAAAAATTATGGAACAGCAGTAGCAGCAGCAATCACTGCAGAGTGTGTTAGAAGAGAGAGGACATGACATCATATCCCTAGCTAGAGACACTGGAAAGAACAAATAAATTTCTAACAGAAACAGAGCTACATCTTATTTTGTTTCAGCATTAAGGGTCTAAATGAACATCACCATTCAATTGTATTCTGGGCAAGAGCCCAAACTCATCTTCACAGCAGTTGATTTTGAAACATTTCAGTCAATCATATCATCTCAATTTGTACTTTCAGGCTTTCCTCATCCTTCTGGTTTCCATTTCTTCTTTGGAAGCCTTGAGCCATTCACCCTGGCAAGATGACCAACCTAAATCAGTTATTTTCTCTGAATTATACTGAAATTGGGATCTTGTTCTTGTTGTTTTCTTCCTCTGTCTTTCACATAATTTTCCCTTTAAGGATCTAATAAAGCTGATTGAAGGCATAAGCACAATATTCCCTTTTTTCTATTGCTGTCAAATCCAAGGCACTTAGCCACATTGTTTTATAATTGAAACAAAAACCCTCTTAGGTCGAATTCTGCTTTCATTACCTCTGCATTATCCCAAGTATAAATAAAAGACCCGGGTTTCATGACCACATCACTTACATTAAACAAATGCACAACTTTCTGATTTTACAATATGTTTTATTTCAACAAAGGGAAGGAATTTTGAAGTCATGGTTGGTAAAAAGGTGGGTGTTCTTCAAAAAGAGGGAGAAAATATGTCTAAATATAATGAAATTTGATTAGAGTTTCATTTATACTAGCAAAAAGGTACCTTTTAATTTCATGGTGTGTAGCGTATTGTTTTTTTATTATTAACAGAAAGTAAATAATCGAAAACAGGGCAATATTACTTTAACATAGCTATTAGTCTGAAGTGATCTCTGTGTTGCCTCAGCTGAAGATTTGAAAGATTTTAAATTCCCAGAAGTTTCAGAAAGACTATCAAGCACTTAATGAAGGCAGGCACAAATGGGTACCTACCACTGAGAAAGAGTGACATATCTTGCCATTTATTTTGAAAACTGCAAGTCACTTATTGGGTCACACATACAGTTCACCCTCAATCACAACATCTGCAGCCATTTGCCCAGCTGAAGCGACATGCTGTAGGGAAGGCTGGATGTCATTCTGGACAAGTGGCACAGTGTTTGGCATCGTTGAAAAGATATTAATGGTCCAACAAGTTCACAGAAAACCAGGCTCGGATTATCTGTTGTTTTCCAAAAAGCTTTTTTGTTCTTGTAAAGTATGTTATGTATATTATCCTACCGCAAATGTGAAATACACGTCTCTACAGGAACCTCATATAAAGCTAGCAATGACACAGTTAGCTAAGTTGGCTTCTGAATTTCCATTAGGCAAACAATTTTTTTTTATTCTGTGTCTGCTATACAGATATCTGCCATTTTAGACACTGTTATTAAATGTTAGGTGCTTATTTTCATAGCATATTTCACTTTTTTTTTTTCCCACTGTACTTTCATTGCAACCCATGAGAATTAAGGAAAAACATAATTTTTTTGCAGTAAGTAAATGTAATACAGAATCATCTCTTACTATGTGCCTGTAAACACTGATGTTATGCTCTATGCTGAAAGAAGACCAAGTATCCAGCTATAAGAACACTAAAAGCAGACCAATTAATGAAAAAACCCCTCAAATAAATTAAGACAACACAGCGTATGAAAAGTGACTAGTTAAAAAGGAAGAGACTTACAGTGAAAGCTATTAAGATACTTTAGGAAAGTACTAAACAGTGGAGAAGCTGGCTCAGAAACAATCAGGCTATCCGAGAAATAGATTAATAATCAGCATCAATCTACCTCACTTATTCAAAATGACAGTCATCACTGTATTTACTGCATGTGTGTCAGATTATGAAGTTATTATGATCCATCATCCATGTGACTGTTATTCTTACTGAGAAATGAGTCTTTCATCCATGAGTTTTAATCACCTTTCAATCCCTTGGTCAAAATCCTTGCTAATTTTTTGGCTTAGAAAACTGCACTCTCAATTTATATGAGTTACAGGACACACTTAAATATAAATCCCTCAAGAAAGGGAAAGATGAAACCTTCTCCTTCCTTACTTCTGTCTGTGGCAGCAAAAAGTAAGAGCAAAAAAAGGAATCTTTGTTAAAATTTCTTTCTATTCAAATGATGGTTCTTTTTACTTTTATACTACATGTTTTTCACATGGTTTCTGTGTTTTGTTAAACCCAAGCACCTAAGAAAAAATAATCTAGGAAGGTGATGGTGTAGCCTTGCATTTTAACACACAACACAGCCTCAACAGTTCCTTGTGTGTGCAAAAAGGACGTTTTGTTCTGGATTTTTTTCCCCAAGGACAATTGCAAACTGATTATTTAAGTGGTACATTGTTACCATGTACTGCTTGAGTAATAGATTATTGTGAATTAAATTAAATTGGACTAAAAATGTAGATGTGCTTATATCTCCTCCACTTATCCTGCCATGCCAAGGGTTTGGGAAGCTGGGCTGACACGGCTGCCGATGGAGTTATTGGGGTACCTAGGAGGATGGTGATGATGGTGAGCGGTGGGGCAGGACACCGTGCTGTGCTGTGCTCACTTCCACTGCTGCCAGCCCAGCTGCAAGGTTCCCTGCCACTTCTGCCTGTGCCTTCTGAACACTTTTCTCGTAGTCTGGCCCCAACACCAGTGAACAAAATACCAGTTTGGTTCATGTTTCTAGAAAGCCTTAAGCTGGTCTGTTTGCTGTAATTTCTATTGAAATCAGTGCAAATGGCAGCCTTATTATCACTGGCAGCTGGTCTAGGTTCTTACAAAATTACCTGCATGTAATCACTAGCTGGACTGTAGAATGGGTCTACATGTCTCATTTCTTACAACTGACAGCATTTTTTTTCCCCACAGAGACTTTCCATTTAGCTGCCCCTTTGTTTGCAAGAGGAACAAGCTACAGACATGCCAAAACAGCTTTGCCTAGAGCTTCTGAAACAGAAAAATTCTTCACTGCATTTTGGATTGTCAGGACTGGCAGACTATTTCATTTGTACAGAAGGAGTTTTAGTTGTTCAAACACTAGAAGATAATTTATGGGTTTTTTTTCTCCTTTTGCCAACAGTACTGCCATAACTGGTATGACAGGAAGCAGTCACTGTTTTAAAGTAGCTCCACACCTATGTCTATTGAAGCTAAAGAATGTAAGAAATGGATTTTTAGTTTTGATACCAGAGGAAAAATAATAGACTTTTGGGGATATATGCTTAGAAATATATGACTGACACTAAAAAACGAAAATCATAGAGAGGATAATTAGTTGTGTTTTACAGAAAGACTGACAGCATTTCTCTGTGTTAAACTGATGCTGTGATTCATTAAATGAAAAATCACAAGATGAGCAAAATTTCTGTGCTTGCCCTGGGAATGTGTCCTACTTAAATTGGTTGTGATTTCATAAAAATACAACATTAAGTTGTTTTAATTTCATCAGAAAAAATGTGGTTCAGGAAGGAAATTTTTGATTGCAAGTTAATGTTATCCTTCATTGGAATAAGTTATACCCTTCAATATCCACATGCGTAATCCCTAGGGAGTTATATGACTCCATGTATTCTTTCCCATCTGCTAGTTAAATCTGAGATTCAAGAGGCTTTCAGTGTCATTATACAGATTAGTGACTCTCCCAAGAGGACCCTAGGTTCATGATACAGAGAATAACTTACAATGAGATTCTGAAGACCAACTTTCAGAGATCATTTTATGTTTGTATGAGTTTTGCACCTGCAATTATTTGTGCTTGTAATTTAGGTTAGTTAGATGTTTTTAACTTACAGATGCAATCAGAGATGTAGATACTTAAACTAAACCGAGCTGCAGGCAACTATAGCTGCAGGTGCAACATTTTGTCTGCAATTATTTGAATCCATAAACACATTCATCTTCCAAAGTCCAAAGTGCACTAGCCAGTAGTGGTTTTATATAGTGCTGTTAACAAATTAAAAAACATGCATATTTTTAACAGTTCTGAAAAAAATCTCAAGACAGCTCTTTTTAGCATTACAAAGAATAGGGCAACATTAAATATATAAAAACGTGCACATAATAATTAATTTGATTTAATCTTTTAGCATCTTGACTTTTGGGGTATTTTTCTTACTTCCTTTACAGTATTTGTAACAGGAAAATAATAAAAGATTCCTGATATTGTAACAGCAATATTGTTGATAGCTGCACCAGTAGACAGCAAAAGTCCTATATGCACTGAGATAGAAGTGTGAAGAATTTGCAGCACTGCTTAGGTGGCAAACAGAACCATGAACACATATTACACATGTACACATATTGGCACTTGAATTTCCAACTGGTGGGCAGTTGTGGTATCTAGACGTATCACAGGACTGAAAAGTATTATCACAGAGATGTGTGAGGAAACTCATATGAATGACGACTACCTGCCTAAAGACAGATACAATACCCGTGTGCGTCACCAAAACTGGATTCTGTTATAAGAAAGTCGTTAGAAAGATTTTAAGTACTTGGGAGCAAGAAAATTATTCCTTGAAAAGCACAGATTTCCTACAGTTACTGTAAGAAACTGTAAGTTACTGTCCCTAGGTACAGAGACTTTCCCCAGGTAGAGAGACAGTGTCACAGATCTTTTCCTTCACCAGGGTGCTGTCATGCAGTGTCAGTGTGATACAGTGAGGGCACAGGTGTGAAACCAAACTCCACTCCCTTGTTCCAGACAGCTCATCCCATCCTAGGTTACACTCTATCATGGGAAAATCCGCATTACACACTGAGTGTCATGGATGCAGGAGCAATGCCCTCCTACTCTTCAGGCACCTAAAACACCCTAAAAATACCACACGGGTTAATACAATTTCCTCAATGTTACTGCAATCTGAGAACAGTTGACAGTTAATACAATTTTTTTTTTATAATCACAATACATTTTAAATATGAAAGCTCCCTTTTGAGTTAATGTGCAACAATGCTTCCAAACAGATTCCACCTTCAGTTCTATGATATTTATTTATAGACTATGACATTTATCTTATCCTTCTCAAACAATTTATAACATAAAGTACTGTGATGTCATGGGATAACTTTGTCTGGAGACGTAACTAACCTTCACTCTGAGTTTCTCAAAGAGAAGAAGGACAAGCAAGGTATGGTTAAGGGACTGAGAAGCTAAGAAGATTTACCAAAGGATTCCAACCAATATTTGGCAGACTATTAGAAACATATTTTGCAAGTTTTTACACCAGTGACAGACCTTAATATAGTTACTCATGGAAAACCTGCTCCAAGATTTTGATGCAGATTTACATAAATACCTTTTGAGACCAGATCAACAGGCAAAACAGATGAGTGAAGAACAGTGTAGAAGTTGCTCTCCTCATTATTATGAATTATCCTAATTATTATTATTGCTACTTATTACTCAGTGATCTACTCTTGTTTTCTGTAGCCATGACTCACCTGCCAAGTCTTCTCTTCAGAGACATCTGTAAAGAAACTTGACAGGTTTTTTCTTAAAAAGTAATGGACTCTGTGTCTCGGTGATGTGGCAGTTTCTACTGGATTATTTATTTTTTAAAAAAACCTTGCAATGTGTTCTTTGAGTAGCAGACCTGCCTCAGCAGGTTTGACCTGAATATCTCTTTTGAAATGTTTTCTTTTTCTCAATATACTTTTCTGATCCAGCACTCTTCACATATTGAATTCTTCTGCAGAAAAGAAATTTTGCCACTTCGGCATTGAATAAACAAAACAAATGAGCCCCCCTTCCTAAGTCACTTTTAAAAGCATGCTACGTATTTTACTTTAAAAAACGAACATATAGCAATTGAAGCAAACGCAAGGCATGCTATTTTACAGCCAACAACATGATTTTTTTGTGTCAAACCTTTCTGCAATTTATGAATTAAAATAATTTTAACCATCAATATATCAAAAAGAAAGTAATTTTGGATCAAATTTTATTTTCTTCTAGATGTCTAATTTTCTCTGCCTTTCCAAAAGAGAATTGGTTTTCTCTGTGTATCTCCCAAACATGGCACAAGGTTTGCTCAGTAACCAGCTCTGAGCTGGTTGTAGATCTTAACCAGATTAGCTGGAGATTACCACTGCACCTCTGCAGCAGTACTGTTTGCCATGATCTCACATCTAAGTGTAACTGCAATTTGCAACCACACTACCTCCCTGCTCACCATCATCGGAGAGCATTACAAAGGCAATATAAACACAATTAGGCATGACTAAATGATTTCCTGGTATTCTACAGAGTTGATTTAGAGACATGTGAAAACCTTATCTATGGACAGTGCAGCCAGAAAGGACATAAGAACACATTTATGGTGTTTTAAGTGGTATAACAGGCAGACTCCTTGCAAATCTCTCCCTAGAAGAAGGCTGTGGAAGACAAGAAAGTCTGCGCTACAAGCAGTTTTGCAAGGCAAGGATGGGGAGAGAGCTCTAAGTGTAACGATTTCTGCTGAAATTGTAGCAGGTCTTAAAGGAACACATGGTAAAGTTGTCTGGAGCACTGGGCATCTGCAGGTAATGCTCCAGAAAAAAGGCATCCGACTATGAGCATTGATACACAACACAGTAGGTTCTTCTATGTGTTCTGTTTTGCTGTAAGGTAAAAATGCTGAAAACTCTGTGAGTGTCAGTGAGCTTTTAATAAAACGTGTGTCTGCAGTTCAAGAATGAAATACACAATTTATTATTTTGTACTGAAACTATATAAAACCAGCAATACAGTGAAAACCCCCACAAAACTCAGCAGTGTTGACAACAGCCTTGGGTTCTCCTTTAGGGTTATAAAAATTCAGACAAGGATGACACCTAGGCCAGCTGAAAATTATCTAAAAAGCTGCACAAATAAAAAAAATTGCAGAACTCATAAATTGTTAAGCAGTAGTATTTTGGAAAACAGTAGTTTATCTTAACTTTCATTCTACCATGATGCACTGGTTGGTTTATGATGAGCTTTTCCTCCAGAGAAGCACATATGTTTTAGTAAACAAATTTTTACACTTTCTTGTGTAAAAATGAGTAACAGGCCTCTTTATTTTAGTAGAGTTTATACCACATCTTCTGCAAAGTTTTAAGAGAGTTTGGAAGACATAAGTACCCTTTTGCTTTCAAAGACTACATATTTCTCAATTTTTTCTTTAAGCATTCAAGTCTATTTTGTACCTGTGGTCTTTCTATTTTTCTGCTGTTTTTATCTATGAAGTCTACAACTCTAGTTCCAAGTAAAAAAGTTTGGTACCATTAGTTTTCCAGACACAGAACAGAGCAGAGTACTTTATTCAGGCTTTAAGCAAAACCAGTAAATCTAACTTATGAATAAGGATAAATGTCTATTGTCCTGTGCACATCCATACCACTAACAAACACAAATAACTTTTCAAGAATTCTACATTTTGATCCAGGGTTTGTAACAGAAATTATTTTTTGGTTTAGAGACAGTTAAAAAATGGCTAAAGTATGTTCTGATAATGAATATCTAAAACTGACACTTGGGGATATAAAAAATCATAAATAATCAACAGAGTGGAAAGAGAAATGTAATGCTTTCCGTAACCTCTGAAGTCTGCCCTACATGGACCTCTCCACAAACCACAATGTATAAAGCAGTACCTCATAATGTAATGAATTCTCTTACTTTGTAGAAAAAGTATATTTACCATGCATACAGAGACAGAATGAGGCAGTGCATGGAGCCCTGGTACTGCAGCTCGAGCCTGCTACCGTTTGAGCCAAAGCAGAACTACATTAGCTGGCACTAGCAGCAGTTCATTTATCCTGTCTGCAGGCAAGCTATCGTAAGGCAGCAGCACAGTGCACACACAGCCAGAATCACTTTTCAAGCAAAATGAGTAGAGAGAGGAGGTAAGGAGAAAAATACAACCTTATATTAAGTTTAATGTATATACTTGTCTAATTAATTAATTTTTCAAAACTATTTAAGCCTCTGGGAATGCAGCTTTCCTATGAGACGTTATACTCAAATGACTCTATATAAACAAGTCAAGCACATGGAGTCATCTTAGAGATGACAAATAATGAAGTACTACTTGAGATTTTCAGCTTATTCACTCCATACTTGTTTGTGATGATGTGGTAAAAAAATGCTTTGGATCTCATTCTTAACCATTTTACTGGACATCTGGTGTTTGCTGCTAAAAGTTTCGCTATTACCAGGGTCACCGTAATTCTATAGCACATCTGGGCCAAATTCCCTGGCAGTTTTTAGTGATTTCTGTGGCAGTGGAAACATCTGTAGCTCTGCACAGTTCCACGCATACGCAGCTCTGAGGAGCTGCAGAATGTTCTTGGATTTTTTGCATTTCAGTGTCCAGGAAACTACCCACTGGTAATAGATGATCTTTTGGTACTATTTTTTTTAACCTTCTGTGGGATATGTCCAAGTGAAGTAAAACCACACAGATTCTAATCACTAAATTTTATTTTCATCAGTTATTAAAGAAAACACTGGTGCCTCAGTCTTCATATTTTCAGAGGTACACACAGCCTTTGAAAACATTTTCTTGGAAGCGGGTGGACTGATGCAATGTGAAACTGGCCTAGTCACTGAAAATGTTGTGAACTGCAAACAAAGCCTAGGCTTCAAGAGTTGAAGAGAAGAGAAATTTAGCAACATAGTCTTGCAACAAAGGACAAATCACAGTATATCATTAATTCTTACCTTCTAAGGTAAAAATAGAGATTAAATAAGTGGAGCACTATCATACACCTGCCATTTGTGCATAATCGACATTTGTGTTAAAAATCTTTTAACATTTAGTTATAGCATAAGTTTTGGTTATTTGTTATAAAATGATAGAAAACCATTACTTGTTACAATGAGAAGTCTGTGAGAATGAGAGTTCTGGAATAAATATTTTCTTACTCTCCAGATCCTGAAATGCCAACTGGTTAGGATGAAATCAATTTATTACAATTGCCTGGACTTGATCCAAAACATTGCTTGCAAAACAAAACAAAAAATCCCACTAAAAAAATCCCCAAAATGAAAATCCTAACACTAGATTTCTTTCCAGTAGTGTAACACACCACTGAATAAACCACCAGAGGAGTAAGCTAAATTTGTTCTGGTTTTTTTTGGTGAGTGACTGAGCAATTCTTGTATGTGCTTGGATTGGCAAACAGAATCACTGGACAAGGTAAAATGTCGTCTACATCTCAGCCTAATTCCTAATCTGAGTTAAATGTTAAATTCTTACAAATTATAGTAAAGATACTGAAGGAGGGTTATAGCGAGTTAGCCTACAGCATTTTTTCATTCTCAGAAAAGGCTTCTAAAGTAAGTTTTCAAAAGAAAATACAGTATGTCAAGAGGATCATTTGAAGCTATAAAAAAGATGAGCAATAACAACCAACAGTAAGCAAGAGCAGAGAAGAACTGGAAACCTGTATATATGAATAGCATTTTGGAGAGGAGAGACTAAGCATGCCTACTATAGGATTGAAGATCTGTGACAGGAAGCAGGCCAGATTGATTTGAAACTCAATAGGTGCAAAAATAGCTACATTTAGTAACTGCTTGTTACAGGGCAAACATTCCTCAGTGATATACCTGGTTTAAGAAATGCCTATGCTTTCCTAACAAAGCTTATCTCACATGCTCAAACTGAGAGAAGTTATGAAATCCTGTTCAGGGTGACTGATGGGATACTCAATAGGGATAAAATCCCCTTTCAGTTTGCTGTATTTGTTCTAATACAGATTAAACACAGCATTGGTCTTGAAGGCAGGGAATATGAGCAGCATGCAAGGGGGACTGCAGAGTACAGCCAAGAAGAGCCAGAGACGATGCCTGGAATGAGAAACTTATGCTATTCCCTACCAGACTGAGGCAGAAATTCCTTCCTTACCCCCAAACTGTAAGTAGGTAAGACTCTGAGCTTCTAAGAATAAACCGATCCCCTTCTCTCCAAATGGATTTCGTTTTACGTCGAAAGACTAATCCATGCTATCACATCTTCATCTGTATCCAATCACTCTTAAAAGGAAGGAAAAGAAACCCTCTCTGTCATGCTTCTCGTCAATTGTGCATTTAGAAAAAATAATCCCTCTTGATCCCTGACAGTGACTTGCTGAAGCTCTGAAGCATGATGTAAGTACAGTCATTACTACAATGCAAACCTCCAAGTGCTATGGTAAGTTGAGGGCAGTGCAAGATTTCCTGTTCTCAAAGCTTAATACAAGACAGGGGATGAGTTATGAGACTAGACTGCAAACCCAGAAGGGACCCCTTAGGATACATCATTTTACTCATACAAGTTTTCATCTAGAAACTACATAAAATAATATTTGGAAAGTCTTCAGTAATAGCCCTCAAGCAGAAGTCCTGCAGATGATTGTTGCAGTGTTTTTCTACATTCAGAGAAAGCTGTGTTTGAAGGTTGAATTTGCTTAACATCAGATTCCAGGTACTTGTTGTGGTGAGCAAGGCTGAAAACCCATGAACTCCCAGGTGCCAGAAAGCTTTTTCTATAGGTGAAAATTATATCTATACATAGCAATCAAGTAACTTTTCAAGATGGTGTTTCACAACCAGAAAAACAGCTCCCTAAATTTTATGACACAAGGTCTATCTTCCTCTCAATAGGTTTGCGGATCTCTCAAATTTCTTCAATCTCTCTATATTTTCTTTGAAGTATTGATTTAATTCAGTATTTTATCACTTGTATTACCAAAGTTATATACAGAGGCAAAATGCTGTACTTCCTTACTATAGGTGCACACAGGACTTCTCTTTCTGTATGCTTTATGGTTGCAAGATCCTTTTTGCTATGGTAGTCATATTACGTGTTACATAATTATCTTTAACAATTAATTTTCAGTGTTACTGCTTCCTAAGACACTGTTCTCTGCATTGTTGATATAGCAAGTATAGTCTCAATTTTGACAGTCCCTTGAAATACTTTGTATTTGGCCACATAAAAATGCTGTCAGTAGCACAGTGACCATGATAATTGGGTCCAATTCTAAAACAATAACCTGTTCTCACTGCCCACCAGTTTTTGTGTCTCTTGAAACAAATACCAACTCCGTAAAGTTCACAGGGAATAAAACACAATACTGATTTTAAATGCTTATTTTAATCTCTACTTTTTGAATGTAGCGCCTTTTTTTTTTTTTAACTTAACTGAAACTCTTAAATATTGTTCTCTGCTTGATTCGAAAATATTAAGGGCTGGGACGAATTATAAATTCAGTTCTTGAGAAAAAAAGTCAGCTTAAGAAAAAAGTCTTTAGCTTCAGCATATATATTTAAAGTGTGTGAAAGTATTAGTTTCGCTTCAGGGAAATTTTGAATTCTGTCAACGGCCTGGAAGACAGAAAATTCACCCTGCTGCCAGAAAAGTCACCCTGCAAAGATAACTGGGCCCAGTGATTCCACAAATTCAATTTAGCCCAGTTCAAGCTCCACTTTGTATATAGGCTGCTGAGTGAGGCAGACTTTTTCAAGAAATGATTTATATAACTAATATTGAATATTATAGCACTGAACTCAAGGAAGGTGGAGCCTTTTTATCTGATTAATGTTATCTAGGTAAATTATTTTTTAGGTGTTGCAAATTAATAATGCCAACAACAATGGGAAAATGTTTATACTCTTAAAGAGTAGTTATTAGTTATTTATTACATATCACAACAGATTATATCAAAACTATTTTCTTTCCATTCAGTAGTAATATGTACTTTTATGCTTTTACGCTTTTTTACGCTTTTTCTCCTTCATGTGAGCAAAAGACTTCATGATTACAGAAAATGGCTTATGAAAATATTAAAGAACTAATACCACGTGGCCAGCTTATTCAGTTTTCTTCTGAATAATCATGAGGGTAGTGAAAATGGCTTGTGACATTAAAACTGAAGTTGTAAACTACAGTCTTACTGATAAGAGCCTTACCAATTCTCTGTCATCTTTTAAAGAAACCATTTCATCTATTTAATTTTGTTTTTCTTCATTTTGCACTCCACTTTATGCTATAATCATGGCCACAGAAATACAGGGAGTATCTCTAAACCCTGGGCACTGCCCCCACCAGTCCCCCAGCCAGCTGCCCTTGCCTTTTGTGTTCTCTGCTCTGTCTTGCCAGGTGGCAGCTGCTTCAACTGGAATTTACCATACTTGCCTCCAACAGCTCTGGCTATTCTTGAATTCTGGTTTCACCCACATTTGGGATAAACTAACACTGCTGTCAAAGAGGAAATAATCCCACCTTCCCTTCATCCTTTCCCAGTTGCTCTGTCGTGCCTCCACACTACTCTGTCCATCCTGCTGGCTAAAGGTCTATGTGCAACATGATGAGCTAGCCAGGGGGAACCTCTCCAGATTACTAACACAATTCTTTTTTAATAGCCAGATTAATTGAAACCAAATCACTTTTTCAACATCCTAGACTCCTGACCAGGAGTGCGTGTGCTGGCACAAAGGAGATTGTGGCACAAAAGCAGGAGCACACAGCTCTGGGCATACAGCATACACCACTGCTTCTTCTGGTGAGTGCTAGTTTAAAACATCCATGAAACTATGACTTCGGTTAGACAGAAATCAGGATGTAGCCTATTATGTTTCCCTCTTAAATTCTGAATTTTGATGTATGGTTCACATCTTGCTGTGTATTATACTCATCCAGCTGTGCTACGATAATGGCACCCCTACCCTCTCATCAGGGAGTAATCTTGAATTAAAAAGCCTCTTCTAGGGATGGCTTCTAAAGTACAACACATACCATCTCCTGAATGTGGTAACTGATATGTCGACATTCCAGAGTGCTAAATAGGTGAGGATGTTGGCTTTCAGGAACAATCCCTTGCCAGATAATACTTCATTATCTGACAGACCATCTGGTTTCCAGTCCGTCAATGCTATATTACTACAGTCAGCTCTCTATGCTTTATTATTGCCCAACATTTGTATTACTTTGTAAATAACAGAACTCAAAAAAAGAGAGTCTTCCAGAGACTGAACAAGACAAATCACCACTTGCTCATGTACTTGTCCTTGTCATTTTTGGATAATGGCCAAACAGTGGATTTTTCTCCATGTGACTTGTGAATTCAGAGTACAGCATACACCATTGTTATCACGAGAAAGATCACCAACTTTTAATTGCACAATATATATAAACACAGCTGGCCTCGTGACTCATTTCGTAATGCAATATGTTACTCCCTAAAATTCTGTTTCAGGTGACCTCAGGACTTTCTATTCCAGTTGTTGAAGGCTGTGAGATTTACAGTGATTTACTCCTAGGACACCATTAAAGGAATATTTCTTTTACGGGATTTCAGAAGTAATGTTTGGCCTGTGAATGAGAAGCTGTAGCTATTGGATATTCTTTTGGTATCTGTTCAGAACACCCTGTTTTAAGAATGACTAAAAAGTAGAACGAGCAGTTCATAATTCCGTAAGCAATGACAGTTGATCTATTTACAGTAAAATACACATTCCTTCAGAGGAACTACATGGGAACATAATGACATCACAGAACAAGATCATGAAAAATATTTGCTGCCTTTTAAAAAGAAAGGTACATATTTAATTATGAATAAAATAGTGTTTTAATGTGGTTAATAATGGAATGATTTTTTTATATATATTATATTGACTTTTAGATGAAGCTGGTTCTCAGTCCTCATTTGTTACCCGCTCTCAGAATTTGACTTTTGTGCATAACTCCCCTTTCCACAGGAAATCAGCAATCTTTTTTTTTTTTTTTTTTCCCAATAGTCTTAGCTTAAAATTCCAGTTATTCCCTGGTAACTGATACAGTCATCCCTGGCAATGCATGGTCTAAGTTAAATACCTGGTTCAAAATCTAGATGCCTAAGGAAATTCTACAGCTACATAAATAAAACTCAGAACAAAAGATTTTTTGAAAATGATTGTGGCTAGCTTTCAATGAAAAATGCATAAATAAGAAATTAAAGAAATGTTGAATGCTTTCACAGTAAGTTCTCAAGGTACTAATGATCACACTCTTATCAGACATGTCTGAAGTCCTTTTTCCAATAATGAAACACAAATATAAGCATAAGTAAGTTACGGTAAAAGAAAGACCAAACTATTCCAAAACATAGCTACAATTAGATCGACTCTATCATAAATGTCTGTTTTAAATTTAATTGTTCTCCATAAGTCAGGTCAAACATGAAAAAAACAGGAAACAGAAATTAACTAGAATATTTTTATTCCAATTTACTACTCAGTGTCTATAAGACTTCAAAACAGATGCCTCTGAGCCTAACTTCAGTGAAGGCCGAGGGACTGATTGTTTCTTGATTTCAGAACAATAAAATATTCAGTTAATATTTTTATAGAGACATATGATGGACCTCAGCAAAGGTATAACAGCAGATAAAGCCCTGATGAAATCGGGTCAAGTTATGCTGCAGTAGAATGTGGCTTTTGTGCTGCACAAAAGGCAGTGTGGCCCCAAGGGATACTGATGGAGAACTAAAGCCCCATAAGTATCTTTATAAGACCATGCCAGGCTGCATTCATGCACTGGCAAGATAAAGAAAATGCTGCTGCCCTACCTCAGCAACATCTACAAAAACTTGACAAGAAGAACCACTCTACTTCTGCAGTCAGTGTTAACCCTGCTGTGCATATCTGCTTTTTACAGCAAGTTTTCTTTCCCGGCAAAAACAGAAACTCCTTGTCAGGGGCTGTAAACACTCCCTCCAGTGCTGCAGCCCCACCACCAGCTCCTGCTGTTCCACAGTGTCAGTTCCCAGGACCCTGCCCTCTCTAGCTACTCTGGGACACCCTCTTCAGCACTTACAGACTTGATGCACTGAGCTGTGCTACAAACTTGATGTGCTTCATTATCCAGCTACAGAGAACCTGAGTTCAAGGTTGAAATGTTTAACAGGAGAATATATCAGAACATGCTGTAACCTCTTAAAAAAGAAGGCCTGTGGCAACACATCCTGCCAACCTTCTGATCACTACACCTGATTTGTACAGCTTTGGGTAGACATGCTTAGTTATGAGCTTGAGTTTTCACAGTGACCAGCCTCCCAGTGAGCTCATCTCTACTCTCCTTCCTCTATGGCTACCAAAAAAAGGCTGGAAAATGGTGGTTAGACCATGATTTCTCTCAGGAAAGTTGGTGATAGAGAGAGAAGTGAAGACTGAATGTCTTGTTTAGGATGCTGTAATGGAAGGTGGTGTGACCCCAGACATCTGTTATGTTGCTCTGCTGGGTGAGAAACAGGTGGATGAAACTCCACAGGTTCAAGCTGACAGGTTTCAACAGACTTTTAAGAGCTAATTCAGAGAAGCAGAGGACAGCCAGGTTTCATGAGTAGAGATGGTGTTGCAAAGAATACACTTCCCAGCATCAGGTACTGCAAGACAGATTTGCTCTGCAGGGCAGCCACTTGGCTGCAGCTAGAGAAGCTTTAGTATCCCACCTCTTATTGGTATGTAATTGGCCTAGTGGGGAGCACTTCTTTCATTTATGATCCATAGTTCACAGTCACCCCTCAAAAACTGTCAAGATAAATAACTATTATTTTGTAGGGGAAATGGTAGGAAGCATTGGTCACTCCTCTTAACCAGAAAGTCAGGTCTTCAAGCGTCTGTGTTTTTGTTTGGGGTTTTTTTGACCTTTTTAAATTTTTTTTTAATAAATTGTCATAAAGAATTTAGGAAAAAGATTTAGAAGTCATGACTCTACCCAGGTTCACTACCACTGAATCGTAGGCCATAAGGAATTAATAAGGAATATTAATAATATTCCTTATTAATACATTTTGAAGTACAAAGTTGCAACAGAAATATAAAATGAGAATTTGCATCTTTACTCTCCCTCATCAATGTCTACTAAACGCTTTAAAACGATAGTTAGATCCTCCTCCAGCAAGTGGGAACTAATGGTCTGGATTCCTCTGTTTTCAGAATGAGTGAGAATCTTCAGTTCCTGGTCAAGCCCTTTAAGCCATTGTATAAGGGACAATGTATTTCAGAGGCTACGATTTCTCAAAAAAAGTAGCAGACACAAATGTACTTTATGAGGAGCCCAATCTTATGGGTGTGTTTTAGGCAAGATCTGGAACTGCCTAGAAGCAGATTGAGCCTACCAGCTGTCTCCACCTGGCAACTGCGTGAGCTTTCTTGCAATAAAGAGTTTTAGAATTAGGTGATAATAGCTTTTCTGGGCATGGCTTTCTTTTGTCTCATCAGTATCAAATCTAAGCTTACTGGTTCAAAGACAGTAGTTTAATTTGTGTTCATACTGTTTCTCTCAATTAAAAGAATAATCACAGTTTGGAAAAGTAGTAGCTCATAATTTGTTCATAGAACCACACATTGGTACAGATTTTCTGGTTTAAGTGAAATGCATCTGTGTAGGACTGGTTTTGTAAGCAGCTTTATTCGTAAGCAATTCATACTGTAGCTTTACAGTAGCTGTTCTTCTTGCTGTTTCCCAATCACAAGGCCATACTCTAGGTTGCAACACGTTGCCCTTTGTCCCGGGGCCTGTACTGGTAGAACTTTCTTGAGATATGTGGACATGCATAGTGGTGCCCTGACCACATATTCCTTCCTGCAGCACTTTGGCCAACTTTACTGTTTAAGTGTCTGCTGGATAGGATGACCATCTTTGTAGGGTGCTAAGCAAACTTTGTGGTTGGCACTAAGGACAAAGCAGATTTTGTCACACATGTTTAAGGGTTATTTCAAAGTTCTGCTAAACACAAATAGGTGCTTAGTTTAGTTTCTTTTCTGATGAAATACCATCAGGCAAGCATATAAAGTCAGTAGCAAACCCTGAGGGCTAACAGAATTCTTAGTTCAGCTGTTTTTCAGTGATGGGCAAGCAGTGTCATTTAAATGTTTCTGTTATAGTTACACGTATACTTATATAAGTGCTTTTTAATTAACTTCTTCCTGTGAGAGAATTTCTGCTCACAGGTGTTTATAAAGTAGTCTAATGAATCACAGAAGCAGAAGCTTTGGTCATGCATCGGTTAAGGTAGGAAATGTAGACATCCAAGGCTACTTGGAATGCTATCAGGCATCCTCACATTTCGCCATTGTATCTGCAACCTTTTCTATGACAATGAAAACTCTACCTAAGATTAAGAACAAGACCTTTCACAAATGAAAATAACTGCATTAAAGAAAAGAATTACAAACAATAGAATAATAAATGGTGACTAGACCATGTATTTCAGATACTTTCTACACAGTTTCCTCTGAATTCAAATTTTATACAGTTCCCATGCAGACTTGTAGAAATGTGTTAGACATCTGTTGGCACAGATACATGCATATTATTTACATGATGGAATTACAGGTGTCTAAATTCAGCTTCTCATGCTGGATATCTTAAAACTTAGGGCAATTGTAAAATTAAGAAGTGTGTAATTTAATATGTTGTCTTAAACACGAGCTTAGGTAATATGCCAGAAAAGCCTTAGAAAGGTAGTGCACAAGAACTTGGTAAATAATTCATAACTTCGCAGGTCACTAATGAATGTGGAAAAAGTGCACTGTTTATATACAGCCTACGGCACTGTAGACTATATATAACAATCACACAGCAGGACAGAAGCAAATTTACATGCTATGTTCTGGAAGGCAATATGAGCTTCATTTAGAATGAAATTACTTACCTGGCACAGAAGGAATCAGGGAAGGTTCTAAGGAGCAGGTAGGTAAGCAACAGCAGATTGTACTGGTCAAAGATCCTGGATTTATAATTTTTTTTCTTTTTTTTTCAATACGATTTTAAAGCATTTGTATAGTGTAAGCACTAGGAACCAGGATCTAAACACTTTAAGTAGTTTGCATTCAAATTTGCTCCTTGCCTCTACTGAAAACCAAATACTATTTATTGCTTAAATAAAGTAAAAAGAATACATTCCAGTTTTTAGTCTGTTGTGTGTTGCATCCAATCACACCTGATTTGGGAAATTTTTTTTATTCTTCCTCTCTTATCTTTGTGTCATCTTTTGGTACAGAATGCTTTCCTTCTCTTTTTGCTTCTCTAACTACCACAGCTCCCTAGACCCTTTCTATGTCAAACATGCCAAGAATGCATTTTATATAGGAGGTCCTTCAGCATTAACACACCAAGTCATACAAGTTCCAGTGTATTTCTCCTGACTGACCCTTCTCACATTTTTTTGCAGCATGTATACTCATTTTCCTTTTTATATCTCATTTAGGCCATCTCACCGATAGCACAAAGGAGGGCACTAACATTTACAAAACAATGGGAAGGAGTAAATTTTTATATAATACTACCACTAGCTGAAGTATGAAAATGAGGGCTGTATGGAAATTACAGGTTGAATTTGAGGGGATTAATTACAATTTAAAAATAAGCATAAACATTTTAGCAACATATATTACCATCTATATTACGTAAGATCATAGTCCATGTTCCAGAAGCAGGATATCTATTAGGTAATTTGAAACTGGAGTTGCCATAACAAACATTCTAGTTAGTAACAAAATAGTTATGCAGAATTTTTTTGAATGTGGTTAGAAACAATATTTTAGTAGCCCCCTCCTCGACTTAAACTGTTGTGCACATCAGGCTAGTGCACAACTAGCAAAGGGTAGGGCTTAAACTTGCAACTTGTAGGGCTTAAAATACGCCTTACTTTTCATATGAACTAGATTTACTTGTATCCTGGAATATAAAAAGGAAATTCATCATCTTTATGCCACCAGAAGTGATTTTAATGAATTAGAAATTCTTTGTGTACTGTCTGAACTTTGCAAAAATTTGCAAACCGCATGAAACACATTTCAGACTCTGTTCACAGACAGATTCTGAGGTTCTTGATAATTTCTTATCCCTATCTTCATTCAGAGCAGCTTCCAGAATAATGCCAACAAATAAAAAAAGCATAAAAGCAGAGCACAGACTTTCAAATCTGGTATAGAAATTCCTGGGATCATGAAAAAAAATCCTTGTAAGAAATACTGAATTTATGAACACCTCAATTCCAGTTCTGATTAGTTCATGAGTGACCTATCAGGTTCTGTGATTAGCTCTTTATATTGCCTCCACATTTAATCAAAACATTTGCACAGAAAAATAAACCTTAAGACGTAAAGTAAGAGTTGCACTAACACTACCATTTAGGTGTAAACTTGCATATAGTGACTAAGGAGGAACTATATTTTAATGGGAGTCCTGGGTTTGGTTCCTTAAAAGAGAAAGATTTAAGGCCAGATATAAAGGTTTTACGGAACAGAATACTTTCCACTGACTTCAGAAGGATGTGAATCAGGCCCCTAAAGTAACAAGTCATTTAGTACTGACTGCTAAATTTATAGCACTTCTTTATTTTCTTTGAGCATAACAGCATCCATTCATCACACTGCAGTAACAAAGCCGTAACCTGATATATGACAAATATTACAAGCCTAATGGCTGATGTCCATTACTGACAGGACCCGCTCACCATTTAGAAAAGATTGGCACTGAAGGATTACTGAGCAAACATAGCACCTGAAAAAACTTGCATGCAGGAGTCTGTCATCAGGTGTGTGATCGAGGGCATTATCTAAGAACGCTGGCTCTTATCTTCAGTTGGAAACTGCTGGAATTACCAACAATTCTCAACAAAGAGCTTCCGTCATGGAAGGCTGATACACCGAGTCAGTCTGGTGATGGTTTACCTTCCCAAGGTTTCATTCCTTTTTATGGATCACCTGAGACCAAGCAGCACACCAGTCTTTAATAGCTTAAAGAGCAGGACAACCTAGCAAACTGATGACAATCAAGGGAAAACCAATCCTTTTTGGTAGAAAGACAAAATTCCAAGCATTCTCTCACAGTAACTTAGAAAGACCCACTTCAAACACGGCATTTTCCCAAACAGGATGCTGAGGAAAACTTTCTTGCCACTGATTCCTAGCATTTTGCAATGCCAGCTAACTTTCCCTATATTAAACTGCTCACTAGCCAATTTTTCACCTTTTGCATGAGTATAATTGTTCTCAGGAATACATTAAATTGCTTTCCCCTCTTTTCTATATGTAACTCTAGATAAAATTACAAATACAAACTTTTGGAGAAAGTCTGTGAATACTGCAACTTGTAAAAAAACCCATACTGTTATTTTTCCTGTTCTTATATTACAGCTTTGAAAAATTATTAATTACTTGCAACTATTAACATGAGCTGTTGAAGACATTTTATTATTTCCCAAATTGTGACAATATATTTAATTTGCATGGGAGTTTTTAAAATGTGGCTGAAAGTTTTTGTTTGCTTTCTACATATTTCCAAAAGAAAACCTGAATTAATTTTTATACTTAAATTAAATTATCCATTTATTAAGAAAATATGAAAAAAGGAAATACTTTGCTATGTTGTAACCAAATAAGTACAAGAAAGTCTGAATATTTTGCAAGTATACTATTTTGTATTTTCAAATATAGAGGCATATTATGTGAGAATATCTTAAAACCAAGACTATAGTGCTAATTAGCTAGTATTTCACTTTTATCCACAAAATTGAGGCCAGATTTAGGCTTCAAAATAACAGTGGCAATCAAAAGAATAAATATTATCTATACACTAAGTGGCAATTCAGACTGGAGGTAGATGATATTTTCAAATAAAAGTAATGTAGAAAACGAGCACTTAAAATATCTAGGACATTTTTGATGTTTAATATATCTTTGCAAATTAAGGAAGATACATCTATCAAAATTAGACTTAAGTCAGGATATAAAATTAGTTTACGTGGTATTCAAATTATGAAAAAATGAGTTTCATTAAGAAATGTTTTAAAAGTAAGTGATCTGAGCCCCTACCTAGATTAGAATGTATCAGAATTGTAGAAGCATTTGTCCCCGACAAAGAGGTCCACTGCTACAAAGAACAGCAAAGAGATGTATTGGTTTTGGCTACTAAATTCCTATGATGTAGAGGTGTTTACTTATTATGGAAAATTCCATTTATCAGATTAAAATAAACCCTAAAAAATCATTCTGTACTTGAGACACCCCATGTATGATAGCCAGGTACAAAACTACGTACATACAAGTTCAGGCAAAGCTAAAATACACAAAAATACACAAATACTGAAGGCAAGCTGTAATAAAAAAAGCATGAGAATTGATCTTGTAATTATAACTGGAGCCAACGTTTCAGTTAAGAGTTGCTGCCTCATATGCTTCACAAAACCTTCAGAAATTTACTACGAAGTGCCTGCTGGCTTACTCTGAAAGCAGCTTTCTGCACTGGACAGGCAGAACGCAATGGTGCAGTTTATCTGTGCCTATGTGTTTGCATTCCTGCAAGGAGATGCACCGTGTTATACATGCACTGCACTTGATGTAGACATTTTAAAAATTAAATAAAATTATTTTTTTTGCACTAAAGTTAGTATTGATATTTATAGGGTAAAGAACTGCAGCATGCTATAAGTGAAGTTGAATAAGCAAGGAACATGAAAACTAGGAAACCAACCTCAGACGTATTTAGAATTTTATTTTCTTTAAAGAGGCAAATAGCATAACAAGCAAAATCAACTATTTTTCACAGTTTGATTTTGTGAATCATATGGCATGCAATGGGCCCTGAACTATGAGTTAGCATGATACAGAAACACAGTCTTCTAAAATATTTCCATACTCCGTGCTAATTCCATTTTATCTTGTTTTACTTAAGATGCATTCCACAGAAAATCTACCTAACTATCAAATATTCATAGTAATTTACATTGCCTTTTTATTTTAAGTTGGTGTACCGCTTTGGAGAAATAGTTTCTACTCCATGGTCAAGCATAGATGTTTTCAAGATTCTTTAAGAATATGTAGCATGATATACAGGAAGACTTTAACTTTGGTAAAGAACATTGCAAAGAGAAGGGGTTGGTGATGGTGTTAGAAATGAATGACTAGCCTGCCTAGCAGTTACTGCTGCAATGGCAGCTCTATGACCCAACAAAAAGAACCCTGTCAGGGAAAGACTGCCTTCCTAACAAAGATATATTTGAGAAATTTTTCACATAATGCTATTTATTTTCCAACATTAAAAAAGAAAACAAAAAAATTGAAGCTACCTACAGTTTTGAAGTACGGTGTAATACAAAATTGTTAGTTAAAGTATTGTAAGTAATAGCTTTAGTATAAACTTTTAATTGACCTACCCTGAAACCATAAGAAAATTATGAGTACTGAAAAAATTCCACCTATTCTAATGGCTAGTTATAGTCTTACTACATCTTTTTAATTTACAGTTAAAATAATGACTAAATGTATATAATGTAAAGTTCAATTATTTCTGAAGTGAGAATGTTTTATCACTCAATGCAATAGCACATTTTGCATAGAATCTTCATCTGCATTTTTTAGAGATTTAAAAATTTTAGGTGTTCAAACTGATCTAAATTACATATAAATAAACGATTGAGCACTATTGTAATTAAAAGGATTGGTATGAAAGAGACAAAGCTGTGTTTTCAGATGTAACCAGTGAAGAAATGCAGATTAGAGAGAGGTATAATAATGCCATTACAAATAAACATGAAATACAGTCTAAGAAATATGCTAAATGTATGTTGCTTGATTAGTTAGGTAAAGACATGAAAAAATCAATGAGGATTTTTTCTTTTGCCCACTTCAAACTACAACTTAGAAACTTCTTCAAACTACAACTTAGAAACTTCTACTTAAGAAACATAGCTCTTGACCTAAAACACTGTGGCTCGTTTTCACAGGCATGGTTTCTACAACTAAAATAAAAATGCTTTACTTTGCCTTTTATGCTGTCTGCCAGGTATTTCCTGTGAACATCCCATCTAAAATCTCTTGGTTCTAGTAACTAATGTCTGTAAAGAAAATCCTGGCACAAGAGTAGTTCTAAGCTTCATGAGCAGCCATTTTAAACAGAAAGCTGGTTTTGTTGTGTTGACAATCACATTTTAAACTGATTCCTTCCAGATGAAAAGATGCTGTTTCAAACAATGTAATAAAAGTGTGAAGTCAGCTGTTCTAAGGACATAAAAGTGATTTATCTGTTCTGTGGTCACTGTTTCTTTCCTTGATACAGTGGAATTTTTGTTTTAAAGGAAAGGTTAACAAATAATGGCTACCAGAAACCCAATTAAGGAGAAGTAATTAACCATTTGTCTTTTAAAGAAACACAACACATAACTGCAGTTAATGTTGCACCTCATGTGCCTCCACTACTGCGTTTATGAAATGTTAAATGTAATGGCTAGATTTACATAACTGATAAATAGCTAATTGTGACAGCTAGCTACTGACAATGTCATCATCAGATTTCAGAGCTATTTCCTTTGGTGAGAAAGAGATTTCAGATAGATTTCAGATCCTTTTTTCTGCCTGTAGTTGGGTACAACAGCCTTGCCTCAGCTCAGATTTGAGAGACACCCCCTGCCTCCATCTGTCCATCAGGGCTTGAATCAGTTACTCACATTTGAAATAGAGGTTTCAGTTCTGTAGACTATAATGGCACTAAAGAGAACAAACAAGTTTTTCAGAGACAATTCACCAAAAAATGGCATGATCCAAAACTAAACTGAATTTAGTCAATTAACCTTAACAGTAATTCCTGAAATCCTTGCTCAGGGGATATGCAGCCATGGCAGTGACTAAACTCAGAGGAGCCTTCATTTGTGTCCTGAAAATTCTCTCTAGACAAAATTTTTGCACAGCCCTGGGCAAGCAAGGAAGCCCTGGAGAAGGGGAAGAAATACAGCACTGCACGTACAAGCTCTTCCCAGCTCCCTAACTCTAGGTGGTTCTCAGCTCAGCTGCTTGGAAGCATGGTGATTTTGAGGCTCAGATGCAGCACGGTGTCCCTGCTCAAAGAGGTGAATGGAGGCAGGCAGAAATGTCTCCATCAGGGTCCCAGGAGCAAACATCTGCATTACTGCCGTGAAATACTGCAGTCTCTCATGCTGAACCAGTTGCTGAAGTAGAAGTTTGTGGCCATTATCCTGGGCTACCAAATTTGGCAGATATATTCTTTTCATTCAGAGAGTATAAACACATTCAGGTAATTTAATGATAAAGCATAGTGTAACATTTTCCACACACAAGACTTTAAAGGAGGTTTAATATAAGCATAATTATCACATCTATCTATTTAAACATGAGGGTTGAAACCAAAGGGATTGTATCGTATTGCCTAATGTGGCAATATGATACAAATTCTTAAATGTCAAAATTCTAAGGACTAAAAAATTTAGTGTTGCTGGTCTTTCACTAACTAGAGTAGATAGATAAAAATGGATGGTAAACAACTCTTGTAGGTATCTTTTTACTACTCTATGCATCTTATAATGCAGTCATCTGATCCCAAGGAGCTATTGCAATAAATACTAATGTTATAATGAGTTCTATTTATGTTATAGTAGTAGAAAACAGAGACACTTGATAAGTAATATCTTTAAGGTTAAAACAACATGATTATGAAAATATTTGAAAAAAAAACCCCAACATGTACCTTTAAAAAATAAAGATCAGACACCCAATATAAATAAGTGTACCTCTAGTGGCCTTAGCAAAACGATAACTAATGCCAGTTAATGTCTGGCCTGTTTACTTCTAAGATGATTTTAATATTTGCTAGATGTTATTGTGTTTTGTCCCTATGGGAAATAAGCATGTGTTTCATCTTTAAAGTACATGAGTCTCAGAAGCGATTCACTTATTTAAAAGAGTGTTCTTGTTTACTGCATTGCCATATATACCAGATTAAATTTTGGAAGCAAAATGTGTGTCCATTTGTAAAAAAAATGTGGTTAGTCAAATGCTGCCCTTAGTTACACTACTACAACTTCACTGTATTTCAGGCAGTTACACACATAAAGTTTTTCACATTCCGAAGCCATTTTTTAAGTGTTTTCAAGTGTTAACATATGAAGATGGGGGTAGGGAACCTCCAGTCAGGAACAGAGAATTCCCGCCTGAATGGGATGATGAAAACCTCATGACAGTAACATCACTGCATAGTGCTGACTATCTGGAGACAATGTGGTCCACTGAAGGAGGAGCTAGCTTTGCAGCTTCAGGCTTAAACCTGCCGCTGCATCCATGTACGCCTTTAGACAAACTACTTCACTAAATGGACTGCCAAATAAGTCTTCACACCCCTTCTGAATTAGAAGCCTATATTAAATAATGCCATTTTATGTCTGACACACGTGTTCCTCAGAACTTTGATATTAACATGCTACCATTGGACAAACCAATGACATGGTATCAGGCTGCTCTGTGAGAAGCATCTGGGTGCAGATCTGCTTGAGTCTCTGACACTTTACATCTCAATATCCCCAACTATGTGTTTGAGATAATGGTCATTCCTTCTTGTTTTGAGACCTATAGGTTAAAAGAACAAGCATTGTTTGTTGTGACTCACTAGTGTTGCGAAAGCATCCAGCAACTTTGGATTGTTGGCACTGGTTATCTACTTAGAGACTAAGAATGCATGAACACTGTATAAACAGACATACATGCACATATGCACACACATTTTAAAACATAATGAGGTGTCAAAATTTCCCAGATTTTTTCTCTCTGTATCAGGAAATGAGACAAAATTGCATTATCAAATGTTGGTCTCTACAAAAGAAAGCAGAATGCACATCACCTTCATGCAGATACACAAAAGGTGTCTCCTTTGTGGTTATATTTGATCTAAAACCTTGTAAGCATAATATAAATCAAAATCTTAAGGTAAATTATCAGGAAAATTCTGTTAGTCAAATTTTATGTGTCCCTCTAATCTTAAAAGTAGTCTTTATGATGACTTTATTCAAGGCTATACTGTCATTTAAATTTTATGGCTCAGCACCAATACAGAATAAGAATAAAATGATGGTTTTAAGACACGAGTCCAAATAAACCATAGACAATCAAACGTAACTGAAAACAGTAAGAGCACATACTGCACATAGGCTTGTGTAGACCAGGACATGGGGCAAAGTGAGAGTAAGTGGCATAAGAACAGTTATAGGGAAAGCAGATTTTTACTCGGCATATATATATGTCATGGTCTATGAAGAAGGAACTCTTCATAGTTAATTAGCCAAAAGAATTCTCAAATTCTTTGACTGTGGTACACCTAGTCTACGCTAAGGCATAATTTTTCTTTTCACTGCAGATCTGTGAGACCAGTTTTCCACAGGGACATGTGAATCCTGTCTTCCAAACTGCACAGGCATGAGGGCACTTCCTGAGGAGTATTGTGTTTTAAAGCAAATTGACTGATTAAAGAGTTGATGAATTTAATTAGGTACTATGAGAATTTGCCATGCCCCCATCTAAATTTTGAAAGGTCATGTTCCCTGAAAATACACAAATACTAGTTTTTTCTAACATTGACCATCTCTTCATTAAAGATACACAAAGCAGGAACAATGGTTCAAAAAATCATCCCTAAGACTTTTATTTTTATTCATAAAAGCCAACAGATTTCATACAGGTTCACAATTTAAACCATCACACTATTCTTTACAATTTCATTTACAGTTCTCAATTCAAAAATTTATCATAAAGCTGAATTGCCACTTTTGTTTCAGATTATGTCATTTCATACAGGAATATGATAATTATTTCTGCTACTCTAAATCACAGGCTTTAGCGAAGCCTGCAATAGTCACAACAGTACGCCACAAAGATGCCAATGTAGCATAATGTGACACACAGAATAATTCTCCAACATGACAGATAAAAAAAAGAAAAATTAGTAATATATTTTGAACTATGGGGATACATCAGGACATATACAAATAGATATTTTGGTGGTGTAGTGCCCTTTTTTTGGCATCTTCAGTCTCACTTTAGTGAGGCTAGTATAAGTACCAAGAGTTTATAAATGCGAGACAGGCTGGTAGGACTAGAATGGAGATGGATTATGTATAGACTTTGTTTTTTTGAAGTACAAGTGCTAACAGACTTTTTCTCAGTGTTCAGGTAGAAGTTACTGTTCAGGTAGTGGAGGCAGAAGAGAAAAGGTTCCTGTACTTCAGTTTGCAAGATCACAGTCTATGAAACTGGCAGTGCAGGTGGGTCTCCACTAAGAAACAAGATTCCTGAAGATAGCAAGCAAGCATGGGTCCAATTTCACTTCTGCCCCTCCTGGTCTGAGGTGCTAACAAAAAGCCATGGAATGGGGCAGATAACTGTGTGCATGGGGGAAAGAGCATCTTAATCTACAATTTAGACTTGCCTCAGAGCACTGAAAGCAGTCTGGTTTTTTGATACCACAGGGTGCCTCCACTAAGTGGAAAAGAATCTCTACTTCATAAATTTGCACTGGGAGAAGGAATTTTTGGCACGACTGACCATGTCACACTTCCCTGATTGGCAATTTTGTTGAAGGTTTCAGGTGCAGTGTAGCCAAGTATTTGTATCTTGTGTAACTCTTATTTGGCAGCCTTATGATAGGTCTCCTCATCTCAGCTGGAAGAACACACATCCAGCTGCGCTCCAGGAATGGGCAGTGATGGTGCTCATGAGTGCCAGTGGCTGGTGCTTGCCTGCAGGGCTGCCAGTCTCCTTCCCTGACCTGCTGGCAGCAAGAAGCAGCAGAGTATTATCTGCAGCCAGCTGGGAGAGCCAGACTCAAGAGCACTGCTGCAGTCTCTCAAGCACTTGTTACCATGACAGAGAGTCGATAAATAGAGGCAGGACAAAGGAGAGTGCCAGCAAATTCCTTAATTGATGAACGATCACTAATATAATGTAAACCAGGAGCAGTCCCGCTTCTGAATGTTTGCTGATGACTCTGCACTCTTTCAGCTCCTACTTAGTTTTGGCTGTTCTCCCACCTACTCCACCCATAGCTGACAAGTTTTGTGCAGCTTTTTAATCTAATCCCCACAAATGTATGAGTCAAGGTGCTGCTTATTAAAAAAAAAAGAAAAAAAAGGTGTGTTTGGTCATACAGACAATTACAGGTACAGGAGAGTGGTGAGGTGGTGCTGAGAACAAGACAAAAGTAGTTATGAAGCTATTGGGCTGTGTAAATGTGGAGGCAATTGCTCTTTCCCAAACTAAATTAAACATAAATAATCAGATAACTCAGCAGAAATGATGAAGTCTCAAATGATCAATGACAATTGTGTTTTGTACTTTCCCAGGACCATTCAGTTGTAAGAAAGGCAAACAAGCGCTTTAAACTGTAACTTATCCAAACGTTGAATTATAAAACTGGAATTCAGGACACTACTACCCTTCCTATTTCAGGCAAGTTAACAAGTGAACAAGAAAGTAACAGGTCTCTTGACTGAGTGCCTATGAAAAAAGCCAACTATAACCCAGAGCATTTACTGTTAAAATTATGAGCCTATGAAAACACAAGTTTATAAGAACAAAGTTGTTTACAGACTCAAAATAACAGCATCCATCATTTTAATATTGTAACTCCAAATTAAGACAGTGCAGATGTGCATAATTTTCTCTTCCTAATATGAGACACAACACCATATGTCTTTAATATAAAGGCAAAATATACATTCAGCTAGAACATTGGTTTATTCTTACATTTCATATTCCAACCTAAGTGACTATTAAAGCAAAACAGAGTGAATACCACAGCACTAAAGACCATAATGATATAAAAATTGGTCATTGAACACAACCTAATCTCTTATTTGTAGGATCTAAAAAGAATGAAAAGTTTTCTCTATTAATGGTTTGAGTTAATCCAAACATTTTCCCCAATAAACATCAGATTATTTTTATGTTAGCTATAAAGCTGTCACTCCTCAATAAACAGATATGCTCCTGGTGGGTTTACCTCACTGTCAAAGATCTGTCAATTCATACATCATCTCATAAGCAAAATCAGAGAACCTCTGCTGCACGGCTCCTAGCAAATCTGGCTGAGCAAAGGCTGCTCATCACCTGAGAGGATTCATGCTGCTGTATCAGCCCCCGTGCAATTAGCAGCGACTGGACACTGCCAAAACAAGCTTGCAAAAACCCTGAAGTTAATACTCCTGCCTCCCTATATAGAAAGCTATGTGACTTTTAATGCTGTGCTTGACTGAGCCTTCATTTAGTGAGTCTCAATTAAATTTTATGTTTTGTGGCTCCTATTTTCTTGCAAGACAAGAAAAGAGTTCAAGGGATGGATCTGTCTTTGAAGACTTTAATTCTCTATGAAGCAAATTTATTTCCATCTAAAGAGCTGCTCGAGGTTTAGGAAGGGAACATTTTAGGGCTTCCCCCCCCCCGTTCTGTATTTTTATTTGGTTAGAAGATTTCTAGCGTTTTGTATAGATAAAGGAGTCTAATGCTTTTGAAATGGACAGTGTTCTGTTAGTAGCTAGACAGGAAATATTTCCTCTGTTCTTTTCATTATAATGAGGAGAAAATTAGAGGGATGCTTAAAGAATCCTGGACATTATTTGTGATGAAGAAGCTTTCCATAAAATCATCAGATTGCTACTGTCATACTGTAGTAACATAGTACTGGTTGATTTTCAGCAAGAGCCATTGCAGCAAATGAAACCTTTGCATATGTATTTATAAAAATAAATACTTCCTAGGCTGCATACTTAACCTCATCATAACAAGTCAACAAATGGAGGCACTATGAAGAGTCTTGTCTGAACCAGGTTCTGACATCCTCTCTTACCATAGCTGCTACTACTGAAAAATATAAGTATGAATGAGCATAAGCAGTATTTCCAAATGAAAACATTTTCAGGGGCAGGCCATTAGTAACACTAACTGTGTTCTTTTATTTAATTAGGGTTTTTTTGTAGTCAATTTAACATAAAATCACATATGCCAGAAGGGAATTCTGAGTGCTGGAGAAAGAAGCCTAACCTCTCTAATAGTCAGTGTACACTGATTTAGATATTTCAGAAAATCAGTGGTAAAAATGCCACACACCAGTGCGGATGTTTCATATTGCCAACATGAAATAAACACAGGGCATAAATGAATTTTTTATACCCTCCTCACAGATTTACACACTTGAATCTGAACACCTCATTAATTGTTTACTCAGCATCTAAATGTGAAGCCCTTTCTTGGTGCTCTCTCCTGCATATTTTTGTGGTCACCAAAGAAGGGGTTTTCAGGATCCATGGTTTCTCCTAATTAAAATAATTTACAGTCCCCTCCCACTTCCTTCACGACTGTTATAATCGCCATGCTCCAGAAAACTGGACAACTTGTGTAGATGGGAATGCAAGACTCAAGGAGTCAAACAGGTTTCCCAGGATTAGGTGATTACTTTTCTTATTTTTAGCCAAAATTTGCATATTCTTTTTTCCTAGTGCTTACTGTTGATGACTGTTTAAATGTGATTTTATGACTCTGTCTAAGTTCCTGGAGAAAAACAGGTATTCATAAAATTTGCTTTTTGCTTAGGTTAGTATTGACTGCTTTTGAAACAGGAAAGTAAAACTTCATATTAGCTCTAGTCCCACAGATATTTTGTGCAATCCACTTTTAAATTGTGATTTAAATGTATAATATTTTCATGCAATCATCTTTTTTTCCTGCTCAGAGATTCATGAATTGATACAAATATTAAAAAAATAATCTGGTTTAATTTCAATATTGGGGCACAAGAATTCTACAACCCCCCCAAAAAACCAAAACACGTGAACAATCCATTAACTTGGAAGCTGTCACTTGATTTAGACTCATTGTCCACATATGTCTACCTAATCTTAATTTTACCCTTCTTGACTCACTCAACAAAATAAAAATACTAAAGAGGAGTTTGGATGAGATAAATCGTATTCTCATGCTCACTGACTTAAATATTGAAACTGGTTTTGTACCTAACAATAATTTTACACGACTGTAAATATTAATACTTTAATATTTTTCTTTTGAGAAGCAATAAAAATTAACATAGATTCAGCTTAGAAAACCTCAGAAGCCACAAATTAACATTTTTGTGAAATCCTTTTATGTTTTAAGCTTTTTAAAGCCTTGTAGTGATAATAACAACATTGACCTTTCAGCAAAAATGAAATCACTAATTATTTCACCTATTTATCACTAGTAAGGGCAGCTATTGAAAACTTCCTCTTTCAACACCTTAGTAAAACTTCTCTGCATCTCCCTACTTTTTAATTTCAAACCATCCGGTTCTATATGTACATACTTATGTAGTATAGCTTAGCTAAGCCTCACTGCAAGAAACAAAACTGGTCTAGTGATTAGTTTTCACTGCTCATCTCACCTCTGTTTTTCTGGTACAGCTTCTGGACACAAGAAGTCTGTGCCCCACTGCACCTATGCTGCCTTCACACCTAGTATCTATGCCACTGAACAGTTCCACAATGAACAGTTCCATTTTGAAGAATATATGGGTTGGACTTTATGATCTATAGGTTGGACTTGATGACCTCAGAGGGTTTTTTCAACATAAGTGATTCTGTGATTCTGTGATACAGGGATAAAAAATGGCTTGCTATTTTATTTTCAAAGTTTATGGAAAGCTGGCCAGCTACTCAAACCTGGGATTTACTAATTAAGGTTACCTTGATTAAAGGCTAGTTCCCAAAGAGCTCCTGTGGATAACAGGCTTAACTTTGAGCATATGATTGATCCCATTACCTTCACTGGCTTTAACTGGACTGCTCATAAAATTAAGCCTATATTTAAATGCCTTTCTGGATCAGAACCCAATTGCCTTAGAGGAACACAGGCTTAGAGTAGCAGTACCTTCTGAAGGCAGTACAATTCAGGTTACAAATGACCATAAATCTTTTTTCCTTATTCTGTCAAACTGAAAAGCTGTGAAATTTTGCTCACACAGGTCCTGGAAACATTGTTTATCACAGGTAATTGGGAATGCCAGTTCATCAGAGCTTGGAAACAAATGTTTCAAGAATCTGGTAACTTCAGGCTGAGCTAGTTCAGAAAATCAGAACAAGAAGACATAAGAGCTTAGATAGATCAGTACACTGATGTGTCCATCCTGCTCTTGATGCTGCAGCAGTGTTTGCATCAGTATTTCTATACAGCTGTGCATTCTGGTCTTTAACATATCCTAAAACCAAAATTTGACATTGTGAGTCTAATGAAGACTAATTAAGACTTTTCAAATTGTGCTCGTTATGTAAGACTACATATTTGTCAAATTCTGGCAATTGAAAAAAAAAAAAAAAGTGGAATATAAAGAGGATCTAATGTCTGGAAAATGGGTGATTAAGAAAGGTCACATAAAACTGACAATTTTAAAAACATATACTCTTACCCTTCTCGTTGGAAAATAGTCCTAAAACAGTCCCCCAGGCTCTTGTAACTGGTTGGATCAGTTTTCCCTCTTTGAATTTGGAACCTAAAAAAAAATACAATTTACATCACAGCATGAGAAGTCAGGGATTTTAAGTCACTTTTAACTTTCCAATTATTATATAAAAGAAGTTTTAAAGGGTTTTTTTTACATCTCTGATTCATTATTATATACTGTTCCTGATATACTTATTAACACTGTTTTCATAGAAGCTGTTAAACCAAGGAAAAATAGAGCTTTAGTAGTAACTTTTTGTGTAGTTTATGGAACTCACAGTATAGCTATCACCTTTGACATTTACACCTCTTTTTAGTTGTTTGAAAAATAAGCTGTTAACCCTGTGCCTGATCCAAAGACCATTGAAGCTAATGCGAGTCTTTGGTTAAACCCTGTTTCTGAAAATCTGAAACAGAATACTATCATGTGTTTCTCTTTTTATATCTGACACAATTATAATAAAAGTCAAGCAGAGACATAACCAGAAATTAGAGCACCATTTATTTTTCATAATTTAATAATAAGATGAACAATAAAAGCAAGCAGTGAATTATTCTAATTAAAACCTTCTTTTCTCTATTCACATTTTGACAACAACAAAAATTTCAACATGAAGCTTGTGGCCTTGAAAGCACAACCAAGATTATGATTTAAGATTGCAAAGGTCTTATTAGTTATGATTTATGGATGGCAACAGTACGTGTAACCAACTATTATTTTACTAAGTATCTCAGTTAGAGATATTCCTACTCCTTTCAGTTTTAAAACCACAGTCAACACATTCAAGTAAATATAGTACGGAGAAGTTGAGAATACATTTTTAGCAATAAAACTTCCTTTTTTAAATGGCTAATTACCAGACAGCACTAAAAAAAATTAAAGAAAAATCATTGTTAGCAATTCCAGTCTACACTAGCCACACATCAGGCAAACATTACATTGGTTTTATCACTTAGTATGATAATAATTCTACACAAGTTTCAAGGAATAATTCACATTACAGTCAAGTATGTCATCTGCCACAGGTATGCTCCTGCTTTGAGAAACATCTATTATTACTTATTCTAACCATGACACTGAATCTCATTAATACGTAACAAATGAAGGTATTTTTAATTTAAGGTTAAACAGCTATATTCTCTCTCACAGAATTCAGTAGGGTCAAATCAACATTTGTATTGTGGCAAAAGGCATGAATTGTTTTAAACATCAGTATTTCTGTGCTAAGCCATCTAATATTTTATTCAATTTGAGGAAAAAAATTTCCAGTGATGTAATACAAGTCTTTGGGCAATTATGAAGGCAAGACCACACCTTTTTTGAAAACAGTTAGAAGGAAACACCAAGTCCCTCCATAGTCCTAATAAAAGTAGTTGAGGCACATCTGGGATCTCTATCTGGGGTAACCTCTTTTATTAGCACAAGAACTTTCTGCCAAGTTGGCAGAGAGAAAAATGCTATTCAATAGGCTTACACTCAAATAAGAGCCCATGCATAACGTTTTGTCTGAAAAGAACCCTCGGGATGGCTAGTAGTTGAAAAAATGCCTCAATGCCATCTCACAAACTCCAACAGCAGTATCAGCTACAGAAGCTTTCACATTGCGGTAATCAAGCAATCAAAATTATAACAGAAAGTATAATTCACATTTTAATATATTTAAGACTTGATTGTTTATATATCAGCTCAAAACTAGGAATGTCTTTCTTTTTCTTAAAGAAATCTTGCATAAACTCATCAGTAAATATCTTTCCCCAAGTATTTAAAAATCATGTTTTCTTAACCCAAACTCTTAGAAACTCTTAGAAACTCTTTTCTGTGAGTTTCAGGATTTGGCCTGCTTGTACAATCAGAACAAAATACCACTGTCTCTAAAACGTCCTTTGAATCATGCACTTTGCTCTCTTTCACCCTGCAAATGCTCAAGCATGTCCTACTTGCATGTGTGTAAGGTTCCCCACTAAACTGTGCATGCACAACTGTTTGTAGAACTGGGGCTTTATTCCCAGACTCACCGAGCATACCCACAACACAGTGAACTTATATAATTTTATTTAACAGTTTACACACTGGTAAATTCTCAACTAAATTTAAATGATTTAATAAAAATATATCCTTGATAGCAGTAATGAAAATAATAGCATAAGAAATGCAATAATATCATATGTAATTTGTGTTTAAGCAGATGAAGGATAACTTCTTGCTAAAGAAGTGAAATCAAAGAAGCTTTACATTTATTTCAGGTTTTTTTAAAAAAGTGTAGATAAGACCTTAGTATTAAATGAGTTCATTTGTAACACTGAGCACACAAATAACATATTGCATCCTTTAGGGTTTTTGGATCCATTCCTTCCCTAGTAAATCTATTTTATAGCTTTAACAGCAATCCTAAAATACATGCCAATTATGTGCTTCAACCTAGATCTGCGAATTCGGTTCTTTGAATCAGAATTGCTTGCCTCAATAAAATCATGTGTAACTTTTTAATGAACTAGCTAATTGATCACCAGCACTTGTTATAAGAAACTCCGGGAAGAGCTGAAAAAAAAAAAGTTTGTTTTTCCAGAGACAGCTGCAGCAGCCTGTATTAGTAATCTTAATAATACAGAAGAGCTAAAGCATTTGCTTAAGAAAAAAACAAACTTGGGCCTGTTTTTAATGATTGTTTAGAGGAATGAACACAACTGGGGGATATGTAATGGCTTTCTCTGCTTCAAATCCATTCCTTTCTGAAAGCATTGTAAACCCACTGAATTTCATGCATTTTTGAAAGCTGGATGCCTGCCTTGTATCCTATTAGCTTTGCTAGACCAAAAGAAGATAAATTCTCCTATAAATATCATTGGAGCACTAACTTCTGATCTAATCTTTAATTTTGAAGTTTGATAAGAAGAATGTGCAGGCAGCTGTCAGTGACATGCTGAACAGACATATGTGCAGAGATGCTTTTCCAACATGCTGCTCCAAGCTTTATCACTTTAAAAATGAGCGTCAGGCTAACTCTCCTTCCCTCTCATTTTCCTGCTTCTTGGCTTTCTGGGCAGAATGCTGTGGTGCTGACCACTCCTACCCTGGGAATGCTCACAGAGCTGTGGGGGGCACTTTGTTCCCCTGGTTACTGCTTCCTATCCGAGACCCACTGATGCATTTACTGCCTGCCCTCTCAGCTGCACAATTCCCACTTTCATCTCTCATGCCATGACAGATGTCACAATCTCCTTTTCTGGCTTCTAGAAGAAGTCCAGAGGGCTACCCCTTTGAATGAACAGTACCTTTGTAAGTGCTTCCATAGATAAAAAAGTGCCCTGATATTGTTTAAGAAGAGAACATTGGTATCCTTCCTTGTTCACCTCAAAAGGCACATGGTTGGGATCTCAAAAAGCGTGAATCATGAAAAACTATTTGAGCTTTTGGGGTCTGTTCAAAAGGCAGTGAAAACCACATGATCTAAAACCATGAAAATATTTTAACTTACCCACATTAATCAGCACTACAACTACTACTTGTGAAATGAAGAAACCTAAATTATTGTTATTCTACTAGCATGAGAGAGAACAGATTTTTTATGATTATAAAAAATCAGTAACTCTCAATGGGCTCTGCCTGAAATCCCATAATATAGAAGATGCTTGAGTTCTTCCACCAGTTCTCCGAACCACACCATTTAACAAGTGATACATCCTACTGTGGAGCAATGACTCTACATAAACATACATACCAGTGTTCAGCACCTAGCTTCTTACAGTTCTTGTCAGGTTTTTAACAGCCAGTATTTCATTCCAAGTTTAATAAAATCCTCAGTCCACATCGTGCTTTCCTGTCCCAATTCCTATTGCAGAAGTCCTCTAAACAATCTTTTTAAATACAATTAACATCTATAGAAGAAAGAGCAGATGTGTGTGCTTTCTTAAAAAAGAAAATTATCTCATGCCCCTCTATAATTTGCTAAGTTTTTTGTTAACGTTTGCTGAATAACTCTTTAAAGCTGTCCTGTGGATGTCTGCTACTACAGTATGCAGGTATTTAGTGTTTAAAGTCTATTCACCACAGTGTTAACTAATAATCCTCCCCCTTTTATTTACTGATCTGGGCTGGAGAGGGATTTCCAATTCATACTGAAATTGTTTTAGTCCTCTTAAATTCTGAAAGGAAGAAATCAGTATTTTCATATCTAGGTTGAAGTAGATAGTGAGCAGTTAAATCCCAGCTAGGCAAGACAACCACAATGTGATGTGAAGCAGACTAGACTCATCAAATTCTTGTCCCTCAGTTTGCAAGAACAATACCCTCATGCATAAATTCTAGAATTTCTTGCTGCTTTTATGCAGTACTGCTGACTAGTTTCTCAACCACAAAGTTCAGAGGGAAAAAAAACACTGACTCAGAGAACCAAGCTTTATACCAGGCTGCAGCACTTGCCAATGAGTGGCAGCCTTAGCTATATTTTCCTTCTCTGCACGTCTTAGTAGGATCTCATATGTTCTACTCTGTTTTGAATACAGATCCTAACATTTCCATTCATGATTGGGATTTATGCAGCACCAAAGCAAATAAACTTAGGTACGAAGCTGTTTAGAGGTAATAAAGAAGATAATTACATGGCATAGCAACAAAACGAATTAAAATATCTGTGCACATTTAAATTTAAAACAACCTTTAAGTAAATGTACAGCCTGTGTAGAACGGAAAGCATTATAACTTTTTTGCATTTTTAGTAATTCCCATGATTCCAGGCACTCCTAGCTGTAGATACCCCACCAACATAAATTGATAAAAAATGTATAGTCTGAAGCTTTATATAAATATACATTATTTAACAGTACACATGTTTATAATAAGAAATAACTGTGTTATATTTTTTAAAAAATGATTTGTTAATTTAAACATTTATTCAGGTGTTACTATGAGTGCTATCTATTAATGCTTAGATTTCAAGAGAAACTTTGGACTGCAAAATGGACCTCGATCATATAATTTATTTTACTTTTTGGCTCAAGATCTTTGAGTTGCTTATGTTACTTACAGGATAATAACTAAATTGAGACTATAATTCTGTCACTTATTTTAACAGTAAATCATATGAGCTGTTAAAGAGCTGAATATTAGTTTTCAAAACAAAAAATACCTAATTATTTTAAGCCGAAGATACAAATTTTCCTAGTTCAGAGATCATATTTTGAGTACTATAGTATTGCTATCATGACTATTTAACTGAAAAAAAACCCCATATAAGAATATAATAAAGTAGTAATATAAAGAACAGGCAAAGAACAGAACTTATTCTAATCATTCTCCATACTAGTCATAGATTTGCCTGTAATTGCAGTTAGATTTTTGTAGATTAATTTTCATGGAGATCACATTTACTTTAAAACAATAAATCTGAATCAGAGTCTTTTATATTCAAGCTAAGCAGCCCATCATTCCATCAAAAATGTGAGTGGGAGAAAGAAAGTAGTACTATACATACCAAGAGTGTAATAAAGGGGTTTAGACATTAAAGCTATATTTTGTCAGCTACCAATGAAGATTTTTTTTTTTTACTTTTTTATCCTACAGTAACTCTTCCATTATGTGCATGGGACAAACATGCAGCAGCTATAATGTCAGAAGGAAATTTTCCTTTACCTGTAGTTTTTGAAAATATTCAGGAAAAAAATAATTTGACCAGAAGCAGATCAAATGAACTTGTGCAGCAGATCTACTCGGCTAATTTTGCTAAAGAGTAACAAAAATAAGTAGTCATAGCAGTTACATACACAGTTTAAGCTCCTCCCAAGAAAGAAACACCACAGAAACTAAGTTCAAACCGTAAATATTTCAATAATCTAATTCTATCAATGACTGTGTGTGTGGAGGGGGAGTTCTAAACAATAACAAAATTAGTGAAGCCCAAGCTGATGTCCTCCCCACCTATTTGCACATGCACAGCAAGACCTGTCTGTCTTCAGCCCCAGCCTCCAAATCCTGTAATGCTCACCTTCCTGAGGTCCCAGATACAACTGGCAGCTGTGGGCTTCTATGAGCTCCTCACAAAGCACCAGCTTTTCCTCACAGTTAAGGACTTGCAAACAGCACACATTTTTGTTATCCTTTAGAAATTGCTCTAATGTTCTTCTGTGAGAAAAGCTTATCTACAAGTCTTGCCAACGTAGGAACAGCTCTACTCTCCACTCTGCTAGTGTAGTGGATATGCGCAAGATACAATACTGTAACTGAAGCTTTGCTTTGGCTGTCTGGATGCAAGTCCTGAGCACAACATAAGATGACAGCAATGATCATAAAAGCAAGCTGTATTTGAAAGATCACTCAGTATTTTGTGTGAAGGATTGTGCAATTTGTATGACCTCAACACAGTAAGATCAGCTAGGATGTGCCAACTGTAAAAGCAGTAGGTAAATTTAAGCACTACTTGTGTTTTCTGCTCTACATCTACTTGTGCATAAATCACTTAGTTACACTGGTGAAAGAATCTGCAGAAACCACTAACGGTAAAAACAGCATTTTGTTTTTTACAGTGACAGTTGGTTTCTGAAATTTTTTAGTCTCTATTTTCTAAGTAAAAACTACCCCCAAAAAAATCCAAGGACAAATCATTGAAAACGGCAACACAAGGAATAATTTTGTATTGTCAGAGATGACAGAGCTATTTTTATGTTTTTAAGTGTGGGTAGTTACTCCTGCCCTAATACACCAACAGAAGAAGTCTGGTTTTCATTAGTTTTGGATAAAGTCTTGTTTTCCTTCAAAACAGCTTTTAGAGAAACAACAGGAAAAGTGACGAGGAATATAAATTAATGACTAGAAGAGATTTCACAAGAAATCAGATATGATATGATATATGATTGACGTGATATGATGATATGATATTATGGTCCCAGCATCCAGTCTGAATAAAAATGAGAATGTGGTTTGGCTGGCGTGTGTAATGTGCCAGCTTAAAAATTGCCCAGGTTTTTATCTCAGTTCAACTTCTATTACAAAAATGTATATCCTCTCTTGACCTCTTGTTGTAAAGCCATTCTTGTGTCCTGTGACACCCATAGTGAATCTCTGCAAATTAGAGCCTTTGAAAAATATAAATGTAGGCATGAACATTTCATCTACCAGTTAAGTGATATCAGATGAGAGCAAAATTCTTGCTGCCTTTAAAAAGTAAGAGTATACTCTATTACTCCAAAAAGATGCAAAGGCAAATCATAACACCGCTTTGGAAAATAAAACACATATCTGATAAGACACAGAAAGGCTTCAAGTGAAAAATTACTACTGGTCGTTACTGGGCAATACCTGAAATGCTAACAGTGCTCTAAAACTTCCAATTTAGGAAAATGTAGTTAAGATCTATATGGCACCAGAAAAATTAATTTTCTTCCTCAACAGTTCCTATAGAAAGGTCCTAGTACTTCTACACAATTTGCTCAACAAAACTTTGAGTTCAGTGTACCCCATGGTAATCACACAAAACTTCCCCTTCTGAGAAGGCAGAAAAATTGTTGCAGCCGGCTGGCACGAGGATATATGGGAAGGATTTTTTTGGTGGGTTGTGTAGTACTTTTCAGTATTCATTAGCATTTTAAGTTCTTTGATAAGATCGGTCCCATCACAGCTTAGTCTATTCTGATTTTTGTTTTTTTATTAAAATAATTTAACACAAAAAATTTTCAAACCACAGTGAAACATAAAAGTGCAATCACTTGCTCCTTGCAGCCAAAGTAGGAAAGATGACCAAAAATATCTTTTCTCCCAAAGGAAAGAAATGGTCAAACAAAGAAATCCAAATTCATTTTCAGTGGAAAATAGCCAAATTGTGAGCTGCTGAAAGAAGTGTTAGTTTTGAGCATTCACCCAGCCTCCTTGTGCTGGAAAATATTTGAAAGGGAAACAATTTCATTAATACATTGTGGCTGAGATTTTTAAAATACTGGAAGGGATACAAGCAGACTTACTCTTCTGAAAAATACAGCTAAATACCCTGCATCTGAAAACATCAACTCACATGCCCTTTCTCATTAACAGACAAACCATTTTAAATGAGTAATAGCTAATATACATAACACAGACATCACCTACTATGCATATGCTGCTTTCATGCAAAAACTACTTTTTTTTCTTCTAGTAAATTGTATGGCTAAGTGACAGAAAACATACACCCTTAAACCAGCAACACAAGGAAATTCTGTGTTAAAGACTGAAACTCAACTCTTACCCACCCAGCTGTGCCCCAATATTACAGCTTATATGGAATTCATTATCAGCCAGTGCTGAGTGATCCCAGCAATTCTTAACATACAGTAGGACACAACAAGACAAGTTAAGGATGAAATCTCCTCTGAAGCAGCATGATTTTCACTGCTGTGGTGACTTACAGTAAAAACAGTAATATTGGGACACTTGCATTCTGCAATACAGTTTATCAGAAATAGTGCACTTCCTTTTGTAAAACGCAAAACAAAAACTTAATCCCTTAACTTTAAGGAAAGTTTGATATGTGTTCATATTGTAGCTTTCCACTGTCTTTTATAACAATACATAAACACACATTAGGCAAATTTTGGTGTAATACTAAAATATATGTAAGTGATGAGAAACCTTTGACATCTGTGAATATACCCTATTAATTCACCATCATGAATATACCCTATTAATTCACCATATAACGGTAATACAAAAGTAAAGGAAATGAGTTCTCACAAATTCAGTGTAGTGGAAAAACAGCAGCTTCATTAGATCTACTTTTATTTTTCTAATAGCTCATACTATTAACAATTAACAACAAAAACTAATGCTAAACAAAACTCAGGAGAATCTACAATGCAAGTTGCACACTGAGGTCAGAAGACTAATTTGGATATTCAAAACTGTCAGGATACTTTTTTTGGGTTTTTTTTCAGAACCAAATTGCCCCACCCAATGAGATTATCTTCTCTTATTTGTAAATACATTTTAAGAACTACCATTTGACATACCAGTTTTAAATGCCAGAAAATAAGACTTAATGCTGTAACAGAAACACTAACAGGATCTTGACAACAGCATGCAAGGTTTCACCTTTTTATCACAACACACTCTCCCAGCTGAAAAAACTCACTTATTACCCAGGATGGTGTGGAAAAAAGATCGTTGTTGCTTCAGGAAAGACAGTTGCTTGAAAATTGGCATAAAGAGGTGAAAATTAAAAAGGAACACTACCTTTTTCCCCCCCTCCAAACTCAACCTAACTAGTCCATAAAGCAATGCACAAATCATTCATTATAATGAGTCATAACAATGATTTGTGATCTTCCAAGTTTTCATTTTACGCCCCTCTGTTTTTCCTTAAAGACAGGAGGATAGACAAAGACTGGAAACTTTGGGTCATATGGATCACGGCACCACTGCTATGTCTGGAATTTTCTTATAAATATCCTATTGCTCTGAGGTTCATAGGCCTGACTGAAACAGCAGGGACGATCTCATTTGTACTTTTATAGTTGTAGAGGGATTTGCAAGAGTTAACACAATTTTCCATAATATTTCTTACTGACTTCAGAATAAAGGGAGAGTTCCCTTTTTAATCAGTATCTGAAACATTGTAAAATCTAAAGGAAAACAGGAATTCTTTCAGATTTAACAAGACTTTTCCAAGTGCTGATAATTTTAAAGGCACAAAACAAGGCAACTTTTGAAAAATTGAGAGGATTTCAGTAAGGTGTTTGTGGGTAGCAATCAGTGCAGTAGGATATACTTTGCAGCAGATTTTACTGCTTGTTTGCAACTTTGTGCCTTTTAAGGACTATTTTTCCAAAATGAAGTGGTAAATTATTCCTTTTGAGTTCACGAAAATATTCAAATCCAGGAAGTATCATCTGGTTCTGTTACAGTGATGTCTATCTCAGAAAACAAACTGTTTCTCTAACCACCAGTGGGAACATGGAAAAGCTCCTTTCCTTTTGTACAGTCACAGAAGTCTTTTAAAGGCATTTTGCTCACATTTTTCTCCAGACAGCAAAGCAGGCTATGCTAACATGGCTGATCTGACTCAAATATTGAGCCTGAGGACTGAAAAATAGGAAAAAGAAAAGGCAGTTTGGATGTTATGCATTCAGTATTTCTCAGGAACTACTGTCTTGTTTCCTTACTGTGTTCCTCTTCCATACACTCACTTAGTCCAGTCTTCACATGGATTCAGAGATAAACCTAGCTGAATTATTGAATTGTTGAATACTTACTGATAAATCAAATAAGCTTGTTGAAAAATGACTGTTTGAAAAACATGCTTCTGCATGCTTACACAGAATTAATGGGTAATTACTATATATATTATTAAATATAACAAGTAGGTTTATGTCTTTGTTGCCAAATGGCTATGTCTTGTCTAATGGCAAACAGAGGAAGAGTGCAATAAATAAACCCCTGAGTGTACAACATGTAGTCATGCCCCCTCCCTCCCTATTTTTCTTAGCACATATGCTAGCTAATGGGAGAGGCAGCCATAAGGCTAGATCTTCAGAAGAAGAACAGCATAATTTATCTTCTTCCTAAATTATGGAAGAAACAATTCTTTCAAAGATCTAGCTGCAGAGTGTGTTGCTATGTGATGTAACTCTAGCAGTAGGTCTAGTTGCTTCATTTTTGGTCTAATGCTTTGTGCTTTATTGCACATTATGTTTGTGCACATAAATAGGAATCCAAGGATCTGCAGGATTCAACTTTCCCTGCTATGAAGCCTGAAAGGTGTCCAGTCTAAAGTATGAGAAGGACCTACTGTACCAAAATGTTGCAGAGTACATTGGTATTATCCTTGTTAAAACTCTACTGTTTGTCCAACTTCTAGCCTGAAACCCTTCCAAGAATAAAACTGACCTTAAAGGTCTGCAGAAAGGAGTCTCCAGTTTTATTACATGCAGGATTTTACCCATTTTCTGTTTCAAGACTCTCTTGAAAATGCAGACAGCCATCCTGCTTAGAAGCTAAGAGATGTATCACCCACCAATTTATTAGAGGTCATTTATTAGAGGTCATAAGATGCCAACTTATCATTGGAACTGGCAGCAGAAACCACAGTCTCAGAGTCGACAAACACTACTGCTTTTGTCGCAAGAAGTTTTGACTATGAGCCTGTGGTCTGGGAAAAGGCAAATAGGGAAAGTCAATCACAGGGGAATGACTGATGGATGTATAGGGAGTGAGAAAAATTATGAAAATAGGTGGAACAGAAAAGTGTGTGGTGCTGAAGTAACACGATATATTGAGCAGATGGAAAATCTCAAGGCAGACATTGGTCAAAATATGAGCAATTGCAGCATTGCATTTGCTTCTTCCTTGCCATCTCTAAAACCTATAAACAATTCTGCAAGTTTCTCTCTCTACTACTAATGCATTCAATGGATAGCATTAATGTGACATAAATTATATCTGAATTATTACATGGTATTAATTTACTGTACCCTACATGATCAAATTATAATTCTTAAATCCATCAGCTCCCATTAACAATAAAAGCAGCTTAAAAACACATAAGAAAAATACCTTTTAACTTTATGAGGCACTTCTGTAGGACTTTCTACTCTAAGCAATAAATATTACAAAATAGTATATAGTTTTCAGAGATTTCCTAGACTTACACCACATCTCATCTCTAATATCAAGGGGCATCTCTAACATGTCTTAAAGTCTTTTTTAGGACAAAGACACTCCTCTGCTCACTGTTCTGTTTAACATACTTCAGCAATTGCCGTTTTCCTTCTCACCACTGAAGTATATGTATGCACAAAAATAGCCTTCCTAAAATACACAGAGGAACTATGGTATGACATGAGGAACTAACTCTCTTTTAAGAAACATGTGTAGGGAGAATGGTTCAATGTCTACACCACTGGTATAATTTACGTCTGAAGAATAAGAAGGATGATCACAAGAGTAATTCTGTGTTTCCAGACCTGCTCATATAATGCCCTCTAAGTAGACTGCAAACTTTCTTCCCAGGGTCAGGACTGTGCATGAGGAAGAACTTGACCTGCTTAATTTCTTGTCATTAGGTTTTTGTCCCAAGGGCTATGACTGTGTGAAGTTACAATTAATATATTGAAGAAAGTCTTCAACATAGATGATATAGTCACTTGCAAACATTTATTAAATAGCACTCACTGCCTTCAGAAGCGGAAAAATTCTCAAGATGATCAGGAAAACTCAACCTGTAAGAGTAGATGAGTAGCTACGAATGAGGAATCACACTCTAAAAAGGTTGAAGAGAGTTTGAATCAATCAGTAATAAATCACTTCCACCTCTTTTCTTCTCAAACCTTGGGCACATAAGAAAAAGAAATCTCTTTCTGAAAAAAAGTCAACTGATTTATCCAGTATTTACACAGCTGATTCAAGATTTACTTTGCAAAACTCTACTAAAAATCCATTTGTTTACCTGAAACAAGCCCTCATTAGACTCCTAAGAAGCTTTACAGCAGAAGCCAGGGTGTGAAAAGCCCCACCAAGTTATTTCATACATAAACCCAGAAGCTCTAGGAAACATGGATATGACAACTTCAATGATTTCATACATGCATGCTTACATATACCCTTGTCTTCCCTATAATTACAAGGAATAGAATTTTCTGTATTATGAAAGGAAAAAAAGAAAAAACAACAGACACACCACTAATTCTTCAAATTCCTTATTAGGCTTGATATACACTTGCATGGTAGTTAAATAAACATAAATCAATAGATTGACACATGCCATAGAGTTTAGATACCAATTTAACACCTCTGCATAAAGTTAGAGAGGAGATTTAAAACATCACTTTGAATTTATTATTTCTAGAAAGAGTAAACAAAAGTCTTTGAGGATTAATTTCATGCTGTGGGTTAAATTTCACTCTCATGATAGGCCAGCTATTGCCTGGGGCACTACAGATAATGAACCTGACAAGGGATTAGCAAGGAAACACTTGTGTTATTATAAATCGTGTACACTTCCCTTTCTAACCAACTTCATCCTTCATGACATTAACAAATTACACTCTTTGTCCATGTTTCAATATAATGCAAGGCTGTGCATGACCCTGAACCAATAGTACATTAGATAAGATCTTCTCAGGGCATAAATAGCTATTAAATTTGGTTGAAAGATCCAGACCTCCTGACTCAGAGAAACATTTTCATGTAAGATCTGTTTTAAGAGAATCAGCTGATAGAGTCTAAAATAGTTCATAGAAAAATGTGCACAATGGAATTAAAAGTAACACAGAATCAGAATAAACATTAGGTAGTGTTAATCTACTACAAATAGCCCAAGACAATCACTTGGCTTCACTGTAAACAGTGGATTTACTAAAGAGCTCAAACACATAATTTATTGTGTGGATATTAGACTAGAAGTTCCAATAATGATTTTATGTCTAAAGCCAGTTAGAATACATATGATATATATGTTTTCTCTGTTTGATCCTTTCATCCTTTCTTCTCTTGAAAAGCATCAAACTTTTACTAGTAAAAATCAGCTCATTTTCTATACAATCCATGCTGTGATGTGGTGGCACACAATGGTGGTGAAATTGCATCATATTACAAAGTTAAAGCAGAAATCTGACATAATGAACTGGATCCCTTATTTATACACTACCATACAAAAAGAAAGGCAAGAAAGAAGTCCAAGCTCTGAATCACCTCTTGCTGACCCAAATCAGCTTAGAATAGCTTCTTGAGCTTTAGAGATGGTAACATTATTGCTAATGCTTCCTGTAGGGAGAAAGAATTCTAAAAATGGTTCTAGTAATACAGTTGCCTCTCTGAGTCATTCAGAGCAATCAAGCACATCCACAGAAAGCAATTTTTTGTGTCCTATTACTTTCCCACCTCCTTTGAAGCCAAAGCCATCTCCAGGATATGGTGCCACATAATTTCTAATCAGCACATGCTAATCATCCATGCTAAAATACTCAGAGATTTTTTTTTTTTTGTGCTGGATTGCAAAAGGAGCAATTTTTTCTTTTATTCCTCTTGTCAAACAGCCTGGGCACAAACCCTTGCCAATGCTCTCTTAAACACTCTGAGGGAACAACACAAGCTGTTCCTGGACCTCAAAGGTGTGAGGTTATGATGTTAGAAAAGTACCGAGTTTTGTCTCTTTGCTCCTATTTCTGCAAGCAACTGGGTTGTGCTGTCCCTCGCCGCAGTTACAGAATGCCACCATGAGTCATGCTGAACTATGCCAGATGACTCGGACCCACTCCATGGCTGGTATTGTTCTTGTATGACCAAAACAGAGAAAGGAATTTCACCATTGTGCTCTTGCAATGTATTAGTATAATTTTTCTTACTGCCTACGGTGTAATATAATACAAGTATTTGCTGCACTTCCCTCTTAACTTTCTAACTGAAGAGAGAAATAATACAATTGTGTTAGGAAGCTGATAATGGGTAAAAAATATTTCATCTTTAAGAATTTACCATTATGACTCCTTGGCATCATACACTGCTCTCTTACCCATACAGCTGAGCCAGCTCTACGTTCAACGGTAACACCAGAAGTTGGTCAAAATTACTATTAAAGAAGAACAAAATCTATTAGAATTACAACTAAGCATGCCTTATACTAGAGAAATACTTGGACAGTATAATGTGTCCTATGGTCAGAGTCCTCCATACTTTTCTAGGACTGGAGGTACTGCAGACCAGACTAATAGGATTCAGGTGGGCTATCAGGGAAGATAGTCAAACAGTGCTAACATCTTACATTTTCCACTTGAAATGTAATTTGGTGAACGGTTGTTCTGATGACAAAGCCAGTTTAAGATCACTGCAGACTCTTTATTTTGCTGATGTAAATATCTGTGAGTATATATATGTAGTATAGAAAAAAACTCATCCCCACCCTCCATGACCAATTTCTGCTATTAACCCAGATTGCTTTGTTTTTCATGGTGAATTCAAAACTTCTCTTGGATGGATGCACACAATTCAAGCCAAAATCACAGCTTTGCTGTGAACGAAAAAAATTAATTTTCCTGATGCAGTTTGTTCTGTTTTCTACCATAGGATCTTATAAATGCCATATTCAGCATAAATCTGAGAGGCCTATCAGGACATGGTATATGCCTCCCTGTCTCAGCAAGTATTAAGCATAGAGCAGAAAGTGATGTCTTCAAAAGGAAATAGAGCAAGCAAAGAATTGCTGCCAAGTGAAGTGGAAATGAATTGGAGAGGAAGAATCTGGGACAGGTTGTTAAAAAGGATAAAGAAGAGACACAGAGGGAACAGATGTGGTGGAAAAGGGCAGCCACTAGTGCAAGGTGGACAGAAAAAAACCAAAATATTTTTGGACCTAGAAAATTAAAAATAAGCAGAAACAGCAAGCTGGAAACAGACATAAATGAAATTATTTGGGCCACAAAGATCTGTAATGATTTATGCACATGCCACATTATATATTCTTTCATAATTTCCAGTGAGTAATTGCTTCATGAAAATCATGTTCTCTGGATAGTTTTTTTTTTGGAAGTGGCAGTTTCATTCTGTGAAATTTCTTAGAGAGAACTTTCAACTTGAGACATTCCAAAATGACACAACTCTTAAGGCAAATATATAGAAATGTGCAACAAGAAGTTGCTTTTTTAAGATCCTCTCCTTCTTAAGTCCACAGGATACACGACAGTCTGCAAATGAATCAGGCTGCATCAGGAATAAGGATGTTAAAACTGGTGTTTAATATGCAGAAGAAGTTACATGTAGTCTTGTGGCCCATGTTGCTGAAGAGACACATTATGGATTGTGCAACTTACAGTGTCCTGAAAGATAATAGCTGTAAGTTCAGACATATTAATGTTCACTTAGGATGTAGCAATAGTGTATGCTTCTCAGTTGGTCATTACTTGAATAAAAAGTCTTAGGTCAGCTTAAAGCAATTTCATGCTACACTTCTAACCATGGAACAGTACACATTCTACTTTGCATTAAACAATTTGCCTTCACATCTGTCACATATTACTCGTTGCCTCTTTTTCCCCTTCCCTGGGGGAGCTTCTTGTTTTGAGAGCAGTTTATTGTCTGTACTTCTGGCTAACTCTTGATTTATAAAGGAATAATTACAAAAATAATGTAAATTTATTTCTATTTTTGATGTTTCTATTTCATTTTAATTGACTATGCCTATGGAGGAAGAAGTCAAAGAAAATCCTAACAGCAAACGGAGTAAGAGAAGGAAGAGATATACCTGATTACTAACCATCATCTGCTTTTATCACCCTGTTCTTCCTCAAGAAAAGTATAATTGGATGTGATGGATAAGAACTGTAACTATCTTCCTCACAAGAGATCTGTCCCTATTTGTCAGCTGGACAAACTGACATCCTGAATCAATTTTTGCCTTTTAAAAACTGAGGACTTTTTGTTAATACATGGCACAAGGTCAGCAGGAAGATGCTTTTTAGTGAACAACCAGGAGACAAAGACTCTCATTAGAAGATGAATCTTCAATGTTTGATACTCATCTCCAGTCTAACAGGCACTATAATGCAAGAGACACACACTTAACTCTGAACAATTTTACAATTTCATATAAACCCTAAAACCAGAGACTAAGGAGAAACTGAAGAGACTTAACGTATTACTTTAAGTAATGAAAATGAAATATTCAATCCTTTATGCCAGATTTAATAATAATTTACCTCAAGAACTTTTTGTGTCAGAATTTTTCAAATTCACAGCTAACATAAACTTTGAAAAAAGAAGAGCTAGGCATTGCTTGACAAGCTGAATTAATGTGTCTATCAGCATTAAGCCCATGCTATACAGTGACATCTCTCCAGTAGGTAAACTGCCTCTGAGACTAACGTGACTTCACTTATTACTTCACTTCTCTTTAGCTAAGGTCTGAAGTGCCAGGGGATACAAATGATCTTGTCTTCAAAATAATATAAAGCCTGCTGTAATAAAGAATGGAAAATACAGAGAGAAAGGTCTCGTCAAAATGCAAAATCAACACAGAGTGTCAGGAGGCAGAGCTTGCTGTCTGTAATGTGATCCTTCCACACACCATAATCTCCATTTTATTTTGCCTAATGAGGCAGGAGTTAAAACAGTTGACCTGATCAAATTCAGATGGCAGCCCTAGAGGATGAGCCCCCTGCTGCACTCTTGTCCCGACACCCTTTGTTACCTCCAAGTGAGCTGAGACCAGGCTGTGAACCATGTAAATAGGAGGTTTCCAGGTTAATGAAAAGCTGCAACACTCTTCTAAATCAGGAGACAAGGTTATACTTTTCTAATCCAAAGAAAGTTTCATGAACCTCAGTAGTAAAGTTTAATGAATGCTGGTCATTTTGAACCTCACAAATAAAGACTTGACAAAGGGTAATATTTTCCTTAAAAAAAATTCCTATTCTATAAGCACGGCTTAGCATATACCATTAGAATAACAAGAACTCGTTTTCTCATGGCAAATTCAAATATATCAATTAAAAAGGGATGTCTTGGGAAAAGGTAGTTAATGGTTCTTATGAACTGATGTTTTTATTAGGTGATGGCATGTTTGCTGTTTCATTTCATTACTTATCTGCCAAGGAGTTTCTTTCAACACCAAATCAGAATCTACATGCTACAATCATGTAACACATTCAACTTCAGTCTGTGTGCTCCAGCTGCTGACAGAGATAAATCTTTATAAGTGGGCCAAACATAAAAATCATCTACATTATCTTTCAGCATGTAACATAATGTGCAGTCCTTTACACAAAGGAAATAAAAATTGGATTCACCAACTATATTTTTACATGTCACTTGAAAGATGAGACTGTGTTGGATAGTACGTCTTTAGTGTCTAAAGACAGGCAAGGAGAGCCAGAGTGTTAATTTCGGTTTAGTGAGTGCACACCTTTTATTCAATTTTTAATGTGATGGAGGGGAGCTAAATGTGCTCTCAAAAGATCACATAGATAAACGAAGTGGATAAGATATACATAAAAATACCTTAGAGTGTCTCTGGAGTTTCATTAAGAAGTTTGAATACATTTCCTGGTTTGGGATGCCTAATTTTTTCATAACATGGAGCATTCTATATTATAAAAAATATAGATACTAACACACAGAGAAGTGTAACACACGGAGAACACATTAAACTCGACAAGCAAGAATTTGATGCCTACATAGTCAAAAAAATGTATGATTTATGCTTAGCTTGTGCATTTACATTATTTTAACTCTACTAAAAATTTATATTAATTTAATTTATCTGTCTTAAAGAAAAGTGTGGCAGATCTCATATTTGTCAAGTTTTAGGCTTATCTCCTGTGTAGTTATTCATTTGTTACTTAGCGTATTACAATTTTCTGTTCAGATTTCATTGGACTGTATTTTTATCCCATTTTTCCTTTCCTCAATCAGGCATTTGTGACACCACTTTTCATACATTCCAGTAATCAATTCCAAAGCCATTCATCAGGATTTCAGAAGCCACTCTTGAAAAATTAGATACATGTGCTCAGTGTAAATGGGAATGCAATGATTTATGACACAGGTCACTTGGAAAACCCATGAGTTCTTCTCCAGTGACATGCCAGAAATCACAACTATTACTACAGGTCTGTGATCTGTTTATTATACAGCTTATGGGAGGTGTGCCATGTCTAACTCATTTTTAATGTGTTACATTTTTTCTGGTTGATTTTTGAAAACAAGATTTACAGTTGTTTAGAGTTTGACAAGAGCAGTAAACTGCTGGTTTAGTTAATAAGTTTTAAAATGGATTGATTAAACTATCAGCCTGTTTGCACTCAGTGTTCAAGCTATGAAGTCAGTACTGCTTTAATTGCAACTACAGCAGTCAGCAGTTCTGTAAATCATGTGTTATGCATCCTTTGGATGAAAAAAAACATGGATGCTCAATCGAAATGGCAAGGAAGAAATTAGATTCCTGAGTTCTCTTCAGTTTACAAAGGGTGGTAATCACAACAAATGAAAAAGGGCATTTCTAGAATTCCATGATTTCAGTTACCTGCTTAAGGGAGACATAAGTATGTTCCTGAATCATCCAGCTCACAAAGCCTTGTTATTGCATCTGCTAGAAATGTACTTAATCAGCTCCTTCCCATAGACGACATGAGAATGAAAAAGTAGATCTGTCACAGACTCAGCACAAATCAAATGAGGTTTTTCATGGTGCCTGCCATATCAAAACAGCCAGTGAAGTTTTTATTGCTTTGGCATTGGCACAATCTCTAACCACTGGTTAAGAGTAAGCTTAAAGAAAGTATCAACTAAGTAGTTTATAGTATAGATGCAGACATGGTTTTATCAAGAATATAAGACAGTTCTAGTGCTCAATTAATGCTACTTCACACAGCATACAATTCTGGTTGCATGACACACAAATTACCACACAGATATGCACCACAAACATTCACATCTCTACCGTTGTGAACATAGGGATTAAGTTGTGCCTAGCAAGTCTAGCTGAGACAGACACCTCAGTGGCACTGGAAGGCTCTACCTTTAGGCTGAGTTAGGATCTGTCCTAAACTCTACTAGTCAAGTACAGCCTGTTAGAATTACATATGCGCTAAAGCAGAATCCTTGCATTCATTTTAAGTACTTAAGTATTATTCATCTTCTTTACCTTCAGCCATCTTTTCTCCAAGTGTTGAATTTAAGTCAGTCATCCAGATTCCCTGCAGAATTAGTGCAGAGACTTGCAACTCCAAAGTCCGAAATTCGTCCCATCCAAAGATGGGTATCAAGGGCCTATGTTACTTGTCCTGCATAATTGTTCCTCTCTTTCCCTTGACTATAGATGGAGCTGTCTACCTTTGATACACTGTCAAGGTCCTAGCTAGTGGCCTTAAAGAAGAGGCACACATTTGTCAATGGTATGTTTTCTTAGTTGGCTCCTTGCATTTTTCAACAGTAGCAGAGATATTTCACATGAAAATATAACAAATTATTTGAAATAGAGAGTAAATCACTTAAACTTGACAGCAAACTATTATCAAGTGTCCCCATACTCCCATAACCATATTCACAGGGCACAGCAGAGCTGCATGTGTCCCAATATTTTGTGGAGGTCACCACAGGAGAAGCAATGGTGAAATTTGAATAGGTAATCCCCTTTGGTCTGCTCTCTTTGCCCACAAGACTGCAATGCCTGGGGTAGGTTGTGATATTTGGATTTGTGATGCAATCCAGACTCTGCAGGATGATAAGGAAAGGAGAAGAAGGTCTATGATAGGGGCAAGGGATAGAAGGAGGTTCAAAGATGGCAGATTCAGCACCTCAGTGACTTGAGCATCCACAAATGTGTACATGAACAGGCAGTTATAATAAAATCAAAGGACTGTCATAGTCACTGGACTTGTCCACAATCTATGATTGGAGAAAAGGTCATGGAAAAAATCTCACATTGTGGATAAAATCTATGATTGTGGAAAGGAGAGATTAAATAACAAAATGCTTGCTGAAAAAAATGCAACAGAATTAGATGTCAATGTCTACTTTGCTTAATAAAAAAAAGAAAAAAAAGCATCTATGAAACATGAAATTAATGAAATTTAGTTCATTAAAAACTGCAAACAAGACTGCTAATTTGATTAAAAACCAATATCAGAAGCACCCAGCTGACACCAGGAGAAAATGTTTTTTCTCATATTTGTGGGTCCACTCTGCAGATGGCTTGGCCCCTTAGTGTTTTGCTTCTGACCATCCCACCCTCTCTTTCCCCATTGTCAGAACTGAGCTGACTTCACATGCACAGTCTTACTGCTCCATGCTCCTGGTGGGCCACCTCTCCCCTGAAAAATATCAGGGTAGACCAGACTTGGACTGGCTCAGGTCCTGCAAAAGGAATCTGCAATGAGATTACGCTAAAATAAAGGGAGAATCTAAGCAGGAGAAGAAGAGGCAGGAGTCCCAGGATAATAGGGAAGAAGGGGTTGTGCTGTGGAAGGGGATCTGTGCCCAGGAAAACAACAGGGTCTCTGCACACTTGACACCACGCTTCGCCATGGCCTCCACCATGGACTGAAACCAGTCTGGGTTAAATTATAGCCTTTGTGTGGAAGGAGAGAGAGTAAGTAGCGGAAAGACAGAGGAGGAGAAAGAAGAATCTTATCTATCAGCCACAAAACCTCTTGAAGCCCACATCCAAAACATTTCACAGTAATATATGGTACAACTTTTTACCAATACAGTGAAACACTGAAATGAGTTCACCTATTGCTTGCCTATTTCTGCAATGCCATTCCACTTGTCCCTTCCCTGTCATTCTTTTAAAAGACTTCAAAATGCAACATCAATGTTATATTAAAAGTTCAGATTCAAATGCTCAGGTGTTGTAGCATTGTACTGCAGCTTACATGTGCAATGACAGGAGACTTGTTTAAATACAAGGAAAAAATATTTCAAAGTAACTTAATGAGAAAGTATTGTACATACCACTTATGTACAATAATTGTTTACTTTGTGCTTGATCCAAAGAGATGGCAACTTTGCAGTAATTTTTGGCTTGAACATCAGAAAATTTAGTTCTACATGTAAACCAAAATTCTTTTAAAATAATTTTATTTTTTTGCTTTAGTAGCTCTTAATTTCATTCATTGTGTTTTCTCTTTTTTTTTTTTTTAAATTTTAGTTTAAGACAATAGGATTCATCAGCTGAAAAGAAAGAGACAAATCTGTTACCAGATTTTACACAAATAGTAAGACTTTATTTGCTGGCATATCAGATCAGAGGATGGTAAAACAAAAAGATTGTAAAACAGGAGTCAGGATTTAAACTGTTATGTTTTACAAAGATACGTATCAACAATATCTTAAAGCAATTTTGATTTTAGAAACTCCTCAGATTTAATACACGACCTAAAAAGAGTTGCAAAGGACGTGTTTACATTACTGGACAATAGATTTTATTTAGATTATGTCTTATTTCTGTTTCCAACTTTAATTACTATTTTATCTGTGAAATATAGAGACAAGTATCTTTGAACAGAAGAATGTATTAGATTAGTGTTGTGGTTTAACCCCAGACAGTAAGCAAACCCCACACAGCCATTTGCTCATTGTCTCAGCAGGATCAAGGAGAGAATCAGAACGGTAAAAGCTTAAAAATTCACGGGTTGAGAAAACAATAAAGAAAGCAAAAGCTGCACAGAAAAGCAAAGCAAAACAAGGAATTGATTCACTGCTTCCCATGGGCAGGCAGGCATTCAGCCATCTCCAGGAGAGCAGGGCTCCATCACACATGATGGTGACTTGAGAAGACAAACACCATCACTTCAAATGTCCTCCCCCCTTCCTTCATCTTTCTCCCCATTTTATATATTGAGCATGATGTCATATGGTATGGAATATCTCTTTGGTCAGTTGGAGTCACCTGTCCTGGCTGTGTCTCCTCCCAACCTCCCATGTACCCACAGCGTCCTTGCCACTATGCCAGTACAAAAAGCAGAAAAGGCCTTGGCTCTGTGTAAGCCCTGCTCAGCAATAATGAAAACATCTCTCTATTATCAACCCTATGTTCAGCACAAGTCCAAAACGCAGCCCTGTACTAGCCACTGTGAAGGAAATTACCTCTACCCCAGCCAAAGCCATCACAATTGGCTGTTACAGACATCTTTTCAAACCTTGTCTCCCGCAAGCTTGAATCAAGCAAGCACAACTATCTTCAGACTTACAGCTACTGTTTTAGAAGATTAACTCTGCTGTCAGGGACCTTAAGAAGTCTTGTGTTTGTATTCAAATCAAAGAAACAGCAGAATTCAGTAGGTCCCTGGAGACAGAACTTTTTCTAAACTAGTCAAGCTCATAAGATTTACAGCACATAAGCTCCTGCAACAGTGACAACCACAGCAAGCACTACACTACATCATATGTTATGTCATGTACACTGCTCAGCTATACCATCTCTATTTCAGTTATATCCTTCTAACATGGGTGGAACTATTTATTCTTTGGCAATATTTCTGGCTACATCACCCACTATATGATTCTGACAAAATACTAGGGATGGACTTCCGAAAGAAAAGCTCCTAAAATTAGCTCAGGAATCTTGTGGGAGTATTGACCATAATTTTATTTGATTTTAAGATTCTTACTCTTCTGGTTTTAATTAAGCTTAGATAGCCGTACAAGACAGAGTGATTCAGAAAACAGATGTTTTTATCTTAATCACAGAAATAAAAATTAATTCCAGAAAGGGCATTTACCCAGAACTGCCATGCACATGCGTTTTCAGCACACCTGACGGTAGTTCTTTAAGTGGTTTTAATCCTTTAAGTTTAAAGAGTTTAAAGTTTAAACTCTTTCAATGTTTCCTCCATAAAGTTAACAGGCAATGTTCCCCAAAAATTAGTGAAGGAAGAAAATAATGACCCTATTGTAATATATTTATCTAGTTACTTATCACAGAAGTAACAACAACTGAAAGCATAATAAAGATGCATCTAGCAACAATGTCAGGGATAAGGATCAGAAGTAGCAGACCTTTGTATAAAATAGACCACAAAAATATATTGAGCAGTTGGAATTTATAACCACTGGGTGTTTCTTAAAACATTAACCTGTCTAAAGCTATTGTAAAATGTAACCAATAGCATACATAGCTGCACTTGCAGAAAGACTCCAGGAGAAAGGAATAAAATTAATTACCCACTTTCAAGTTTTCCCAAAATGCTATGCTTAACATATCTAAAAAATGTCAATTGATACAATAATTTTGTCCTGTCATTACTTTGATTCTATATTCCTTATCTAAAATGTATTGAACACATGCACATTTTCTGCAACTCTACCGAAAGCACGTTCTTGTAGTGAGAAGGAAAATACAAAATACACAGATCTACACCCAGATGATAAGAAAACAACAATATTTACAAAACTTTCACTACTGATAGATATTTGTCTGTTTTTATGGTTCTAGAAATAACTCCAAACCACCAGGGGAAGAAAGTGCAAGAATTGAACACTGCATTCAAGTTTAACAAGTGGTCTGGTAAGGCATATGAAATTCTTGTTTTCTACCACGATCTAAGCAAGGGAAAAATGCTGTTGTTAGGATAGACACTGATCAGCATTGATAATCATGAGGTATCCCAAGTTAAAGCCACAAGGACCTGCTAACCTAAGCACTATGAAAGTATGACAGATTTTGTCTTGAGAATCTACCACAAGAGGTGAAAGGAACTCTAGTGCAGTAACTCTGTACTTCATAGATAAATGCAAAAGTTCTTGATCCTTGGATGGCACAGTGAATATTTGAACAGAGGAAGTATGGAAGGAGATTCTTCTTTTGACACTTGTCAAGAAATGAAGAGGGATATGAAATGGTGTGAAGGAGAGGACTGCCTTTTGGAGAGAGTATAGGTGATGCTGAAACACAGATATTATAGTCAGTGTCTGCAGTCACCAGGCCACCAAGGGACAATGGTATCTTCTGAAAGAGTAAAACTGATTTCAGATTTTTTTCCCCCTACAGTTCAACTAAAATGATGCAAAGGTCAAATGCATGCAGGCACCCCCAAAATACCAGGAGGTGGAAGGATTTAGGACAATTTATTTTCAAAAGTAGAAAACACAACATATTCTCACAAAACTTCATTAGGCCTTGGAAAAGACACACCTCCCATTCTTCTCAGGGATTTTATCACCCTTGCTCCCCCAGCCTTCAAACGTGTCCATAAGAATTTACCTTTTCTCATACCAGGGAGAGCTTCTCTGCAATGCAGCAGGAGAAAACATCTAAAACTGTCTCTGGGAAAGAAGCCTCCATCCAGGCAGGAAAGCTGTCTTAAGTGAAAAAAACCTGATCTCCTCATAGTAAAATATTCTGGAAGGATTTTCTACACTTACAATGAGATCCTGCAAAAAACTCTCAAGAATACTAATCTGGAATTACGCTTTTGAGGGCAACAGTTGAAGTGTCAGCTCAGTTCTTGGCACTTGGGCATATTATACACATGCCACACAAAGAGCAGGTGGAGGAATACATAAACAGTGCTAAAAAATAAAAATATTCTGTATCTTGACTACACATCATTCAGCACCTGCAGCACAGATGTATTAAGGGCAATGATTACAAGAACTGATATATTCTACGCAGGTTTTTTTTTTTTTAAGTCCTGTGGGCAGAAAAATGTGCTTCCATCTCATTATTTTGATAAGGGGAGTTGTAGTTGGAGAAATGAGAAGTAGAATATTAGTGGCTACAGGGCTCTCAATAGCATCTGGCAGAGACAAGTTCAGTTCTTGCTCTTTTACAATGCAGTCTTTAGTTGAACCATGCACACAAGTGAACATGCTGGAGGAATGTCTTATTCAGAGCTCATAGTTTTAGTCTTGCCTAGAGCAGTTTCTGAGCTTTGAGTAACAGATTATGCCATAGAGACTCAGAGGTCAAGGCACCTGTGTATGTCTTGGGAAGGTTAAGTCTGATTTCTGATTCAGGAAGAAGGAATTTGAACTGGTTCTCTCACTTCTTAGCTATGTGCTATGATGATGAGGTTATTGTCTATTCCAGATCAGAGCTCTCTCTGTCAATTTTATCTTGAAATTAAGAATTTATTACATGGTTTGTTCACAGATATTTAAATATATAATGGATGCACATATTAAATTATGACAATTTCAGAGAAATATTTCCCCAATGGCTTTGAAGTTTTTAATGGAGTCTCTGGGTTAGCACCTGAATACTCAAGGAACATGTGACTGCTGCTGAGTCCATCATACTTTACTTCAGTGACCATGAAAATGAGGACAAATAGATCAAACTATCCTGAGCTTCTGTTTAACTACGTGACGGAAACCAGCACAGCTGGAGGCAATTCTTAGCAAATTGATCAGAATTCCTTTAACTACAGCTTAACTAATAAATAGACTTCCATAATTTTCTGCCATCAATCTAAATGTATCTGCAAAATTAGTGAAATATTAGATCTTGAGATGTTCACTAAATCCTAAGTATATAACTTTGGTGAACTTATGTAGCTTATCTTTCTGCCAAATTGGAAAAGAATAACTGTTTATAATAAAAACTTTTTAACAAAGTAAATTCTGTAGAAAATTCAAGTTCATAATTAATTTTCTATGCAACAAAACTGGTACTTTTTTCAGTATTAACCTCTGTTACCATGTTTGTTTTCCGGTTTTGTTTCTTTGCTTGTCTGCAAAGAAAAAGACATTTTTGTACCAACTTCTGAAACTGGTAGTAATCTAACTGAAAATTTGAAAAGACTGTATGCATGTTGATGTTCCTGTTCTATTTTTTAAAGTAATGACATTTCATCCAACAGTACAGAGATTTTCCTGGATGGATCTGGTTTTTTTAAGGGGCTTTTCAAACATTCTGTGAACAAGACAGGTCTTGAACTCTCTTTGAACATAACAGGCACTTGGAAATTCTAATGAAAATACCCTTCTTAAAAATGCAATTGATCTGGCTTTCACCCTTTTTCACAATTATTTCTGCAGTTACAGACTGGCAAAATCTGAAAGTAATAGAAATGTCCTATTTGCTAAAATAAACAAATACACTGAACTTTTTTTTTCCTCCTTTTTTTTTTTTTTTCCCCTAAAAGTCCATGTTGCACTCCCTCCTAAGGGGAAAAAAATAACAAGAAAAAGATGGAGTTTGAACTCAAAGCAAACATAAAAGCTTTACTTACAAAAAAAAAATCAATTACACACCCCAATTTGTTTCCATCCTCAGCCAAAGGAAAGCCTGGTTAGCATGTTGCAGGATCCAAACACCTTGGATCTATGGGTTTCACCAAAGTTTACATTATGCCTATTTCCAAGAAACAAACTAACAATTAGAGACACCTGTTAAAAGTGCCTGGGCTCTGTTCACACTTAATGCAGTATCTTAAAGTGACAGCATATTAAAATGTCAATGAAATTCTTTTCCATTACAGAAGTATTTATAACAACAGAAAGTGCAATTAAATTGTCTGCTCCTAAGTACTTGTACTTTACTTGCTTACAAGAAAAGTACTAAAATACACTCGTGTAGAAGGGAAAACTACTGAAAATATAAATTAAATACTCCAATACACACAAAACAAAAGATACAGACAGAAAAAAAAAATCAGTAGTTAGATTACTCTCCCTCACAATTTTATGTACTTATTAAACACATAATACATTTCTTCTACAGATAGTCTGGCATCCACTTTAGGTATACAGGCCTATATTATAAAGGGAATATCACAGATAAAACAAATACAACCATGCTGAAATTACTTATTCAAAATTTTGCCTTTGATTTTGTTCTCACAATACAACTTGCAATGAAACATTCCTTGATTTTGACCCCTCCAGCATAGAAATATGTGTCTAACTCATGTCAGAAGTTTCTGAGTGGGAACTAAGCCACCTTATGGACCATGCTTGAGAAACAGAGCATGATAGTACACCTTCAAACAATTTCTACAGATCCTTTTTATAGGTATCACGCATCCACTGAAGGTACATTTTACAGCACTTTCACTGTTAAAACACCTTCACTGTTAAAGAAAGTTAAACAAAACTTCCAGCTTGGTAAAGGGGATTGTTGTGGGGAAAATTAATTTTTAAAAGCATCTGTTAATTTAGAAAAAAAATCCAACAAATACAGAAGTTTAAATTTATCAAAACTGAACTTCTAACAAAACCACATGTCATGAACTCAAGCCCAGGCAGATGGTCAGAGCAAAGCATCTAAAATACTACAGTTCCATTTCAGTGTTCAGTGAAGTATGAAGGGTGCTGCTCAGTGCTGCAGCAGTGCCTCAGGGAAAGGTAAAATTTTACTGTCTTTTATAAATGTTTCATATTTTACCATCTATCTAATGTCACTGATGTATATCACCCTAAACTTCCCAAAAGTTTCATTTTGCCATGTCAAATTATCCAACAATATTGCGTGCATTTAACTGATTATTCTGAGCTACAGGACTTTGTGGAATGAATTTATCAATACTGCAGTCAAGGGTATATTACTTTTTACCCACCTCTCCTAACATATTGTGTCAACTTACCACTTTGTAGCAGAAGGAACAAAATGAAATGTCCCTCAGACATTTTTGCTCACAGCTTTAGCTTTAATAGAAGTAGTGTCAAATACAAATCTGAAAGCTATAGTACATGAAAAGTCAAGATATTTTCATCTGTATCCCTTCTGCAGTTTCACACTAGCTTCCAAAGCAGTAGCTTCATCATTTTGAAATCTGAAAAGTTTACTGAAAATTCTGATTGATGCATATTCAAAAGATATTTTCTTCTAACATATGACTCATCAAAACTTTGGCTGACCAAATTTCTGTTTATTCTGAGCTTTATTATGCTCTGGTTTATTTTTTCAAATATGGAAGCATTCACATACCAGTATTTCAAGAAAGCTATCTGTTTAGAAGCTAACTTGTCTGCAGATAGCAAAATAACTTTTTTTTCAATAGGCTTCTGGATATTTGTTCACATCAATCAAAATTGGTTCAACTGAATAAATTATGTCTTCCAATAGCACCTGTGCATTGACCCTGTGCTGTACCAGTTTTATGATTATGAAGTTTACATTATTCTTAAGCAATGTGACTAAATGGGATGAGGGACTGTGGGCCCAGCTTTTCAAAGCTGCTATGTGTAGTTCCATTGCGCTGAGGCTAGCCAAGAACAGTGGAACTGTTGTAGCGCCAGCACTCATAACACAGCTCTGTTCTAATTGGTGCAGAACTCCTATTAGTCACAAGGGTCTGTACTGGCAGCCACAAAAAGCTGCAATGTAAAAGGCATTCTGACCATTAACTTCTTTCCAGAATTACCTATTCCCATATAAGAGTTTGTGAGGAACAGGTGATGCAGAGTCATTAACCCACCTCTACACTACATACCACCTAAGGATTTCTGATCCATGAAGAAAATTTTCCAGTGCCAAAAATCTCTCTCCTTGCCCTCTGAGCTGTTAGAACAGCACAAAAAGACAAGAATAAGACCTTGCCCTTTCTATTCAACTGCTCTAAATCCTTCTGCTGTATACATTTCTACAAAGGCTGCAAAGTGAGTAAGGGAAATAACATCATTAATGCATCTCATTGAACTCAAAATTTGATGTAACTAATCAAGGTTTCATGTATAGTAGCTTCTGCAGCAGAGTCAGCAGAAGCTGTGGTATCTTGTTCCACAGGCATGATGTTCCTTGGGATTTCATGTCGTTTCTAATGGATGAGATGCTTTACATGTTACTCATAATGCATAATACACTCATCATCATTCTTCTATTAATATTCTGATGATTCATCAGAAGAACGGACTGAAAGGGGCTGGCTGAATCAGTGAATTTAGCCCTTACTATCACAGGCAACTCTGGCAAATTTGCCTGAGCAGTCACTTGACCCAAGAAAGTGACTGCTATAAAGATACTTAGGAGGGTGGTCAGTTTCGCCTCCACAGTACCTAATATTATGTATCAGAAGACAAAAGATCAGGAGGCTTTTCATCCTAATAGCTAGTCCTTGACAATGCAAAAGGTCAGTAGAGGATCATCAGGCAAGATGACAAATACGGCAAGATGACAAATATTAAATTTCTGGTTTCCCCAAGTAATTCCCTTTGTATGTCCTTTCTCTCTTCTGTGTGAGAGCATCTATCAGAACAAGTTTCATGTATGGAACTATATCTATTTGCATATACTGGTTCACTTCCTAACTAAGGCAGAGCTCCATGTTCCACTTTTCTCAAGCTGTTTATCAGAACTGACTGAAAACCTCTGCCTGGAGAGAGGTCTCAGTTTACTTCATCCCATATTCCTCCCTCTCCAACTTGTTGTTGGGCAGTTTGTTCTTCTCCTTCTCCTTCTCCTTCTCCTTCTCCTTCTCCTTCTCCTTCTCCTTCTCCTTCTCCTTCTCCTTCTCCTT
>JAWWMP010000165.1:39060584-39109684 GCA_035047865.1 Dendrocincla tyrannina
TCCCCTCCCCTCCCCTCCCCTTCCCTCCCCTCCTCTTCCCTCCCCTCCTCTTCCCTTCCCTTTTATTCTAAAAATTCCATTGTTTATGAACTTAGATTTCACATTATAAGGTTTCCTAATTTGTGTTGGTTTTATGATATTTTTAGTATTAATACAGCTTTACAAACATCCCCATACACTATTTAATGCTTTCTATTTGTGGATCTCATATCTGATAATCCTTTTCACTACTAAAAGTGTGGCAAACTCAATAAAATCTGCAATAGAAATAGGGAAATCTGTCCTTGCTCCTTGTGTTCTGAGGGTCCATTGCTGCACGGTTTCTATCAGAAAGCTCAATGTACATCTGTTGAGTGCCAGTTTATCAGTACAGATGCTCAATTAATGCTTTTTCTGACTTATGATATGTGGAATTTACTAAAATAAAAAGGATTCTAAGGGTACACATTAAGTTTTCTCAAGCAAGCCTGGAGACATGAGGATGTGTAGGATGACAACCTCAAAGGAACCAAAGGCATGAGAAGTAAATCACTGCTGCTGCATTTAAACTACAAAAGCTACACTTATACTACAAAAGAACATGATTCCTAGTTCAGTACAAAGAGGAGAATGGCAAGAGGTAAAACCAAAAGCTTGAGAGCTATAGGAAAGTTACAGTAAAACTTGCCAAAGTGAAGTCACTTAAGTATAACCTTTGAGGACCATATGACAACAGAGTAAGACAGATTTTTTTTCTTTTAAATTTGGTCTTGTATTTGTTTTGCTCATACCCTGTTGTTCCTGAGCACCTTCTTATGTAAATCTTGTTATAATAGCATAGTCTCAGTGGAACTTGGAGGGGCAGAGAGGACTTTTGAGACTACAAGGTGCATTGTCTCTCTATAAATCAACATATGGGTCCCTTTCAACTCAGCACATTCGGTGATTCTGTACCACACTCATATTATGAAGGCATACAGAAGAACTGCCTGAGCAAACTCCAAGCCCTGAGGAGGACTGACAGCACTTCAGCAGCAGATAATGCAGATGGAGCCTTAATGGCTGTCTTCTAGCTTTGGGCAGTGGTCACAGACAGATGGCTTCTCTATAATGCAACCTGCAGAAAAAGGCATCTCAAAGTCTTAGGCAAAGCAAAGAATGTGATTTAGACAGAAGCCAAAAATACATCAATGAAAAACTCACAGTGACTAGTTTTGCTTGACAATATCAAGCACAATTCAGAGAACACGGCTGTCCTCATAATTTCTTTGGGGCTGATTCGTGTCCCAGTGAAGCTTTTCTACCTATATGGCTGGGACCTGGACAAAGGTTCTGGAGCAGTATACAGTAATTACTGGCCTTGCATAACATACATGGCATGAATAGTTTTCTCCTTTTTATTGTTTGCTTCTCCATTCTGATTTGCTGTACACATATAGTTACATTTACTTATGAATTTATATAAAAACTGAAAAGCACAGCAAACAAAAGGATATTCCAGAAGGTAGAAACACAACTATTCTTTTTCCATCTCAGTAATTCAACATTTAAAATCATAACTTGATCAAAATTTCTAGGTCATTTAATCATTTATATTCATATGAGAACAAATATTCAGAAAACAAAATAAGGACAGATAAAAAGATTCAAAAAATATTAAATCATGAAGTTATTTAGCTTACAGAGAGAATACATAACATCTTTTATTATTTTTATTAAAAAATCTATGAAAATTATTTTGGAGGCAATATAGTATTTCCCAATTGCATATAAAAGCATTACAAGAAATGATACACATGGTAAGTGAATTTAACTATAGTCCTCTTCATGTTATAGGATTGTGTTACAACAGTAAAAATACCTGTCATAAACAGATTTAACACCTTTGGATGACCTCTAATCAGAAATGTGCCATGCTGCTCAAATTTCATCTGTTGAATGTTGTAGATACAGGTAAGTAAATATAAATGTCATTAAAGATACAAGTTATCTTACTTGGAGAAGTCCTAGGATTCTATTTTTTGACAGCCTGCAATTTGAATATCTTCCAGTGTAAACAAAACCTGTTCAAGCACAATCTTACCTTGTTTTCACTACATCAAGGGGATGCATCAGGCAAATTTCTACAAGACCTATAAAAGAATAATAAAAAAAGACCTAATAAACATTTGTACATAGTTGATAGTTTAATTTTCTTTGACACCAAAAATTTCTGAAATTCAAAAAATAAACTACAACCTAAAGCATATCACTGATGATATAGTACTAAAACACCTTGTATATTAAACATACTCTTCTGTGGTGTATATGAACCGTTAGGATTTTTGACAGTAAATGGTGCTAGATGCTCATTATTGTGGGGAAAGTGAAGACAAGCTATGTGATCAATTTAATCATAGTTTTTGCTCAGTTTTCTGACTTAACAGTGGGAATATTTGACTGGTATAATAAATAAATACAGTGTCTTGCTGAGAGCAGCAAAGGAAGGGAGTTCATGTTGGCACTGGCTTCTTTGTCATATAAGACTAATTCCTAAGGACACCACAGGACAGCACTTGGGGCTCAAATGAATGTGATGTTAAGATGACAGCTGATTCCTGAACTGGAATCTGAGCTGCAGCCTCACTTGTTTTTCCTCCTATCCTGCCCTGTGCTGATGCTGATGTGTAGTCCTAGCTTTTCCTCTTCCTGCTCCACGGCTCATCATAAGAACATTATAGTAAAAAAGACTACAAAGCTTCTGTAATAAAGAATGTGCCTTTTGGTGATTTACAGCCAAGTTTCTAAAATTCTTCATTCAGGAAAGCATTCTTATTCAAGTTAAAGTATCTGCAAATTCCTATCTTCATGTATACCATACAGCCCTACCGAAATGAAGCACATGCTTCTGTTCCACTAGTTTTCCTATTTCAGATGTCACTTTCATAAGTTCCAGATTCTGTCCTCTTACTTTCATGGCACAGAACATGACTGAGCTGAGGTATTACTAAAGCTAATGGTCTCTAACACCTAAGGCAATTTTTTACATGCTAGGCTACTCAACTACTTTTTCTTTCCAAAAAAGGCAAAGAAATTGCTCTAATACAAAGTGAAAAATGTCATTTTGAAATGTTCCACGCACAAACTATTGAACTAATGGAATTTGCATTTTGGCCCTATTCTTTGCCAGACTTGATGGAGAAAAGCTCTTGGTGGGTGTCACAGAGGAACCAGGCTTTGCCCAAGTAGTGTACACTGCAGGATCAGAAGCTTGAGTTTTTTCATTATTGAATATAAATCTCAGGAAGGCTTAAAGTTTCAAATTTCTATTATTTTAGAACTAATAAGTTTGGTGCTTCAGGTAGAAGAGGAAAACTGTGGAGTTTTTTTTTAAAGTTTATATCAGAGAGGATTAAATTTCAAAACATTATCTGCCTTCTATTTCACCTTTATCCAAATCTTCTGAGTAACACAATTACTTAATAAGTAAGCCTTTTATACTGAAACAAAGCATTAGCAGAGGGAGGATTCTCACTGTAGTCAAAGGAGAGGTAGCCGATAAAAGCAACAGTTTTAACCTCAGCCTATAATAAATACCTATATTTAAAAATAACCATTTGTTTTCTGTTTTATATACTTTACATAGCAAATACATATTATTGATAATTGTTATATCCTAAGGAATAATAAGCAATTTATAATAACATCAAGGAGCCACAATAGTTTTTGTAGATGAGCACAAATAACTTTGGGAGTTAGTAACACAAGGAGGGCGTAAACTGTAACGCTGAATGTCTCAATTAAATCTATTTAAAGTTTGTAAAGATGGTAAAATGTTTAAACTGAGTTCCTGAGATAAAATGCTTGCTGACAGTTCTAATTTAACATAAACAATTTTTGATCTTTCCTATCATTTCACTCCAATGCATAAAGACTGAAAAACATAAAACTGGCCTGATAGCCCCTGATCCCTAGTTTTCTGCCACTGAGTTTGAAGGGCAATATCAGTTTAATATTTGTGTTCATTGTTTTACTGCATTTTCTTTTCACTCTGTGCAATGTGGTTTTGTTTTTCAATTCTGGGTAAAAGGAAGACAACATCAGTGACAGCAGCCAACGGATATTAATACTAGTAGTAATGAGATCCATCAAAAAGAATGCAATTGTTTTAATGAAAGCAAAAGCTGTCATCATTATTTCTGTGCAGGTATATTTATTGCTGCACTTATTGTTCAAGAATCGATTTTATTTTAGTAAAATAAGGCCATATCACATGCCACATAAGGGAACATAGACTCTAAGATTCCTATCCTGATTCTGTCCCAAAACCTATAAATTACTCCAACAGCTGCCAACAGGTGCTTTGCAAGTGGAGTCAAAGTCAAGTGTTTCAGTGTAGGCAGGGGGCATAGCCTGCAAGTTTTTCCCTTTCCAACCATCTTCTTTTTCCAACTCTCCTTTTCCAACCTTACACCTCCCTCCCTGCACCCTTCCCATTTTTGATCTGCTATTCCATCTTGTTTTGGCAGATAGAGCCTACAGTAGGGGGCCAACCATGGGGCCAAGGGTTGTTCACCCTATTCTGTTTTTGCAGCATTAATGACCATTTTGGGAGAAAACTGTACAGTGCCAGAATTTGGCTCCATTTTCTTGGTCCTCAAAGGATAATTTTTAATTTGGGCTTTTTTCCAGCAACTGAATCAGATGAATTCCAAGGTCCTTGGCAAGAACTCTGTTTTGATAACTTAAGGATTCTATTGGTTATCTGCCTTTCTCAGTCTTTCCTTTGTCTAATAATACAATTATGCACTAGGTTTTAAACGATATATAGGAACTTGGTTTCACTAGACAGAATTCTTCAAAAGGATTATGACACAGCTCTCTGAAGAGCACCAAAGGAGTCCACACTGTGCAAGACAGTAATGGAACAGCTACAAACACAAGCTACATTTTTCCATCTAGTATAGTAGTCATGCAAATCATTACAACATCCTACTTGATAGCCTGCCCAGAAAGTGTGGTGGCCCTACTAAATTACAAGCACTGTGAGATGTGCTCAATAAAATAAAATATATTGCTCTTTCTTTCGTTAATGTTCATCAGCTTTGTGACAAATTAAATTAGCACTATGAAAATCTAATTTACTAAACAGCTCTATCAGGGTGCAATACATTTTAACTTGTTACTCTGCAAAGACTACTGTTTACAAACTGTATTTTCATGATAAAGTAGTTAACACAGCTACAGACACATCGTCCAAAAAATACTCTAATCATCCCATTGGGTCTCCCTGGTGATGTCACGTACAAACTAACCCAGAGTGATTTATGATGGTCTAATTATGTTTAAAGCAACTCAGATCCAACTAGCTGAAAAAGAGCCCAAAGGAAATATAGGAAAGAACAATTACTGGGTCAGTCCAACTTTTGTTGTCTTCTGGGTGGGAAAACATTCCCTATGAAAACTGGATACTAACCATAAAACAAGACATAATCAAAAACTGTGTGTTGAAGAAATAACCAGCTGTCATCATTGACATACTCTGAGTGTACACAAGTGGAATATCAACAACCAAGAAGGCAGTCAAGAATTCTATTATGTAAAACATTCTGCTCAGTAACTGAGTCCATGGAGGGAATAAAATGACAGAAAATACTGACCCCCAAACTGACCCTTCTCAGTAAAGCATTTTCCCCTTCCCAAATAATATCTTCTGTCTTTAAATTTTTCCCCATTATGGATTCCATTACATTTCCACTACAACATTCACAGTTAAAATTTCAAACTGGCAATCTTCACATACATCTCTTCAATGTAAATATTTTGGTGACTTGTGGGTATTTTGAGTTCCTTTGTTTTTTGTTGCTCTATTCCATCACACACACAAATCTTGTATCAATAATCATATATGGCTTGAGAATACTATGACTCTGTTTAGAATGTGCTGCAATTTTCCATCTGGCAAAAGGTGAAAGTTTGAGATTTCAGCAGCACAGGATTATAGCCCTCCTCATTTCCACAAGTGTTTCCATACTTCATCTATTCACTGAGGAGGGAGAAAAAGAATGAAAACAGTTCTTGCAAAATAGCACAGATAAAAATAGAACCATTATGGCTTTGGTCCTCCTTAGGAGACAAATTCTTGTCTTCAGCATTTCATCAATCCCCAAAGCCATGAACTGAAAAGTGTGAAGTGCCTGTGTTACTGATTCGTCTTTCAAAGAAACTTGAGTAGTTCACCCTCTACGTGTTTTCTGCATAATACACCATGAACACAGATCCCACAAAGATTCAAGAGGTGTAGAGCATGATCCATGTGTTGGTTCAGACAACCCCCTACAGCGCAGAAGCCATTATGCACCCTCCTCCCCTTGTGTTACTCATTTCCCTGGAATAACACAGTCACTGGAGAAACACAACAGACAGGAGACTGGTCATAGAAAATGTGGCAATAAACACATCAGGCACTGTATATTGTATAGCTGGAGCAGTTTATATTTATTTTGGCTTTTACGTAGATATAGTTACAATGTAAGAAATGATCATAAATATTTTATGTGCACTGTGCATTTCCTTCTGAGAATATATGTCTGACAGAAAAAATCTTGTGTTGATCTTTGCATCCTAATAAAAACAATGATAAATTCCTCTTATATATGTTTTCTGTTGGCTAAAACACTCCACTTGACAAAATGAAGCATGGAATCTCTTCCTGACTGTAACAGCACTGTTTGAAAAACCATCAATGCCCAGAAAAAAGCATCCCTGCAGTCAATTCTACAGAGGCTAATTTCTATTACCTGGCTGTCTGACTCCATCTTCACAGACATATACAGCTTTTACCTGTTCTGTAAGGGTATGTCTCCCTCAGAAAAGTCCACAAAATATTAGGTTCACCATTATATGTGTGGTAGGCAAGGCCCTCTCCTTCCCTAGAAGGACAGCCATGTATTGTGCCCTTCTCAATTGTAGTACATGTCAACCAGGCTCCAAGGAAAACTTTTCAGCAGTATGTATAGACTGCGTTGGAAAAGATCTACCTGTTAGCCTTCACTTTAAAAAGTGACACTTATTTTAACTCTTGTGCAGGATTCTACTTAGTGATGTGGTGTAGGATTAACTAATGGTACCCTGGAGCTTCTCACAAACATTAATTAACCTTTTATTTAGGTAATGAGCCAAATCAATGCTTTCCTTAGAAAATGTGGAGAAATGGAAAGTTACTACAAGAAATAGTCCATAATAGAAATGCTGCATTCATGAGTCATTCTTCCTTAGAGACCTTGTCTACACAGAGAAAACATACTAGAAAACACGTTAATTAAACAAGTTGTTGAATAAGACTTTTCCCTTGGTGTGGACAAGGATGTCTGTGTTTAAAAATGTGTTAGCTGATCACAGGAGGATCCCAGGAGGAGCTATTGGTTTACTGTCAAATTTTAGGAGTCTTTTGCATGTCATCATTGACAGGAGGAGTTGTGTCATGCTCAACATCTTGTTAGGTTCCCTAACAGATGCAACCTGTCAGTGTAACATTGCTATCTGGAAATGGAGGAAAAACAGAGTTGGGAACAGTGATTACCTGGCTTTCAAAAAACCTCCAACCAGGACTTCAACATTCGGTCTACAGCATTTGTGCTGAAAGTGGTTAGTGTTCTTGGAGCTCTCACCATAAAAGCAACTCACTCTAACACACAGCCAAGCGATACATGTTGACTCAATGTGGGCGGAACAAATGCTCATCAAAACCATGGATCCACAGTGTGTACCTAACTTACATTTAGCAGAATTCTGTAATAATTTATCAATGTATTTCTTGCCTCTGGGTAAAAAATATCTAGCTTTAATGTTTAAAGTATGTATGCAGATTACTCCAAACTTAGCACAGATTTATTCATTAGGGTTTTTTTCCACCGTTTAAGGCACAATCATTCAAATCAGGACATTACACTCATTCTACCAGCAATAACCCCATCTTTATACTTACTGTTGCCTAAAATACAGCTCTACAAACCTTTTAACATGCTTCACTTGAACTTTTCAATGCTCATTTATGTAATGTAATTTATTTATTTGCTGCTTACTTTAAAATTAAAACATTAAGTCCTTGTTTCACAGACCTACCAACTTGATTAACCTCATATTTATGGTTTGACTGCAGAAATACTTAAATATATGCCATGAGACAATCTATGACAATTTGGAGAATCAAGTTAGTTTTAAATTATGTTTAGATAAATACATCTATAGTAAGACTAGAGGGAAATGTCAAATCACCCAGCAAAAATCAGTGCCTAGTCACAAAGGATCTTCTAGAGCTACATCTTTTTGGAATAAAGGTTCTTCCATGCTTCAATTGCATACACTACTTTCACAGGTATGCAATTCCAAACTGCACTACTCACATAAAGCCTTTATGAGTTAAAATACTATGTAGAAATATTCTTTGTATGGTAAGACCTATGAAATTTGCATTTATGGCATAGTCAAAAAGACAGTTTTAAAATTCCACACTTTTCACACCTTTATCTGATCTTAAAATACCAAAGCTGTTCCAGTAATGTTGAATACCATGGAGAGTATGATCATGCAGTCAAACACTGTAAAATTTAGGTACTGACACAAAATATAATTGACTAAAACACAGTACACAACTTTAAAAAAAAGCAAATATTTTCTCCAAGTTCTTAAATATTATTGAGGCAATATGTCACACATCTCCAGAATTTACCATTTAGAATGTTACAAGAATTTGCTTCACTTCAACTCCTATTTAAAACAATAGCAATAAAAATACTAAGAAATCAAACAATTCTCAAAAAATACACTGAGTTGAACTCACAATACTTCTGGGCAAAGTCACTTTTACCAAAATGACTATCAATAAAGAGTTGTTTATATAGCTACTGATTTTTTTTCTTTAGTTAGTCTTTCTGATGCTGTACTGGCATTAAAACTTTGAGTTATAAAATAAACACTTGGAAATTACAAACTTCAGTATCTGAGTCTCTAGACACAAGTGAATATTGTGCAAATTCTCCATAAATTTTTCAGCAAGTAATACAGGCTATTATGTCGCTCACATATGACATATTCTTTCCTTCATGTGTGTCTGAAATCAAAGTTTTTTAAACCATGACTGAAGGGACCACTGAGGTCAGCACTGGGTCACATGATATTTGTGTCACTACAGCTTCAGATATTTCAATGCATATTGAATCAATATTCCTGCAACAAAAATGTGAAACTGATATTTTCATTGCTGTTATAGTAAAATGCTTCTCAATAAACCTGTTTTCATAAGAAGTTTGCCTATTCATATGTCCCAGAGCTGTTGTAATCTTCATTGCTAATGCTGATCTAAGAGCAGGGACATTATTCTATTTCTTGACACATTTAAAGTTCTCTAATGAATAAAGCAAACAGCTTATGGCTGCTTGGACTGTCACTCGAGTGCCCTGGAGGGCTTTAATGTCTTTAAAATGGGCCTCCTAGTTTGTATTTAACTACCTTGTCCACAGAGGTCTGAGGGATAGAGCAGATCAAAGATGTGCTGGCAACATAAAAAGCAGCTGTCCTTCATTTACCTTTAATTAGCTACATCTGACCAGATTCTTTACGGCCTCTTTGTCACACATTCAACAGTCTGTAAGCCTTCTGACCTGTCCTTAAGGACTCTACTCTTATGAGAGTTGCAACAAAATGCAAGTAAAAAATTTGAGATACAGAACTTTGGAAAAATATTTGGTCTCACTATGGAAGTATTACCTGAGGCATTAGTATTTTGGATTTAACTGCTAAAGCTACAAATTGCTCGGTACTTGGCGTGTCAAAATGAAATGGTTCCTGAACTGAGATTTATTTATTTATGGTTCTCTGTGTACTACTCAACATTGCAATGAGTAAATATCACACAAGAAAGAATCCTAAATAAAACAAAAAGGCAACAAGTACCTCTTTGGCTATGACAGTATGCCACTATTCAGGAGCTGTGGCACTCCTAGTAAAGAAAGTCAAATACCTGCCCTTCCCCTACCCTTTTTCACAAAGATCCCGTTAGCTAAGAGACCTGTCTCCTTAGCATAGAATGCACACCAATATCCAGTAAGATTCTGACTAGGGCGAAAGTTCTGTCATTGCTGCAGTATCAATAAGCAGTTCTTGTACGTTACAGCCTCATAGTCAGGGTGCACTAAATGCTTGTATCATAAAACTAAGGCTCTTATGGAATAAAAAAAAACCTGTTTGACACAGCAGATAGACTGTGTACTAAATGACTCAAGTTATTGGTACTTGATCACACACAGTATTATATTGACTCACTGAGATGGACAGAGAGCATCTCTTCAAATTACCTGTATTTTGGGTTAGGTCCTTCACATTATCTAACAGAAAAATATATAAAAGATATAAATATATCAAATATATATAAAAAGTAAAAAGGTTTCAAAAGCTGGTTTTCTAGTCTAAGCTATCCCTGATGCCTTCTTCTGTATGGAAAAGAAATTTATAACCGTCATATTTTTTTCCAAAATTCCAATTTCTTAGTCTTCCCTAAATTCATTCTAATTAATCACATCTCCAAACAAGCTAGCATGTCTTCAAAGGCAGTTGTGATGAGGTACATATAAAAATAAATAGCCTGCCTTAATAAATGTACAGCAGCTAGCAAGCAGGTGTGGCTAGAAGCCAAACCTTATTCTTTAAGAAAAGTCTCTATTAAGAGCAGCACGCACAAGCAGCTTTCTCCCAGACTGTGAACCTTGAGCTGTATAACTGACAATTAGACTTACTCATCATTTATTAAAAAGGTGTGCATCTTTCGTCTGTCATTTAAGAGATTTGATTTAAAACAGGAGTCAAGTATATATGCATAACATATATAAATACATATATGACTAAAAAAGAAACATGCATAAATAAAATAAAATTAAGGGGACTTAGAAACGAATTAAATAGGCTTACTTCTGTGACATAAATTCCTAAATTTAAGAATAATTGAATAGTTATTAATGAGATGTGGATTTTTTCCATCTTTTGTACCATCAATATAAACATATATTGAAGTATCTAGATAGATGAATAATGAAATGACAGCAACACTTTCAGCTCAGGTGAAAAAATAGAAATACATATAATGATGCCGAACGTGCAATACTGATAATGGCAATTTTCTATCCATTACAGCATGTTACATGTTTGGCTGTGACACTCCAGTGATCCAAAAACTGTCAAAAAAACACCTTGCCCAAAGACAAACCTAACTGCAGGAATAGGAATGTTCTTAAAATATTATCATTATAAAATACTTATACAAGGTAGTATAAAACCTTATTTTTCTTCTGAATTAATGAACATAAATAATTCTTCTTGGCAGAAATACCTAAATATCTAAAAAAAATCCCATAAAAATTGTGTCAAAAATATACATGCAAGACACGGAACAACTACTGTTTTAGACCCTCAGAGCAGCCTGCTTTGGGAAAGCTGCTGAACTGAACAATGCTACGAACAAGCAGAAGTGCAAAAATGTGTTGTGAATTCTCTTACTCTGAGGGGAACCATGCAATCACAATGTGTCCAAATGTTCTAGGGTAAGTCTCACTTGTTTTCCTTACTAAATTTCAGTTTCCTGCTTGTATGCGAAGAAACATTTCAGGACTACCAAAGAAGAGTGATTCCTGTTTGCAAATTTCCTTTTGTTCAAGATCTATGAATAAAATTTTAGACAAAATATAACAAAAAATAAAGCATATATGCTGTAAAATTTTCAGGATTAGTTTATAATGGCATGTAGGTTTGAACAATTGCTGTACCTTAATATATCAAACTGTGCTCATTTCAGTTTTGGAAAGTGGCTTTCTATCACTGTACTTGAATGACTTTTCTGAAAAAGTTTGGGTTCTCATCAAGATAGCTGAAAGCTTTTCCCAACCTTTCCACTAATTGCTGCAATGTAAACAATCTCTGAATTTCCACTGCCTGTGAAACAACTCCACGTCTGATAAGACTTTTTAAAATTTTAATGAAAACTTAAACTATCTTTAGTTTCCCACATATTGAAAACAAATATATAATGCAACACAAAAGTGTAGGTAAACTGATGTTTTACAAATGTTCTAGGTACATTCCAGATGGCTACTGAAAAATTACCTTAAAACAGGCTCTTTTTACTGTTTAACAATGAATACTACTTAAAAGCAAATTTAAGACGATTTTTTTCCCATTTCAACTGCTATAATTTAGAATCAAATTACATTTTCTTCATTGCTTTTAATGTTTAATATTAAAGATTAAATGTAATTGAACTTCCCCACTTTACTGGGAAAAGCAGTGACAAAAATTTCAAGTATAACTATACCAAAACCATTTTCACAACAGAGATCCTTAGTCTTTTACAGATCTAAAAACAATTATTTCACAAACGTGGCTCCTCATAGTAAATACTTAACATAATTTTTTTTTTTTAAAAAAGTGCAAACATTAAAGCTGCAGAAGTTTAGATTTTCATCCAGTGTTTGAATATTCTGGAGATTTTCAAATGTATTTTTGTTGGTTTTTTGCCTGTTCCAGTAGCTATAATGTTACACATAGAGAAAAGAACACATTACTGTTAAAATTAGGTTGATCTACTGCCATTTTAAGATTTGTGTTTTCTATAAAAATTTTGTACTTATTTGCAGGCAGTGTTCAGCTATTTCACTGTATTTTGCACAGCTAAATAGAAGCTGAATATTTTTGCAGTACAGAAAAAAAACACCTTCATCTTTGATTTGTTGCTGTCCAAAATTTCCCCTGAAGTTGTAAGCTGCTTTTTTTCCCCCTTATAATGGAGACAGGATGAAATTCCAAAAGATATCTCAAGAAGAATATATTCCTCTTGTACCAAAGCAAAATAGTATTGTAGTAAGCACAATTCTGCAGAGTTTAGTAACAATATGAATCTTTCCGCTCCAATGTCCCACAAATATTAAGAACTCTTACTATAGGATTGCAATGCCAAAATTCACCCCAATTACAAGCTGAGGCTTAACAAAACTACTTTGTATAAAACATATTCGGGATGAAATATAATGCTTATTAAAATGGAAGCAGTTTCCTAACATTTCTGAGAAGTCTGTTTTATATAGTAGAAGGAACTAGATTCTTGGCGCCAAGTTGGCTAAAACAAAATGACCCATTATCAAGTATCTGTGGATGGAAAAAAACATGAAATATTTTCTTGAATGTGACCTGTATACACAATGTTGTCAAATATTCTAAGGTCCTCTACTGCACGCATTTTTTGTTGAGTTCTATGTTGTGGCAACAGGTGATGACAGCACCACTATTTTGTGTTATTTTAGCAGTCACTGGTCTTCCCAGTATTTTTCACCACTCCCATTTGCTGGCAGTATATCATGGCAAAGATTCAAGAGAAATCCACTATGAAGCTGTTTGTTAACTGGGAAATGTCAACATGCAAAGCCATGCCCAGAATTAACCTGTCTTTAACATTTTCAGGCGCCCACACCCTCTCTTCTTTCCAAAACTTAATTACAGCAGCAGCTTGCCAGAAATAAAAAACAAAGGAAAGGGGGAAAAAAAAAAACAACAAAGAAAGGGAAAAGGTGTAGCTGTATTTAACACAAAGATAGAGCAATAATCCTCAAACAGAAGTATGAAGGTTGGTAACACTGAACTTGCTAAGAGACAGATGTGTTAAAAATATAAATACCACCAGTGAAGAAGGATTAATTTTTCATCAGAAGTATGAGGACTTACCACCAACAACAGTAATGACAGAATTTTTCAACTTCTTTCTTTAGGAAAATATCTGACTATTGGTCATTAAATAAGTATGTCACTGAATTCTTAAGGATCCTTTCTCACAGAAGACACATTTTCTCCATTAAGTGTTTTAAAATGATTTTTTTTTTCCAGAACAAAATGAACCCACAAAACAAGTGAGGATTCTATAATGCCCTTGTTTATTTCTTTAATACAAGCTCAAATCACCGACAGGTGGTTAGCTACATGTCAAGTAAAAAAAGATAACTCTCTTACTGTAGCTACAGTCTTTTTTGAGGGTGTTTGTCACATGTAAAGAATGCCTCTGCCATGGTGTATTGGGCCGCACTATTGCTGATGCTAATAGAGGAGCTCTATATCCCTTAGTTATGCCCATACTTTCTCAGCAAAAATATGTGCATAAGAGCAAAATTGCAATCAGCATCTGAAAAGCATTCTACAGATCTAAGTTTCTGGCTTTTAAACAGTGGATATCCTGAAATGTGCACTGCAAAGTCAATCCTTCGTTGTTCAAATCTCTCCTCTCTCCATCATCTTGAGCTAAACAGTACAATTAATTCCCCTCTCACAATAGCCGGGAAAAAAAAGACCTAACAGGAAAATTAGAGTGCCTGTATACTGGCATATCAATTATTGTACTCTTCAGAAACTGTTAAGAACAAGTAGACCTGCAAAATCCACCCTGTGAGGGTGAGAATCAGCTTCAGTGTTTGCAAAAGGTAAATGCTGACATACGCTCCTTTAACGCTATGACATCAAAGAAGCAAAAATTTCCTGCAAAGTTTCTAAAGACAAAGCCTTTGTATTTTACATTATTAGAAACCTGTGACTAAAAGACTCAACTAATCAATTTGATTCCTTTTTGCTACCTTGTTATGTCTATATTTGGAATTAATTTAACACAACAGAAAAGAGTGACAAGATTAAGGAATTAGTGCTAAGGCCACAAAAACCCTATATTGCATGCACTCTTACTTAAAATCAAATTTTGTCTTTAGTTTGGGCTCCTTTTTTGAGTTTGGAGAATGCTTGGTGAAGTGACAGTGGAACAGACAGCTTTGGTTCACTGAAAAAGTAGTGAAAAGGGGTTTTTGTGAAACAAAGAAAATTAGGATTGCTTGTTCATTTTTCCTTACTGCCAGGCAACATGGCCTACTCTGCTTTAGAACTAATTCTTTGATCAGTTTTGATATCGTATCAAAGAAAAAGAAGACAAAATACAGATTTTGAGATACTGTGCAGCTCATCTATTCTTGCATCACATCGCTGGCAGTAGGACAGGACCATGGATTCAGTATGAGCTTTTATGTGAGACTAATGTCTGATTAGAGCATATTTCCATAATGTTGTGGAGTTTTGCAGTGTCAGGAAGCCACTGTTATCATCTGTTTCTGAAATATGTCACAGAGTTCCCTTTTTTCACATTTCTCTGCACCTTCTGGCACTCAATCACGTATGGTGTTGGCAGCACACAGATTTAGAAGTCCCAGGACTAGCCACCCTTTACATGGAATGGGGGAAGGAAAAGCTAATTTATTACAGTAGGAGGAAGGCATGGGAAAACTCTGGGACTTGAAGAAAGAAAATGGAATTTGGTAATGTCAAATAGTGTTTGCATATGAAATCTCACAGAAGGTCTTACACAGAAAGCAACAGTGCAGATTTGGTCATAAGCCACATATGAAACTGAACATAGTGAACTGGGGCAAACACCAAGCCTGAGGCTGAAGAGAAACTCCCAGCTGAAAAGAGACTCCAACTGTCCACATTCAGCTATGTGGAAACCAGAGGATTTCCACTGATGAAGACAGTATCAGGGCATCACCTCAGAAATCACTTTAAATAGACATTTGTTCATTGACTGTCCTTCAGCATAGATGTGAAACCGCAACAGTGAATAATTAGGCTGTAACACAGAGCATTCTTACTGCAGCTACTGATGACAACTATTAGTGATATCAATTTTAAGGTGTTCTGCTCTTAAGCGTGCTTTTGTGCCCCACTACAGCAGTTATTTTTGTTTAGCATGAAATCATGGCATGACTTAGTTTGGGAGAGACCTCCAGAGGTCACGTAGTCTGACAGTAGAAAATCTTGCTCTGTTCAATTCAGTTTGGTGCTATCCATAAGCTTGCTGAGAATGGCCTCCATCCCATCATCCAGCTGAAACACCCAGTATTGATCCTCGAGCAACATCACTAGTTGCTAGCTGCCAGTTGGACTTTGCATCACTGATAACATCTCCTAAAGCCCAGTGGTCCAGTCAATTTTCCACCTACCTTAATGACTGCTGATCCAGCTCATAACTCACCAACATTGTGACTCTACAGCAGACTAGTTGTCATATCCACTGTCCTCCCCTTGTGTACTGAGCAAGGCATCTCATTAATGTATGATTAACTAATGCGAAAATTTTGAGAGCAAAGACTTGGACAAGTGCTATGTGAATTACTTTGAGAACAGACACAATTCTGTTACTAGTGGGAATAGTCTTCCAGTGGCTGAAAAAAAATCATGCCTTTTTTACGTTTGCTACTATTCTTATTTTATTTGTGATATTGGTTCTAAAGTTAGGTATTATTTAAAGCACTCATTAAAATAAACTGAGTCATTTAGTGTATGTAATTAATGTAATTGTGGGATACATAGACTCTTTGACTTTTATCTACCTTAATGTCATAGATCACAGAAAAAATGTTAACAGCCTCACTATAACAGAGAAAATCTTACGTTTTAATTAAGAAAACACATCTAGAGCTATGAGTCCTGTTTGGTTTTAGATCTCAAATCCCTCTTTTCATGGCATGCAATATATATCCAGCATTTTTCAGCCTTCAATTTTGTCTGTATGCAGCAGGACAGATCCAGATAAACACCAAGTTACAAAGCATAAAAATCTTGTGATATTTGAAAAAATGAGAAATTGCAGTTGAAAACTTTGACATTAGCAGGCACAGAGAACACTTGGTTTCTAATACCTAACTGTTTTGATATTTCTTACATTCCACACTTGGAGCTTAATGCTGCAGATACTGTAAGTAAGAAACCCTGTCTAGTGGAACGTGTGTCTGCCCATGGCAGGGGGAACTAATTGATCTTCCAAGCCATTCTATGATTCTTTGACAATTAAGTAGCAATTATTCGTAATTCTATGATAATAATTTGTAAGTTAGGTGTTCCCATCCTGGACAACCTATCAGTACAAAATTAGCCTGTTTTTCTCCAAAATAATGGCTGGTGCTTCTGCACCTGACTATGTATAATCATTGTAGAAGCCTGTACTGGAAAGCCACTCATGTCAGACTACGAATGTAGGCAAAAAAGTAGGTCGCCTTTTTTTTTATTTTTTTAAACTGGAAAACTGGTCCTAACTATTACAATTTGTTTTAAATAATAGCATTCATCAATTTAATTTGATACTAAAGCACTCCTTTTAAGAAAAACAAGTCTCTCCTGTCACTCTAAAAATTTTGAATTTTGAAGAAGAAGCTTAAAGTACGGCAAACAGCAACCTTTCTTCTAACTTAAGTACAGTGTGTGTTCCAAAGTGCAACATTATCAAGTGCTATCATAACTACAAAGAATATTTCTTCATCTCCTGCGAACTAAACCATCAAGACAGTATTTAATTAAATAGTCTTTGATTAGTGATTTGCCATGGACATCATAACGTTTCAGAATCAACATTCAGATGTTACGGTTTGCACCTCTGTGGAGCAATGTTGAATCTGTGCTACACAGCAGATGTGTGCAGAGAACATTAATATTAAAACAATACTCCTGAGTGGATCATACAATCCTAGAATGGTTTGGGTTGGGAGGAACCTTAAGGATCATCTATTTCCAATACCCCTGCCATGTACAGGGATGCCACTCATTAGATCAGGTTGCTCAGGGCCCCTGGCCTTGAACACTTTCAGGGATGGGGTATCTATCCACAACCTCTCTGAGCAAGATGAACCAGTACTTCACCACTCCCTGAGTAAAGAATTTTTTCCTAACATCTAATATAAACCTAACTTCTTTCAGTTTAAAGCCATTGCCCCTTGTCCTGTCACCATCTGTCTGTAAAAAATAGTCTCTCTTCCTGCTTTCCAAAAGCCCCCTTAACATACTGGAAGACCACAATGAGGTCTATGTGGAGCCATCTCTTCGCCATGCTGAATAACCCCAGCTCTCTCAGCCTGTCTTCATAAGACAGGTGCTCCTTCACTCAGATCATCTTTGTGGCCCTCCTCTAGGCTTGCCCTAACATCCTTCTAATGCTGAAGACTCCAGACCTGGACACCAGGTCCAGGTGGGGTCTCACAATGGCAGAGCTGAGGGGCAGAATCATCTCCTTCAATCTGCTGGCCATATTTCTTTTGATGCAGCCAAGGATGTAGTTGTCCCTACTCTGGTCTGCAAGTGCACGTAGTATAGGTTCATGTTCAGCTTTTCATCCATGAGAATCCCCAAATCCTTCTTGGCAGGGCTGCTCTCAATGATTTCTTGTCTCGGTCTGCACTCATATCTGGGACTGCACACCAACAGATGTCCAAGGAATCTAGTAATATTATACAGTGGCAACAAAATGGGTAATGACAGTTTAACTCAGGACAACTGTAGAATTAAGATGGCTACAGGTGTACTCAAATTTTTCAAACATTGCAACACTACTTCATTGTAACTGTCTATTTTTTTCCCCTTTCTCTACATTTAAATTTATCCTTGCCATCCACCTGCTGTATCTTGCCATTTTTTGGTGAACAATGAAGCAGACTGTATATGTACAGCTTAGCAGTAGGAACCATAATAACTCATAGAAGTCTTGATTTACTAATGCTGTTACTTCTGAATAAACAGTATTTTCCAGTTTTACATTTACGCCTTACTGCTTTCTTTTCACTTAAATCATATTTGTTTCCAGTTGAAGGCACTTTCATTTTTTTTCTCAAACACATTAGAAAATACATTGCATGCTCTCCAAAAGCACAAATAAATATTTAAGACCTGCATATTCTTGTTGTTCCCTCAAGATCTTGTGTGACACCGTCATTCATTAGTTTGCTCTGGGCCATTACATTTCTACACATCTTACTTATACTGGCACTCAGCCAGCACTGACTGTTCAACTCTAGAAAGCCCACGTTTTTGCAGTTTTTGAAACTAGCATGACAACCATTCATGAAGAGTAGCTCTCACCTGGTACATTAAACTGTAAAACCATGAACATTGATGCTGTTCTCTTTCTATTTAGTGCTGAAACTATTTTTTCAGGTGCAATAAGAGCCATACAAAATCTCCCTAAGTGTAGATGTTCTGTAGCCATATTTTTAATGGAACAGATCCATTAAACTAATCTGGAAATGTAAGAAATAAAAGCATGAAGAATCGAACCGTGTGTATATCACTGGACAAAAATCATAGCTCTGACAAATGCTGGGTACCACTTCTCTCTCTCTCACTTAAGAAGAAATTGAGAAGTAGTGCAGTAAAAGAGGTCCGTAGTGCAGACAGAACCGCAACAGCGTCCTCCAACATATGAATGCATCTGACTCTGTTGCAACCCAGGGAAATATTGAAGGGGGGCCAGTATCATATATCTGTAAAACTAGCAAAATATACTATCTTTATGTAATTTGCACACATTTATGTAAAAACTATTCATTTCAATATTTATTTCCTGAATAAATTCTTAGACTGTATGTGACTTGATTCAAAGAATTAGCAAAAGCACTTCAACATTACCATGTGACCATTTTTATTTAGTTAAGGAATCACCTGCAATTTTAGTTTGAAAAAATCCCCAAAGCTTTTTGCTACTGAGTATTTATCTGCATGAGCTTCACCAGTATCAGCAACCATCACTTGTGCATATTCACGAGGCACTGATCTGAAAATCTGACCAAACTCCACAGTGTCAGTTTTCCTAAATACTTGGACCTTTAAGTTTATGTGCATATTCAGAAAACAAATGAATAAAAGGTTTTCAGGAAAAAGCTGTAATTTTGCTAGATGAAGAAGTAATTTGATACTATAAGAATAATGAATATGTAAATACACATAATTATGTAGATTGTTTAAGAATAATTCCTTTCCTATTTCCACTTTTAAATTAAAGAATCAGTTATAGAATAAATAATTAGTATTTGTCTATTCTTCAATTAAATTAGCTAAATATTAATTACGGTTCAGAATTACACTTTTCAGTTTAGTTCAATAAATTCAGGCTCCACAAAAATATTTCCAACTGAAAAGAATTCTTCTATTATTATTTGCTTATCAAAGCATATTATGATCAGAAAGAACCCTGACACACAAGTATCTTACTGAATATTAATTTTTTTCTTTTATAATGTCTATTTCAGAGAGGAATTTGTAATAAAATGCCATTTAGAACATATTTCATTATGATTACTGTCATTGGCAAAAATATTATTCCATAAACAAATTGCACCACTTATTGACATAAATGATAGCCAGACAGCAGTTGTAGATTCAGAGGCTGTTTTATTACTGGCTGGTGATGACCCCAGTAAAATTTCAAAATTAAAAATCTCCACAACTGCAGAAATCCTCAGAGACAATTTTTGTGGTAGGTAAAAATTGTTCTCTTTCCCTCAAGTCTGCCTAACTTTGCTAAGCCAGTTCTCTACACTTTTCTCCTACTTCTCACTTCTGTATTTGAATGCATCATGTTTCTTTAACCAAGAAACAGGTAACCAAAGGAGGAATACAAATACTGATGCAAAAAATCTAATTTCATAAAGTGCAAGTGCATGTAACTCTTACTGGAATGTATGCAACATAAAAATCTAAAAATGGGAACAATTCATACTCATTACATTTGTCCTTCCAACCTAAACTATTCAGATAGATAAAAAGAATGTTACACTCACGCTACAGAACATTTCCTAGAATGGCACAGTGCACAGCTAAGGAATAGAGTGACATCTTTGAAAGCCATTTATGTCTGAGAGCCCAATGGAATAAAAAGGGGAGGATTTTAACATTTTTACAAATCAGTTCTATATTTATAGGTTCATAGATATATAATATGTAGTCAAAGATACATTGCATACAGTCAAATGTATTACTTGTATTGCTCTGTTTTTGCACTCACAATGCAGTGAAATTACGCATTCCGAAAGTTTGAAATGTCACATAGTCACGGCACTCCCGTGTGGAAAGAAAGTCAGTAGCCTGAATAAACCTCATTAAAACCTCAGGTATAATCAGAAGATTGGATACCAAGATTACTCTTCTTCAACACAGCATATTCCTTTATCCAAATTCACAGTAACAATAAACAGTGACAGAAAAGACGCTGTTTTTTTACATAACCAGTAAAAGTATTCTGCTTTTGACTAGCATTCCTTCCTTAGCTTCTGCACTTCTTAATATTTTATGAACAGGGAAAAATAAAATCAAATTTACTTTTAAATCACATTGCCTAATAATTTTTGGGTTGATGTACAAAACCAGTAATTACTCCTACTGCTTACTAAGTAAAGCTTACATATATTCAACAGTAGTGAACTGTAAGAACAGTTACAGAAAACATGTGCAGTCTTGTACCTGAAGAGTACAGAAGAGAAAGGCAAACTGGTGTGAGCACAACAAAGAGCACTGAAGGTTATTAAGGGACTGAAGCTTCTCATGTATATACCTGAAGAGGCTGAGAGAGCTGGCACTGCACAGACTTGTAAAAAGTGCACTCTGGTGGATCTTACAATGTGTATAAATACCTCATGGCACAGAAGGTTGCCCTTTTTCAGCAATGCTTGGCTCACTGGACAAGTGGCAAGGGGGAAAAAACTGAAATACAGGAACTTTTGTTTCACATAGGAGTATTCTGCAATGGTGAGACTGAACAGGTGCCCAGAGAGGTCATGGAGACACTGTCCTCAGAGATACTCAAAACCTAACCAGACATGGCTCTGAGCACTCTATTCTAGCTAACCCTGCTTTAAGCAGGAGGTTGGACTAGAGAGTCTCCAGTAACACTTTCCAACCTCAGCTATTCTGAGCACTTTGAATTCACTGACCATTTTCAATTACGTTTACCAAAGGGATAGCCATTTCAAATACTTTTTCTATGTTTTGCCTGTTTTTTTTTTATTTGGTTTGTTTTTTGTTTTTGTTTTTTTTTGGTCTTTGTTTGTTCATTTTTTAATGAATCAGCTGCTGAGAAGTCAAGCCATACACTTTTTTAATCAAATAGTCTTATCAGCTTTTATTAAAAGTGAAGCACAATTAGAAATTGTTTGTCAACAGCGACATAGCTAGTTGCAAGTGTTATAGTCCGCCTATAAAGTCAATACACCAAACTAGCCCCAACTCATGCTGCCTTTGCTCAATTGTAAGAGTACATGGGAAAAAACTAGCAATATTACAAGATGGTATTTGGAAGGAACTCAGGACGCACAGAGCACCTCAGATGAAGTGATTGCTCATCATGGTTCATCTAACTAATGCACTATTAAAAATTACTTTGAATGAGACTAATAAAAAAAAATCACTTGTATGTTCATTTTTGCTACTTAAAATGGGAGAAAAAACCTTGCCTTCTTGCCCGTGCTGCAAAAAAGATGGCAGAAAGTGCAATAGCTTACATATTGAGCAAAGGCTCATGCCATCTTGGAGATCTCTGAAATAATGCAGATAACTTTGCTTGTAGAGTCTGTGCCCCAGCATTCTGCCGCAAAATGGTCCTCACAGTGATGTCAGAAGGATAAATACATTCAAAATTGTGAGGTTGTCAGCCACTCTAGCAGGAGTGGTAAGTGCAGTTGCTAAAAAACTGCAGTCATCTGCATCTTCCAGCTACTACATTTTTACACCCTATGAACAATGATACTTTTTACTCCTCAGCTTCCATTTATCCATACTTTTTCTTATGCTAAGAAATTTTGCTTTTTTATGTTTCTAAATTCACCTATCATTTTTGCAAAGACAGAGTAGCTACTAAAATTGCAAAGAATGAAAACCAGCTTTTAAGCCTTGATTGTGAATGATACAACTACAACTTATAATGGAACCATAACTTTTGTAAGTAAAAATACACATATCATTACAAGTCAGGCACCTCAAATCAGCAATGACTTTGTTTATGTGAAATTAATGGATATACAGCCATGCACACATAAATCCTTGCAGGATCAGAACAAAGGACTTGACTTGACACCTGCTGAAGTTGACAGAAAGGCCTTGCTTTTACAGAATTCAGCAAGTTTAGAATCCAGCCATCAATTTTTCCTGTAAAACACTGAATAGAGATAACTAGACTTCAGTAGCAAAGGCATTGTTTCACATCCTACTTTGTAGAAGGAGCTGCAAAAAGCATGACTGATCTGATGTTTCTCTTGGACTGCTATAGATCAAAAGCAACTTAGCTGAAGTCATTAGTGTAACATGAGGAAGGTAAGAAACAGGCCCAGGGTGTTGGTACATGAAGCTGCATTGTACCAGCCTCCCTTAAAAGAACTTTTAGTTAACTTCTGTTCTGCTTAGAAACTAATGACATAACTCATGCAAGTTTGCTTTGGGAAAAACATTCACAAAGAGCAGCTATTTTCAAAAATGAAGTTTCTATTTTGTTAATCTTAAGGACAAAATTAAAATTTTGACTAAGATTACGGGTTTCTAAAATGGCATCTGGTGAAATGAAATATTATTTGGTTTACAAGTTTACAAAAATGTGACTGGAAACCACTGATTTCTAGGTATGTACATCTCAAAAGGCACTACTATTTTTTTCAACTACAAAGTTAAAAAGGCACTGCCAAAAAAAGACCTCACAGCTTCTCTAGCTTATTTTTACATGTCTGAGTCATAATCATCCTAAAATACAAGTTTATTACGGAAGATACACATTCTTAAGTATAAAATTATGAATGGAGTTGCCACTTGGATTCTTAAGTTTATTGTAGGAAAAGGCAACATTTTTGTAAGTACATTTTGTCAGCAATCTCTTAGCTCTCAGTTAAGAACTTGGTAACTTCTGTCTTTAGTATCTATTATCCACACAATTGCTTAAAATCAGGTATGCAAGCTTTCTCATTTAACTCTCCTACAGTTAAACCGAAAGGTGCAGAAGTGTTTCTTATGCAGTGCAGCCAGAGGATGCATTATTTTTTTGTTGTATGCCTAAAAGGAAGTTACTATAATGGGAATACATTTGACTATATAGCAAAATATATTTGATCTTTACTCTTGGAGAAGAAATAGGAAAATGACAGATCTTAGGGAAGAACTCTTTCTTTTATATGAAATACTCACACATACTCCATGTTGTAATAAGAAAACAAGTGGCAGTTATATACACGAATATAAAATGATGTCTCAAAAGTAAATTGCATCTTACTAGAAGCACTGAAATAAACCAGCCTTTAATGTCACTAGAGATCCCAAGTCAATGTACAAAGCAATCCTTTGTAATGCACTATCATAAATTTTAAACATGCAAGCCATACATGGTCCTCAGCCATTAAATACAAATGGGCCAAATTCTATTCAAACTTGCACCGTTTTGGGGAAGAAGGCATAAACAGAAACAGAGCATAAATCTTGTCAAAATTTCAGTTGGCAATCAGCACTGTAAAGCATACTGAAGTTTACTTACGGGAATGACATCTTATAAATTATTACAAGTCTGCTTTTACTAAATATTTTAAATTGAGCTTTCTATAAGGTTTATATTGAAGATGCTTGGCAAGACAACCTATCAAATCAAAGTTATTTAATTTTACTTTACTAGTATGTTTTATTATTGTGCAATATTCATTTTGTTTATTTAATTTGCCTGCTGTATACATTTAGGTATTCATTTTAAAGATTTATTAACAGAATACAGCAGGATTATAGAAGCAAACAGTTCTACTACATAACAAAGTCCTTTTCTTTATTAAGAATCAAGACAAATTAGTATGATCATGCAATTATCCCACCTGTGAACAAGAAGCAAAGTGACAATGTAATATGAAATTATGTCATCCGAATCACACACTATCATCAAATGTATTAGAAAAAGTTTATTATAAACACTAAATGTGGCACTCAGCCTTTGTAATACTTTCTCTTGGCTTTCAGAAAAATGTAAAGTCTCTAAACATGACAAATATATTATTTTAATTAATTATATAATTATATGTGATATATATATATGTTTGCATATATATATGTATATAGGAAAGTTAGTTTTTACAGTAAGTTTAATCTTGAACAGGGCCATTGGCTGATGCAACTTGCCTACAGACACTTGGAGACATAACTTTACTCAACCACAGAGCAGCAGTGAAATGAATGGTAGTCAGCATCAGTTTTCAAATTGCATGCAATTTTGCATGGAAATACAGTTCTATAAACTTTATCTTCCATTTTATTTCCAGTGCCTGGGCTTCTCAAGTCTTTACAGAAAACTGGAATTAACTAACTGCTAAAGTAAAAGATTACTGCATTAGAAAACACGGCGATGAAAGTAATGTACCTTTAATTAAATCACTGTAACAAATCATATAAAAATATGCACTACAAAATCTATTATTTAATAAAAATAAAGCTTTATTAATTTATCCCTTTAAAAAACAAAACAGTACTACAATTACAAGTATAATTGTTCTGCATATCTTACCTCGAGGTTGAAAACTGCTTTTGTTTTCCAGTTATTTCCAAGATTTTCTTTTCCATAGCTATTTATTAGTCCATAATTAATCCACTCTGTATTTATTATCTTTCACAGCTAAAAATCTTTGTTCAATGATAAGGAATTTTATTTGCATTAACTAAAGTAAGTATACTAAGAAAAAGGTTCTTACCATATAAAAATTTAATTCATTACAAGAAGTATGCAGAGCACACACTTTTCACTTGAAATGAGCACATTCTTAGAAGTTTGTACCAAACTACTGTTTTAAAAAGCACCTACAGATAATAATAAAAAGGTAAAAGAGCTGTACTGTCACCTAGTGGATAAAGGTAGTAGAATAGTATACCTAGGATTGTTTTTTAAGCTATTTATGGTTTTAACAAAATAAAAATATACTTCAGATATTATATTGATTTCCTTGAAATGACAAGTAAATATCAAGAATTGATATAGGTCCTTTGAGTACTTTAAAGACAGACCTAGAGAGCCTTTGACTCTGAATGTATCTTTTAATTGTTTTGTTGTAATGTTGGGTACTACATTTTAAATGTGAATGTAAACTTTACAATTTTAAGAGCTTGGGATGCAGGAGAAAAGCCTCAGACTGAGATGCTGACTGGTAGTGGAGACAACACATAGAACTGCTGTGAAACCAACCACTCTTTTGTCTTCTGCTGTGAACACACTGCATTGTTTTTGTACTCCAGGATCTCTTTAAAGCAAGTCTGACAACATAAGACTGCTCCTGACACAGTAAAGTAAATCTTCACCATAAAGTTTAAGTCACTGAGATAATAATTCAATCTCAATTTATGCATGGATTAGACCCCTCACTTGTACAGTTTCCGAGTATAACTACATTTTTTCAGATAAGTTTTTAACAGTGGAGCAGGTAAATATTTAACTGATTTTTCACCAAAACTTTTCACTATATTTGTTCCTGTGATTTAGGACGAAAAGAAAAGTTTTGCTTCAGGGTGTTGGTGTCAAAGCTCAAACCAAGGCAATGCTGCCACTTTCCCCAACCCTTCTTGTATTACTGTGGAAACATAGCAAAGAATTTTTCTGGTTCTAGACATATGATGGGACTCCCTTCCACACAGTCTAATAGGACAAGGGAGGAAGAAGATTTTGTGAATAGTCATTTGGTTTGGTAGTCATTTGACTACTAAAATAGATTTTTAAAGAAGGAAAAGTAATACCTTTCACTGAAAAAATTAAAGGTATTATCTTCTACTTGAATTTATTCAATAGTCATACTCTCAAGGAAATTTTCTGTTCTATTCCAGCATTTGAAGCACTGGCTGAAACTCTGTATAATCACCTCATCCTTACCCATGGATTGAGGAATTACAGAAAAATGTAGCAAGTATAGATTTCCCTTGGACGGCCATTTTTATGAACTTTTTTTGCAACACAAAGTAATCCATATTAGTTTTGTAACAATTAGAAAATTCTGTGGGAACATGCACTAAAGCATGTTACCATGAAGCATTATTGTAAGAACGAAGGCATATGCACAGGAACTTCTATGAGATGCCTTCATGGTGTTGACATGCCTGACATTAAGTCATTTCATCCTTGTTTGCCTTCAGTGAAGCAAATAGACTTACTTGTTCTTAACGTTGCAGTCTGAAGACTGATTAATTCAACTAAGGTTCACATTAGGCGTGGGGGGGGGGGGGAAGGCAGATAATATCCTACCTTATATTTTACTTTTCAGAAGACTTAAAATACAAAGTCTACAGCTTTCCAGGACCACAACAGTAACAGGATCACCAGTAACATATTCTTACTAGGTAGTGAACATACAATCAACCTTGAAATGTTTGAAACAACAAAATAGCTAGCCGAAAAACCCCTGCAAATTGAAATGCTGGGGAAATTAGGAGTTGTTCAGGATTTCCATTCAACCATATTTACAGAAATTCTGTCATTTTTTTGTTCTCTGTTTTGACATGAAGTGTTTTAACTAAAAGGTATTTTTCCATACCCAGCTTCACATGTTTACTAAGACAGTGCATATCATACCTTCAGAGGAAATTAATACACATTTGTAGACATCATAGTCACCTGAGCTGCAGTATGCATATTTTTCTAGTGAAAAGCATATAACTTTTTTCTTACACAACCCTTATATCATTGGCTTCCTAGTTACAAATTGCAAATACTCAGCTTGAAACAGAACTGAGTCAACTTCTTGCCCTAAACAAATTCTTACCGAGCACAGGTAGAGGTGAACCACGAGTTCCATGTGACTGTGCAATTTAAAAGGTAAGTGGCAAATAATATGATGTACTACTTTGTCCTTGGTGTGGGAGACCTCATCCTCAGCCTCTTCCCTTTTATGCTAAACTGATTAGCAGGTGATCAGTAGAACTGCTTGCAACAAACATTCATAATTCACATTCTGCAAGCAGTCAGCAGCATGTGCTTACAGCTTGTACTTTCAGACAGTGTTCTTATAGGTAAACATGTTTGCTAGAGCATTCAGAGCTGGAAAGCAAACATCAGAGGGCATGACCAATCAAAGTAATTTTGAAAAAGGTTTAGAAACACATTTACAAATTCCTTCCTAGAATGCAACACCTTGTAACCTAGATTTTACAGAATATGAATGTAAACAATATTAAAATATTCATAATATTGATTGATACTTCAAACGGACTATACAAAATTTTAAATTATAACACGAGGGGGTATTTCCAATGATAGACAAATAACAAATTATTTAAATTAAGGAGCTACTTTGGGTCTAATAATTTTTTTCATCTAGACAAACAAGACAGTTAACAGTTTCACAACCAAGGGTGTGGGGAATCCATTTTAATTCTCTGCATCCTATTTACAAGAGATTAATTACTAAAAGAAGAACAAGACATTCCAGAAGTTACTCTAACTGTTTCCTAAAGTTGGAGAATGGAGAGTCAGCACAGACCTACTCTTTATCCTCACTGTATTTTGTGAAACACTTTAGAAAACACAGATGAATTAGGAATTTTTAAAGAGTAGGAAAAGTATAATACCTGGTAATAGGCAGAAAAAAAAAGAAAAAATATTTCTCTCTGACAGGAGAAATAGATCCATTTGGTGTCAAAGCAAATGAGACAGACTCAGCTACAGAGTGAATATTAACAGAACAAATGAAAACTGCCTTTTGTGCTGTATGTGTAAAAATGGAATTATCTGCAACCTGTACTTCACATAGACGTTAAAAGCCCACTGAGATACACACACTGAGGACATACCAGTTTGAGAAACTTTTCTTTTCCTGAACATGTGATGGCAGTTCAACCATGTTCAAAACACATGTGCCCTAAATCATCCATGTTAAGGCTGAGGACAGTGCAAAAACTATGGAACTACTTCATAAAGTGGCTGAAGTTGCAGGAGTGGCAGGAGATGGTTGCATAACAATCGTCTGCGGGGGCAGAGGCTTAGTGCACTGCTGGCCATTTGCTTCCCTCACTTTCTCATTAAGATAGGGTGGTTGTGGTAGGATATTACTGACATCCAAACTCTATCAAGCTTCTTTAAGCTAAAAATGGACATACCCATGGCCCAGGCTTCATGGGATCATAGTGTCACATCGTGTGCATCTCTTTCCTCTCATATGTGACTAAAAAGACCCACAGTTGAAAATATCGTGAGGTATTTTCTGTGAGATTTCCTGTTTCCTGAGTTCTGTAAGGTTTCTTCTTTCACCTCTTGTATCTGCTAAACTGGGAAGTTCATAGACACAAAAGCAAAAAGAAAAAAAACAAAACCAAAAAGTTAAAAATTTCCTAGGAAAATTTTAGAAAAAATTCAAGAGAAAACAATCTTTGGTGTGGATTTAATTTTCAATGATTAGGGATTACTCCAAGGCCCTTTTTTTTTAAAGTTTTATTTACTTTATAAGAATCCCAAGTTATCTTAATCATGAAAATGAAAATTAAAATAACAAATGGTTTCATATATCACTGTTAACAAAAGATGCAACTAGCCTGAGACTTGAGATCTTGTTCCAATCCTCAGCCCAATCACAAGCTTCCTGTCTGACCTATATATACCACTCAATCTATCTGATGTTAGTTTCTTGGTTGTATAATTCAGACAGTATTTCTCTGTCTCAGAGGCATCCTGTGAAGATAAAATGAATATTTATTTGCTTTTGTGCTAGCATGGTGAAAAAAATTCAAGTAGACTCCAAAAATTGAGAATAAGTGTTGCAGAGTTTAATATAATTTAAGATAGAAAATAAAATGTTGAAAATGGAAGGATTTATGATACAAGGGATTTCAAGATTCTCCTATTTCTTCTCAAAGAAAAATAAAAAAGGAGAGAGAGAAAAGGAAAGAAAACCCCAACAACCTGTTAACAAGCTGATAATTATACAAACCACTAACACAGAAACCAGGAAAGTTGTAAATGCATTTTACTTTTCTCAGCCAGGTTAATTCCAGAACTAACATGTACTAATTTTAACAATGAGAAGTGATCCTTATTCAAATACTCTTTTCTTTTATAAGTTCTTTTTCTCACACACAACATAATCAAAGACTAATGTTAAATCAGAATCAGCAATCTAGTAAATGAGAGATGTCTGCAAGGCTTTATAACCTTTCCTAAATATGGTTGCAACTTGGGAAGCAGAAGCATCATCTCTTTAGGAGATGTCAGGTACAAATACCAAGCAAATACAATACAAAATTAAGTGAACTTTTTATGGTCTGTTTCAGTATGGACATAGCTTTCTATGAATTAAAAGATCACGAAAAATCATTTAACTACATTTTATTATAAAGAAACAGTTGCAATTTCTGCAAATTCACACCACTGTTAGCGTTTAAGTTTTAATATCATGATTAGAACAGCAAAAGAGCACAATTCAAAGGTATACAGTTAATAGAAGTATTCATAAAAAATAACTAGTGATACTTGGGGAACCAATACCAGTTTGCTGTCTAGATACAGCAAACAAGACCGCTTATCTACAAATACATTTAACACTTCATATCGTTGTAACAGGTCATGGAAAAAGGGCTTCACTCCAGCAATCTGACTACATACCTAGCTTGCAGAAGGGTATCACAGACCGGGCACAGACTCTGCAATGATAGATGTTCTTAGCATTACTGCTGACACAGGCTGACTTGCCCAGTCAAGCTTTTAGTATCTCATGTGTGTCTCTTCATGTTTCATTACATAACAGTTTCTTTTATGCATCTCACCTCTGATAGCACTGTCATTATGGAAACATTTCTTTGGTAATAGAAACCCATAAGGTCCTCCTGAGTAAAAGACCAAATGCAGTCAATTTATTGCAAAAAATCCCAACAACCCAGCAAAAATCTCAGCTGCAAGTTATTCCTTCACTCCAAGGAGTTTTATATTTTCCTTGTCTTTCGAAACAACCCACAAGTGATAATGAAATGCTTAAAGCAATAAGAGAGAGAATCAGGTTTCATCTACCTGGACTGTCTGGCAGCATACTGTGTAACAATAAATGAGTGTTCTTAAGTCACAGCATTTCACTGGAAATGAGGCAGAACTTGTGTATTTTAACAGCTTTTTACAACTAGCAACCACTAGCAAATTTATTTTACTTTCTCAGGGAAGACCAGTGAACGTCCCTAATTTAAACTAAAGGGCCATTCAGCCTCGAAGACAAAAAGCACTTCTGCTTAGCACCTGAGTAATACATGGAATATGTACAGGTGAATCAAGAGGACTGGAATCAAAGATAGTTTGTCTTTGGCCGGTCTGAAAGGTCTGACTCATTTCCAGTTCTGTGATCATTTATTATCCAGAAAAGAAAGGCTAGCTTTCTGCAGTGCAAACACAGTGGTGGTCTGCAGCTCATGATGAATAGATTTACCAGGTCTGCTCTGAATTGCATGACATAGAGTTTTCCAACAGGCTCTGACACCTGATGTATGTTTAAATTTCCTAGCACAGAAGAGCCTGAATATCTACCTGCATGTACTTTTCCTTAAAGTTATTATACACAAAATACATTCTTAGGCAGCATATTAGTTGAAAAAAAAGGATACAGTACAGAAATATTTTCAATCGGTGATTTCATGTCAGATAAACACTCATTTCCCTACTGGCATTCTGACTTCAGTATAGTACAGGAGTTTGTTTTGGTTCTAAAACAACAGCTTCCACATTTTCAAGTTCCACGCTATACAAAGTTTAGACAAGACCTGATTTACATTTGTAGAATTACAGAAAATTAGAAGACATCAATGACTTTTTTTTTAACACTCAAATCAGTGCAACTATTGAAGCAGTTATCTGCACTGCTTCATGATAAATAGCAGAAACACCAGCCAATTATTCCTGAACTTGGGAGCTATATGCCAAACTAAGCATTTCAAAAGTCAAAAAGTACTAATTAAAATCAAAGTATTCACTGGAGGAATATCACAAACCCAAGAAAATTCCCTGGTAACACTTTAACAGTTGCCAAACTGATAGTCACACTGTTCTTTACTTGGTTTTGCAGATAAAAACTAATTTTACCACAGCACTGGAAGCCCGTACTTTCTTTTAGCTTTAAAGAGCCTGCAGCTTGAGTAATTTTAAGTATTACCACAGGGGCAAAAAATACTAAAAGCAGTATTAAAATACTATCATTAATCAAATATTCAGAATTATCAATTAGAAAGAGTCAAACCAACATTGATAAGCAGTTTTTGATCTGTAAGGGAAAGGATAAAAGTACTATGCAACTGTGCAACTGTGTTAAAATACATAAACACATGAGTGTACAAAAGAAAAAGAGAAAAAGTGCGTCTCCACTAACTGTGCTTCCCCTGAAATTCAGTTTCAATATGTAGGATTTATCTAACTTTTTAAATAATGTGCTTTAGTTGATTATCCTGATGACTACACTGACTCCAGCACACACAGCAAATCTGAATTCATTAAAAAAGACTTAAAAAAAGAACAATAAAATGTCTTTTAATTCAGCTTCTAATAAATCAATGCCAGTAAACTCTATGCAGAGTTAAGCAAAATGTTTATTACTTTCTAAGGCATTCTAGAAACACCCAGTATGCAAAAGGATGCATACGCTGAGCATTCATAATTGCTGATGTGTTGTTTTTTTAAAATTAGTAATATCACTCATCACTATCTGAGCTTTAATCTAAAAATTCTTTCAAAAAAAAATCTGCGTTCAAATATTCGTACAGATGTACTGAAGTTTATTTGCCCTGTCTCTTGTTTAAAACTGAGGGTACAGAAAATGCCCTCCACTCTGCTTTATAAAACTTAATTTCCTGCACTTAGTTCTCTATTTTTACAATGTCAATTCATGTATCTCTCATTCTTTCAATTCTTCACATTCCTTCTTACAAGAAAGAGGATGTCTTTGGTCTTAGTGGAAAAGACTGTGTGTTGTCACTCTCAAAATAAGGCTATCAGCAGAACACAACTGGAAAAGATTCTGAATCAATTTCACTCAGAAGTAAAATCAGGTAAATAAAGCAATTATAATTCAGCTAAATTCTTTCATGTAGGTCCCAGTTAGTGAGAACAACTCTTGGAAAGATTAAGTCCTGTATCTGTGGAAAATCTAATAATTATAATATTAGACATTTTAAATATAGTAGTCTATCAGACAGAACATCAGATAGAAATCATTACCCAAAGTAACAGACAAAGGAAATTCATTTCCCAAAGAATCAAGATGTAATGAAATACGCTTGGACAGCCTTGGTATTTTCCAAGATTCTTCACAAGACAAACTCACTCTGAGGGTGAAAATACTCAGATGAAGACCACACTTCCCTTGTATCTTTGAAGAGTCAAGATTACCTGATCCACTTGGATGCTATTAGCTTCTCTAACATTGTTTTTCTTAAGGTGTGGTGAAAAATAAACAATGTATAAAATATTCTGCCTATATGAAGAATAAAAAAACTTAAGCCTATCACAGAATATTCTGAGTTGGAAGGGACCCACAGGGATCATCAAGTCCAGCTTCTGGCCCTGCACTAGACAGCCCCAAGAATCCCACCATGTGCCTGAGACACACCATGTGCCTAAGAAGCACTGTTGCAGTTTTGGATTAACTGCTGTATCTGAAACCTAGATACACACAGGTCTTTCAGTTACTTAATTTTTTTAACATTATTCTGTTCTCCAGAATTAGTTGGATAACAACCAGGTAATTTCTGTGACTGTATCTCGATTCATATGCTTCAACGATCCAGGACAGGCAGAACAGTTTTTGCATTCTATGTTTTGCTGGCAAAACTAATGAAGGGGAATGTTTTTAATAAGCATCTCCCTTTTTGTTCTAATCAATTCTCTGTCAAGACAGTACTCTGAGTTTATACACTGATACAGATGGAAATGTGCAGTCTCAAGATAAAATCATAGCTTGACCTTTGAGGACAAAGTTGCTATTAGGATCCTTCAATTAATTTTGTTTCAACTTTTAAACCCCCACCCCCCCAACTTTTGGAGTCAACATCAGTTTTGATTGAAAAAGATCCAGAGACTCCAGACTTTAGCTAATAAAATTAAGAACTGAGAAGGATCTCAATTCACACAGTACAAGTAAGCACTATCTACATGTTGTAGTTAAGGTGAGAGCTTAAGTATTACGTGAATTTAAATAATGGCTTTGAGTGTACACACTTCATAATTTCAAAACTAATTCAGTATTTAGATAACTAGATAACTAGCTCTTGCAGTTGAGAGTGTAAGATTCTGAATGGGAAAACTAAAGACAACCCTTATTCCAATGATTTGATATCATAGAAGAAACAAATCAAATTTCTTATTAAATAATGGCACCATCTTTCCAGTTCTTCCATTTCCAGCCATTGGAGGTAGGCATCTTCAGATCTCTTTTTTTTCCCCTGAATTTTTTCTTTATGTGAAATTCAAAAGAAATAATCTTCTAAATAGAATACAGATCTATTCAAATTATATGTCAAGTGTTATTTTCAGTTTCAGTAAAATACATATTCCTATAACATTTGCTCAGAAGGTTGATCCCAGAATCCTTATTCTAAATATTGCTTAAAATTCTGGTATGTTCATCTAAAATTTTCAGTTCAAATGAACATTTTTTAAAGGACAAATTAGTTCAAGAAAATCATATTTATAAAATAATCAAAGAGCATCCATGTGTTGATGATCATAAGAGAAGATAAATACAGCAAATTTTTCCAGTAAAGAAAAAAAAGGAAGAAGAAATAAAAAGAGACACTGTATGAAGTCCCAGATTGGTCATACATTTTGGTGCTGGTCAATAAACCAGACCACCATATATAAACAAAACATTCCATTCAGGATTATGTCAACCTTTAACAAAAAGATCATCAATCAACTGCAAATGCATGTTCTATGCACCTGTAAAATCTGATGGACATTCTTTCAAGTTTTTATTTCAACACTGTGTCTGTCAGAATTACCCCCCACTATAAACTTACTATTAATGTTGGGAGAAGTTTTCCAAATGTCACCAAAATGAATTAGTATCACACTGAGCCCAAGACTTAAGAGTCACCATGTGCATTTATGTATTTTCCCTCCTGTAATACTGACACATTTATATCTTTTCCACGTCTGTTCCAGGTCTGGCGAAACTGCACAGTATGTATTGCATTTATTTTATTAAAACTTGGTGACAAATAGAGAAATTTAGTTGCAGAAAATTTGTTGAAAAATTATTAGCAACCACATCTACCTATAAGATGCTCTAAATTAAAACAAGGTAAACAGAGGTTTTTATTAATACTGTGACAAAGTGAGGTAAAATGCCTATTTCACTACACATCCTTTCTAATGTGCTGTTGGAATTCTGCTGTGTTTCATGTGTACATATATGACGGTGTGTATCATAATACAGGACTCCTTCATAGTGGATAAAGGGGCAAGAAGATCAAAAAGCTGGAAACCAAACCCAGTCAAATTAAGGCTAGAAATAAAATACTTCTTAACAACAATGTTTGTTGGCCTTTAGAACAATTTCCTAAGTGCTTGTGGATTCCCTGTCACTTGGATATACCTTTTAGAAAAACAAACAGAGTTAAGCAAGGGAAGACATGAAGTAGTTGTTTCATCAGAGAACTCTACCCCAAACAGTGCTTCCCTAATTTGTAATCCCTTAATTTATATTCAGTTTACCGCTTATGAACTCTGTGTTCGAGAGTGAGCTATGACATAATACAACAGCAACATGCTATCAGTTCCTTAATTACTAATGGGTACGAAGGCTAACAGATTTCAAGGTGGAACTGGCAATTGTGTTTTAAGGAAAAAAGGCTGTTTTCCATTTACACCTCAATTTCAAAAAGCATATATATGCACATGAATGATTTTAAGAGCTACCCTCTTGACTTCAGGCTGTCTACTACATAAATAAAGGGAAGCGCAGGACTTAATCACTAAAGATTTTATAATATTCTTGAAAAACCATGCATTTTAGTTAGTATAGTCATTTGTCTTTCAGATATAAAAACTGTACCTCTCATCTTCCTCTTCACATATACAACATTAAAAAAAATGCATTCTCCAAGTGCATCAATTAAGTATGTCTGATTTCCTGTAATCTAGCTAGATTTTCTATTTATGTTTTCCCCTACATCACTAATTCAATAATCTACTCTGGCACACTTTAGTCATCTACAATTTCTTTAGTCCTCACTTTGCAACCTAAAAGGCTTTCATTATGGGGAAAGCAGAATCCTGAACAAACAAATGGTCACTCAGGTCAGAGTTCTACTAATTTTATTTAAATGTTTTATTAAAAAGTCCATAAAAGTCATTAAAGGTCATAACATGAGACCCTTATTCAGATTTCACTTGAGGAAAACTACACCCTCTATAGACTTCAACAAGTTTGTCTGAAGAAAACCTCACCACAGTGTTTTTTTCAACTATAGGTTTTATGATTTGTTCTGAATAAAAGAATAGTCACTTACTGGTAGTAAGGACACAGACAATAAATGGATACATACAATAAATGGATACATTACATAAATATTAAAAAAGAAAAGACTTTCACAAATCAAGTTTTATGTCTTGTGTGGTTTAGGAATTTTTTGCTGGATCCTGGAATTGTTTCACTTGGACTAGGTGTTGGATTTCTCTCTACAGCTGTGTGAATCCTGCAGGGTTCAGTTCACAAAACGAACCCCTGCAGTTTGATTCAGAAGGTTTGGAAAAGACCCAGTATTTCTTTGTTCACTTACAGATTCCAGCATTTGGTCATCTCTTGAATTGTTAACACATTTATGTTAGAACATTAATCCCTTTAATCACTAATGAATGAAGGCGAGGCAGCCCAAGGACTCCTTCTGTATGTGTACAAGGATGTAATTCACAGAGCTCCACAGTGTTTGAGTCCCCTGAGGATCTGACTATAAGCAGGAGAAACAGGAAGGTTTTCCTGCTCTCATTTTACTCCAGGGAACTCAAAAAACCCAGAGCATCCTAGTCTGGAAAGTAAGGTGGCAAATGCTAAACAGACTCTAAATCAAGCCATACAAAAAAGGCCAGTAACAGGGAAATCAACAGCTGGTAACTTGGATAACTCCACTCAAGAAGCAAGACTCTGAATTAAGTCCTGGAGAAGCTGGGAATTAACAACTAAAGTGAAGTCCTGTAGATTCACAGAGTTAGTCTTTAAAGAAAAAAATAATCATAACAGCATTTCAGGATGAATGGAAATAGTTGGCTAGAAAAAGAATGTAGCAGTTCAGTCTCCATGTAAATGATCACATAAACGCAGACTAAGATTCTTTAAATCATCAGATCTGAATTAAGCCAAATTTTGTATTTGATACAAATAATTTGTGCATCTCTTACAGGCTTCCCACTTAAATTCTTTGCTCTGACCTGTATCCTGATTTCTATTTATTAAAGCAGTAAAAGCCTTGTCAAATATCTCCAGTCCATAAAGTTGTTTCTTTTTACTTGGCTTAACTACAAGTGTAGCCATCTGTGTCTATTGAACACTGCATTAAAAATTTACAGAATTTATATCTTGCATTTGTGCCTCCTTTCAGTCTTTAATAGCATCAAATTAGACTGGAGGTATTAGGTTACACTAGCAAATCATTTGTTCACCAACTCTACAGCTAAGCTATCCTTTATATTAGTAGAGTTCTATATCATATTACTCACATGCTGTGCTAGCTCCTAGCATTTTTTCAAAAATAGATGAGAAATTAATGTAAGTGATTGAAACTCATTGTGTTGCATTGAAGGGACTGGTGTTAATCCAAAGGTGAATCATCTTAAATTCTCTCCCTGATGTGACTGCAATGCCTATATGTTTGTTGATTAGGCATGATATTGCAGAAGCCAGGGGAATGTGAAGATTTCGGAGAAATCTTCTGCCTGTGAAAATCTGATGAGGTTGGGAAGAAAGTTGTGAACAGCAATGAACAGGAAAGTTGAAGAAAGTACTTACTACTAAAAACCCAAAAGTACTGTGGAAAGAATGCTCTGCCTTCTTCTTCATTAGGGAAGAAGAAATAAGGATTCCCAAACTGAAGATTTTCTTACTCTATCAAAGGTTTTAATTCAAGGGATGCAACCCCTATTACATTTTTAGAACTCATTTTCTTTTTGGTAGTGAAACCTTTCCACTTCAGTAGCTCCTTCAAACAGTAACCTTCAGACCAAATTACTATAATGGGATCTCTGGAAGCTCACTTTTTAAAATTAATTGTACTTTGAATATTTTGTAGAACATGGTAGTAAAAACAAATAATGAAATTTTTCTGTGAAATAATGTTGCTGTGAGTCAAGAGAAAGCAACGTCTATGTTTTATACTGTTGGAGATTAGCTTCTCTGTCCAAAGGAGGGCAATGAAGATAATGAAGGGCCTTGAGGAGAAGCCGTATGAAGGGTGGCTGAGGTCACTTGGTCTGTTCAGCCTGGAGGAGACTAAAGGGAGACCCCATTGCAGTTACAGCTTCCTTGTGAGGGGAAGAGGAGGGGCAGGCACTCATCTCTTCTCTGTGGTGACCAGTGACAGGCCCTGAAGAAATGGCCTGAAGTTGTGTCAGAGGAGATTTAGGTTGCATATTAGAAAAAGGTTCTTCACCCAGACGGTGGTTGAGCACTGGAACAGGCTCCCAAGGGAAGTGATCACAGCACCAAACCTAACAGAGTTCAAGAAGTGTTTGGATGGGCACATGATGTGACTCTTGGAGACAGTCCTGTGCAGAGTCAGGAGTTGGACTTAATGATCCTTGTGGGTCCCTTCCAACCCAGCATATTCTGTGATTCTGTGGTAGGAAAGCGTAAGGGGGAAGGATGGATATCTTCGAATGGAAAGAGGATGAGGAGAAAAATTTTACTGCTGAAGGTTCAGAATCCTGGGATCACCACTGAAAAAAATTCACTATCTGCACTGTCAAAGTAAAGTTTGCTGAATTGTTCCTTCTGTCTTTTGTTTCTATTCTTCTCCATTACTTCAAACTTTTTTTTAGTATGTTGAAACTATAATAGCTTTTGTGTACTCACACTGCATAAAATATTGATCATCGCATGTCCTTTATGACTACGTTCCTAACTGACATTTAATATGGTTAATGTGCATCAAGGCAGCTTAAACCCTTCGAGGCACTGAGAACATTGATAACAGTAAAAAGTAAGTGCTAATTTATGAGCTGTTCTCTCTGCTCAATATAAAAGGGGGAATGCTTTTAAACCAGTGTTCTACAAGCTGAAAACTAATCTCCTTGTATGAGATGTCAGAAAGAGCTAATATACAGCCAAGAAAAGCTTCATTTCATTTAAAAGCAGAATCAGTAGTTTGAATGTCTGATAAAAATCTTTAAGAAGATAGTTCACTGGAAGTAGCTTTCCTAATCACAAAGGAATGTTGTATTAAATCATCATATTTTGAGAGTTTCTGGATGCGTATGAGTTGCAGATTTTCTACTAATTTGGAAGGCAGCAAGCCTCTATGAATAGGAAAGCACACAAACCACATCTGGGAATGCAGATTCAGTCCTGTGGACGCTTCCATGGAGCATGAAGGCTGGCATGAAGCCAGCATTAGGATGGAGTTTAGGTGTTAGATCTAAAACTGATTCAGCACATGTGGCCATACAACCAGAATTCTTTAAAATAATTACATATACCAGTCCTACAAATCTATAAATCTGGCCAAAATTCTGCTTTTCTTATCTCCTGAGCATGAAAGATGAATACAAAAATCGTGCAGAGTTGCTATCTCATATGACAGCAGGAAAAGACATAAAGGTAGTGGGTGAAAAAGAGAGAATATGTCTCTTAAGAGCACTTTTATACAAGAAATGAATCTCTGATTTTGTACTAATAACATGAAGGCATCTTCATTATCATGCCAGCAGAAAAAGGAGCACTGTTTGAGCCCCCTAATCGAGCCTTTCATGTCATAAATTATCTGAATTTCCTTTTAATTTAAGCATCATTTGAGCTTCTTGAGTTTCAATGTGTGTTTTAAAGAATGACTGTGAAAACTTCAAACCACTGTTGGACTCTGTTCTTTACATGCAGTTATATACAGGCTTAGTCTCCATCTGCACACACCAGCATAAAGGCAGTGAACTTTTTGAGGTTCTGCGCATGAAATAAGGTTGAAGACAGTGTTTGTCACTCCTCCACTGGCATGACCTGACTACAGTGTAGGCTAATTCAGGTTGTTAAAACATACAAGCATAAAAACAGGTGTACTGGGTCAGAGTAAAACTCCATCTAGGCTCAGTACCCAAGAGCAGATGACTGACAGCTTAAGAACAGAGAGAGTAGAATGCTACTCTTCCCTGCAAAGAGACTTTGGTAATTTACCTCCACACTAGAGGTAGTTCCTTCTGTATCTACATAAACCTAAAAGTCTGACTTGTTTATATGTCCCCTGTATGAATACTGCTTCATGGTGACCCTTGCCACCATGCCCAGAATCTTGCAAAGTTCTACCATCTTTAAAAAGACAAAGGGAGACTGTAACTGCACATGGTCTTCCAAATACAGTAACACAACAGCAGTGCAAAGAAACATAAATTTTATACTTCGTTTTGTTTTTTGCTCATTTTCAATAATTACTAGCATTGGATTGGTTTTCTTTTGATGGATACGAAGCTAAAGTTTCTGCAGGACTGTTATTTCTATTTGTTTCTTTTGCTAAAGTAATATAATATAAATATTTCTACTTCTAATTAGAAGTATTATAAGCCAAAAATCTAGCTACTGAATGATAAGAGATAGCTCAAGCAATGTCTTTTCATATGTAAAGCTAGGAATTCCCCACCTGCCCTGCCTAATAATTTACAGTAACCTACACTGATTTTATCTGACATTCTATCAGAAAGCCATGAAATGACTTTGTAAACTCCATTTGCAGTTCTATATAGTTGGCCTTTGTTTTAATTTTTTTTTGTAACAGTATCGCTGACAGACAGTCATCTCATTATTCCTCCCTTTATTTGAGAAGACTCACTGGTGATCTCCTTTTACTGTGAAAATTGACCATTTACTCTTAATTTATGTTCCCTTTTGTTCAGTTATTCATCCACTACATATATTTTTTTCCCTTATTTTCTAGTAGTTTCCTAAACAACCTCTGATAAGGAGGACCCTTATTGAAAGTCTCTTAAAAATCCAACTAGACTACATTATTTGTACCCATTTATTTTGGCTCCCTTTGAACTCCTATAGTTTGACTTCCCTTTACAATGGCCATTTTGATTCTGCCCATCTTCTTACTAGTTCTAGACTTGATTCTACTTCCCACTAGTATGCACAGCACAGATGCCAAATTCCTTCATTTGAAGTTCCCTGGATATTTCCTGAAATAATTTTTAAAGAGTGTCAGGAAAAAACTAATCTTACAAACTAACAGAATAGTGTTGCTCTGATTTTGCTCCCTGATTTTGCTCCTGTTCTGATTTTGTTCACCATGGAACCCTGCAGATCCCCTCACTGTCAGTCCCATGACCTCTACAGCAAGAGAACAAACAAAATATCTAAGGAAGCAAAAGGAATAATACTTCCCTTTCCCACAACACTTACCTGTTTGTCAGATGCGGCACAATTTTATATCAATTGTTTAAGTAACTTGGCTAATTTTCAGCAAAGAGCATTGGGGGATACACAGGTGCACTGCCATTTAGCAAGTCTGTGCAACACAGCACCTCAATGAAACAGTAAAAGTATCTCAAAGAAGAATAACAATGCAAAACACATTTTGATCTAAGCATCAGTTCTATTTGCAAAATTACTTTTATGGGTTGAGATGGATGCTACTGAGTTGGATTTTTATAACAGCCACTATTATTCACAGTAAATGTAAGTAGAGTCATTAAGTTCTTTTAAGTAAGTAAGCAGGTGAAATAAAATCAGTGTTCACCCTAGACACCAGCACACATAAACAAACATGGGCAGAGATGTTTGGTTGTGTGCATTTGCCCACCAACTAAAGAAACTGCAAGAGCCCAAGAAAAACTCATGGAGAAAGCAACAAAGTAGTGCTGAACACAAAAGGGTGTTTTGTGATCCTGGGATTTCAGATTTATCAGTTTCTGTTTTCACTGATGCAGCTGTCCAGAGCGAGGTATTAACACAAGTGAGGAGAAAAAGGGGACACAAAAGGCAGGTTTTTTTCCTGCCAATTATGTATTGGGAAAATGCCTGGAAAAGCTGAAGGAGTGACACTGATTAACAGCAAACTAGACGCCATACATAGTCTGGAGGGAGGACATGCAGAACCAGGAGAAAAAAACCCCAAACAAAAAAACGACAAAATGTTCATATTATGTACCTGGAACAACCACAGAAATGAATAGTAAAGAATACAATGTTTTTCCATATTCCACTAATTCTATAAAATGAGGAGTCAACGTGGCTTTCATAGACAGAATTTATATCTCACAAGGCTACTACATCAAATAATGCTAATCAACAAGTAAATAAAATGATTGACAGAAATGATACAGGAAGCCCATAATGAAGGTGCAGGAAGGTCATGTGATAACCGGTAGCAGGGAAAAGACACTGGAAGCAACATTTCCAGCCATTTACTCATGGTGGTCCTCAAAGGAGCTCACTGGACATTTGGTCTGAGCCAGTGCATGCATTCCTATCTTATCCTACTGACATGTAATTCATTGATGCTGAACAGTTTTGAGGCTTCAAACCCTCTGTGAGATCTGGTTAAGATTGGCAAAAGAGTGAAAAATTTATAAAGGGGAGTGAACAAAGGGCAACAAGAGAGACACACACAGCAGGAATACATGAGCCTCCTTTCTTCACATTCCTAAACCACTCCAGCAAAACCTTCTGCTAAAGACTTGGCCACAGTTTTTATCTTGAACCATTTAGAATGTAAAAGGGCATTTTTCATTGTCTTCAAACATATTTGGATTTAATTATAAAAATCCCATTGAAAGCACTTTTCTCTTTTAGCAATATGTTCTGCTTCCTGTAATATAGTTAGTGAAAATTAGAGATCCCAAACCCACACAATTACAATGTCTTCAACAATACATCAATATTTACATTTCCCTATTACAAGTATGGAAGAGAAGATAAGTATCATAACTAAGGTCATCGCGAAGTATTATCTTAACTGATTTCATGTAGATTTTTGCTAGTTTCACATATTTTTGAAAAATATTTATCTTACTAAAAATCACTGTTGTTAAAAAGCAAGGAATTGACCCCACCCTACATTGAAGTGTATGCTGCTGATTTAAAATGTCAAAATTAGATATTAGGATATCTGCAAACACATTCTTTTATATATGAATACTATGACAATCAAAACTGTTGACCATTAATCGTATTAAGAAGTTTCAAAATTTAATCACACCAAAACTTTGGAAAAATTGATTTCAATTCTGAGCTCTGCAGCTTGAACATATTTCTAGTAAAAATGTATTTTGTTTTCAATTGTAAATAGAGATTTAGAAGATAAATAGGACCATCTGTAAATAATTGCATTCAAGAACCTATCACAGATGAAAACAAATGCCTTCTAGCATCATGTGCAGAAAACACTTCACTTAGAGATCCATAACAGCATTTATATAGAAGTACAGTCAGTGTCTTGAACGCAACTGGGTCTGTGTAAGAAGTCACAGGGAAAACCTCTATGGCACAGGAAGTCCTTTCACTTTTCAGAACGTCATCCATCATGCTGGGGAAACGGCAGGAAAGCAACCTACTACTACTTAATAGGCTTCTGCATAGCAAGTTGCTTTGAAGCAGCAGCTGCCCACAGTAAATTTCGCTGACCCTTAGAGTCTTTCCCCAAGTTTTCCAACTGTTTTGTCTCCTGAGTTACAACTCAGTGTTAGGTCCAAGTCACCAGCACCTGACAAAACTTAGAAGCTCCAACAATGTGAGAATGTAAAGCTTTCAGGGATGTTGTCTTTTCCATACAGCACCAGCAGAGAGACCTGATGCCATTACATTTACTAATAGAGAAACTTTTCCTGCTCTGAAATAGGAACTATTTTAGAGTATGGCATCACACAACACACATGTGCACTATCACAGGATGCAAAATGAACAAAATGTTAGATTCCTGGCACAGTAATTAACACTCTGTCATGATAACAAGCACTATATCCTATTCAATAAACCTCAAATGTAACTGTAAATCTGCTGCTTGCACCAAAGTGGTGAAAATAAATATTTACATGTAATTATAAAGAATGGTAGGGTACAACACCCTAGCAGCATCCTACAGGCACTAAGCCTTATATTTATTTACTCATTTCCTGCTATTCAAATGCACTCCTGCATTTTTTGTTACAATGCCTGTGAACTCAGTGCCAGCAAATTACTTGTTCTGCTTCATCTCCTTAAACTATTCCCTCTCACCAGAGTTTGTGAAACTGAAGACATTAGAGCACTCTCCTTCAAGCAAATCCTATCATTGTCTCCTCCTGTCCTTGCTGACACCAGATGTCACCTTTCTTCTTGCCTCCCCTTATCTGTTTTCTTTGGATTGCCCTCCCCCTCTTACTTTTCCCAATGCTGCTCATATGTTCCCTTCCTCTTTCCCTCCCAACAGCAATCTGCTATGGGTCCAAGCACGCCATAATACGACTATCTATAAACACATACCTTTCAGAGTGCCACAGTCAATGCTTCTAGAATGAATAAACCACAAAAAAAAAAAAAAAAAAAAAAAAAAGAAAAAAAAAAAAAAAAAAAAAGGCTAAGGATTTTTAAGAAGGTCCACTTCTTTTCTATAAATTTTGCAGACCAGTGTATTAGTAAGTTTTCCCACTTTCCTTTACCTCTGATTTCTTATTAGTTCTCCAAATGGGCTAGTTTGAGAATAAAAGTTTCATTTAGTTTCAACAGTGGTGAGTAATCTAGCCTGATATAAATGCTTGGCATGCTTATGTTAGTGTTGGAGCTACAACTACTCTGTTAATGTTCAAGGCTAGGTTGTGTTAAACACCAGAAATAGAAACATGAAACACTATGGCAAGATCAGCACTTGTCCTTTACACTTGCACATATTAAATGGAATGTAAATGTCCTCTTGGTTCCTCACATGAATAAAACATGATAGAGGTCACATAATGGCAGGAAGAATATTCATTCCAAGATCACCTGTCCCCAAATCACAGGTGGGAGTAGCAGAAGAATATTTGCCTTTCTTGGAAATTGGCTTGAGTGGTTAGAAAACTAATACAAAGTTAGATTAAATTGCTACCTGTATAGAGTAGACACAAACCTGACCAAAAAAGAAAAATTTGTGATGTGAGATAATAATTCATTACTTCATCTCTTCGTGAGACTACTCATATCAGTGTTGTGGTATATAAACTCTGAAGCTATCAGAGGATGACCACTTGCACAAGGTATGGTGGCAGGAATTAATCTGATAGAAAAAAAAAAAAGTACTTTGCAGTGCTTATTTGGTTGATTTATGAAAAGAATTTTGAGCTGAAGTAATGCTTCCAAAGGCATATAACTTGAAAATTATTGTAACATGATTGTTACTTTGATCAAGTAATCCTTGAATATTTAATATGGTTTCAATGGCCACTGACACCACGGTCAAAAGCTGAATTTACAATAAAAGGGTAGGAAGAAGATCCACAATTTCACAGAGCCATGAGGAGGAGAATGCGTGTCATCACAGTAAAACTTTGAGCTATGGATCTTTAAATTTTCTTTATCAGAAAGAATCTGAAAGAGAATTCTTAAGGGAAATAATTGAAGAAAAACAGTCTTTGAGAATGTATGAACTCAGATTAGGTGACTTTCCATAATGAAACAATACTAATTTGGAAAAGAAAGATCAATTTTAGAAATCAAACTTGAAATCTCATTCGAGAGGTGAAGTGCTATTGAGTAGCTCAAGCAGTTCTTGGCAAGTGTGATTTGAGTAAAAAACCTGAGTTTTAAATGACAATACTAGGAGACTGAATACCACTCAATCAAATCTTTGGCTCCTTTGGTTAAAATACTTCAGAGAAATCATAAGTAGAAACTAGCCAGACACTGGCAAGTAAAAATGTATTTTATATTATTGCCTGTTTTGTAGCTTTGATTCCAATGTTAAAGTTGAAAATATAATCCCATCTTTTGTTGAAATCCTCTCTGTTACTTTCTTTTCTTTATCTTTTGAAACGTGTCTAGAGTCCAGAGTGAAATGAGGTGAATCTGACATATGGAGATTCCAGAGATAAACCAAATCCAAACCCTCCAGTATTACTGAAACTTCGTGTAATATGGGAACCTCAGGAATTACAATTGCTTCTCATCGAGCTGCAAATGGCATTTTGAGGGCTGGTCCAAGAATCAGATCCTGCTTGTAGCTGGCAGAAATAAGTTAATTCCCTTTCGGTGAGGATCAAAGAATAAGAAAGGAGCCTACAATTTTTGGCTAACACTACTTTGTCACAGCAGCTCTGAAAACTACTGTAATATAAATAATAAACTATGTTATTATAAATCTCAAAGCCAGTGTGATATCTTTAGCTCCATGCACTACTTCAGTCCTTCTGGGTTTCGAGTCAGAGTCGTCTTAATTGCCTCCTCTGATTCAAGTCTGGAGCGCATCCACACAAATTCTCCTTCTTGTTCCAGGCATGACAATGCCAACAAGGAAGAAATGCAAAGCTGTGAGCAAAATAATTTCTTTAGATGCTAGATCACTGTGTAAAAGTAAACAAATAAAACCCCAACTTAAGTGCACTGACAATTCCTCCTCTCGCATCAGTCTTTAGGCCATGCCCTTTGGTGGATACAGTAACCACAACGTTTTTCCTATGGTATCAACAGGAAAACACCATAGAATAGCTCTCTGCAAAGGCCATTTCAGTACTGTCAGAAAGTAGCTAAATATTTGAGAACAAGTTGCAAGATCTCTTTGCCCAATAAAAAGGAAAGATCCTAAGATGTAAAACTGCATAGTGAAGGCTGTAAACAGATTTGAAATCAGGTTTTTAATGGATAGAATCCATCAGTTTTGCTAGTATAGGCCTATTTTTGATGGTTTCGAATAAAAATACATTTAGCTAAACTAGCATATTTCAAGAGTTCTTCTAGAGTATTTTTACATGAATAATGCAAGCTTCTTTTCTTCATATCAGGGTGATAAAACACAAATGTATGTGTTGGAAAGGGGGTTCAGATAAAAATTAATAAAATTACAGAAAGGGTCTAACATTTTCCTTAAACATTTCAAATTTCATACATACTTAAGTGCAAGCATTGCCTGAATGTTAAAATTTACCTTAAAAGGAAGAATCTTTATTAGAAACCAAGAAATTGCCTTAAGAAATAAAGCTTTCTTATTAAAAAAATAGCAAAGAAGATGCATATGAAGTACCCAACTCACTATATGTAGAGGTTGAACCACGAAAATCAAAGTTGAAGAACAGGATAAGCCTTCTATCTCCCTACAGGCTGCAAATGAATAAAGAGAATTGATAATGATGGCACTAATAAACTTCCACAAGGGGAGGAAGGAAAAAACCCAATAAACATGAAAATGAGTAGGAGTTAGGGTCACAAAAATAGAAAAAAGCTAAAATAGAAAGTTGAAGAGTAAACATCTGCAAGTAATGCTATTGTTGAGAGAAAAGGGAGAAGCTAATGCTCATGTGCACCACTACCATGCAGCCTGAAACTTAAAGCAACACAACTGGCACAGGATTTTTCTTGCAAGATCAAAAGGAAGCAGCAATGCCATCTGCTGTTTGCTTTGAAAAATTGTTAGAGCAGATGTTCTCATGGGTGGACCCTCTATCCCCTCTACTAAGAAACCACTTGAAAAATAGCCATGAAATAACATGGGGAAAACATCTGCATAGAATACAGAAGACCACCAGTAGTGAAGCACAGGAAAGCAAAGAGAGGAGGAGAGAAAGGGCTGGAGCAATTCAAGCACGTTTAAAACTAGGTCAGAGACAGGCACCCCGTTGTGTGGCATAACCTCCATATGTATACATATGTATAACCACTCACTGGTTGTCTTTTCCTTTCATTACTCAGCAGGAGGAAGCCAGATTTCTCACCCATTGTACCTATGTCAGGCAAGGCACTGTGTGTGTAGTTAAGCCAAACACCACAATGAATATGCTAAAGAATCTGCATGGCAAGACACAAGAAGGACTTACTCCTTCCTCTCCCTTTCTACAGGCTTATATGCCACTAAGCACAGAAAAATCCCACAGTAGTGCACTTATCATTATGGGTAGAGAAATTATGTGTTTTCCACAGTTCTAACACTGCTTATATTTCAAAACTGTGAAATAAATCTTCATCAATTTATATGGCACCTTCTATGTATTCTGAATCTTTCAGCAAGTACAGTATAATCACAGTCACCAAGATGTTTCATACAATTCAAATCATATAGGAGACAGAAAGAAGGTACAAGGTGCACTGAATGTCTTCTGTGTATCCTGGGAGTCTTAAATGGGGCCAGCCCTACAGCACTTTTAGAGATGATTGCAAAATATATTATCAATAATTAGGCTAACTTAAAAAAAAATCTATAATATCAAAATACATTCTAGATAGTTGAGAAATTGGTCACTTAGCTTGCCTGAATTTTAAGAAATGCTCAAGGAAGAACATTTTCAAAGGACTGATAGATCTGCACAGCATGAAATTTTAGTGAAGAAATTATACACTATGATGAAGTTCTACAAAAAGCAAGAGAGGGGATTACAAGCATTATTGCAAAAAGTCTGAAGAAACAAACTACATAAAGAAGTGAATTTTTTCATTCCAGTGGATACAACAAGGGAATTATTCATTTCTCTTGACCTTATGATCTCAAATTTTAGAAGCTTATGAAAAAAGTTAACCCAAACAGCACTACATTACATAGATATACTGTATAAAGGCATTTAACTCGACATTTCAAGTTGCCCTGGAAATTATGCTGCATAATTTCTTTGCAGACAGCAGCCCGGAAATGAGTTTATTTGAAAACAGTCATGTTCTTCAAACTGTCTTGTTCTCATCTCATAACATGCTTGCCAATATGAATACAGCTATTTCTTTCCTGGATCTGTGGAGGACCAGGGTGGGCATTAACATTTTTTTTTGCCCTACCACCTGTTCACTATAACTTTAGGGAAGGGATAACAATTTGTTAATCTTTGTTCTTAGCAGACAACTGAGTCATGATCTGTACAATATAATAACTTGTTCCTGATGTCTTAGTTCAGGAGAAACTAAGATATTATGCTAACCAAGGAAATCTCCTCTCCTTTGAATTTAGAAAAAAAAAAC
>JAWWMP010000165.1:39109784-39121921 GCA_035047865.1 Dendrocincla tyrannina
ATGCATGTCCTTTGTCTCTTTTGTTAAACATCTTTACCGAGTCTCGGGCGTTGGCTCCAGGCTGTTTGGAAGGAATTCCACCTTGGAAGGAGTTTCCGCCTTAGGTTTGAAACTCTAACACCTGACTAACCAGGGATGATTAAAAAACACATTCAGTCTTTCTAAGACTGATGAACTGGTAGATTTCAGCTTTTGGAGTAGATAAACGTTAGGGTTTGGGTGGAAATGAAGCTTGCACAGAGACACTTCCAGAAGAAGCTTACTGAAGATTTTCAGAGATAAGAAGTCTTCCTGCTAGTCCACTTCTTAGCACGCAAGAATGCACTGACAGATCCTTTAAGTAACTACAATGACAGCGCAGATATATACTTGTTAAAAACCAAAACTTCCTTCATTTCTTAATTTGAAATGGCAGCCACCAGGATTGCTTGATTTCACCATCAAGATAGTCCATCATTTAGCTATTCTTCCACTTGAACAGGGTTGGGAAGCTCTGGTCGTCTTAGACTGCAGACCTACCAGCCTGTTTCATGGCATGGTCTTTAAGATTCCAAGAGTACTCCATTGCATCCCTAGGGCAAAGCAAAACCCTGGATGTGAAGAAATGGTACAAAGAGGACTCGGTTGGTTGACTCTCTTCCCCCTCACCCTTTTTTCTAGGTTGAACTTCCCTTTCTAACATGTCCTGGGAGCCTTCTAGTGCAAGTTAGTGTAACTTTTGTCTTTCTACACCATACTGGATAAAATACCAATACAGAAGGTACAACAGATCATGCCAAGAAAGAGACAAATCATAAAGACACTGAAGGACTTCCATTTCAAACAGAGTAAACAGAAAAAAAAGCACTTAACTACCCCCAGCCTGAATTAAACTATAAATTAAACTATAACTACTGAAGAAGAGCATAAAACTCCAGAAATTTGCAGAGAATGAGCCTGACAGAGGTGGATCAGACAAGTGGAAGTGGGGGTGCAGTGAGCTGAAGCTTATGAGATGAAAGCTGTGTGAACTACCACAAATAAAAGAACTGGATTTGGGAAACTAATTTTTTTTTCAATACTCTATAGGACAATCAATTTAACTCAGTCCATTTTATGGTGATATTCCAAGTGCTCTAGTAAGCAATACTACAAGGGGGAAAAAAGTCAGGTCCTTTACAGCAAGAAAGTATAGTAGGGATGGAATGGTGCTACATAATCTTTCAATATGTTATGATGACAGAATCACAGAAGGACTGAGGGTGGAAGAGACCACTGGGCTATCCCCTTGCTCAAGCAAGGCCACTTAGAGCTAGTTGCACATGACCACATCCAGATGACTTTTAAGTATCACCAAGGATGGAGACTCCACAATCTCTCTGGGCAACCTGCACCACTGGTAAAAAAAGTGATGAAAAAGTGTTTTCTGATGAGCAAAGGGACCCTCCCGTGCCCTCTGTCACTGAGCACCAGTGAAAAGAGTTAGGCACTGTTCTCTTTGTTTTCTCTCTCCCTCCCTTCAGATATTTGTACACATTTATGTGTACAGACTTCTCCTCAGCTTTCTCTTTTCAGGCTAAACACTTCCAGTTCTCAGCCTTTCCTCACTAGAAAGATGATCCAGTCCCTTCATCATCTTGGTGGTCCAATTAGGAAATGCCTTAGATTTCTTCTGAATGTCTTCTTCTTCAATCAGTCCAGATTAACCATTATCATAAGGATTTAACACACTACATCTTGTACAGAAACTCCGAATTTCTCAGGCACTTTAACCCATCTATTCAGACTTCCAAACAGTGGACTGTAATCTTACACATACTGCTCTTTTTTTAATCTCTTGGAGCAATTGAGTAAGGACTGACCTGAAGTAAGGCTGGACAGCAAATGGCAATATATCAAGATTACCTCTTCTTTGACCATTTGCTTTTATTTAGGAAAAAAAAAAGTTGTTGGGAAGAATTATCTGTGAATTCTCAGCTTAATGATGTCCCATGAGATTTCTGTGGGGCTGAATTCTCTTTAGATCCTCACAATCCCTTTGAGTTATTAAGAAAAGTATAAGCTTTTTTCCTTTCTAAAAATATATGTTTTCCAATTTAGCAATTCATAGGTTGTTCCATAATGCTTCTATTTGCCTTATAAAAAACTGAGAAGTGGTACTACAACTACATTAGCATTGTCAGCTATTTAGTTCAATATGAAAACATCATATGCAGTTCAGATCTTAGAGACACTTGAATCTGGATTTGAACTTTGCAGAAGAAAATATACTCATTTTTAAGGTAGAGATAATACAAAAGGGATTCAGAAATATAAAAATTAATTTGGTGCAGCTATGTTTCAGATGGCTACTATCTGTGAGTTTGTAAAAGACCAGACATATATGTGAGCCAGTTCTTCAAATTACAATAGAAGGCAGAGAAACGTGTGCATACATGTATCTAGCCAACACACAAAAAATATATTGTATCTGCCATCTAAATGAATGCATTACAGTGATTAAAAAGTATTCTGCGCAGTTTTGCAAATCTGTTTTTTTCTGAAATGAGAAATCGTTCATGGGCATGAGCAGATTTTCAAATTCACTGCAAGTATAATGCTTAAATGCTCTATTTTCCTATGAAGTTATGGGTAAGACAGAACATAACATGCACACAAGAATTTTTTGTTTTCTGTAATTTATTTAGACTTTCAGACAATTGAGAAGTACAACATTATTTCTGTGAACAACCACAGCTGAAGTGTATTTTGTCTTGTATTACCAATTCGTTACCTATACCTGTGCATTATATGATCTATTAACAAAACTATATTAAGACCAACCCAGGTTGTTCTGACATGTTCACATAGATTTGTCTTTTGCTGTAATTCAACATATCATGACTCTTCTAGATTTATATATTACTTCCACTTGCAAGGTTGAACTTTTACCTGTAGTGTATGTCATATTTGCTTCAGGTGGGTATAAGAGATAAAAAATTGATGCTATGTTCCAGAAGACATTCTTACTTGACAAAATATTTCAAAAAGACAAAACTTCTTTTCAAGGGATTAGAACTGCAAAAAATTATTGTCATTATCCTATCAGTGATTGCCTTTATCCTGTAGGGTTGAAACACACCCTTCTCTGCAAAGGATTCTAGAAGTGGATGTGTATGTGTTATCAGTAGGAGCAGAATAACTGATTTCAAAATGTTTGTTCTCTGTGTGACAGTCTCTGAGTGCAAACAGAAATGTTGTTGTTTCAAAATGCAGAGAAAGAAAGCAATAAATCAATGTTACGGGGCAAATTTCAGTATTACTGGTTTGTAAAGTGGGATAATCATATCACAAAGCATCACTTGGCATGCACCTAAAGGTTTTATCACTTCTACTTTATACTCTCCACTTTTGCTTCAAAACTTCAAGTAGATCCAGGAATGACCTTCTTTTTTCTTTATTTTTTTTTCCCCTGTGGCTTCTAAAGTAGCTATTTCTGTTCATGTTAAAAATGTAGCATTTCTTATCCACAGCAGAGTTATATTCAATAGGAATAGACAAACATCTACTAATATATTATTGCTGCTGAGAAGTTCTATGAAATTTATTGTTGCTAGCTTCACTTTCAGAGCATATTCTGGCCCAGTCCAGTAGTTATTCACTTCAATATCAGTCTAAATACTCAATTTGTAATCAGTTACATGTATGCATTTCAGAATGCTCTTTCTGTAAGTCTTGCTATGTACATACTATTGGACCATCTTTTCCTTCCAGTCACCTGAAGACCTATTAAGGCATAATGACAACTTACATGTTTTAGAAGCTAGAGGCATCACTGCAAATGGAACACAAGTTGATTCAGATTCAGACAAATTTTGTTGATAGGCACAGTTTTTGTAAAATATTCTGTCTCCTTGCCCCTGTCTGTGAGAAATACTGTTATACAGGCTCAGCTCTTCCCCTAAGTCATTAATCCTAGAGGCCTTCCCTGAGCTGGGAATCTCAAACTGTGAAGCAGCTCTCAATGCTCCAGAAGGAAACGCAAGCAGCCAGAATGAACGCTAGAGCTGTTGCTTTCTTATCCCTGCTATTGTTCAACAACACTCGTCAGATCTACCACAGCATCAGAAATGCACATTTAGAGTCCTCTAATGTGATTCAAACAGCTATTAGATTTAGAAACAGCTTTATTTGTAAATATTCTATACTTTCATCCTAAAGTCTTTTTCAAATGAAAATGTACCAAACTGTAGAAATTATTAAAAAAAACATGAATGTAATTGTTTTCTTTCTCATAATACTCCACTATCTCAATCAGAAAAGAGATTTTTATTAACTTCTTCAAAAATACAGAAAAGGAAAACAATAACAAATGAAAAAATATTCCCAAATTGTTTTTGAGGATTCTTATTTTTATCTTTGCTAACTTACAAATCAAATTAAAAAAATCAGTAGTTCTAAAGCATTAGTTTGCATCTTTATAGCAGCCGAACTTGAATCTACAATAAGATATGTGAGGCTGTTGACTGTTTTTATGATCTTCGACCCATGCCACATGTTTCTAAGCAGTATTTTACTAGAAAATTCCTCATACACTGGGCACTGAAATGCAGTATCATAAATTCAGCTCAAGTTCAATTGGCCACATATTGTCTATTTTGTTCTTTATCTTTGGAGGCTGCCAAAGGAGGTAGAGAATACTGGACCATACCCAAAACCTTAAATTCACGAATATTTATGTTTGTGAAACAGCATGCTCCTCAGGCCTATAGGCAAGCGATAGACAAGAAAGCAGAATAAGAAGCCAACACACTGTGCGCAGTTGATGAATGTGTCTAGCTTTGTAAAGAGTCGCATCTGGTATTAGAACTCCTTGCTTCTCCAAGTTTGGTAACTGAATAACATATATTCTTAAAAATTTTGATTGGAAAAAAAAAAAGCTTGATGCACAAACCTTTTGAAAACATGCTTCATATAGAAGTTTCTGGCTCAGAGGCTGAGTCAGAGATTTAATGATAAGTATGCTAAAATTTGGTAAGTAAGATATTACCTTCTCTTGACACTTTTCCAAGACAAAAAGTGTCCCGGAAATAACTGAGATGTTATTAGCTCTTCTTTATTTTCCTCTTGCTGTCCCGCTTCTGCAGGACCAGTTGCTGCTGGTACTAAGAAGTTTAGCAAAACAAGGATAGAAATGAGGACTTAAAAGAATAAATCACATGCCACTAAGAAATATTGATACAGAAGTTAAGAATCTAAAGACAGAACAGTTTGAAAATAACTGTTTAGTGATGTAGCAAAAAAATATACCATTTCCCTTCCAACTCTCAGAAAATGTGACAACAACTTCTGTCTGATGCGCATTTTTTATGCCAAAGTCTGGAGCAATGACAGCTGCACAGAAAATTCCTACTGAAATGAAGTAACTAATAATTTTTCAGAGCAGAAGAAAAGTGCATTCACTTGTCCAAAAATCTCAGCATTAGTTTTATTTCCATGCACTCAAAAATGCTATCAACAACATATTTGGAATGCTATCAGAGTTTAGCTTTCCATTCTAGTCTTTTCTCGTAGTCATATTTATAACTAGGGATAACATCCACAGTGTTCAAAGTTTTGCTTTGAAAAAAACTGTTACAGATGTATACTTTCAACGTAGATGTTATATAGGGTATTTACTTAGAGAGTCTTTCCACATGAGCGACAATGTGCCTGCTGAACACATTCAGAGTCTGCAGCCAGAGCCATCAAACTCCAGATTGTTGTGAACAAGTCAACTCTGTATAATGCTTTTGTCTTCCTTACTGAGCTTCTGCAGAGTTGATTTTCTCTACTGTCGTTGCACAGTTCTGCAGAAGTGCATAAAAGCAAGTGTAGAGGGAGAACTCTAAAGCAAGATTTACAAACTGTGATGAACCTTTGACAAAAAGAGCAGTCAAATAAAAAAATAATGAAGTAGCTGGTGAGGAGGAAACCTCTGTGTATGCCTATACTAGACTTTTAGATACTTTTTGAGGTATATTGGCTCAGCATAGTCTAATTGAAAGCTATTGAGAATTCTCCAACTGTACGCTCCCTGTGTTCACAGGGAATACTGCATGGACATCATCTGTCATAATGCATCCTGTATGTCCATCCAACGTACCTACTTTGCCCTTTTGGCATTTTTCTCCATCTCATTTGTTTGGCTCATAAACAGCCTCCTGAGTCACCAAAACACTGTGTATTACAGGTCTCCCACTGATCTTGTCCATGGCAGGGTGTTTGGAACAAATGATCTTTAAGGTCTTTTCCATCCCAAGCCATTCTATGATTCCATCATCTTGTGGCCCTCTGCAAAACACTGAAGCTTATGAAATGGATGCAGCCGAGAGAGGTGGTTTGAACCTACCAAATTCACATCTACCATATCCTAGCTTTTTTCATGCAAGGATAGACTCTCACTGCAATTTTAACCTTCTTTGGAATACTGAACGGCAGTATTACTGCTCTGCAGTATGCCCAAGCTAGTATTCTTAAAAAAAAAAAAAAAGCGATGGCTCTCCCTGTTAGATATCTTTAACATTTTGGAAATCAGCAGCTTTCTGTTTTGCAAAATTAGGTTGAATAACAGTGTGATTCCCTTGAGGAATGCTAGTTTTTCACAGCCTAACTTAAACATAATGATGTGATTTTACAGTTGTCTTGTTTGCAGATTTTCTAATCAGATCTGTACAGTTCAGACATAAAATGTGAGGCACACTGAGTCTCAGGTTCAATGTTTATTGAGATGTTGATTGAATTATTGAGCCAATTGAGTTATTCAGACAATTGATGTTATTGAGATGTCAATGTTATAATTAATTATTTATGAGTTGCAAATCATTCACAGGTTGCTTTTATTTCTTTCAAACAATTTGATATTCAAGATTGCTTCACAAAGTAGCTTGGACAAACATTAAAATATATTAAATCAAACTAATTGCAACATCACCCTTTCATCAGTAGATACCCCACTTATCTCTGCTTTGTATATCAGAGGCTTCTACTTTTCTCTAAGCAATATCTTCCCAAACAATGCCTAAACAAAAAGAATCCTCAAAGAAAGCAGCATTCTGCTTACTGGAATATCTGTAATTTATAATTTTAATAAAGTCTACTGAGGTACTAATGTGATAATTTTGAGTATTTCAATTTTTGTCATCTAGTGATTTCCTTCAGATATCAGACATTCAGTTTTTAGGTTCACCTGCATTTTATTTAAAAAAAAAAAGTCACATCTTGATCATTCTTCTAGTCTTAAAAAAACCCAACAAACGACAAAAAAACCCACAAAAAACCAAAAACCCCCCACAAACACAAAATACAAAACCAATCAAAAAAGAAGATCATGAGCATTAATCTTTTTGAAGAAGCCCTTTAACCAACATTTAACCAACAAGGAAAAGGATATGTCCTCAGATACTGACAGCTTTTCAGCAAGTGGGACTTCATCAGAATGCCTTATAAACAATAAATGAAGGGATTATTAGAAAAAAATCTTGAAAAAATGAAAAATTATTCCTTTTGTTTAAGAAAAATGCTTTGCCCAAGGTTAGATAGGAGGGTTTTGAAAGTATGAGGAGCTGAAGACAGATTTCCTAAATCTATGTCTGAGAGGTTTAACCACAAAAGTTATTTCATCTATACGGACTACAAAGTGTCAGCATGACTGACAATAAGTTTCAGTACTTGTTGATGCACCTAAATTTCTTTTTAAAAGTAAATTACACCTATCTGTATGACAATAGCATGCAAACCGACAACTCTTACATGAAAATCTGGTCTAATACACCACAGGAAAAAGGGAAAACTAGTTACTGTCAGAGCCACAGACTCTAATGGAAATACTATCACCAGAAACAACTGATAGCAAGTTTAAAGATAGAGCAAATTTCCTGTGGTCTTTGACAGTAGGGACAGTATAACTAGAATTTTCATTATGTTGCAAACTTAATACTTGTGAGAGGGGAAAAAATCACAAAAAGAGAAGGAACATTTTAACAATTTCCACACATTAAAAATTCAAAAGGAAAAGTATCAGGACTACTAAGCTAATCTTGCTTTCTCTAATGTAAAATTTTCCTTTTGGCAGTATTCACAGTTTTCCAAGAGTAAAAAAATAAATTTCTTAGCACGCCAATTATAATATTTTTAAAAACTTAAAACATATTATGATATCAAATGTAATGTTACAAGTTGAAATAAATGTTATTCATAAATATCAAAAACACATACACACAAGTCCAGACAAAATCACTGAAATGAAACATTTTATCATATCAAACCCACATATTTTTGAAATGAATTCAGAGAATTGTTGGATTCATTTCTATTCTTATTATTGAGAAGTTATCAAAATAAGGTGCTCCCACAAAGGTTTTTTATTGCACTTAAACTGCATTTTTATCATTTATAGAGAAATGTGTTCCATTCAAAATATTTTAACCAGTCTGGAAACACATGAGTTCATATAATCTGCTGGCATGTGTTACGGAATCTAGAGAGGCTTTGAACAATTAGTTTCTGTGGCTGGGAGGTCTTGACTCTTCAACTGGTGCTTAAGAGTTTTGGAGTTCTGTTTCCACTCCTTGAATACCAACAGAATGATCAGGGTGTTGTTCCATCACATGCATCCAAGAACTCAAGGGCTAAGAATGACTGAATTACATACAGAAAGCATACAAGGATAAAACACAGGAAGGAAATGCATGCAAGGGCTGCCACAAAAGGTCTCCTGCATGGAGATTAAAGTGGAGCAGTGCCATTTCAAACCTGCATTGCTGCTTTCTCTAAAAGAGAAAGATTCGACTTCTAAATCTAATTAACATCTAAGTAATAATGTTAGCAGCCACATATTCCTTCTTTATTCTGTAAATACTGAGGCACAGAAGAGAAGCCAGCTTAATTAAATGTTTCCATCAAAAATGAGTAACATTTACCTCTCTTGCTGCAGCTTGTCTGTGGAATAAATTACATGTCTAAAGTCTAAAGTTTGCCTGGTCTTTAAACATACTTGCCCAAAGATACTGCTAAATACTAACATTGGCCTTGATCTTGACACCATTACATCTGTGCAGCAGCCAAAGCTGCCATGTCAATCTGGCAGAGTTCAGGCATTAATACACTGTTGCTTTTACACCTGAGTTGATTTTGGAGACACTTGTTTCACCAAAGGTGGATTCACTACTGGAAGTTGGTCCTAAGATGCAGTGTGTGGGAGAATGTGAGGACTGACATAAGCAAAACAGATCACTTGTGTATTTCTTTTTCCTTTGCGTGATTATTATTATGCATACATGTTTGGTTTTCCATTTAGCTCTATAGTTTAATGTTTACTTGACCCTACAAGAGCAAGTTGCAGAATATAAGCCTATACATGAACATTTGGCAAGGCATACTTTTCTAAATAAGACATTGTTCTATTCTCATGATTCATATAAAATATCTCATACTATTGTGGACGCTTAAAGAGTTATCCAGGAGAATACCTAACTACACAAAAATGTCTGCTTTAATTTATTGATTCATTTTGGACCATCACAGGAAACTTAGGGCCTAAAAATATCTTACCCATAGGCTTTATGTTCACATTTCATATGTACTGGGAATGACTGACTGTACTAGAGGCCCTTGGTACCTGTTGCTGAAGTTTCTGTACTCAGTATTTTTCTTGGATTGGACTTGCAGCCAACTGGTTGTAATTGACCCTCTACTGGGACAAGTTAGGATAAGAACATATGCCTTTCCTTAAACAGAGAGAGAGTGAGAGAAAGAGAAAGGGAGAGAGAAAGAGAAATATCACCAGTATTTATTTTAAGTTGCCTTCATTTCCAGCTTTTCTGGCAGAATGTCAAGTTTCTGTCATAATGAAGAACTCTAGTTAAAAGCAGCTCCTGGAAAAGAAGACTACATGAGGAACTGTACCTAACTAAAATATAAAATTTAAGAATGGAGCAGCAGAGTTATTTCTGCCCTGTAGGGTAGATAGTTGATATTGCCATAAGATTTCTGCATATGAAATGCCAGGATGGCATCCCTCTTTAGGGCAGTCATTAGTCAATTTGTCATACTTCATGCAAACATAAATTACTAAATTAAACTGCAAATGTGAAAACCTCCAATAGTCCTTTACCTCAGGCCAGCTATTTCTAGGCTAAACAAACTTGACTCTGGGCTTCAGCAGCAATTCCAACAATCCCACAAGAAACTCTGGGGAATTACTGGCTGTACCATGTGAAGATATTAAAATTCTATCTAATATTTAGTATATGAAAAAGGAACTTTAATAAACTTTTGCATGCAGAGAAAAAACAAATGTTTTTTACATTAAAAAACAAAGCTAGTGTCTTTACATGAATCTTTCATGCTACACATTAAGTTTTGGTGCATGTAAATGGAAACTACCATCATCTTATTTTCATTGATGACTTCACATTCACACTAGCTTCATTCTCATTTTTGGCATATAAAGCAAATGTTCCTTTGAAATCAGCAGTCCATTAGGAATGGAATTCAATACCCCCTTGTTCCTGTCCTAGTGCCCAAATACAAGACTGCAGGTATAAACCCACTAGAAATAATCCCTTTTTTCTTTAGATGTATGCAAAAGTTTACTGTTTTGAAAACTGCCATACATAATTCTACTAAAGCAAGAGTAATACACTTCCCATTTTGAGACCCAAAGTTAGACACTAAATTGCAAAACACTGACTGATGAAATATAGTCCCTCCTCAGACAAGTGAAATTCCTTCATTCGTCACTGAAATGCTCCAACCCTAATCATAAAATACCACAATGGGGAATACCCTGCACAGCCATAGGATTCTGTGGTATCCTTAATAAATACAAGTATTTGGTGTTACTATTAGGCATTGCTTCCAAAAGACAAATCATCAGTATCTCAGTATCCGGTGTGTCCCAATGTAACATTTAACAGATAATTTAACCTCTCACAATGGTATCTACAACTCCCACAAGAAAAGTCACACATTCCTGACAGAATGTTCATTTTCAACAGCAGCTTTGTTCTCATCAGAGAAGTGTCCTTCATCAGAGCATTAAAACCAGCACAGTCCTTCTTGGCTTAGAAAACTTCCTTAACAGTTGAATATAAACTTTTGAAACTATGGTGATGTCACATAGAGACTCAGCGGCTTAGAACTTATTAGCAAAGAGCAGGTATTTGCAACCTAACAGTTTCTAGTCAGATGAAAATAGTTGTTCCTTCTTAGGTGGTAAATTACCATTGAAGAGTCACATGTCCTGACAGGAGAACCAAGGAAAGGCTTTTTCCACAAGGAAAAAGCAGTACTTGTGTGCCATACACACACTTCTCACCCTCCTGCATACTGCTCAACTCATGTCTCTCAGTTCTCCTGCTCCTCCTCGACCCTAGCTGCATTTCTGGGCCCATAGAGCTGTAATGGACTTACAAGGTATGTAATTGTTGTGTGTGATTTCATCAGCAGTGGCTGCGCAGCCTCGGGGGACCAGGAGGGAAGTAATATTAGACGACAACAGAGCATCTGTTCAGTTTTATTTTAACACACCAGCCAGTCACGGAAAAAACATTTTTCCTAATTGTTGGCATGAATGCAAGGATGGCATTAACATGGACAAAATGCCCATGAGCTACACTGCCACACACAGCAGCAGGTATGGCTGGAGTCTTTGGAAGTACCCAGAGAAAACTCTCCCCCGTTGTCCTGCAGTTCCGGGTCAGGTATTCACCCATCCACCATCAAGAGGGAATTGTCTCCTGACATAAAAGTAATTCTGCAGAGAAATCCCTGTATTCTGGATAGTGCACATGCACTTTCCAGAAGGAAAAAAAATAGATCTCACACTACTTTTTACATTATTGGCAGGTGAGGATAATCTGAAAAAACATTAAATTATGCAGAATGAGAAAAGTTTTCTGACCTTCTCTCTGTTTCTTTTTTTTTAAGCAGAAACTTGATCTTTTCTATAGACTTAGTCATAATTTGTTGCAGCCAAGAAGTTTATAAGAGCAATGTTATCAAAACTGGAATCATTGAAAAATTGTATCAGAAGACACTGTTTATGTATAATTATACCAGTCCTTCTTTCTTTCTTTCTTTCTTTCTTTCTTTCTTTCTTTCTTTCTTTCTTTCTTTCTTTCTTTCTTTCTTTCTTT
>JAWWMP010000165.1:39127959-39203781 GCA_035047865.1 Dendrocincla tyrannina
CGTTTTCTTTTTCTTTTTCTTTTTCTTTTTCTTTTTCTTTTTCTTTTTCTTTTTCTTTTTCTTTTTCTTTCTTTTTTTCTTTTTCTTTTCTTTTTCTTTTTCTTCTTTTTCTTTTTTCTTTTTTCTTTTTTTTTTAACAGTTTAGCTCACTTTGGAATTTTCCATTAAACAATCATTTAATAAAGAGAGAAATTAGTTGGCTCCCCCTCTCCCATTTGTTCACTTATGTTTTACAAAATTACAGAGTTGGAAGGGACCCACATGGATCATCAAGTCCTACACAGGACCATCCCCATGAGTCACACCATTTGCCTGAGAGTATCATCTGGATGCTTTTTGAACTCTGTCAGACTTGGTGCTGTGACCACTTCCCTGGGGAGTCTGTTCCAGTGCCCAACCATCCTTCAGGTGAAGAACCTATTTCCAGTATCCAACCTAAACCTGCCCTGACACAACTTCAGGCCATTCCCTCAGGTCCTGTCACTGATCATCACAGAGAACAGATCAGTGTCTGCCCCGCCTCTACCCCTTTGTTTGCCTTCTTGCATTCCTGGGAGCATAACACTCCACTCCAAGCAGCATGGGTAAAGGATGAACTGGTACAGTTCTTCTCTGGGACACAGCAATAGGGGACACATCCAGCACTCTGGAAAGTCGGGGGTAAATCTCTTCAGGCTGCAGAGAATTCAAACCATGTCTACTTTTTGTGCTTGTCAATAACAATTACACAACAAAGAGCACAGCTGTATCCTGCACTCAGGAGAGGCATTCACAGTTTGGATCCCAACTGGATGAAATACTGGATGAAGTACTCACTGTGCAACTGTGCAACATGCATCTCAATGGAAAAGAGAAGGAAGAATCCTCCCCCTGCCCCCCCCCAAAAAAAATGGTGCTGTTTTGTACCAGCTCTCCCTTCAGATACACTTAATTTTCTTCATGACTGCTCCAGTTGCTTAACTCTCACAACTCTGTGCTCTTGCGATACTTGAGCACCTAATTTTTAACTACTGTCATTCTTAAATTGAAGGCAGTAAGTAGGTGTTCTGGACATCCTTCTGTTAGGCTAAGGATGAGATATTCTTTTTCTGTCACCACATAATTACATGTTGCAAACACACAGAGCTGTCAATCTCAGTGCATGAGAACACTGTGAACCGAATGGTATGATCTGCTAGAAGCTGGGCCTCAAAGCAAGCACAAGAGAAACAGCATTGTGGGTAACAGTGCCATACAAAATAACCATAAGCAGCACATGCCTACTTTATGCTGAGTCTATTCCTGAATCTGTCTGCTCCTGAGGTAAATGTGTGCTGTAGTTCAACGCAGTCAAATAATTAAAGAGACTTCCAGTCTAGCCCTGAGAAGCTCCTTCCAAAGATCTAGAAACTCACTTCAAAAGAAACTGCCACAGATCATTTTCTCTAGAGGCTTTTCATTCAGCTTGGCATAGCAGTCATCTTTTCTGTCCAATTGTTTCTCAGCTAAAAAGCACATCCTTTTCTCAACTGCCAGCTTATTCATTTAGTTAAGAGACACGCAGCCAACATGTCACACTTTCCAGATTGCTTAAAATTCAGTCTTATAACACCTTCTTCTCTCACATGAGGAACGATTCCTGGGGTTCAGTATAAAGTCATATTTTCTTTAGATTTAGTCTTAGCAAAAAATAGTTGTCTGCTAACGCAGTAATTGCCTAAGCATATTAACAAGGGATAAGTGAAAAAGTAAACATATATGTGAAGTAACTGATGATGTGAAGAAGCCTAATCATTAATTCATTTTTTAGTCACTAGATACAACATATCCTCAATGTTATACCCTCTCACATAACTTCATATAAATCTACTGAAAAATGTTATTTATAATGGCCTTTCACAAAGGCATTAAGGATGGACCCAATGATGCCAGATGTTGAGAACTCACAATTCCAATTATTTTTAATGAGACCTGCAAGTATTCTGTACGTCCACCCCAGTTGCTAGTTAAGTAGTGACCTTGCAGTCACACTGGAATTCTGAGTCCTAGTAAAATTATGCAAAAATACGGCACCAAATTGAAGCAGATAGGGTCAGCTTATTTTCAATTCACTGTTAAAAATGTTCACTTTTACTCTCTCTCTCTGGGTCTGATCCTTTTGTACCTGTTTTTCCTCTCCATTTTATTCTACTGCAGTGATCAAAGAAAAAAAACAGCTGCCCAATTCCTACAAGCTCATGCTAAAATAGTAAAATGTTTTACCATGCCATTCAAGCTTCATATCATTTGAGATGCCCAGCTCTCTCTGCCCAATATGTGGACTGTGATCTAAGCTTTGAGAATGTGCTGGTACTAAACAGTTGCATATTGTTGGAGAATAAGGGAGGAATATTTCCTACTGAGCTAATTTATCTGAGATGTAAACATTTTACCATCCTCCCATAAGGATTATAGAGACAGGCAGATTTGGATTCAGAATAATATGAATTAGAAATCCAATATTAAAAGGAAAATAACAGAATGTATAGTTTCTCACATGCTGCAGTTAATACATAGCAAACATAGGTTAAATACACTATTTCCCAGAGGCAAATGAGGTTTTCACCTACATTTCTATAGAAAAGGGAATACTGAAGCTTTCAGACTCTTTCTTGCCTCTCCTACAGCTGGAAATAGTGATAGGAATTGTAAACTGAGTTTGGAGAAGAACAGACTGAGGGCATCTGCCTCAAATTATGTTGGAAGCAACTGTGACATAGTATGCTTGTACTTAGATGAATTTCTGTGCACTGCCAAGATTATGATTCCTAGTCTGCTTCAGTCTCTACATCTATTTCTTTTGGCTCTAAGCGAGGCAGAACCAGAGACTTTCCTAGAGAATTAAAAGGGCACAGACATAGAATTCAGTTATCTCAATTCAACTAGTTAACATGCGTCAACTGAACCATGGTAACTGCCTTTGTAGTCAGTCCTAGGAAGACATACTTGATTGATCTGCAGACCAAACGACTGACAAGAGGCTAAACTGTGAAGCAGTAATAAAATGTGCTTAAAGTTGAGCTAAAATTAAAATTGAGGATCACTAAGCCGCTCATTGCGCACATTGGTTTCTTGAAAAAAAAAAAAAAAGGAATACACCACACTTGAATTTGCTTCTCCCAACAGTCTGATATGGTATTATGAGTACACAGTAAAGTGCTCCAAAATTACTCTGTAGTAAACAGAAGTCCACTTACTGTTTTTGGTCTACCTTACATGGATTTATTCCTGTTTAGCTTTAAAAGAATGAGAAGGTTTACCAGGGCTACTTAAATGCAAAATCACTAGCCTATCTTCCTTGCACTAAGGAAGGTTTTTTATCGCATGAGGTGGCATTTATCTCATCTACCACCTTAGGCAAAATTCAGGTATCTAGTCTAAGGAAGCAATTTCCCATTCAACCAGCACAGATAAAAGCTTCATGGGAGTACATTTGCCCACACTTTAGATACCAATCTCGGGACAGTTTGGGACAAGATGCCTCTCACTGTGGACTTTAATACAGGAAGCTCAGATAACTAGCTTAGACTAGACACTGAATTTATGGTTGGATAAAATTAAAGGAGACCTCTAGAAACTCAAACCATGTGTGAAACTTCAAAACGTACAACTGGCCACTGAATGTAAGGTTAGATTAACCTCATCTAGAGAACCAGATAAAGAGCAACAGAGTTAAAGCAAACAGAACCACCAATAACATTCATTGTTGATGTTTCAGTTTTATTTTCTAAAATAGAGTGCATTTGAAGTCAGTACTTCATTAGGAAGAATTGTGCATACATATATACAAAGCTACCACATGCCTATTCTTTTTTTAATATATATTTTTAGTTCTTGTGATAACTACAAATGAATACACTTTTGCTGCTCTAGGAACACTGTTCCAAAGAAGTCTTATTAAAGCAAAATAATTTTACATATAAAGTTTCTCAGGACTCTGTTCTCACCGTAAGAAACTCAGAAGAAAAGGAGAAACAATGGCTGTTTTTCCATCTAATTTTTGTCCTCATTTATCAAAACTAAAAAAAAACCCAAAACTCACTGCATCAAGGTATAATAGAATTATCATTACAAACGTATTACTAGGATTTAAACTATTAATTCTTCCAGAAAGAGGTAGATCATTTGAATAAAGATAATTTTTCAAGTCCTCAAATACTAAGTAACTCTCATGCTCCTAAGCTAAGAGCATCAGACAATTGTCTAGTTCCACAGCCCAGTCAGCTCTTGTCATGCTCCTTACAAGCTGAAGAGCTGGACTTCACACTATTAAGTATTTACATTTTGAAAGAAATCTAAGTAATAACTTTCTCAGAATCATCTCCTCAGTGCTTTAGAAGTGAATGGGAGCACACTTGCAGAAATTAAAGACTCTTGTGCTGCTTTACAAGAAAGGGAGATAAAGAAAAATACAGAAGAATATTGCATTTTGAAAAAGGTAATAGGAAATAATTTTTCAAGTCAAAATTGAAGTGCACTCTCAAAAAAAAAAAAAATTGCAAAAATTAAGAAGAACAAATCAATCACTTTTACTGATAAAGATACTACTACTCAAGCTGCCAAACTTTCACTGCTTTCCAGTATGGAGAATATGCAAAAAATGAGAACTGCAGGAGCTTAGTGTTTCCTTGCCTATACCCACACCCAAGGGAGCTCAGCACAGAAGAAAAAATGCCTTTTCTCATTAATTCATGCAATTCTGCTGTGTTTGTGGTTGAATATTTACTACAAACTAAGTATCTTTCTTCTTGCTAGGGAGCAGGTGGACATGGATGCACAGGTTGCTGGCTGCAGGGTGGGTCAGAATTTGTCTTTTTTTCATATTGCAGCCTTATTCCATTTCTCCGGATACCCCGCTACTACAGTAATATTTGAAATTATCATGAAAACAGCACCTTAAGTATTTTATTTCATTATGTTTAAGTATAGGTGAACTACTGTTATGCAGTTAAAATTAAAACCATACTGGGCATGAGAACTTCAATGTAGACTTGAGCCTGCTGTGCTGTGATATATGAAGGAGCTGTAAATCTCTGCCTGTCTTTGGTTGGCATCCAATTGGAAGTTGATCTCCCATCATTTTTCTTTAAAGCTTGGGTATAACTCCAGAATCCTAGCCAACATTTCCTCTCTCAATAAAATAAGATCTAAACACACCTAAAGATGTGTGAGAGCTACAACTGAACTTACGGCAGATGCCACATTTGCCTACTCAACGCACCACCTGTAATGACAAATGCTACTTTGTGAAAGACTCCTCAGTACTGAAAAATAGTATATAAAATATTTTTTTAATATGCATGTATATATAAAATGGATTTTGAACCTGTACAGTTTTGTTTTGGTGGGTTCCTTAATGTATAAGCAGTAAAAGTTATGGGGATGTTTTATATTCCCAGTTCTTCATAGAAATGGATTGAGAAAGCTGTTTCCAATACTTTGCCAGTCTACATTTTAATAGGGAAAAATAACTGCTGATTATTATGAAACAATGAGCCACATTTCAAGTAATTCAACCAATCAGTAGAAAGTATTTGAGGTCTTCTGGTTTATATTTGTATGCAAACAGCTGTATTTCATTTTTTAGCCTCTTTGTTTTCCAAAGCTTTTTAACTTTTTGTCAGATAAAATCCCTGTTGTCATGGTGGCCAACACACTAGAAAAATCAGGGTGGAGGAAGGGGAACAATTACAGGGAGTGAAAAGCCCCCCAGTTGAAGTCTGTTAAAAAAACTCAAACAAACAAAAATAAACCACCTCCCCCCCAAAAAATGAAGGTGTAGCATAAGAACAGGTTATCTGTGCACAAAATACTGACTCCAGAATATATTACTTGGAATTATGAATACTGCTTATTGTAGTGATCTCAAATCACATAGAATAACTCACTTCTAAAAAGTAGTATAAAAAATAATACATCATTCAAAATTGATGTCATAAAATTCCTCACTTCCTAATTTTGCTAAGAATTTATAACTTCCTTGGGAAACTGTTTGGATTTATTTTAATAAAGAAGTTGAGGAAGAATCAACACTGGAAGAAGTCCAGCTGTAGTACATTCAGTTCTTAAAAATTAAAAATAATAAAATAATTTCATGACTTTGTAACAGTTTATTGCCTCTTTTGAGATCTACTTTAAAATTCAATAAGTTTGTTGCACTATAAAAATCTGAGTAGAATTTCAGTAGGGTCAAAAAGTCTAAATCTAGCTGGCACTGCAAATTAAAATGAGCTTGGTATTCTCAGTTCAGACCTCCTGGGACAGAAGTTAATGTCAAAGAACTACTGTAATACAGAGTATAAATCTATAAGTGCTCCATATTCCATATACTTCATGCATTGGGCTTGCATGCTGGCTTAATCAAGCCTATATTTCAATGTTATGGGAAGCTCTCATTAGGAAACATTCAAAAAATAGTTACAAGACTCAGCAGACACAAGACATCAGGTCAGGCAGTGGCCAGAAATCTAGGCAGAGAAGGGCTTCACGGCACAGAAGTCATTTAGTGCAGGAATGCATCTGTGTTTTCAATCTCTTTTCAAAAAACAGCCACTTCTGAGACCATAGAGAACATCCAAAAGAAAACCCCAGCATTTAAATTCAGTAGGCCAAATTCAAAGACTTGCTCAGAACTCTCTGACCTCCAGACACAGCCTTCTCACGACAAACACAGAAAGCAGTTAAAGTAGCCTTTTAAATCTTTTCTCTCTGATATGGCCCAAGCTGACCCTCAAATTTCATGGCATCCCATGGAATAGTTTTGCTTCAAACTAATCAGAAATGCAAAACGTACTTCTTAAAAATTGTTTATATACTATGTAAAATTGATTTTTTTTCCCCTTTAATACTAAAATTTGGTCCATCTGTTGAGAAAACAAAATATTCTAAATATATACAAAGAGTAGAACTGCTTCATTCCACTCACTATATTCTGTGGTAGATGCATTTTCATCAGTATGTTTGTCTTGCAGACAAAATGAATATCAGATGGTGGTTCTGAAAAAGGGCAGACATTACATGAGGTGATTAGTTTCAAAAACAGATTTTTATTCTTGATAAATTATTACCAAATACAGTCATCTGTTGATTGAGGATATAAAACAGATTGGTCATACCATAACCCACAGGTTAAATGAAAAGCGGAAATAATAAGTTTATTTAACATAGTCTTGCATTAAGTTCCCGAGCAGCATAAATCTAAGGCAAATAATTAGATTTTCAATTTAAAGATATACATTTGCTAAATCAGACATTTCTTGAGGTCACTGATGTCTTTAGTAGCTATTCTACCCACACTGTGTGCTATATATATATATATTTTAACACATGTATATAAATATATCATTTCAACTTGTAACCAATGATTCATGTACTTTGTATAAAACATCAACTGGAAATGCCATTAACATTTTACTCAAGTAAAATTGTTAATCTATTATATTTGTATATTCTTTGTGAAGAAATCTAAGAAAAATGCTGGTCTACAAAAAAAAATTCTAGTTGAGTACAACAGAGAAAATGAAAGTATTTCTTACATCAGTAGGAGTCCTAGAAGAAAAGACTTTGTAAAAGCAACTCATAACAACACTTGCCTGCTAGATCTTATTGAAATGGTGGCATAATAAACATGTGTGTTTCAGGAAGAAATTTTTCTCCTCAAAAACTACCTTCTTTTATCTTAAATCAATTATAGCTGCACTGTGTTTAACATGAAGATGAAAAAAAAGTGACCCCAAGTTTCCTCAACATTCACCCACACTTCACGTAAAAATGGTGACATTTTATCCTATTTTCATTGTATTCTGACAGGTAGTTATCAAGAAAACATTCCCTGCAGAGAACTTCTCATTAAAATGATAAAGTTACAGCCACACATATAAGGATTACAAGTTCAGCAGTGATAAGCTTACAAAATTAATTCACAGAAATTTCCCATTCTTAAAGGCAGTTCTGGGACAAGAGTTTAAAATCAAAACTACCTGCAGACTAGAAGTGTTTACCTTCTTCACAGGGACCATGTTCTAGTACCTGGAATTCCTCCACCAGCCATAAAGCTGATTCTCTTCTTTCATTAAAACTTCTAAAAATAGTATGCTGAATCAATAAAAAGCTTTGTTTTGCTTCTGGTTTGGTTATTGTGCAAAATTTTCACATAACATTTTCACCCTCACTTGTGCTTCAACTCTCAGTAGCAAGTTTACTTTTCCAACACTTGACCTGAACACATTTTTACCATATCAAAGTGGAGGAAAAAGTAGAAAATTTTGCATTCTGAAGCAGACACAACTATTTAAGGAAAGAAACGCACCACTAATTTCACTTTAACATCATTCTGAGACTTTTAAGGCTTTCATAAAAAGGTCAGTGGTTTTGGAGATTGCTGCTGAATAAGGGCAATTGCATTTTACCTATGTAAAGTCCCACTGACATGTAAATTACAGTTTTGGGTTTGTTTTGTTCTTTTTTTTCCCCAAAGCCTGTAATTCTGTAGTAGGTATCAGAATTTTCTGAAATACAGCTGTATTTTTAAAATTATATAATTGTTATTTTTAATTAGCTAATGAACTCTTATTTACTCTTTAGAAAAGGGGTTTTTTGTTTGGTTGGTTGGCTTGGGGTTTTGTTTGTTTGTTTGTTTGTTTTTAATTTGTGCTATTCAAATTATGATAATCTTAACTTCTATTTTATTCAATGGCTTTGTTTTTTCTCTGCAGAATTTTTCCAGATGGGAATTAATGGGGATCCCTCAGAAATTTATCATTCTTTTTGGCCTGTGGAATCTAAATATCTCTTGTACTGCCTTTTGAGTATCTTTTGTTCATTTCAAGTGCTATTACTTTGGATTTGGTATAATGGTCTCAAGCCCAAGACTCCTCTGAATACCATTATTTGCTTCATAAGTCATAAGGCACACTGAAGTAAAGGGATCAGCAATCATCATTAGAACATCATTCATATGAAGTTTAATTCTTCTCCCTCCCTAACAGACATCTGTATTTATTTTCCTGCTGTAGTCTGCTGCACTCCTGATTTTTTGCATGGAACAGGCTCCATGGTCACAAAATAAATTGAGTGCGGGCATTCCTGTCAAATGAACAGGGGATTGATTGGTTCGCAGTTTCTTTAGTGAAGAGCACTTTTATGTTTTCTGCTGTAAGTAAGATGCAGGAGAGAACCTAGCTCTGATTATTGCATTTGCCATCTTTATATTATGAAACACTAACATCAAAATTATACAATTAAATTTATATCAGATGGGAAAGGTGAAATGAACAGCATGAATGGGATAACTCAGAAAAGCAGGATTGAAAGAACAGGAAAATTTGAAGTAAACAAAGTGTCTCTTTCTCTGTACATGTCAAACAGCAGTAGCTACAAGATTCCACATCTCACCTACAGGATATCATACTTGTGTAGTAGGTGACTGAATTGTACCAAAAGGACTAAGAGTGCATTACTATGTAAAGTATGCAGAAATCTGTTCCTCAAAATTGGCAAACATTTCATTTTGCAGAATTCATATTAAACCAACATTCTGTGGTGCAGCCTATCATTTATCATCAAATGTGTGACATGGGGAAACTTTCATCAGTTCCCTTACTCTTGCTTCAAAGACTGCAGTGCATCATCAAATGATTTTCAAAATACATTTGCAAGTCCCCTCTTATCATCATGAAGAGATTTTAACAAAGTGCTATCACCCTCTATATGTCTACAGCCTCACAAGGAATGTGCAGGCATTCATAACAGCCAATAAACCAAACTTCTGCAATATCAATGACTAACAATTCATATCAGTCAAATAGAAGTTCACGGTGTATATATCAGAATTTACTGTTCAGAAGAACAGTTTCTTTGCTGAAATGGAGTCATCGCCAGCTCAATTCCTTTTCATGGCATCTGGAATTTAGTATATGGACTTGTTTTAAAATTTTCCTGTATATTCACTAACTATTTAACAATGTACCTAGGAATTTCCATTTTTACATGGCTGTTTAAATAAGGATATGCTGTTGTTCTTTATTCTTCCTCTCCACTCTCCCTCAAAAGCCTCCTAAGGTTAATTTTGAATATGGTCTTATCTTAGCCTGTAATTTTCAGAAAATGTAAGTATCATTACTACAGAGACAAACTTAACCATGCTGAACTTGGCAAATAAATCACTTGAACACAACTTTACATAGCTCCTGAGGATCATAACGTAGCTCTACCATGGAGTTGTCACTAAGAAACAAAGACAAATTACATTTCCGCTAACCAAACAACTTGCTATCAGTGTGCTCAGCTGTGACAACAGAAATGTTTCTCTTTTCGTTTTCTACTCTAGGTCTGAGAGCCAAAAGAATGCTCAGCCACCACTGTAGATGCTCCCACAAAGAAACTCACTCTCTAACTTTTCCACTTTGAATTTTTGGTTTTGTTTTTACTTTCTACACTCCAAACAGCATTTCTTTGATCCATCACCTCAAGTAAGGTGACCAACTGGTGAAGTCAGCACCTGCCTCACATTTCATAAAGTGAGATTCTGCAGTATGTTGGATAAATATATATATATATACATTTCTTGTCAGAGATGTAAGCATGCAAGGATATACATTTCCTATAATTCAAAAGTACAAAAATAATTGGTAACTCTTTCTTACTGCAGGTAATGCTAGTGAAATTTTGAACAATTTTTTATTCTCTATCATCAGTGGACTGTGTTCACATGTCTCTGAAAAGCAGATTTCTGTGAGCCTTCTAGTATTGGACCAAATGTTTTATGACTTCTCATGAAAAAAAAAAATTGCCAAAAGCCCAGTACATTTTCCTCTTTAGCCCCTCTGCGTTCCAAAGTGTACTGGCTTTTTTCTTCCTGGCTCTAGGCAAAGATAAAAACTCTAAAATACAGGTATCTTGGCTAAGTAAAAGCAGAACAAGATTTGTTTGTTTGCTTGTTTGTTTGTTTTGGGGGATGTTTGCACTATGAAAGACCACATATGGGAAACCAAGAAAAAGCCCTCAGATCCTGGCTGAGGCAACTGCAGAGTGATGAACCGCAGACAGCAAGAATAGAAAGGGACTTCACAGCACAAGAGAAAAAACCCACTGAGTTTAGGCTTCCACTTGGCATGCAAAGTTAGTTGAGGGATGTGAAATAGTTTAGGGCTTTAGGGCAGCCTAAGAATAACCACTTATATAAAAAAGACCACACTGTCTTATCATCTAAGGTACTTTAAAAGATGCCAAGAATCATAGCTATTTTCTGCTGTTTGTCATGTAACTGGAAAATAAAAGCACCCAAAAAAATCTCCCAATTTTGCCTGATATACAATAACTGCAAAAAAAGAAGTAGAAAGAAAGTAGGACAAGTTCCTATATCACATCATCTTGTCTGCTTGTGCGTACAAAGAGTTCCAGAAAGTCAGAGAAGGAAGCTGCTCTGGTCACTAACCAACTCAAGACCTTTTCTATTGAAAGTTATTTTACAGAGGGATGACAGATTTTCAGAGCTGATTGATCAACAGTCCATTTCCTTTGATTCTAGTGAAAAGGCCATTTTTATCTAGGTTGAATGCATAAATAATGATAAAAGACAGCCATTTAGAGTAGCTTAGTTCCTCTTTTCCTTGAATATCAACATGCAAAATTTGCTGTAGTTATGTTTGAAATAACTGGTCTTCACAACAAAAAATTATGACAAAGATGTCTTGGACAGCATTGTCAGGATGTTCATAAATACACTGCACAACTTCAGTCAATATATGTTGTTTCTGTCATGTGATATGTACATGGATTTATCAGAACAGTGATATTGGGTGCCACAAAGTTTTAACTACACAGTTAGTTTCTCTTTTGAGTATTCACATGTAACCTATGAGCAACAGCATCAATAACACAATCATTTAACACAGAATGAAGACTTTCCACAAAAGCCTTACAAAAAGAATTAGCACACTATAGAGATTCTTTTTTAGAAACCTAATCCTTCAGAAAGAAGAATTTCCTGGCTTTGGAGAACATTAACCTTCTTCAAAAGCAAAAGAGGCCTCCTGGAAAATCCATTTGTAATATTTTTAGAGCAAGCCTTTCAGCCTTTCACTGGGTACACAGGATAAGCATAGCAAAACATATGACACAGTTGTGAGAAAAAGAGAATGACCCAGAGCCTGATAACCAGTCAATGTGATGGGACACCTGCTTAGTGAAACCCTGGCTCCAAGACAGGTACATTGTAAATCTCTCTTCACTGAGATCAGCTACCTGTCTACCTTTGCCCGTTCTGGACTTCTCAGTTCTGCTCCAAACTGTTTCTCCTCTCATTGGGACAACAGAACAGTCCCTTATCTACCAAGTTAAAACCCAGATACAATTGGTGCCACTGAAGGTGAACAGGCTGCTGTCCATCAGAACACATTCATAGTTCCTATACAACTAACCTCCACTGATTAAAGTTATGATGCAGCTACCTTGATAACTCCCAAACTAATATGACATGTAGGAGATGAGAATAAAATTCTACTTTCTAAGAGCACGATAACACATAATTAATTATTGCAAAGTGTTCAGAAGGCAAAAAAAGGCCAAGCATAAAACTATAGCATTATTTTTCTGTGTCACAACTGGTTAGCGTGTACCACAGAAAGTGCAATTTTTGTAGTTCCCATTTTCCAGAGGTGCTGATTTTTCCAAAACAAGACAGTAAGGGACAAAATACAAAACTGTTGAGTGTGCTCGACAAGGAACATGAGTAATGAGGTATGGCACTATAATTTCTAAATGGAAAAACATAAAGAGAAAGAGCAGGAAATGCTATTAGTGAAGCTGTAAAAAAATATCAACAATACAAAGGCAAGTTTTAAACTACTTCCAAAGATGTGAGATACATTTAACAATTTCCTTTTCCCATGCCTGTTTTTCAGACTATCATGAAAGAAAACAGACTGCAATAACAGAACCAATGCTGCAAATAAATGTATAAGAAATTTAATTTATTTTACCAGCTGTTTCACTTTCAAGGAAAAATTCAGTCATTTTTCAAAATTTGCTAAAATGTTCATCAAGTGTAATGGGGAAAAAAAATAGAGAGACATAAAATACTAGAATAGCTATAAGAAAACTTCTTCAAAACAAAAAAAAGCCCCAATATTTTATGCCTGGATTCTCCTTTTAGCAACCTATAATGCCATTAAGATAGCTTTTAACAATCACCATATTAATATTATTAATACTATTGGTGTAATGGTAGCCCTGTAAAATCCAAAGACAGTGGTTGGATAGAGACATGGTTAAGCCCAATTGAGTTCTCTGCTTGCAGATACAGGCTAGCATTAAGTTTCAAACTTCACAGCAACAAAACCTGGGAAATATGTGAAACTTCATGGTGGGATAGCAGAGTTGTACTAACTTTGTGAAATACCTGCAACAAAAACAGTGACAGTTTGTGTATCAAAACATTTGTGTGACAAACATTCATAATTATGTGATCCACCATGTTAGCTGGCAAACCACCAAAGTGCAGGACAGAGATGTTACACAATACATTTTCCCCTCTGTTGCCACAGAAGGAAATGTCATTTGGAAATATGTCTAGGACTGAATTATACCTGCACCCTTTAGTATTTGAACACACTTGTCATGAAAACTGGGATCAATGTAAAACACAACAGTAGCTCCCCTACATGTTGAGTGGCCATGACATTTCAACCATGCAATTTTACAGCAGGCAGCAAGCAAGATTGGGAATTCAGGGTTAAAATCTCCAGTGAAATTTTGTCTTATAAAGTAATGAATGTTGACCAAGAGAGTAAATCAAATGGATCTCCTAACAAACTGAAAACAGCTGTTTGGCTGAGTGTGTCTCTGATTTAAGTTTGGTAATTATTGCCCTACTGTGGCTCAAGGTTATTCTGTATTAGTGAAATAGGATATCATATGAAAATCATCCAACTTCTTAATTTACTGTAGCATCAAAAATTCCACTGTATAAAAATAAGCCGGAAACATAGCCTCCTAAAAACTTACCTATAAACCTTCTAAATGTCCATTTATTTATTCTTCTTACACACAATTACACAAAATTTAATTACAATAAACTAGAATACCTAATGCGAAACAAATGATATGTCACCTTTAGTCACACCAACTATGTTTTCAAATAAATACACTCAAAAACAACTTTATAAACTTGGGAGTCAGTGATACAGTGTCTTGGCTTAGTAGCCCACTCCCCAGACTATTCTGCTGTATGTTGGCATGCAGAAAAATTGCTCGCATTCTTACAAGAAGAAACTTTCTTTTAAGCTCTCCTCATGCCAATAGCAGCACAAGGTACAAAGCTACTAAATTTAATTTTTCGAAGTTGAAAAGCTTCTTTAAGAAAGTACGGTTGACATTCGATTTATGTAAACTGAAGTCAATATATGATTCCTTACTAAATCCAAACTACACTGTGGTTTTATTAGTTGCTTTTATCTAGGTTATTAGATGCCTTTATTGCTTAAAAAGCTTGAATCAATTATCTATGTTAATAACATAATTACTACAGTATTATTGATCTGCCTGTTGGACATCAAACAGTGTACAAGTCCATGGAAAAATAAAAGAGATGCTCCAGCCAATTAAAACGTCTGAAAAATGAAGAAAAACTTTCTATGTTCTGTGAACACTTTACTAAGATTTCTGGAAATTCAACAACAAAACTGGCTCTCTCTCAGACAAAGACTGCAATTTTTCAGTGAGTACAAATTACTGTGCAGTGCTAGACCGAATCTTTAATTCTAAAAACAAGAGAGTAACACAAAAATATTTTATTAAACCATAAAACAATACTCGAAGACCAGTACAAATCAAAGTGCTTATTCTTTCTGAATCTTTCTTTCAAGACGAATAGAATTCTGAAATCCAATGATTCAGGTGATTTAAGGTCTGCTCCAACTAAACACTGAACTTAGTTCAGTACATTATTAGAGAACTAATTTCATTGAGAGTGTGAGCTATTATAGATTAATTGCAAACAGGCATTTCAAGAGTAACCTTACTTCACCCAGGGCACCCTCCTCTTCTTTTAGATTTCCCATTTTCTCAGTTGAGACATATGCAAACAAAACCTTTGCCAAAACAAAATGTGCATATACACTCTAAAAGTGTGATAATTACAGAGTATATGCCACAAAAATAGACTTTTGAAAATACCACAGCACTAATAAATTTTTTGATGTCATCAAAGATTGGACAGCCTCAAGCAAGAATAGCAGTAAAGTGAATGTTCACTCTTTTATAAAAAGCGTGGATTCTATGCAAGTCTTTCTGCATATACAACACAAAAGAGGTAGACCTCAATCTGAAATCCCTTCTGCAAATTCTTTGCCAAGAAGTAATTTCCATACTGACATTGTTTAAATAATCATACAATACAAGCCAATAAAGGCACTTTGACTATAAGAAGGATCAAGAGTCACATACAGTCAAAGACCTCCCAGCAGCATTGCAGAAGAAACCAACTGGAAAAAAGTGAAGTCAACATTGTTTTGAATGAAGGGTCCTATAACAGAAGTAGATAAACTGGTAGAAAAAGAAATAGAAGGACACAGTAGTTCTAATTTATCTCCTGACCTCAAGATGCTTTGTGCTTCACATAAGAGATAACTTCACAAGCTAACTACCAGTTGAAGTACAGTGCCCCTTATAAAAGGATAGGAAGCAAATTACCTAAAAAGAATGTTTACTGACTTGTGCAGTTTGAGAGGTTTTACCCACACACTTTTACACACATGTCTTAGAAGAATTTTTCTAGCTGCTTCTCAATCTGAATGCAATCCAAACCCATTCAACTTTAGCAGTTTGGCTTTACTGGAAAACACATGGTAGGCCCAAAGAAATCTTTGGGCACCTACAAGTCACTCTTCAGCACCAGCATCTGATGTAAACTTTAGTATCACCTACCATTTTATGTATCATCTTATCCATAAACACTCTGGATTCTTGAATGACACCAAGTGCTGTCATAACTAAAGACAATTGCCAATTATGTATTAGTAGGTGGTTTCACTCTGTCACATCATTTCATAGAAGTTCCATTAAAATGAGGATACAGATGAAGAGGAGCAAAACAGTTCACCTTGTCATTAAGCAGACTGAGTTAAGCTTGGTCTCCATAGAGTCTTTCACTGGCATTTAAATTGAAGAAAGTTGATTTAATTTAACATATTGACTGTTGATTTTCACGAAAAATATTCAATAACTAGCAGAGGATACAAGCTTCCAAAATAAGACTTGGGACAACTTGATGCACATATTTCCAAGGAGCACTCTACAGGAAATGCCTAACACTGAAGACAAATCTTTAAGCTCAGTGTTCCATAAACTCCTGGGATACTTCTGTGCCCATCATCTGCCTTTCACAGCTAAATTAAGCTAAATTAAAATCCCTGTTTAAGCCTTTTCAGATTTCAAAATTTAATTAGAGCAACACACAAGTCACATGAGGGGTCCAATCCAACATGCAAACCTACAACATACTTGGCGCACACACAGACAAGGCCCTTGGGAAAACTTATCTGTGGGCACTCAGTAAACAGAATAATACCTAACAGAACACAATACCTAACAAAATAGGTATTGGTTGTGCTCAGCCTCACTCATCATTTTTGTGGGAAACCTTAGAAATCTGGTTCAAATCTTAGGATTCAAAACTTTCCTCACCCCATAATGGGCTCAACATCTTCTACCTGACAGAAGCAGTTACAGGCCAGCTTCAGTCTGAGGTTATCTTTCAGCAGTAGTGTTGGACTGTGCAGCACTAATTGTGCAGAAAGAACAAAATGCACAGCATCAGAAATAGACTATAAAAGATAAAACATGTCTTTATTGCTCAAAATTTCAGACTCACCTAAATGCACAGAGTGCTCTGCTCTCATACGGAGGGCATCAGGCCAGGGGGTTTCACTTCCTGAGTAGCAATTTAGCCAACTCTGGATCTGGGCTCCACACCAAAATACAGAAAAGTCTTTAGCATGATCATTCTACATTACTTACTACAAAGTTCCACTGAGTTAATTCAGTTTCTTACAAAGGAATACATAGTCTTGAATATTTACTGAGACAGTTCTATAAGGAAACTACAAGAGAACTATCTCTTCTGAAATACGAAAAAATCAACTGTTTCTCAGCAATGACTATCACAGGGCAGAGGATCCAATACAGGCTGTTCATTTACAGACAACAGCTAGATCCTTCATCTTTTAACACTGTTTTACACAGTGGATGTAACAAGAACATCCTTTTTGCAATTTTACATATTTCAATTCTGGCTTTGCAAAAAAACTCTCCAAACTAAAATCCAAAACTTAAAAAAAAAATGCCTTCACTATTGTTTCTCTGCAAAACATGTAACAAAGTAAAATGTTAGTTCTTTAAAACACACTTTACATAGTTTTCCTCAAGAAAACTATTTCCTATTTCCCTGTTTTGTACAGGAGTCATGAATTAGTTCCATAGAATGCTTCTGTTTCCTTTGTCTTTAAAATATTCAAATGCTGAACAGAGAAAATAAATAGATGTAGGAACAGCTATTTTAATCTCTAACAATATTCAGTTGAAATTTTCTTTTGTTCTGTTTGCATGGTGTTTTTCATTTCAAGATCAATGATGTTTTCCTCTTAATTAAATTTTGTTTTCCTATACTGATACACAAATTTAAAGATGCGCTCATCCATCACGAAAATGCCCCTGCAGTAAGAATGCAATTAGTCTTACAATGAGTACTTTCAAATTTCACAATGACAAATTCTTAAACAGTGACTACAAAATCCAGCAATATATGACCTCTCTTGGTTAATATTTTGTATGCATTGCAAACCAATTTCTTTCTTGCACTATACTAGAGACAGCCATAATAAAAATAGGGGACAATCTATTACAATGAACAGAATCAAATATTTGATTCCTGTGCCATTTTGTTCAGAGTTCTTCCCTCTTCACAACACATCTGGAATAGTGTACAGCACTACAATGTTTCCAAAGCTTACTTTTGTAATTCAATCCAGAGTAGAGGTGAGCTCTTTAAAACTCCTCACCAGTCAGAGTCAGAGAGACCTGTTCTGTACTTCTCTGACATCTACAGAAGACAATTCAAATGAGGGTATAAATCTTGGGCTAATATACTAAAAATAAGAACACTGCTGTCAGTATCGCAGTATGTGGTTATCAGCAGTGACAATATGCAAGTGTCCTTACACGTACTGCAAATCACTGCCCAGCTGCACAGCAGCTGACTCCAACTAAGGCCAGCAAAGGTCGAGGGTGATGTGAATCCTCAAAGTAATGCCAGTTGTTGAGTTTATCTTTGATGACCAAAGAGAGCAAATGCCAAAAAAAGAAAATAAACACTTCCCTTAACCTTGGATTTCTTAAATTATTTAGTGTCTTTGTTTCCTACGAGAAGTAGTTCAAAATATGACAATTGTAGCTGCAGACTTGCCACTGGATGCCACTGTGCATGAAACAGAGAGAGCAGAAGCCATTAACCAGGCAGTTGTTAGCAACCTACCTTGAAAAGGACATAGAACTATCCACAAAGACATCTGCTGACCCAGCAGTCTCAATGGCTTCTCGAATAACATTCTGCTGATAGGTACATGACTTCTAATTTAAAAAGGCAAAGGGTTGGGATTTAGCCAATTTCCAGTCTCCCATATGCTAAAGAAATTGTTCTGGTCTAAAGTTGTCTAGCAACATAATGCTAGAAAGGAACTATCATGGTGATTCAGCTGTGGAATGAGCTAGACGTGGACTAGAATGCACCACAGTTCACAGTAAAGACAATTTCTTTAGGAAAATTTCTATATTGATTACAATTTTATTCTTAGTATTCTTCAAGCAGAGAAAAGTAAAAACATACACTGTATGAAAGCACAGTATCTAATCTACTACAGGAACCTAATGGTACAAATAGTCAGAAACACTCACAAACTTTGTTACTGTTATGACTCTTAAAGTAAGTACTTCTCACTACACTTTGAATTCTCTGCTAGTCTAAGTGACTCCATAAACTTCTGATAGTCTTGCCATTTGAAAGCTAACCCTCTTTTAATATAGTATTTGGAATCTAAACATGTCAAATGAGTACGAAGTAAACAACCCGATACATAATGAAAATATATAGAACTCAGGGAAGAAAACAGATGTACTGATGAGCTATAAAAGAGAGAACTTCAGCCAGTTCTGCTCAGGACAGTTTAACACTTGGGTAGTGCTTTTGATTACTCACATGGCTGTGCCACAAGATGAGGCTAGTCTCATTCACTTGGGCTCTTCAATTCCTTGCTTTTTCTCTACACCCGCTCTTCCCGCTGCCCATGTCCCCTCCAGCCATCCATATTCATTTTCTTTTTTAAGTACTCATTCAGGTATTTTTGAAAGGTCAGCAAAGCTATTCTTAATTCTGAGAACAACTTTGGTGGCAAGACAGGAAAAAACACCAAAAGATTACATTTCTTGTTGTATATGACAGTCCCAACTACCCACCAGAAACCACTTCCTTTTCCACCTCAGGAATTCTGCAGTCTTTGCTAGACAAGAAGCTTTACCAGGGGACAGATGAGTTCTCATCCCATCTATCCCACTGCCTCATGGTTAGAGGATAGGCTGTGGCTAATTCCGGTCTGAACCCTCTCAAACTGATTTCCAAATTACATTAGGTACACAAATAGTCCTTAAGCTGGACTACACATACCAGCTTCTCACCAGCAACAAAATATTTCCACTGTTTGGCTCTAAAAATAATATGTCTGGATTGTCACATGTAGGAGATAAACAGGTTGCCACCAGCACTTCCTCAGACACCTCGATCCAGCTGGGTCTCTGGTAATGGTTTTGTCCTTTGCATCTTGAATAATGAATCCCATTTGTGTGTTCCTGTGTGTTCTAGTGGGACTAGATACCTACATTTTATATGGATGTCAGCTGTTTGATTCAATGGCAATGGAACCCTTAAGACTAGCTTATATACCAAACTATTCACATTCAGAAATGCCCCCATGGGCAAATCCTTGGATTTAAAGACCAGAAAAGCAAAATATTCTCCATGCCAGGTAAGCACAGTTAGTACAGATGATGTGATATACCTTAGCATTCTATAACATTCTTTGACCTTAAAAAAAGTAAATTCAGATCAATTTATTTTATACTGGTAAATGACTGTATAAAATACACACACATGAAAACTAGGATATGCACACATACATAATCACAAACAATTCAGGAATCTCACACTACCTTGTTTTGGACTCAGTTCTATTCAAGACACACATATAATAAAGGACTTTAAAAAACCCCAATATTTTTCACAGTATCATTTTTTTTTACACAGACACTGAACTTCAATAGAGGCATTCACATCATTGTAGGCTATAATGACGCTGAACAGTGCTTATTCAAATATTCTCACTGAACTCAGGTAGGGGCAGACTGACAAACAATTATGTCTAGATGAGAGCTACTCACATAAATGGTCCCAGGAAACTCAGCTGGACTAAGCAAGTCAATTTTGACATTCTGGATCTTTACAAACAAGTACCAATACACTAACCAATGTAACAGCGGCTCTGTTCTTGCCATGCCTTTGCCTAATGCAAGCTTGATGTGTTAAGTGCTTTGTCTTAAACGAATATTGCAAGACACAGCTGAAAACAGCTGTGAATCCTAACTTATATTTAAAAAAAAAAAGTTTTATTTTAGCTTTCAGGCAAACGAGCTCATCATTGTTACTTTTTCTAGTAATTTTTTTCCTCTTTTGTTATTCCATTTAAGTACTTTAAGTAATTGCCTGCAAAAGAAATTAGAAAATATTTTCCACATAATACTTGAATACCTGAATGTAATCCAATGTACTCTTAGTAGATATGAATTGACACAGACTGATATCTCCTAAATAACATTTTTAAAACATCTTGCTCTTTATATTTTAACATCTAGATTTAGAGGTCCAGTTACAAGTGTTTACCATAGAAAACTCGGTCAAGCTGGTGTTTGACCTTTGACAGGAAGCTGCCCTCACTCTGGCTAGTCCCAACAAACTAGGCCCAAGACAATAAGCTGCTTTATAGCTATTAGGTAGGCCAGTGTGTTTCTCCAGGAAGACCTCAAGCTGAAAAGCCAACACACTTGACAACCACAGCCAAGGTACCAAGGGCCCAAGCACTAGACATTAGAAAACAAATGGAAAAGCACACATGGCTACATCTGGAATCCTAATGGGCCACCAATGGTTCCCAGCTAAAGGAAGAATTACCAATGTTATTTTATCATCCCTTGTGCTAACTTAGCTGTTTATGTACAGCAATAAATGATTTTTTAAAAACATATTTGGGTCATTATGTCATACACCACCAGCAAGTACGATTGTTTTATTGTGCTTGGAGTCAAAATACACTGCTATACCCAGATGTGAGGGAAGTTCAAAACCTCTAGTCCTTCTGTATTCATTCCTGTTGGACAAATGGATTAAGTTTTTAAAAGGGAAACTGAGAATTTTTATGGCCTGTACTCCCATCTCACTAGTAAAATTCGCACTGATATTTTCCTATAGAAGTTTGCCTTGCCAGCGATAACATTAAATATTAACTTAGTAAGCAAACTAAAATTTCAACCAACAGGAAATGCCACACATTTTATTGTCAAAACATCCCCATTCTCTTCTTCCAGAGCCACAAGACGTCATATAAAAGAAATAATTCTGATGTGTTTTTGTTTGTTTTGTTTTGTTGGTTTTTTCTTTACCTGAACAGCTATTTAAATTCAAGGCAAAGTAATCACTGTACTGTGGAATGAAATTAAAATACATAAATATTTATTAACAGACCTAATAAAGACTCTGGATTTATGGCTCTGAATTTATATGTGCAAACCCAAGCTTTTCCAAAATCTACAATCAGAATATTGTTTCCATGTAATGAAACATGTATTTCTGTAAAGACTCTTGCACAGTATTTCTAACCCTAGCACTACGGTATTTAAACACTGAGATCAAAGCAGAAAAGTTAGATCCTCCAGAATTTGCTGTTTGAGAAAGATATCAACAACTCAGTAAATAAACAGCAAAAAGCATATTATTTTTACAAGACATTATATTAATTTAAACAAACGGTTCAACATTTGTTGGCAATACTATTCTAAAACTGATTGCATTCCAAGAGTTTAAATCAACATTTATCAACAAAATATTTCACAACCTTTCATTCCAAAAGACATTGAAAGAATTAGAAAATAAGTGCAATTTGGCAAGTGACAATTGAATCGAGTTTCAGTAAATGTAATTCTAATAGAATAAACATTCCTTTTAATAGAGGCTGGATGACTTTGTTATCAAAATGAATAAACAATTCAGAGAAATCAGGTTTTATCTTCCCCTTCCATTCTCGTTCCCTTTTTTCCTATTTGTTGCTAGTTGGGGAGAACAGTAGCTCTCAGCTAAGAAAGCCATTTCTCACAGAAGAGACAGAAAACTTAATAGAAATATACCAAGACTCTACAACTAACTCCACAATAGAATACAATTTTCCATGGTCTAAATTTTTTAGTGTCATTCAACATCAAGGTGCAGCTGAACAGAACTGCAGGTTTTTAAATCTTGCTAGCTTCCTAGGAAGATTGCTAAGGGTGTTCACACACTTTTTACAGAGGTGAAGCTACAACTGTGCCAACCCATTCACAGCAAGTCAAAGGCAAACCCAGTTGGGAAGATTGCAAAGAAGCAAATGATCCAAAGAGACAGACACTGTGATAAACACATGCACATCCCAGACATGCATGCAATGCTTTTGATGACAATGCACTGGATAACATTCTCAAATACATTATAGTGAATTAAAATGGATGAACTGGTCAACAAACTATAGATGACTTCCATTAAATTAACTGGGAGAAGATAACTTAGGAGATTTAGGGATTATTCTACCAAACAACTAAAATTACTTCAAAACATACCTAAAGAAGAAGCAATTAAGAAATCTATTTGCAGCAAAGTCAGTATTAAAAGTTGTTTCTTTCCAGTACAGTTTTGATCACATTGTTTTTCTTTTAATATTAAGCTACTGCTAACCTTTATTTGCCATGGAAACACAGACATGAATTTGATACCCTATAATTCTGTTACTAAAGCAGACAGCAGAGTGCAGAATGTGAAATTTCCTTGTTTCTGCTGGTTAAAAGCACAATTGAGTAAACAGTTAAGTGTTTCCCCTGATTTCCAGGAACAGCAGAAATACATTAAACCTAAAGGAAAAAAATACATCCCAGCAACTGATCTCTAGACTTTAGAAAGTTGCTTCAGAAGTGTCTGTTTTGTTTCCAAAAGCTACACTATATAAGAAAACAAAACAGTTAAAAATTCTGTTCTTGCAGTGCTATAAAACGCCACATCTCTGTATGAGGTAGTGTGCTATAATTAAAATGTTTAACTTTGGGATGATAGTATATGTGTCTATATGTACACATATATGCATACTTATATATTTTATATATATCTATGCTAACATCTATACATAACAATTTAAAAATATTCAGAATATCTTTTCCTGGCTGGCTTTCCAGATGTTTCCTTACTTAATGAAAGAAACAGAGCAGGGATTAGAGAACAGTTTCAGAGAAACACAAAACACACCGACAAATACTGAAAATATAAATAAATGTTTTCATAGTCACAGAATGAAATATAAGATACCTGACATATGCCAATTACTCCCTCATGTTACCATTAAGAAAATTTGATCCTTTGACAAAAATAGATTTAAAATGTATTTAAATACCATGGGACCTTATATCAACAGAAGTGAAAGCAAAAGGAAAACAAAAAAAAGTCCTCATTTTGTGCTTCCTTTGCACAACAGTTCATATTATTATTAATTCATATTATTTTCTTCTCCCTTTTTTCCACTCCCTACTTCCAAATTCCCCTCCTCCTCTTTCCAAGGGAAGAGAAATTAAATGATGTATTAATCTCAGTGTTTGCCACATTCACCTGTGCAAGACAATCCGTTTTAAGCACAATTCATTACATTGACAAGTTTAAAATAACACAGCTTAGAACAAGTACATGACAAACAGCATGAAAAAATTGGATTTACAAAATTCTTACTGATGAATTCTGTTCTTGCCACAACTGTGTTTATATTTTCATATGTGGAAACTAATTCTAAAAGCATAATTTAAATACCCCTTTCAAAAACACTGATGGTATTTATTAGCAGTCTCCATTATAAATTTTAGATGTATTTAGCAGCAATGATGAGTAACTTCTACAGTTTCTCACTACACTCTCACCATCAGCTTTTAATTTTATCCATGTGGCATTTTTCACAATAAATACATTTTATTGTGGAAAAAATGTGTTTTCCCCCTAGTGACTATTTGGCAAATATGTGTTGAGTATTTCTCCCATTAATTAAAGTGGCTAATTTTTGTTTACTTCTCTATGTCCCAGTATCTACAACAATTTAAAACAGAACGTACTCAGCTGGCAAAGCGCCTTTCTAACAGCTTTATACATCACACCAAGGTATTTCACACATTTTGGGTGCATCACAAAAACAGTGATCTCTTTAAAGTGTCTTTTTGAACATGTAGGGTGAACACTTTTGAGAAAATAATTATTTAGAAATATGTTCCCTATTAGACAATAAGAAATACATTAAACCAGTGCATAAGTACATTTTTAAAATCAAAGAGATGTTTGCAAACGGTTATGAAATACTTCCACATGTGATCGTATTTTCACAATAATGGTGACTATCAAATGTTATATTGCACATTAACTTTTATTGCTGAGTAAGATAACGGAGCCAAGAATACTGTAGACTGTAAAGAACAGCCTGTTGCAGCATATTTCCTTGCCAACTCTTCATGCCACAGATGTTGGGCAGCTATCCCAAACCATTCCATGTATTTACTGATGCTCCAATTTTTTTCGTATTAGAAGTCCTGTGTTTAGCTCTTCTCCTCAGTAGCATTAACCAAGCAGTTAATAAAATCTGTTTTCAAATGCAGCTGCAAATATCTAACTGCTTTGTGAAGCCATTGGTTTCATGTCCCCGTTAAGACCACCATCTCCTATTAACAGAGACTAAATGGCCTGTGTCTTAGGTGGAGAAAGTTGTTCAAAAGCCAACTAATGTCTTGTTTCAGAAGGTACTTTTTAAACAAATGTCTAATGTAAGGTTTAAATACAGGTCTATAATTAACTATGAGGAGCCATCAGAGCTTAAATACAAACACTGCCAATACAGTGTCCTGCTAAAATTAAATCATAATCTTCCAAAGACTGACAGTCATACACCCTTTAGTCAATACTAATAATGGACACCAATATAATTTCAACATGAAGTAAACACAGGTCAGACCATCCAGAAAAGGTATACAGGATGCAACTCTAGACTTTTTTCAAGTTGCAGCAGCCCAACAGTATTCCTACTGACATCACTGGGCTAAAATTTGCACATCAAGGCTAAATTTGCACATGAGCTGTCTTCTGAGAGAATTTTATAACATCCAGGTTTAAAGTTGAATATCTCAGGTCAGCCCCAAATAGTGTATCTTACTGAAGCCAAAAGTGTCCAAGATATGAAGGTTTGTAGAGTGCCAAACTTTGCCATGGATGCACAGTTGATCATTGTCCAGGTTTTTTTTTTTTTTTTTTTTTTTTTTTGCATAGGCCAGTGTATTTTAAAGGTAGAGAGTACTTCACTGGCTAGAAGAAAGGCAGAAAATTTTTCTTTGGCAGGTTGATTTTTTTTTTTTTTTTAGATTAGCAGATGTTTGAAGCTGCTCCAAGGTTTGGAATGTGGAATAAATCCCAGTGGAGATAGATTAGTGGCAGAAAGCAGGTGAGGTGGTCAAAGGTGGATGTAAATACAATTTATCAGATGACTCCTGCAGTTTGTTACGTTGGTATCATGATTGAACATGTGGCATATATAAAAGTTTGGCAAATGAGAATGAACATCATTCCTCTAGCCAGTGTAGCTAGAGAGGAAATACACAGCAATGGACGGATGTGCTACAAATAAATTAATTAAGAAAAATCCTAGAAAAAGTTACAAAAAATTAGTCTACAAAAAATCTACAGCATGAGTAGGAAGAATATGAACAGGGGTTCTACCAAAAAAAACCCAAACTACAAACCATAACCTGCCTCCCATATGAGCACAGGCACTCAGACACACACCCTTCCACACTCCTTGCAAAACAAACAAACAAAAAAAAAAGTTCTACCATAACTGGCAAACTATGCAGAGCAAATGTCAGTCCTCAGACTAAGCATGAGTCATAACATAACCTATTTGTCTCGTCAAATAGTTCAGATATGATTCTATGACTCCTCCCAGGTGCTCAATTCTTGCACCACAGTATCTTTAGGTGAAGCCTTCTACCACTTCTGATTGAAAAAACATTCTACCCTGCTGGATGATTTGTCATTATCTCAGTTATACTGCCATCCCCAATACTACAGCAAAGCAACATATTCATGCAGAAGCTCATGTCTCATATCTTTAGTACAAAATATTGCATATCTAGTCAGCAAACAACCAACCAGAAATTTATCAGCATGCTCTGCACTTTTTTTGGCCTCACAAGACTACCAGGACAACTTCAATGGAACTGTCTTTAATATGCTGAATATTCCCAGAAAAAAAGCTGAAAAAAATTAGGGAACTATATGCTTGGTCATTAAATTAGCTACCTGAGAACACTGCGTTCATTTATGTATCAGTGCCATTTTCGCTGCAGCAGCAAAATTGTGAACATACATAACATTGCCATCTTCCATGTCATATGACAGGTATTGTGCTTTGGTCCTCTTTTCCATATCAGAAATACTTTGGAAAACATATATCCATATATGGATGATGGTATCAGCATCACTCAATTGATAGCCAGAAATATGGGCCTCCATATAAAAAATTGGCTTCTTGGAAAATGAATAAATTAAATTTATTGAACTGTCTAAGAAGCACTGAAGTCTGTCTCTTCCTCAAAGACTCTAATAGCTCTAACTTAACAGCTCTAACACCATTCGATCCACCCACAGAAATAAATCCGTATGATGCTCTTTTAGTTGTGATGAAACGTTACAGCATCCATACGCTAATGTAGTTAGGACTGGAAGTTTCCCTTCTATGAATGAAGAGACTGTAGGCACTGTAATGGATAATAAGGGCAAAAACATTTGCTAATCAAATTAAAACTTGTGAAAGTTTTCTTAAATTGCTAAATGTTATGTTTAAGTTGCTAAATGTTAAACCACAGTGTTGTGTATGTTGTGCTGGTTGTGAGTTTTGAACTGTATTGATAAAGGGCGGACTCGCTGCCTCCATCCTTGAGACACCTAGCAGGCCCTAGCAACAAAACAGCCCAGGAGAGAGAGCACAAAGTGAAACCGAAAGAAAACACCTCCTAGCAACAGGACAAAGTGAAACCAAAAGAGAACAGCCTCTAGCAACAAGACAAAGCCCAGAGAAAAGACGAAGTGGACCTTCATTGGAAGATTCGAATGAAAGCAGGAATGAGGTAGATTTTGATTGGAAAACAGAGGGTATAAAAAGAGACTGTAGAGCCATTAAGGGTGTGGTCCGTGCGGAGCAGGAGTCTCCACGGGCACCCAGCGTGCAGCTTTGCTCATTTTCCTTTAATTTTGCTTTAATAAAAGTTTAATATTCCAAATATTCAAGATTATGGCCTTTTGCCTATACCAGGCACCAAGCAGCACACATGTACAGGAGCCCTGGTGAAGAGGAGGGCCTGACAAAACTTTCTCCCTCCTCTGTAGCAGAGGATCCTGGTTGAAACCCACCTGGGAAGTACCAAAATTGCATTCTCAAATGAAGGTTCTTTGGGTTTGGAATCAGTTACCCCTAGCTGTCTGAAGTGTCGCACATTTAATGAGACTACAAGCAGACTTCATCTGCTTGTAGAGACTATTTTTTGTCACTATGAATTTAAATGGAGGAAAGCTGGAATTTAAAGTTTTCAGTAGCATTATACACCGATTATGTTAATTTCAGCATGTTCATAATAGTTTTGCTAGACTGCTTGTATTGTGCAATAGGTTTAATAAACAAGCAAATAAGTAAGGTAAATAAGTAGACAAAAATATTAAAGGCAATATTTCTTTCACAGCACCAGCAGTGGTGGTAGCAGCTACCAGGGCCAGGTGGTAGCCACCAGGGCCAGGATCTAAAGCAGACACCATCATTGACAGGGATATTGGAGTTCCTGGCTCAGTGTTATGATCCAGATGTACATATATCAATTTGGAAAAACTAATTTCAAGAATGGTGGTAAATTTACCTACTGTGAGGAAAATAAAGTGTGTGCTGAACATGCAAAACTAGGAAGATGTAGGTGGAAAGAAAACTGTATGTATGCAAGTGTTGAAACTGTTACTGTATTGAAAAGCTTCCTATCTTGGGGACTGTGACAGACTAAAATGTTAATGGCCTGAAGTCACCCATTTGCAAAATCGGTGAGTGCTTTGCTGACAATGTGAAAGGAACAGCTCAGGTGCAGAAGGCCTGAGCACCAGAGGATGACAAGGACAAATCAGCCTTTGTTCAGCCAAGAAGCTGGGCTTGGAGCCAGATAAGGTAAGAGACCAATAAGAAGCAGATCCTGCGAGGTGAGATGGTGTTTTTTATCATGCCGATGTCCCGATGTCCACCCTTACACAGCTGGCCCAGGTGTGAAAACTGCCCCCAAAGAAGGCCCATTCACTTGTAGGCCTGAAGGTATTCATCCCTTCTGATGGGGCATAATTGACTCAACTGCTGACTGAGAGGCAGTTGTCATGTCACAGAAGGTGTCATAAACCATTAAAGATTCCCCCATGTGTCCCTAGACTCATTTCTGGGACCTTTCACCAGAGGGCTGTACATGATTCACAGTATTGAAACAGATCCACAGTATTGCATCAGGCAGTGTAAAAATTTCCCCACTCCAAGGAAATTATCTGGGTGTTCACACATAGCCTGTGTTATTGAATACCCTTTGTGTTTCATTGACTTCCCCCACCTCTGAGAGATCAAGACTGCAACCATCACTTCAATCAATGGACATCGAAATTGCAAAAGTCAAGTCTCCTTGCTGGATCTCCAGTGCTAGTATCTTTCTACACTTAACATTTTTCTTTCTCTTCCTTTCTCTTTCTTCTCCTACTTTCTTCTTTTTGAAATATATTGTAAGCCAGATTAAAAAATTCCAGTCAATGCCCTACTAAGTGCCTTATTTTGTCTGTATGTTGTTTTAAAATTTGCCAAGTACCTTATTATACCTTAATGTTATAAAATTTGCCAGTTGAATTTTGATATTGAACCTCTTGAGAATTTTGTTGTTTCTCTGGCGCACCGCTCAGAGCGAATTGAACCCTAAACCCACAGAGCAGACTGGAGCATAATAGGTACCATGCTATTGTAGGTTGGTTTGAGGGTTTTTTTTTCAATACCGATGATCTACCTGGACATTAGTGTGCACTCTTGGATTCTCCATAATTTTTCATTCACAGCTTAAGATTATGAATTTACTGCCCTTGTACTCAGCACTGATGAGGCTGTACCTCAAATCTTGTGTTCAGTTTTGAACCACTCAGTACAAGAAAAACACTGAGGTGCTGGAGTGTGTCTAGAGAAGGGCAATGAAGCTGGTGAAGGGTCTGGAGCAGAATTTTGATAAGGAGCAGCTGAGGGAGCTGGGGTTTAGCCTGGAAAAAAAAAGGCTCTGGGGAGACTATTGCTCTCTACAGCTACCTGAAAGGAGGTTGTAGTGAGGTGTGAGTTGGTCTCTTCTCACAAGTAACAAACACTAGGATGAGAAGAAATCTCCTCAAGTCGCACCAAAGGAGGTTTAGACTAAATATTAGAAAACATTTACACTGAAAGGGTGGTCAAGCACCGGAGCAGGTTGTCCAGTGAAGTGGTTGTCACCACCTATGGAAGTGTTCAAAAAACTCGTGGATGTGGCACTAGGGCATATGGTTTAGTGGTGAACATGGAAGTCCTGGGTTTAACAGTTGAACTCAATTTTAGAGGTCTTTTCCAATCTTAATGATTCTCAGACATGGCAAATAAGAAGTAAATGTGCAAAAGGAATGTTACCTTATCTTGTTCTACCTCTAGAAAAAAAAACAAATGGAAAAGTGTGAAAGCACCACTCTTTTGTGTTAATGAGATACAGGTCAAGGTATTTCACAACCAGCCCTACCAGACAGAACTTCGGAACAGAACTTAGGAACTTAGGACAGAACTTCAGTCAGGAATGCATAACTAAGCATATGTCAATGAAGTAAAGCAGTAGAATTGTTTACACTGTATGCTTGCTCTGTAAGCTATTCTTCTGGTGCTCCAAACAGGACTTCAGGACTGAATCCTTAAAAGTATACAGAGATACTAGATGATGTCTCAGCTTGTATCATTTACAAAATATAAAATGTGAAAAGGGAAAATGTTGCAAAGCAGTATTGACTTGATTTGCTGCCACACATTTCTACTTAGCAACTGCAGATATCATCACGGTCCTCTTCAATAAACAAACAAAACCCACTCTTAACAGTCCAGCTATGAGATATGCCCATCTCCTCCACTGATCAGTGGCATGTACCCAAACTTGTCTTTTTGAGAAAAAAAGGTAACCATCAGATTTCAAACCGAATTATCTTACTTTTATGTTTGACACATCTTCATCCTCATACATAGATCTCTTTGCTTGTCCTGCTGTCCATTAAACCTTGTATGTCTTAAAACTTTCCACTTTGTGTCTTCCTAAAATAATACTCTTTTAGCAACCTAAACAGTGTATGCCAGAACAGCACACTGTCATTACAAGAGACAAAACCCACATCAAAAATCAGTTTTCAAACTTGTGGCAAGACAGGACCCACCAATATAATATTCAAGCACAAACAAATAGATCCCAAACAAGATAAAAAACCATTAGATGGAAAAATACATGCAGTAAAGAATTAAGCAGTGATGTTCTAAGCTAGGAGCAGCAATTCATCTTTCCACTGTCAAGAGTCAAAGAAAGAGCATGGATAGTTACCATGCATTTTTAATGGATTTGCCCTACCATTTAGTGAGGACCAGATTTTTGGTAATGAAAAACACATCACAGTGCCTAGATGCAGTTCATACTTCTGTCAGCATCCTTTGCATTTCAAAAGTCACAGCAGAGCCTTCGGTATGGGAAACTTTTCAGAGATGTGCTTCAAGGCAAGAGCTGAAAGTAATACGATACATGGAAGCGTAATGCTAGAACAGTCCAGAATGAAAGGTAAATGCTTTCAGGGAAAGTAGTGAGAAGCAGGTTAAGTTGCAGAAAAAGTGAATGTATTCTGCTGTTTTATGTTGTGGCCCACTGAAGAACGTGACACAGTATGAATAAACACACATTGTGCCAAAAAGAAATTCTGTATGTCCAAAGACCTGTATGAAATACATGTGGCATCTTTGCTTATTTCATCTTCCATGTAAACATTAGTGTATGTGATACATACATGACATTGTAGATATCTACTACAACATACTAAAAATGTAAAATTTTCTATTGTGCTCTGCTTCTGTAAGCACAGATTGCAGAGTTTAGGTTGATTAGAAAAAAATTTGGAATTTAATAAGCCTATCTCTTGAATACAGCAACAATGCTTCCGGCCCCAAAATATTTCATTAAAATGAACCATTGTGCAATAATATATAACTATATCTGACACATCCTGTAAAACTATTGATAACTTTAGACCCACACTTCTTTTAGAAAGGTGAGAAATGAACTCTTAACAAAGAGGAAAAATACACAGTTCATATGTAAGTGAATTCTGTGCTTCTTTTCTGAAAACAAGAACAAACAATGCAATGAGCTAATTCATGCACGAGACAAAGAATGCTAATAGAATTTATTCATTAAAAAATTACAACAAAATTGTTTTTACAACTTTACCCGTTTCAAAAAAATAATTTTAAATGCCGCGATGGAGATTTTACTAGTCATATGTGGTTTACATAAATATTTTGAACACTCTTCTTTTTCTCCCACGCGTTTTTAATCATTATTGCTCTAAAGCCAACATTTAGTTTCTCAAAAGACCAAATTGAAACATTTTGATGGCTGAAGGTTGGCATATGTGATACAAGCTGTGCTTCATTCAAGTCCTCAGTAAGCTTGAGTACTTGTACTATTTTCATTATGCCAGTATCTACAGATGACAATAAAAATAAAAACAAACAAACAAACAAACACAAAGAAAACACCAAAACCCCACCAAGTCCTTCCCAAAAAGCAAAAATCCAAACTCAGGGTTTCCAGTGCTAAATAGTCTGCAGATATAAGGGAAAGAGGGACCAAAGGAGCTTACAATTCTAGTAAATGAAAACCACTTGTATTGATTTGCCCTACCTGGAATGTCAGTAAGGCTGTCTTACCACAGAGGTCAACAGAAATAGACACTATGGAAATATGACTAGGTCAGTAATGGAGTGCGGGGTATGCTTTGATTGAAAGGTTCTGCTGCTGACTGCAGGTTGGTGAATATCTGGCTTCAGAAAAGCACATAATGGAAACAATAAAAATTAAAGGAAGTAAAATGCAGTTTGCAGACACATCACAATTGCCCTGAGATGCAGATGTCACATATACTGTGAGATACAAGAATACTGATGGGACAATTAAATGAATGGAAAGAAAACATAAATTTCCCCTTTCCTGGTGTTTCATGCACTGCGTTCTCACTCAGATGAGTGATGCCACTCAAGCTGTTTAATAGAACCAGTGCTGCATAAACTCTGAACTGATTTAGATCTCGGATAGTTTTGGTCCAGACACAGCCTTAATCCATACAAACTGCACTACTGCAAACCTCTGCCTCGGATCTTTAGGCCAAGTGGCTTTACTTCCACCATTGTGGTCACCAAAATTTTCTTTCATTGCTCCATTAAGCCCTCAGTGTACACTCTTATGGATTAATTTATCTGTTTCCTGTGTGGCTTGCTTATTGCGGTTATTCCAACACTTCCTCTTCTCTATCCCGGGCTACCCTAAGTAATTAGCAGCTGATTATATATCAAAACAGGATTGGTTCTGACAGGAAAAAAAGATTAACACAGTTGTACTTTTTCTGGGAAGTGAACTATCACAAATCCTGAGCGTAATATCACAAATCTGCATATTCTACTATGCTAGAAACTTCTGAAATACTGAAATGCTTGATAATACAATTTATGTTCAAGCAACTCAGATAAATTAAGTTAAAAAGTGTAATATTGCCCTCAGAAACTAGAGGAATTCCAAAAAGTAGGCAATACATAGAGGAAACTAGTTATTCAAACTGCAGGTTCCTGTAAGGAAGTTCCTCTGAACCAACACAGATGTCTGTGAGCCAACTTATCAGACTTTGCAGTCAGAGAAACAAGCACTGTTTTGCATGGTTTGATTCACGCTAAAAAAACCTGCTAAAACAGATCAGACAGCAAGCATCTGAAAGAGACTTACTTACACCTAAGGACTCCTAAGGGCAACTGAGAGAGCCCAGAACAACTAACACTAATACAGCCATTGCAAATAGCCTGAGAGGAATTTGCTTGTGTGTTGCATGTGCTACTTGCTCCTGTATATGTGTTCTTGGATTACACCACATAGATGCTTCGTCCTCTGTCATTTAGGGATGCAAAAAGAACTATGTGCATGAAAATTTTGCAAAGGCCAAAACTGTTTCATTTGAATCAGTATATGCAAATCTCAGATCAAAAAACCTGTAAAACAGTAAGATTACAATTTCTGACAGTGTAGTCTAATCAAGCAGATAAATAAAGATGGTGAAGTCAATGATTTTCTCATATAATTAACCACTCAAAACCAGTGCTCACTGCAATTTGTGTACCTGCCTGCTCACCATAAAACTTGCACTGGAAATGCCAAAATGAAAAAACACTTCCTCCTTTTCCCCTCTCAAGCTCAGGATTTTACAGCTATAAAAAGGGAATTCACTTAGTGTGAAAGGATATCAATATAATGTGATGAATATTAATATAGCAGGACAAATATCAAGACTGCTTAGTTCCGCTGTCATTCTCAACAGCCACTCTCCTCAGGACTCTCTAACTGAGGAATGACAATACTGTCATTTAGCACTGCTATTGAAACTAAGACTGGCTATTAATAGCATGTAATTCAACTAACTTGAAATCCTTTAATCCCCATGCTGTTTTGATACATATATCCCCAAACACAGGAACACAATTGAAAACACTTTATCTAGCTGGCACACCTTCGGCAAGTGTGTTGTTGAATGGTGTCTTCTTAATAGAATCCCATAAAAGATTTAATTCACAAGGCCTTTAATAGGTGCCTAGGGAATCACAAAAAAGACTGATGTCTTTGCTTTTTAAAGTCGCTGAACATTTACCGAAAGTTAAGTATATGCCTAGAAACAATGAGCCAGACACCCAAAATGAGCATTTCACTGACTTAGGTAAGTGTTTTAGAACAATTTCTTGGTTTAAAACTACATTTTAGAGCAGCAAAAGAAAATCATATTCTTTTGAGGAACTTGCAAAAGATTAGTCTAATTTTTGTATTCTGTAAATAGACAATATATTTAATCTGTTTAAAATTAAACTCTGAAGATCAATCAGATAGGCTTTTGAAGGGCTCAGACACTGCAAGTACTTTAGCATTGTATTTGCAAGAGATACAGTCAGTTGTTTAGCCACACAGATATCATTTAGTCTATAAGTTAAACAAGCATTGATAAAGGATTTTTTTTATGAAAAGATGCTATCAGCAAAACAAACACAGTATTTTGTATAACTTCAAAGCTTATTTATAATGTGTTTAGAAATATTCAGTGGAAACAGGGAAATAATGTCTTGATTTTCTAAACTTTACAACATCTGCTTTTACTTACTTGCAGCATTGTAAAGTTCTCCAGATTTCAAATGGGTAACTTTTCTTTTGTCTGGTCCCAAATTTGAAAGTGTTCACATTATTTTTTTTACCCCACACAATTTTCCATTTTTTACTTAAGAATACAGTCATATGAACATCTCTACAGCCTCATACATCTCTCATACATCTACTACTGTGTAATAGTGGTACATACTAGTGGTACATAACATTCTGAATAAGCACATTAGAAATCTGCTAGAAATTACTCTTCCTGCAGAAAACATTATTTTCAATAAATGCATTTCTTTACATTGGCTTGCGAGTGACGACAACTTTCTACAATCAAAGGGCTTCTCCCCCTTAATGCTTTTTCTACCTATAAGAAAGGATTCAATCTAGCTTAAAAAATGCATCTTTATCACTTTTAATGGTTTACCATGACCTGTTTGAAGATGTACTATTATATATAGCTTTATTGATTCTCCTCCATCATGTAAAATTAAAGCTGTTGGTGATTTAGTGAGAAGTGATATCCACAGGCTTCAAGCATGCTATCACATACTATTTGATAAATACATAGTAACATAATAAGTAACTTCTTCTACCTGCTTGGAGGTAGACAAGCTACCCTGCTCACGAGTTACTTTTTAGCTGAACCGCGGGTAATAAGCTGGGTGCCTACTGTAGAACATTTGATGTGACCATGTACCTTGGTCTCCTGATCACCCAGATGAGGCTGATCAACTCTTGTATAGTCTGGCTCCCATCTGGCCTCATACTCAGGTTTCCTTCCCATCAATCAATTTCCTCTGGGGGAATAAAGGAGAAAGGAGCTGGTGGAAAGCTGGGTCTCAGCCCACTGTTGGGATACTTGGCTGCAGGGTGAAGCAGAAGGCTTAGTTTGTGCTTGAGTTTTGGTGCAACATGAGATGAGGTCAGCCGCAGACATGCCCAGATCCCAGAGGTTGAAAATGCTTCCAGGTCTACTAGCTTAAACATAGCTTCTGTGTGCCTGACATGCAAAACCAGTGAAGACAGAAAGATTTCCTGCTGAGTCCTTGAAAAAAAAAACCAAACAAAAGCATGTGTGCTCTGTGCTGTAAACAGCTACATAGCATTGATGCTTCTTTTTTAATTCCGTAACAATAAAGGCTTAGTTTTAAATACGACTTTCCTCTTAAAACTGTTATTTTTCATACCTATGTCAGAAAACCCAGTGAAACATAGGGTTTGTCAGTGGCAGCATGGTACGTGCAGAAATGTAGTCTTGGTAGTATTTCCTTACAGTAGAGTGGAGGTAGAACTAGTTGTCTAAGATCTGGCCATCTCAGGATGAATTATAGTATACTGAGTGATTTAACACCAAATTCAAATCTGCACCCCAGCATTCAAAGGTTTACTCACACACTGGATTCTTTTAATCTCAACCAAATCTATGATATATTTGGACCATTTTTAAACACACTTTTGCAAAAAATTGTTTTCCAGCTTTATTTTACAAGTATTTGCTTAACTACTGCCAAACAGTAGTTGATCTAGCAACATTTGTGCAAAGTTCTAGGCAGAATTTTCACATTTATATGTACCAATGCCTACGTTTAATATTTTTGGTGCATGGTATACCAGATTACCATGGTAGTAACTTACCTGAACACCAAAAAATTTAAAGGGAAAGTCTCTGACATGGGATCACCGGCACAATGATTTGAGAGCTGTGTTCACACAGCAATTTACAGTCAGATCCTCAAGAAGCATTTTAGAGGGATAATCACTTTTGGATCCTGTTACCTTCAATGATTGTCAGGGGAGCCTTTGACATTGGTTAAGGAAGCTATGGACAAGGAAATAAAAAAATTAGATTCTCAGAAATGTTTCATACTTTCTGCCCAAGAAATCTGACAACACACACTAGAATCTAGAGTTTGGTTTATTACAGGCTGCATAAGCAGATGTCTGCTGCCTTCTCTATATGTGATGTTTTAAGATCCCCTATTGTCCACCTATCTATGGACTTTGGATGTGTTTGTAACTCATGTAACAAATAATATCCTTTTTTATCTTTTGCAGGATGTCAAAATACTCAGGAAACTTCTTAAAGCAGAGAAAACAGCTCATTGACAGAAATAGCCATTTTGGGCATCTTCCACTTTCTATATCATAGGTGTTGCCAGAAACAGCACTGATTCTCCAGTTTTAACTGACTCAACACAGGACATATTGATTAGCCAGGACAATGGTGACCTTTAAAAACTTACCCCTCTGATATTATTAATCAGCCTTCTTGTTCCTCAAGTAAGTTACAGGTGTGAACTTACACAAACAGGAATGTAACTCAAAAGGCTTAAGCAATGGAGATAACTTGGGGTTTCAGGAACATAAATTATCGAGTTCTATGCTTAAGTGAGACTGATGGGCACATCTCAAAACTCTTAATGCTTCAACTTACGATGAGGCCTCCTTGTGTCATGTGTTGCTGGGGGGCATGGCGCCTGGAGCTGTCACTGAAGATTCCTGTACCACAACCTCAGCTGACCATTGCAAAAAGTCCAGCTCCATTTTTCGCCACCTGCCCACATGAACCACTCTCCACATTGGTCCATGCAGAGAAGAGTGAGGAAGGTGGGAGCTGAAGAAAATTTAGCATCCAGCAGAACAGTGTAGACAGAAGCAGAAGGTAAGAAATAGGAGGTAGACAGTAAGATGTAGAACACAGCTTATCTCAACTTTGAAAAACTGTTAGTTCATTAAAGGATAGAACAGTAAACCATAAGAAATTTCTCTACCAGACAACCTGTGGAATATACCTTTCAAAGACCTCATGATCTTTGTGATGGACCTTGAAAAATGCTTTAGGGTAGAAACAGACCAGTTTTCCAACTGTATGGTCCCCCTAAAACTTTCTTTCTCTCCCATCTATCCCCAATGTCCTATTCTAACTGGCTGTATAAATGCTAAAACAGATGGAGCAGAACAGCAGCTGAACTAGCAAGAGAAGTCAGAAAGTCTAACTTGCAGTCCTCTGAATTTATTATTAGACCAACCTCCATAGTCAAATAAGCCATGCAAGTGAACGTGAACAAACTGTCGTCTTCATCATTTAGTTGTTCACTGTGTTTCAGGAACAGGATGCCTGATGACTACTGTCACCAAGTACTTGTGGCTGGTCAAGTTCAATGATGTTACATGATGTCAAGTTCAATGATGTTCTTTTGGGAAAATAAAATTCCCTGCATAATAAAAACTTTTTTATTTTCTATTACTCCACTTATTTGTTGGTAAAAAACAAAGCTCAGCTTTTTAGTCCGAACAAGCATGGAATAAGCAACTGGCAGTTTATTTTCCATGCATGAGTCTGATGATTCTATAAACTCTGCTTCTCTTATACGGGCATCACAACCACAGCAACACTAGTAATTCAAACTCAGGATTGTATTTGAGGCTTCTCTCAGGCTAAATTCAAGAGCTTAAATAATGAGCACACATTATTTTGCCAAATCTGTTACTCCCTATTCCCTACCAGCCCTAGGCAAGGGTAAAATACAGACTTAATTTTTAAAATGAAACAAACAAAATATTTGGTCACTTAGTTGCAGTTTCTTCTGGCATTGGTATCTTGTGGGTACTGTATCAATCCATGAAAAATAAATAAAGGAGCTGAACTTCTTGAACACTGCCAGTGAACTTTTTTCCAGGTCAGTGAGATTAATAGGCCCTTTAATTTACAAATTCATAAGAATAGGATTAAATTTGTTTAATATATTCTCTACATACTCGTTGAAATCTTACTACTAGAAATAGAAATTAGTTCCTCATGACTGAAAGGGTCAAGATTAGCTGTAATTAACAGAAAAGTCACATTCAAACAGACTTCAGACAGGAACAGCTAATTACAGCAACTAGAACATACAAGCAAAAGAGCTGCGAGCTTGCAAACCCATGAAAAAATGCCTGGCCTACAGCATGTCAGATGGTCCACAGAATCCATTCATGCAAGTTAAAAACATGCACAAGTAATTTACAGGACTGGGAACAAATAAATCAATCATTTTATTTTGAGATCAACTCAAATAAATTTCAGATTCTTTACAACTGTCTTTCACTGCAGAAAAGATGGACTCATGTCCTGTTACTCTGTCAATTGTCTACATCAAATCTTCAGACTCAAGCGATATAAAATTACAAGAGTCAATGTTATATTTATTCTACATTTACTATGCCTTGTAAGAAATATGTTACACAGTATATCTGTGCATCAACTGAAAACAGGAAAACAAGTCAGGAGTTCACAAAAAAAAAAGTTTGTCTTTTCTGTTTTTTTTCCTAAGGGTGGCAAGCACAAGATCTACAGTGCCTTAGTAAAACATCAAGGCAGTAAACAATGGAAACGTAAAAGAAAAAAGTAGGAAGTTCTCTAACAAATTTTCTTCTGCAATGTGAACCCAGAGGAAGAATTTAACCTGCTGAACATTCCAATTATTTCCTCATGCTAAGAGAAGCATTGCTCAGTGCAGCAAGCTGTAGTTCTTTGGGCAGCTATTTGTAGAGAAAATGTTTTATAAAAAGAACCTTCGAAGTGACAATGTCAGCACGCACAACTTCCATTCCTTTTGTAAGCTTTTCTAAATGTCAAATCAAAACTTGGCATTGCGATCAAATACACTGGTAACCATAGTTTTATTATAACTGCCTTATAAATCATGTTATAGCTAATTAATCTAATTAACAGTCTATGTCCCAGATACATTACAGGAAAAGACCAAATCAATCCAGCCTTGAAGAAACCACTAATACGTCTCAGACACCAATCCTGGGTTTGCTGAACATTCATTGAATATTGACCTGCTGTGAAAATATTACTATACCTGCTGCTTTTATGAGACTGGATTTTGCTTGACTCTTTTTCCCCTTAAAAAAAATTTAGGAACACAGAAGTCAATGCTATAAACTAAAGATATTTTGCTAGTGGCTCAGCATTTCAAAGATAATTAACTGATCTGAAATTCTTGTAGGTTTTAAGATTCACAGGTTGAAAAATTAGTATTGTTCTGCTATGTATCTTTTTCATCTGTCAAAATTAAAACACAGGTACACAAATAAAACCACACTAAACCCCTTGAAACTTGGGCTGAAAAGTATTGCATTTGCAGAAGGTAAATAAGGAGCATGTTGAGGCAGAGCAGAGTTTCTAATGAGTTAATATAAAAAAACCTCATGCAAAAGCAATCCGCATCAAAGCTAGCAGGCAGTACCCTGACAGTCATCCATCAAACCAAAAGTCCCCTTAATAAATGCCAATTATAGGGCAAATATGCACAAATGCGGATAGCATAAGCCATGGGATCATTTCCTTCCAAGAAAATTAGTGACCGACAAAACACCCATGCAGCCTGCCCTACAGCAACACTCACTCCTGACCGGAATACTAACTACTATTATTATTTCACTCCTTTTTATTTTATTTTGTACTTTTGCAAAAATTCAGAGCCACACAGAATTTTGTTTTGGGTTATACAAATTCCTTCACAATTTGTATAGAAGTCTAACATAACTTTTTAAAAGCCATGACATGCCTATAATGTATACAGAGTCTCTGACTTCCGCCGTAAGCGAGCCTTTTTCCTAACTTAATCATACTCAAATTTCACCCCTTTTAAAGATCCTGATTCAAAAATGTTCACTCATTCTCCACAGTCCACAAATTTATACCATCTCTTCCTGTGGTATTATATGTGCATAAATTAAAAAAGAATGGTCTTGTATAAGGACTGAAAAGAGAACATTCCAAGTCCCCACCCCCCAAATCTAACTTCAATTTATCAAGGAAAATGTCTCATACAAAATATACATTCTTATAAAATTATTGTTTTGTGTATGGATAGGATGTTTTGAATTTGAGCAGAATTATGTTTCCCATACCTAAAAACAATGAGTTGTACAGCATGCCGAAGTCAAACGAACAATATTAAAAGCTTCTCTCTTGTTACATTTGCCATACTTCTGATTCATTTTGGCCCCTTTTGCTAACACCTTCTGCATATCACAACTGACCAATGTTTTTTTTCTCCCAAGAGAAGATTTTTTTTAGATTTATTGTATCTGATTTACAGTATACCGAAAAATAGCACATTTGTCATATGGAACATCATAGGTCCATACTTTGGGGTAACAGTTGAGGTTGAAGTTAAAAACATTATGCTAATAAGACAAAGCAGCTTTGCAAGAAATACCTGATACTAGTATCACGACAAAGAGAATTAAGTTCTCATCTAAAAGCACTACATTTGCTATATTCATAGAAATGGACTAGAAAAATACTACATTAGTCTTAGTTTGATGTCTTATTTAATTGACCTCTGAAGTGACATCTTCCATCACACAGACTGGCCCATGCTATACCCATTTATTTCCATCTTACCTAAAATTATGATGAATGGTTTGAGCTCCACTCAATTATTGAAAATGTGCAAAGAAACAGAAACAATGAAACTGGCAAAGTGCTCTGCATTCTTAGGAACAATTTAGGCTAATTAGCATCAACTTCTCCCCCATTCATCATACCCCTTTAGAAATATAAACAAACTGTCAGCTCTAACCTAACAAACAGATCACTGAGCTACTTAGCACAAATTATTCTTACATGAAAAGCTCCTTCTCAGGCAATATTCTCCTCTAGGGCATCTGGGAAGTTGAGCTATTAAAATTGAAGACATATGTTTCAGTCAAACTTAACTCCCAGATTGTACTGATGGCTGTTGTGACAGTTTTCCATCAGCATGCTGCTGCTGGCAAAGTACTACATATTTTAAACAAAGCAATGCAACAATAGACTTCAATGATGCATGTTCATTTAGTATAATATCAATACCACCCAATTAGCACCCTACACCTAGAAGGGGAGCTACTTAAAATTATTGCTTAGGTACAATTTGAATCTCAGATTTCATTTGAGGTTTCTTTTAGAATTACAAATTCTCAATGTTCCTGCGAGCTTGCAGAAAGCAGCAGCTATATCACTGTCAGCTATGACAATAGTTTAAATCAAGCTGCAGAGGCAATGCTCTGAAGAGGCCATACGGGGAGCACTGCTGTCACTCCTGGATTCTAACTCAAACTTCTCCATAGATACCACAAATAAAAGGACAGCTCTAAGCTAAAGGAAAACAGGAAGATTTCCAGAGCTGAATACTTCCTGGACACTGCAATCCATGTGCTACTTTGAAAGCCAAAATGATAATGAAATACTTTCTTCCCTTTCTCCGAAATAGAGGAACTAAATTTGTCCCCTGCTTTACACCTAATTAAGAGGTTTTTGTGCTAAAGCTAACTTTTTCATCACTTCATTAAAATAGTCAACTCTCTGGTAAAAGGAAGAAATAAAAGCAGGCCTGAAGTTCCTTGTCTTCACTTGTATTTGAGATTTTGTGCATACAAAAGAATAAGGCTTTTTCAGTTAGAACTGCAAAATTGTAGAATACCTTCTACTATTTTTTAGAACAAATATAATTTGGAAACTCTAAAGATATCAGAAATAATCAGTTTTGAGAAAGTATTTCATCAGTTGGATTTTTGTTTTCAATCTATAAGAAAATTTCTACTTGATGCCTTGGTTCCCTTTAAACAGCAAAATATACAATTACAAACTGTTAATTGAGAGATTAAGACTTTCTCATCCTTTCTCCTTCGATTTGCTATCTTTTCTCTGCTTTGCTATTTCATCTGGGTCTAAATTTGTCTTGCCAGAAACACTCGTAGTACATGTCATAGCTTGCCCTTTTTTCCCCACCTCTTTCTTCTGAGGAACCAGCATCAGTTTTGTTACCTGTTAGCGCAGAAACACATAGCCTGAATTTAATTTTGTTTCATCTTTGGGTGAGAGAAGGAAGGAGGATCACCCTTTAACTTCCTGAGCTGGCCCTCCCTGCTGCTTCCACACACAATTGCTTTTTGCCTTTGGATACAGCATCTCCAGGGCCTGGAAGTATATAATATGGATAAAAGCCAGAACAATTATATAAGTTCCCCAACAATTTCATGATGATACATTTTTTACCAGAGACAAATATACACTTTCTGAATGAATACAGATTAAGTGCGTATGCCTTCTTGCTTCTGAAAAGAATCTTGCATTACTATCAGCCACCTCAAAAAGTATTCTATACATTAATGCTGACCAGAAAGACTGATCCTAGAAGTGTTATGCAAACAGATTGGCGAGACTTAAAAATGAACACACAGACAATGGTTCTTGCCCATCTTCTTCACAATGATTTCACACCTGTGGGCTTGATTCATCCAGAGAATTGGTGATGTACTTCACATTTATCAAGAGAGAATGAAGAGAGGTTTTACAGTGAACAGACTAAAAACCTGTTTCTGACATAATGAACATGAACTGATATTTCACAGTAACAAATAAGATTTTAGGCAAGACAGAAACAACTGAGACTGAAGGAAAGAGATTTAAGTCACATAGCACAGAAACAATACATAAACTCATGTTTGTAGATTAGACTGCTTAAAAGCTAACTTCAGATGCAAGAAGAAACAGAATTAAAAAAAAAAATCATGAGAATCTCAGAGGGCTGAAGTGAAAGAAATTAAAAATACCAGCATTTGTTCACACTAGAAGACAAAAAAAAAAAAAAAAAGCCAGAGAAAAATCCGAAGGGTGATCTCACACAAACCAGGGATTAAGGATAAGGGTAAATTCCGACAAAACTAGAGGCATGGTGTACTGTTTTAGCAACTTCAGCAGGAACAGTTGGGCTAGAGCTAACCACCAACAGAAGTACCTCAATCTCATCAAATATATCGACCAAAGAAAGTGCTTATAAATTAAAACTGACCTCTAACTTACAGCACAGAAATATATGATTTTAGGATTGTACTCAGCTCCTATACCTTTCTGGTATTATTTGCAACATGCATTTCAAGTAAACATGAATGACTTGGCTCTAGAAAAAGGGGCATGAAATTAGATTCAAAGGGACAGAGCAGCACTGAACACTTCTTGGGTATTAGAATAGGAACTGGAGATACACTACAGTCCCAGCAAGGGTACCTACAAGACCCAGTAGTTTCCCCTGAGTTATGAAAAAGGATTTTCCTAATTTGTTTGTTTGGGTTTTTTTGGGGTTTTTTTGGTTTGTTTTTTTTTTTTTTGGGGGGAGGGGGTTGGTTGGTCAGTTGTTTTGGTACAGAACAGTCTCAAAGGGGTCAACCACCAGGTCTTTTTGCTGCATTACTGAAAAGAACACATGGGATATAGGTATGCTACCTAAATATGGAGTTGCATATTTCAGTATGCTTATTTTTTCTTGGTTCAGCCATTCAAAAAGACATTTTCCATATATGCATCTAAAGAGCATCTAACACACATGAATACACAGATTTCATCTCAGTTTCACTTGCTGTCTCAACAGCTACAAAACTAAGCTATATGCATGTGAACATGGCTGCCTTAGAGACAAATAAAATTCATATTAATCCACATCTGGGGAAATTATTTCCGAACTGGCATTAGACTTTGACTGAGCTATGCTGAAAGCTAGAGAAAGCTGCACACCGTATTTTTACCATTAGGTTATATAGGCATTATGTGCAACATTCAAGGGCTAGTTTACTATTTACACTACATTGCTCTCATATGGCTGTTATTTAATTATTTTTTCTTACATTTTCAAGTGTTTTCTGTTGGTTCAGAGATGTTTGTTTCCTGGTTGCAGTGTCTTTTTAAGGCACGGCATCAAGTAATAGAAGCAGACAGGAAATAAGGGTTGTTGCTCTCCAGAGGATGATTAAGCAAGTCGGCACAAATTCCCTGAAGTACCCACAAACAGGCTCTTATGTAACAACATATGTTTTCAAAAATATTTTCTCTGAGCAGTGAAATCTTCATGGGAAAAATATAAGTTAGGTTTATAATAAACACTGTGGAGCATGAAATAACTACAAAATGTAGCGCTATAAATGAAGTAAATTATTGGATACCAAAAATCCTGCAGGAAATTATACTCATTTACATTTCTCAAAATTAATCTTGGTCAGTAAAGTACTCAGGTCCTGCAGTGTCTTGCTTTTCCAAAGCAAGCATATTCCATGTTCCTTAGAACATCACCTATAATGCTCTGGGACAGGTCCAGATGATAGTTTTAAAGCAAGTACTCCAGATGACTTCAGTAGACTGTTTCTGTAAAGAAAGCAGGATCCATTCCTTTCCTCTCTCTTATGCGCAGGGCAGAATTTCTTTTAACTTGAGAAGTTTTTTAAAAAATTCCTTAACATTTACTTTGCATTAGAGCCCCCCAGTACATACCTTCATTAGGTTATTCATTTTAGCTGTGGATTGGTTAAAGCCATTCAGTTTTACATACTCCTTATTCTTTGAAAAATATACACACATTATAAAACACTAGAATTTTTTTGTGTTCTCTTTAATTTTAAAGAAATTGAAACATTTTATTACAAGAATTTTAGGCTTATAGAAGTGGTTATTTACATTCACATGAGAAAAATATTTGAAATATTTGACTAGCTAGCATTACACAGACTACTATATAGTTTGTTTTTCCTAACAATAAATAAAAATTTTGGGACGTGAACATCAAAAAAGTTAACAAACAAACACAGCATAATGTATGAAGTTGTAATTATAATTGTTAGTAACTATAAGTTACGTACAATTTCACTGCCCATTTACAAAGATTTGATATTGCAAAGGTAGAAAAGCCAGGGCAACCAGAGAAAGCAAAGTTAACTACGCTCTCACAAATCAGAAGCTCAAGGTGTATTCCAGCAGAACATCTAGTATGCTCTGAAGTAGCAGTAAGACTGATTCCTATGAACCATACTATGCATTTTAGTTTCACACTATACGCACAAAAGCATTTTCTGTAGTAAACACATTGCTTAGATGCACAAAATCACGCACAGCTTATCTTGTTATTTCTGCAACTTAACTTTCACATGAAAAAAATCTAGTCACAAAAGGAATGAATGTTCTGAACTTTTTCTCTGATATTGCTGCCATATACTGATTGTTCAAGCTTATTTTCACCTTTTGACCCAAGACTTGAAAGAGCCATATAACACTGGTACTCCCAAACAAAGTAGTTGTTTTTACCTTCGCAAAACCTACATGGTCCCCTCTGAGAAGCTCACTGTCTCACACTGGCACTGAAGTGAAAAAATAGAGTTAAAATCCAATGGCAATTTGCCATCATCTCATGCCCATATGCTCTATTTTTTTCAGTATTCAAATATCTTGAATAAATATACTTTTACCAATTTACTATTACTGCATAGCTGGTGCTTTGTTGTATTGGTGCACACCTATGCCTGCATGGTTAAGAGTGAGAATTCATTTTATGGGGTAGCTTAGTCATAGAAACTGAACTAGAAGCGACCTAACAGGTCATTTTTCTGGTCAAACAGGATCATTCTAGTCTAGTCTAGTCTAGTCAATTTGTAATGAGCTGTTAAAGGAGCCAGGTGATAAAGATTTTTCACCACTTCCTTCTTTCACAGCTTGTTGATCTCGCTGCTTGAAAGTGATGCCAATAGACAATTCTTTTGAGCATGGTGTTTCTTTTTCAACTCCTCTTTCTACACAAGTGTTATTTTCACTCCACAACCAAGTATTATTCATCACCAAAAAATGGCCAAAACAGGAGCAGGGAGGATTATCACAACAGATACTAAGGTACTATAGTATATCTATTTCACTCTACTTTAAAAATTTGAGGAAAGAAAAAAAGTAAAGTAAACCTTTGACTCACAAGAGCGGAAGCCAGCTATTGCTATATCACACTGTTTCGGGTATGGTTTTGATCTCAGGTCTTACTCTTAAGTGATTTCAAGAAGGTTACACAGTGAAACTCTTAAGTGAGAAATGGAATGAACAAGCTGCAATTATATGGATCTGAGCTGCTCCTAATCATGAGATGAGTCCACAAAGGCAGGAATTATATCTTCAAAATATATATAAAGAAGTAATTGTATTCTAGCATCTTTAAATATGAGAAAGGAAAAGAAAACAGGAGGTAGGACAGGCCTAGTGAGGAAAACTGAGGAGACAACTGCTACTGAGTTTAAAAAAAAGCTTCAAATATATATAAATGCTGGAACACAAAAACAATGCCAACCCTTTGTCTAAAGGTATGGTAAGAGAGACTGCCTGCTTCATTCAGTTGCACACAAGTTTGCTATGCTTCCTTAATATACATCTTTTCCAAGAAAGGTAATCAAAAAGGTATCATAAAATAGATAATCTAAGTTATTTCCCATCATCTCTTAGATCTGGCTTAGTATAGCCCTTAATACATTATTCAGAATAAATATTTTAAAAAAAAACCTAAACAATTTTTTTCTCTCTTAAGCCTAATGAGGCTGAAAATCTATTCCTTCCAGGTTGCATGAGCCTCTGAAGACAACAGATTGGGAGCATTGTAGTTAACAGAAGCATAAGGAAAATCCAAAAGGCTGCCAAAGCATTCCTGCTCTTTGGTCAGGAACTGCAGACCTGCCAAAAGCAGGGGTCAGGAACAGAGAACTGACAACTTGTACAAATGCTTTCCAGACTATGAGAGTCCCGATTCTCAGGGTATTTGAGCTCCCCAACTGGACCTACATAACCTGAAAAAGCTTCTTTCATTTTTTGTTTTTTCTTTCTTTTTTTTTCTCTTTTTTAAAAAGCCATGCGTGGGGAGGCAAGCCCTAGGCTAGCCTCCAGACTAAAAATCACTTATTTGCCTTTTAAAAAGGAAACCTGTAGCTTGGTGGGAGCAGAGAAGATGGGATCAGGCTAAAGCCTATTTACAAATTCATCCCAGCTGATAGATGCTCTTTGAACAAAAGAAAATTCTGCTTATGTGTTAAAGGGCTATCTAATGGACATGAAAGTACATGGGGGTCTTTGTACCAGCTTCACCAAAGTGCTGCATCAAACCAAACTGTCAAACGATTGAAGGACTGTTGTTCCTAAAATTTCAGATCCTATATTAGCACCAAAGGACTCTCTCAACTTCATCTATCCAAAGGAAGAGCCTGAATAAATCTACAGTTTTTGCTTCTAAGCCGGTAAACTGGCTATTAACAGATCTTCACATGCACGTGATTGTTCATTTAAGGGGTAACTGAATCACTTCAGGGAGTGAATGATGATTTAAAAATTGGTTGATTGAATAATATTGGTTAAAAAGCATAGTTACCTAGGAACTTTAGGCATTTTTGGCACTAAGCATCAGCCAAAGGAAGATACTGAAATTTGTGTTTTCAGATTAAGTTAACTGATTTATGAAGTAGTCAAGATGAGTGCTTTGAGTCTAAACCTATAAAGAACATGCTAAGAAATGCTGTATCCAATTGTACCTACATTAAATTCTCTGCTTCATTGTGCAACAGATTATATATAACATACATAACCCTACATAACAGAGGGTTATGTAGGGTTACACAGGATTCCTAAATAGCTTGATTCACCAACCAGAGTGAATACCACGGAGGTTCCTCAAAAGAGACAAAGACCAGAGGAATCAACTGAAGAGTGGCACTATATCATGCCAAGGAAAAGGGACAGACTCCCCCTTCAGTATCAGGCACCCTTATTCTCAGCAGGTGTATGGCATCTCTTTTTGCTGGTATTTTCAATGTGCAGCCTCATCCTGGAGTTAGATGCATTATCATTTGTCTGTCTTTTGAAAAACAGCAGTGACATTGGTTATACCCATAAGCCAAAAGGTAAACAAGTCAACAGGTTACAGAATGATAACATCAAAGCATAAGAAACTGATTCCTTTTCTGCCTCTACCAAAATACATTTAAACCTGCCTTTATCATCTAAAGGAGACTGCCCTAAATCCTAAGCTACAACAAAATGACTGTAAGAGGTAAGTTTATTAATTCCCTTCTGTCCAAGCCAGTCCATTTGGCATAATAAACATCCACTTGATCAAACTACACTATGGTCTGGTGGAAGAGGCAAACGAATGGAACTCCAGATTATAGCCTCAGCTCTGAGGAAACATTTCACACTTAAATTCACAGAACCACAGAATATGCTGAGTTGGAAGGGATCCATAAGGATCATTGAGTCCAACTCCAGGTCCTGCACAGGAGCATCCCCAACAGTCACATCATGTGCCCAAGAGTATCGTCCAAATGCTCCTTGAACTCTGTTGGGCTTGGTGCCATGACCCCATTCACTATTACCCTCTGTGCTCGACTTTTGAGCCAGTTGTTCACCCACCACCAAGGACAGCACTACTTGTGCTCCTGATCTTTCTACCAACCATCCCAGGGCCCTGAAGTCTCTTTTGATTGCTCTTGGACTTCTCTTTGTTATTTTGTTGCTGCCAGTTTGAACAACCAATAGTGAATAGTAATCAGAGGGCCTTACTAGTCTGGAGAGTTTTCCAATCATGTCCCTTATCCGAGCCTCTGGAAGACAGAAGACTTCCCTGTGAGCTGAGTCTGGCCTGCCTATAGGGCCTTTGATTCCCCTTGGAAGGGAGTCTCCTATTACAACTCCCCTTTCTGAAACCTTTCTCCTTGCTCCATGGTTATGCTTAGCTTAACAAGCAAAATGTCTTCCTCAGCTCTTATATATTCCAAGCAAAGATGTTTCACACAGAAGGTGGAGAGAATGAGCTGTTTCCTGCAACAACGGAAAGTGAGCACTATACTATGCCAATACATGAAGAAGGTAAGCCTGAGTTTTCTCAGGCAGAGCATGAGCTGAACCCAAGACTCTCACATCACAGTCAAGTTATCTAGCACTGGAAAGCTAGAGAAAGGAGATAAAGGTCAAAAACATGGCTAACTATCTTTCGTCCCACAATGGTTTATACAAAACCTGGTCTTACAAAGCTGCTCTAAACACATCTGCTGAATGAAGCCCTGCAGAGAAGATGAAAGACACCTGCCTACACTATTAACCCTAATACAGTTTGGACATGAATAAATCTACAGACTGAACATTTATGCTTAGTAAATCCAGTTATTGAAAACTGAGCCCGTTCAAAGGAAAATGGAAAGAACTTTTCAGAATCCAAAAATCTGGCATCCAAGTCTACAGCAACAACTTAAAATTAAATCCTAAAAGACTATAGCCCTTAGACTCTGTTTCAAGATTATATCTAGTATTTCAGCTAAACAGTTCTGTTTTGTTTTTAAATGTATGTACATATATCACATCCAGTCAGGTAAGTGTTAAAAGAAACAGAGGGAAAACAATAGGAGGTTAGAGTATGCAATGCAATAAGAATGTTTAGCATGTCCTGACACTCCAACATCCCCCATGCCCCCCTTCAGGCATCTAATTGTTTGCTTTTCCTCCTACATACAATAATGAACTGAACTACAATCAAAGTGTGATGACAAATGGTCCCAGGGTTTGCATTCTTCAGAATATATTGGCATTTGTAAACTAAAAAAGAAAGATAGATGTAATCAACCGCCTTCTTACAAGAGAAGGATCTGGAAGAATATGTTGGCAAAATCTTCAAACCACATTAAGCACTTATTTGAAAGTATGTTTGAAAGGAAGAAAGCAATGCATCTAATACCAGTTTATTTGTGTAACAACAACTAGAAACTGAACTTGCTAGACATATTTTGAAAGATGGAAACAATTAAAATGCATTAGTGATCTAAACAGGCACTGTATTTTAAAAGAAAAGAACTTTAAACAATGTAGGTTACACATATCCACATTTTGTTGACTAATCCTCACCTTCCCTAGATCTCCTAATATTCATTACTTTTATTACATGACACTGCATCTGTCCTCACAGAAATTCACAAGAGCTAAACCTGTATGAATACATTTGCCTCTGGAAAAAGAGTGATACCGTCTCATGAGAAAAACCCCATCAGCTGCAGGATGGGAATTGTTCTGCCTCCAACATTAAAAACTTGGAGCCTTCTATTCAAAGAACCTACATACTGCTCCGAATACAGAGTGGCCAGGCCGCATCTTACCATGTAACCACTATATAGTCAGCTCATTTCACTTTTAAATAGAAGTGGATAAAGTACAGTGAGAGGACACATTACTCACACCTTCCTCTTTGTTAGTAATATCTTGACTCAGAGGGGAAAGGACATGCTATGGGACTTGCCTTAGCAGGGAAATGAGTAATCAAATATTTTTTAAAATAAAGTACTTTTAATTATTTAATATTTAAGTTCAAATAACTCTTAAATTAGGGATTAACATAACCTGTACTTTTGGCAGTCATCTTTGAAATGCAGTACTTTGGATTTCTGGAAACTGATAATTCCTCGTTAAAAACAAGATCAAGTAATTCCAAAACTCAAATATGAACTGTTAAAAATAGAAACATCTCACTTTTGCTCACTTTTGACCTGCTGCAGTCTTACCATGCCATCACAGAAACATGCTGAAGTTTCACAAAATGCTGCCATATCTTAATAACGTACTTCCTCTCCTTTTTTTTCGTGCTTTAACAAGCAGCAAAATTGTTAGTATTTATAAGCAGCATCATTAGCATAACATTAGCACATAATGAAACAAACAGTTTGTGCGCACAAGATACCATTTCTAATCTTCTGAAAGCAGACATGGTTACTGTTGCATTTAGTCTTGAGGCTTTTATGTGCAGCAGAAACTTGGCTATAGAGAAGGATGATTCAAAGTTGGAGATTTCCTGATTGATTTTTCATCTGTTTTACATGAGGCATGATTCCAATTACTACCTTTGGTGCGAAAATACTTTTAAATACATATATAAATGTTTTAAGAGGTTAATTAATAATTAACAAACAAAACCAAGGGTGCAATCAGTGCATATCAATCACTAATTTAGAGACGCAGGGAAAAAAAAAAAGATCTATGTATCAAAATTTTCAAATAAGGTACAATATTTGCAGTTAATATACAAGAATTTAAGACACCAAACAAAAAATACAGGTAATGCTTTCCTAGTACTAGAGTACTTGAGTTTTAGGAAAAAAATTATGTTAATTACCCCATGAAACAGCTCCATTGTTCATTAAAAAAAAGCTTAACATGTAAAACACTAAATTAAAAGAATAATATTCTACTTGATAGCTCTAAAAATCACCATTGATATAGCAAATTTGAAAGTAAAAGAAAGTAGCTATATATTAGATATTAGGTAAAAACTCTTTACTGTGAGAGTGGTGAGGCTCTGGAACAGGTTGTCCAGAGAAGTTTTAGCTGGCTCATCTCTGGAAGTGTTTAAGGCCAAGGTGGATGGGGGTCTGAGCAACCTGGTCTAGTGGAAAGTGTCCCTGCCCATGGCAGGGAGTTTGGAACGAGATAATCTTTAAGGTCCCTTCGAACCCAAACCTTTCTACGATTCCATGGTTTCAAACACACACAAACAGTACCATCACACTATATCCTATCATATTTACATTGCAGTACTGGTCTGGAGACAGTTTTCAGGAAATCCCTGCTTAAGAAGAAGAGAAAATAAAAGTAGTGAAATAGGACTTCAACAGGCAACGGAGAATTGGGACAAGAAAATATGAATGTCAGCTTTTAAATATTGATTTAAGTAACAAATATCAGATAGCTCTGCAGTTGTAAATACTATTTCAGCCACTAGAGAAACAAGTAGACAGTATACACAGAACACAAATGTATCATACTTGGCACCTCTTTCCACCCCGTTTCACGTATTTTTCTGATGGCTATTCAAACACTTTAAGTATCAATGTCATCACTTGTAATATAAAACAAGTAAGTTCTGGGAGTAAATAGCACACACTTATTAAGGATTATGCTCTTAAAACTACCATTGTTGATGTGAGTTTCAATATGAATGAAAAACGAGAATGCATACACCACTAATACATAGTATATTATTCTTTCATACTATATATGCTTTCATATTTCCCAAAATATTTTTACCTACTCATGATTTAAAAGGTGTTCAAAGTTACAGAGTTGCCACTGAATTCTACTAATAACTGTGTGAGCCACTAGGATGTGTATATATATATATAGATACACATTCTTGCTCAGAGTTGTAAAAAACCATCCAACTGTAAAAGTGTTACTGGAGAGCGGGGAAAAACTTAGGGAAAACTAGAGGATTAAAAGTTAAATCACGTCACAATAATAAAGGTATGTCACCTGCAAGGTTTTGCTAGTAAAAGATTCAAGACATATTTGCTTATACAGTAACATCATAGTATGAAAACAAGAAAGCCAAGCCACAAGTAGTCAGTGGCAGTCAGACTTCAAACTTCAGTGTGCAAGTAGATGCTGTGCAAGGTAACGGTATTGAGTGGGCACTGAATCCACAGGTGCAGGACCACCAAGGTCAGCATCTGGCTGCTTTCCAAACACAAGGCTAAAGTTCCAGGTGTTCCAAGGCACTGTCCTGGCTCCACCAAGAATAGATTTACACTATAGGTAGTACTGGCTCTTTTTTGAAGCCAGGGAATTTGTGCTCAGACACCTATAATACTAGCGACAATGTTTGAAAGTTTCTATGTGTTTATAAAATTTCCATAATTATTGTGAAGGCCTGTTACTTCCAGATTATGAATGGCTCAAAAGACAATTTTCTTCCATTTTGATCTAGAACTAACACAAATTTTATGAGAAAAAGTTATTCTTAATTTAAATATTGTTCAATCAAGTGTTATATAGCATACAGCTGGATAAACGTATCATGTGGTTGGTGAGCAATTGACTCACAGTTCGAGCACAGAGGGTAATAGTGAATGGGGTGACATCAGACTGGTGACCTGTCACTGGTGGGATTCCACAGGGCTCCATCTTGGGCCCTGTGCTCTTCAACATCTTCATACATGACTTGGATGCAGGACTGTAAGGGATGCCAAGCATTTTTGCAGAAGACACAAAACTGGGAGGAGCAGCTGACTCCCTGGAAGGCAGGGAGGCCCTGCAGAGAGACCTCAGCAAATTAGAGAGATGGGCCAACGATATGAAGTTCAACAAAGGGAGAATGTTGGATTCTGCACCTGGGGTGGGGCCACCCTGGATTGGGGTTCATACAGACTGGGGAATGAGATGCTGGAAAGGGACCTGGGGGTCCTGGTCGATGGTAAGTTGAATATGAGTCAGCAGTGGCCTGGCAGTCAGCATGGCCAACCCTGTCCTGAGGGGCATCAGGCAAAACATCGCCAGCTGGCCAAGGGAGTGGATTGTCCCACTCTGCTGTGCAGTGGGAGGGCCTCACTTTAGATATTGTGTGCAGTTTTGGGAGCCACAATATAAGAAAGATATTAAGCTATTAGAGAGCATACAAAGGAGGGCAAGAGAGATGGTGAAAGGCCTTGAGGGAAAGCCTTATGAGGAAAAGCTGAGGTCACTTGGTCTGTTCACCCTGGAGAAGAGGAGACTGAGACGAGACCTCATTGCAATCTACAACTTCCTTGTGTAGGGGAAGAGGAGGGGCAGGCACTGATCTCTTCTCTCTTCTGACCAGTGACAGAACCTGAGGGAATGACCTCAAGTTGTGTCAGGGGAGGTTTAGGTTGGATGTTAGAAATAGGTTCTTCACCCAGATGGTGGTTAGACACTGGAAAAGGCTCTCCAGGGAAGTAGCACCCAAGTCACAGCACCCAAGCATGTCTGAGTTCAAGGAGCGTTTGGACAATTCTCTTGAGCACATGATGTGACTCTCAGGGATGGCCCTGTGCAGGGCCAGGGGTTGGACTTGATGATCCTTGTAGGTCCCTTCCAGCTCAGCATATTCTGTGATTCTGTGATAACAGACCTTTTCAACTAACACCATCCTTTCCTGCAATGCTTACACTAATATTTAACTACTTGCATTTTCTATCATAAGGTATAACTGTCTTCCTATAGAAAAGACTGTACATAGCAAACCTCCCTGCATGTTTAGGCTTCTGTTTGCATACATGATCTCGGCAAAAACACAGCCTGAGTGTCCCAGTAAGCAATTTGCTTTTGTCTCCAAAAAAGACAGCAGAGAAGCACAACACTGCCATCTCCACCTTAAATGCTGAAGTACAAGTATCACACACATAATCTGGTGAAAAGATTATAAAATACTGCAAACAAGAACACATGTAAAGGCTTCTAAAACTTTTATGAGCAAATTAAGAGAACTACTATCAGGCAGAAATTAAGTTTAACCAACCAGTGTAGTGTGCCAGAATAACATCAAACTCAGCAGTCCCAAAGCCTAAAGGGGAACAGAGTAAACAAGTTCTTAGGCTCCCCAGCCTCAGCCCATGCCACCAAGTGACTGGCATCAGAAAGACAGAATGTAGACCTGGAAGTTTTATGCCTTGTTTTATCTATCTGTGTTCTAGATGTGGTGGTTTTTCTAGTGATGGACTTACATGCTAGGAAAAAGATGATCACTGACTCAACTGCCATAGCTGCAATTTCCTGCCTTTTTTTGCCACACATACAGTTAAGTTGGTTATATGCTGAGTATGCTGAACAAAGTGCAATATGAAGCCTGAAATACACTCCCTGGACCCTAACTCAATTTAGTATCTGTTCAGCAGCATGCCAGTAGTACAAAGGAAAATTTATTAAGGATTCTTAAAAAAAAAAAATTAAAAAAATCAAAAACCAAAAGAAAGCAACAACAAAAAGAAAATAGGGGAAAAAATAAAAAAAAAGAGGGGAGCCTTCCCTCTTAATCCTCACACACAGCTGAGCAAAATCCTTTTTCCTGCTGCGGATTATTTGAAAACGTATCTTCCTTTAATGGTATTTGTTAAAGCTTCAGGTTACCTGAGAAGCAGGTCCTACAAGGGAAAATATGGAAGGTGACAAACAGCTTTGCTAGCTATCACAATAGAGCAAGCAAACTAAATTGCTGATGTCTGTTAAGCTTTGGGTGAAGTTCAGAAGCAGAAGTGTTCCTGGCACTCACTGCACCTGATAAAACAGGTAAGCAATCCAACAAGCCAGCTGCTACCAGAACCATTACCTACTCTTCCTCCGCTGAGAATCCCTGCCAGCTCCCACAGTTCAGGCAAATAAACTGACAAAAAACTGCCCTATCTAAAGCAATTAGGTCTCTGTCCCTTAAGCTGCTTGGATCAGTTCCCTAAAAGGTCTGCATAATTTCAAAGTTTGCTAACACAGTAAGAACAGACATAGATAAATAGCACCACCTCTCTTCTTCATAGGTCAATGAGGAACATTGCAACAGAAGAATATGCTGCCAACTTAAATGCATCCAGAATTTGGGTACCAAATAGTGACACAAAAGCAACTGAAATGACAGCTGTAAGTAAGATGAGAGAAGCATTCTTGAAGGTAGCCTTTGGCTAAAGAAAGAAACAGGGCTTATGAACTTTATTCCCACCAATAACACAGGTTAACTGTCAAAGTAAACAACAAATGGAAAATATATGAAATATCAGTCTGACATGCACCCTATCTGGTATTATAGTTTTGCAAAGTGCTAGTATACAGTAAGATAGCACATAAGACTAACCCAACCAAGGAACAGTTTGGACAGGAAATTTCCAGAAAACAACCAAGTTCAACATACAGAAAGTTCATGCTTAGTAAATGAGGAACTTTCTTCAAGAGACAGTCTACAAAGCCTGGGAGTTTTTTGCTTTAGGCATTAGAATGAGCAGAATGAACTGAGTGAATGTATTTATTGGCTACAAGAGGTGTGAACAAAGCTCAGGGACTTCATCTATTTATCTAGTTTGTAGGTAAGGAAAAAGGGAATATTTAAACAACATACATGAGGAGATACTTTAGAGGAGATCACTGATGGCAAATATTTTGCCCATCATCAGGTTTGATACCATCAGGGCAAAACCAACAGGAAACACCAGGAAACAGGAACAACAGGAAACAACAGGAAAAACAGGAAAAGAAAGCACACAATTGTATGGTCAGTGCATCCTGCCACTTAGATCCTGCTTGGCACAGATCGTGTTTTAGAAAATTATGTCCATCACATGATGTTCTACATACAAAGTATGAGCAGCACAGTTCTAGAAAAAGTTAGATTTGCTGAACAGCAGCAAAGCAAAATAACCTTAACTTCTATTGAATGGAAACAGACCTGGAAGGATGTTAGGACCGTCAGATCACTGTCAATCCATATCCTTCAAAAAGTGAGGGAAAAAACCCACAAATATGTGCTGGGCATTAAACAATGGGAGAAATCTGTGATCAGTCTAGCCCCAGAGGACAGAGTTCAGCCTCCAACTGGAAGCCAGCTGAAGATGACCAATATATAAGAGGTGTAAATCTCAAAAGAAAATATGAGGAATTGAGTAACTCACAGCTATGATTAAAAGAATAACTGAGATGTCCACAGAAGCTTCTAAGGCAAACACTGACAAACTGGCAAACTCTGATGTCAGTTTGAAAGTCTAAACTAGAAAGTGAAGAGGAAACAGCAACGCTATTAGTGAAATATAAATAAGCTCAGAAAACGGCTTAGATTTTAGCTTGTTTAGTACAATAAAATCAGTAGAGGTGGAGTCTGTGGGCTTAATGTTGGTGGAGACTACCACTTGTACACCAATTACGAACAAGAAACTATTTGCAGACATGCACCCCAGATCCTTTTGTAAAAGGCCAATGAAGCCTGGTCCAAAACACAGTGGTGTCTCTGTGACTTTACACATATAACTCGGGGTAAAGGAAGTCAAATATTAAAAAGAATTTTGTTTAAAATTGTGAATAAAAGTTCTAGACCAGAACAAGAAACATACACTGAGAAGACTTCAGTCATGAAAGGACTGATAGAAAAGGATGCCAGTGGTACATCAGAACAGCTCTCCTCCCTCCCTGCAAAGGTTTAAATTTGTTGGATGGAAAACTTGTATACAAGACTGCAGGGTTATGAGTTTTCCAAGAGATTTATAGTGGTCTTTTGTGCATACAGAACGCCATACAGCAGTTTTCAGTAAACACAATGCACCTGGACCAGGAGTACTTAAGAACAGGTTGCACATTTTAGAAGTACAGATTTAGTTTGCTAGATTTTTCAGTTATGAGCTCTACAGCCTGTTACAGAAAGATTTTTTTTTCTACCACAGATATAAACAGAGAATGTAAATTACAACAGAAATATAATTAATTATCACAAAAGCCATTTTCTCCAGAATTATTTCTTTTAAATGATAGCAAGTTTTCCAACATTTTAGCCTATGCCCAGATGTATTTTGGGATATAAATGCAAGCCATATGCAGGATTTCATAGAGACATAACTTAATAGATTGTTTCAGATTTAAAAGTAACTTAAAAAAATAGCATTTTTTAATAGAGTTAGTAACTTAGACGAGACGAGATCTTTGGTAGTCAACTGGACATCAGCCTAGACACTGCAACATTTAGAAAGTTGCTGCCTACTTCAGCTGGGCACTTCAGTGTGCTCAAGCTCACAGCAAGGGGAACAATTTGAAAATAGGTCCATTCCTTTATACATACAGGTAGTAGCTACCTAGAGCTAGTAGCAAATATGTTCACATACTGGACTTTACAGGATATCTCATGCAAATCTAGGACAGTTCAGAAGAGATACAGGGAGTAACTTCCATTGACTTTGGCGGAATTGAGATACTGATTAATCACATAGTTTAGGCACCTACAACTACTCTAGAACTGAGGAATGACAGTTCCTCTTAAAGTACACACAAAAAGTAAATGTGTTAGGACTCAGAAAGAAAAACAGTTAAATCCATTATTTCACTTTTCAGAAGACTACCAGGGCAACTGCATATGCAGTTCCTCTATGTTTGATGTGTACCATTATGCAAAAAATGATTGCAAGATTCAAAGACCCAGAAATAGAGCAAGAATGAACACAGTTTTGCAGCCTGGTGAAAAAAATCAAATCAAACCAAACCAAAGCAAACTAAAACTGACCATACAAAAAAACTCTTCTTTTTACCTTGGTTTCCGAGGCTAAGCCAAGGAAGGTCCATATTCTTTCACTGGTCTCAAATCACCTGGATCTGTTCTGAATTGTTGAATAAGCCTGAGGTGCACAGGTTTTGCTTATGCAGAATGAAAGCAGTTTAAATCTTGCCCATAGTCAAAACTATTTACAATACAAACTTGAATACTGAAATGTTTACCAAACAATTAGCAAATATATAAAACATGTTCAAGTTTTACAAACAGTTCAGTCATTATCCAAAATATAATATGATGATTTATTTCTCTTTCTGAACTTAATTTCTTAAACATAGTAGAGTTTGTAGTCAAAATAAAGACAATGCAAGCTATCCCTAATTCCAGTTGCACTAAACAAGGTTTCACCTCTATTCCTTATAAAGGATTTGTAGAACATTGATTCTCTCTAAATTTTTAACTTCTTCACAAGTTTTGTAGTTAAGGTTCTAGGTGCAATTATAAAGATCAATTAAAATGTGGGAAACAAAAATTTAGATGTAAACAAGATTTAGACTAAATAGGAAAAGCCCAGTTTAGGACTGAGCTAATAGTAATTGTGATATCATGTCTACTTGACTGCAGAGGTTTTCCCTGAGGATGTTACCCTTATCCACCACACAGAATGCAAACAGCTCAGTCTGAGTAACAGAATAGCCTTACTCTTTAGGGTCCTCACTACTTCTACAAAGGACAAGGAGAAAATAAAAAATAATTAAAAAAAAAAAAAAAAGCACATTAAGGAAGTTAAAACCATCTCTTCCTCCTCCCTCTCAGGATTTTCTTCCTGCGTCCCTACAAGTTGCATAAAACATTCATAGCATCCCAATAGCATCTACTCTCCTTGCAGGTGTCTGTCTCAAGGCACCAGAGGGGACTAATTACTCCTGCAAATCTCAGCACACCAATTGAAGTCTTTAGTGAAAATAGCCAAGGGACATAAGGAGATTCATGCACATTCATGAAAAAAAAAGAACTCAAATATTGTACATGTAAGGGATAACATATTACATATTACATGAGAAAATATTCAGTATTTAAATAGAAAGCCATTATTTTTTCCATTCATTGAAGAAAGTAGACATTGATATGGGGAAAAAATGAAAAAGCCATTAAATAACAAAAGGTAATAATAAAATAACAAAATAACAAAATAACAAATAACAAAAAGGTAAGATTATACTACAAGCATAAAAGTTGTTGCCCAAGTTACTTCAGTCCAATTCCAAGTGTTCACTCTAGGTCTGTAAGAGTAAGCAAATGACAAGTCCAGTTAAAACTTATGCATCAACTTCTCAATATTCTTGAAATACTTTTAAAGAACATTTCTGAGCTTAGAAAATCTGTGTGTAGACAACACCTAACCACAACACTGCAAAACTGTTTATTTCTAAAATTTTTAGCAGTTCATTCTACACTGCTCCTTATCTTCATACCAGCAATTAACAAGTGACATTTTCAGAGAATGTTTAAGGGCTATCTGTTCCAATTTTGTGACAACTTTTACTTCTTGGGAGTCTTCAGAACATGCCTGTGCTTGTATAAACTTTAGTTTTTAAATTATTTTTCTCTATTCATTTTCAAAAACTAATTTTGTATAGAGTTTGTACAATCCTCCTGTTTATTACTTAGCTGCCAGAAATATTTGAATTACAGGGAAGTACAATGCTACAGAAAAGGTTATATCAAATGTTAAAGTTCAAGACAGGGTAGATAATACATTTTCCAGATTTTTCCAGATCTATAAACAGAGTGAATCCCTATGCATACAAATGTAGAAAAGAAGTCCCATTTATATACCACTTCAAAAATAGGTCACATTTTATGTTCTTTGTGAATTATCAGATGTCATCTTAAAAGCAATTTTCAGTGAATTTTAGAAGAATATTTGTTATTTGTTTTCCAGAGTTACAAGCTATATCCCAAATCTCAATTAAGGAAAAAAAGCAAAATAATTTCTGTTTATAATAAATGGCATCACATAGATACCACGCATGCATTTATTAGGTTTTGATTAGATCCATGCTGTGCAAAACAGTTACCATCCATGCCTAACGTACATTTGTCTACCAAGATTCACCTAATAGCAAAAAAGCCCAAAAAGAACACGACAAAATGAATGCTCCTTTTTCAGGAACAAAATGAGATCTTCTACTTTCACTCCTTTATGAAGTAGGGATATGACTTTTATGCCACTGTTGGCCCAGTATCCACTGCTACATTAGAGGCTTCAAAAACTGCAATTCAAATTTTTCCCAGGAGAGGGCTACTCCAGTTCTAACCCAGCAGACCTCAATGAGATTACTGAAAAATGCTGCTTGTGCTGCCTAAATTTAGTAAGGTCCTCTCCACATAAAACAAATTTCAGCTCTGCTGCCTGCATCAGCCTTCCTAATCACAAATGACAGAAAATAATAAAAAATGCTGTCACACAGAAATGTTCTTGAGATCTGGTCAAAAGGTATTTTGTAGTCCAAGTGCCAAGCACCCAATTAGTGTTTCAGTGTAACCTTTGCATCAGCCCAAAAAGAAAAGTATTCTGTCAGTGACAAGAATATATCTATTAGTATAATATTTCAGTCACAATTAAAAATGTCAGAAGTCCAGCAATTTAATAACTTATCTAACTAAACACATTAAAAGCCAGTATTTCCTATTGTCAAAAGACTGAAGAGACTTATTTTTTCATCTTCTCAATAGGTCAATACTGATAATAATGATGACAAAATATTGAAACTTTCCAAAATGTTGTTCACTATCACAAGTGAAGCCCACATAGTCATATACACTACGACATTAACTGCATCTTGAGAGAAACTATTATTTGTTCAAAACCAGAAAGCCGTAAAAATATTAGCTTTAATATGAATAGTTGTAATATCCTATTATGCAATCTTTAACTGATGCTACATTTTATAATCTACCATATTTTTTAACAAGTTTGAGGAGAAAGTAAAAATGACATGGTAAATTTGGTTTTGAAATCAATGAAGTTTTTAAGAAGTCTGTTTCTCTTTTAGCTCTGCAGCAACAAACAATATTTTCATTTGTAAACATCCTGTTTCATAATCAAACATTTTGTGCATTTGAGGATTGCCTGAAATAAAATCTACAAATCTCTAACAATTTACTTAAAAAATAAAGCAGTACCTTTTCAACATGAATCTTTCAATATTTTCTGCACTGCTCTACAAACTAACATATAAGGAAAGATTTTAGGGAAAATTGAATCTATTCTCCAAATATAACTTTACTTTAAACATGAGGTCATCTAAACATCTGTCTTCAATATATCCCTAGGGATTTAAATCAAAAGTCTGCTAAACATGTACAATCATTTTGAAAATAAATAACAGAACAAATTTCGTCTTGATTATGATTATCATGCTTTTTAAAAGGAAACATTTATTCTAATAAGAAAAGTCTGAACTAATTTAAACTTTATGGACATTAACTTAGAAGAGTTTCATACTCTAAATAAGACATTTCTTTCCATTTGGTCTAGTCTCTAATAACATTCATTGGTTTATATTTGCAGAAAGCCCACATGCTTTCTTTATTCCTTTTAGAAATGTCTAATCAATAAGCTATATTTCCCATCATATTAAAAAGTGTAATTTTGCAGAAAGGAGAAAAGTTTGCTAAAAATCAGCAGAAAAGATTGATTTGTTTCCTTTTTGCCATCTGGGCTAGTCATCATCATACTTCACAATAAGGGAGAATATGCCAGTCAAAACAGATTGCATCTTGATACTTACTGTCTTCATTGCTTAGAAAAAAAAAAAAAATGCAATAGAGACTCTTTTAAGCAAGGACTGGCTCATTACCCAGTCACCATTACAGTTTAGCTATCTAAAATTATTACTCATAGAGGTATAATAAATAAGTGGCACCCACCATGCTCACCCTGCTTAATTCAAGAACCCCAATTCCTTTCAGAATCCATTTAGAAGAGAATGAAACCCTTGTTCGCACAACACAGTACTTTCTCAAAAGTTCCATTGCTTTGGCTCTGTAACAGAGTCTTGGAAATGAATGAAGAGCAGCTCTACGAGGACTCTCTCGTGTTCTTCCAGGAATCTGTTATTCTCAGAATACTGTTCATTCCTTTACATAACTATTCTTTTTGATGAGGAACTGTTCCCAGGGTGAACTAGTACAGCAATCCAGAGACAACGGAGGCTACCAAGAATATGATCACAGAAGCACCTAAAATGGGCACTGGACAATGTTTTGAACATGCAGCGTGAACAAGGCAAACAGTTCACATTATTATGTAATTCTGACAAAATTAAGGAGTATACACAAGATCATGCTGTCACTGGTCAGCATCTGTAGTAAGTCAATGTTTTGGAAAGTAAATTCTAATAATGCATAAACGGCCCAATGCTTTGTTTTCTACTTGTTACCTCAAGGCAACACATGTGTATACGCCACCATATGCAAAGCAGCATTGCAAAACCACCTGTAGAGAAGGTACAGACAACGAACCCAGAAAAGGACAGTGTATCATCACCAGCATCAAACATTCACAACTTCATGGTTCAGATACAAAAGTTCATCTAAAGATCATGAGCACAATCTTTAAAGTTTGTTTAAGTTTTAGGTTCCTAAAGAATCTACAATTCATCATTTCAAGCTTTAACACTGAGAATAAGATCTAAATTCAAGTTTTAGTCAAACTTTCAAATTTTGAAACTAAACCACATAGGTCCACAAGCTGGAAAAGACATCACATGTCACAGAATCCATAACAAAAAGTTAAATTTGGTTTCTTTGTCTCTGTTTATGGCAGTTAGAACAAATTTGTTGGGTGTTTTTTGGGTTTGTTTATTTTTCTTTTTTTTACCATCCCTTCATGTTTTACCAAGTTCAGTACGCTACTTGGAGCCAGCTAAAAAAACAAAGTTGACTAATATTTAGTACACATTCAAAATATATATACTAATTTTGAAAATCAACCCTCTAACAAAATATTAAGAAACAAGTGTGGGAAGCAGAAAAATAAGTAAAATTTAACCCTTTTGCAAAACCACTCAGAACTGGCTCTAAGAGGCAGTGAAATAAAGAGTGCAAAGAATTTTCTCAAGCTGAGACACTCCTTTGCTTTTGGGAGTGCTGTTTTTTGGGGACACCAGCCACACATCTGTACACTTCAGTATAATAAAAACAGCAAAAAGCCCAGGAAACTAGGATAACACCCTGAACCAGGAAATGATCCATTGACTAAAGACTGAAAGATGACCCATAAACTATGTTTCCTGACAAAAATTGACAGATTGAAAATGATCCAGAGGGAAAACAAAAGCAGCTGTTAGCAGTGTAGTTCAGTGACTGAACAGCAGATCTAAAGGCCAATTACTCCCGTGTTTCCTTCCCTACTGTATGGGTGGGACTTCTCAAGCACATTCAGACTCTCTCAGCTATAACCTTATTTTTTCATCAAAATATCACCCCTGTAGACAACTGTAACATTATTGTTTCAGATGTTGGTGAAATTACATCTAATTGTAATGAGTCCCCTGGACAAGACATGCTGCAGAAAACAGTAGGTTCTTATTCTGCAACTGTTCAACTTTAAACACTACCAAAGCAGTTGACCTGTACCACAGACTTTCAGCAGAGAAACTACTATCTTAAAATGACTGATATTTAACACTTTGTTGCACAAATAACTGTTAGGTATCAGAAAATGAAAGCTTCTCATCATACAAAGCAGTATTGATTTACTTTATCCATCAACAGGACCAGTGATGGTTTCCACAGGCAGCAATGACAGTTTGTTTACCTCAAGGGGAAAAAAATTAATTACATATTTTTAACTCCAGTTGAAGCAAAACAGATTTAAGGCCTTTATAATCAAGATTCAGATACCTAAAAATACTTGAGACATACCTATAAGTTGTTCACAGCAATACTGTTTTCAAAACATCCATACCCTAGGAGCCACATCACTGTCTGAAAAGGAAGGATTTTTTTTCCTACTTTTTTTAAGCCCTTTTAGCTCTTCTCATTCATACCAACCCTAATCATAGTACTTAGGTCAGTCTGAACAGTTTAGATTAACAGAACCACTTTTCAGAGAGAATTTCACGGTTAATCTTGTAATAGATGAGTTCCTTCAGTCGGAGATAGGATTTTGTGTGTCTCCCACCCTGCTAGCTTGAAATAGAGAAGCAGCAAGCATAACAAAAATAATGCTTACAAGTATAAAAAGGACATCCAAGGTAATTTCACAGAAACTAAGCTACAGTTAAATTTGCCATATCATCAGGCAGAAATGCCAGTTTCTATGCAGAGAGATAACCAGAATCAGTTTTCACTTCCTCTTCTAGTACACTGTCACAGAAACACATATATTGCTATCCAAAGGCAAGCTTTGCTGTTATACATTAGAAGTTTATTGCTACTACATAATAACCTTTTGTAGTATGATAATTTCACTTGAATTTGCATATGAACATTGGTCACTAAGGACAACTGATGAAACAATAAACAGTAATGAAAAATTGTTCTTTACACCAATATAACCCTGGCTCACAGAAGTAATAGCTTCAGGACTCCCTCTACAGACACAACACTTTTTGCCCATAAACTTTACAACAAGCATGTTCCAATATTAAATATTTTGAGTACCTATTTCCTTTTACATGTATAATACATACTATTTTACAATATTATTTAACTTGAAAATCTGATAACAAAATATTATAGTTTGTTTTGAAGAAGTATATATCTTTAAGCTTTTATGCTCTGCTTTAGGACTGGTTCCTGCAAATACTTGAAGGAAGTTAAGATAGGCTTACAGGAACATGTAACACAGCAGTTTTTACTTTGGTTATAGATGGGCATTTGAGAGCTCGATGAGATTTCTGCAATATCACATAAAATCTATGGTAAAATTGAAATAATCAAGACTGAAATTCCTCACAGTGGAAATCAGTAGCTATTTGCATATTGATTACACTGGGATAGGAGTTTCTCTCAAGTCTTTTGATTTATATGTGGTATCTTAGCTTTTTGACCATCTACTGGCCACCAATTGCAATTCTTGTCAAATTCAGTGCCATTGGTTTTGCAGTACACACATGAAATCAGCATTTACTAATTTTTTTTTTGTATCTTTGAGCTTTTATTTCAGGTATTATTATCAAAAATTACACATGCTAATCGTTGTAGCTGCAACAGCTTCAACATACATTTTTATCCATCTGCCACCCTTAGCAAACAGCACATTTAGCATCTTATTGTAGTATTGCACTGCCATCTTGTGGGGAATAGAACAAATGAGCGTAAATAACTTCATTACTGGGTTTTCTAGGTTTGAGGTTGGTCATTTTGACAGGGTTGTGGTATTTTTGGGGGGTGGGAAAGGAGGGGTGGGTTTGGGTTCTTTGGAGAAAAAAACTTGTTACACTAAAAACAATCAAAAATTTATAACCTTTCATAAAACCCTCAGGCTCACCATATATACAAAATCTGAAGGATAATTTTCTTATTGCACACCCATACAGGATTCTGAGCACAAGAAATTTTGTCCCCATTGGCTAGCATGCCAGACTAAATAAAGTTAAGCCAACTATGCACTTTCCCCAGTGTTGCTTTTGGAACAAACACATAGTGGGACTGATGAGGTTGCTGCAGGATTGTCAAACCACGAGTGCATACTAGAGCAAGGCAACACCAGCTTAGTCTCAAATTTAACCCCCTGGTTAAACAAACAGTTTGTTATGAGCAATTTCTGAGTCCACAGACCAAATTTTTTTTCTTTTCAGGGTCCCATTGTCTACAGAAAGTACTAAACATACAAAGTTGTCATGACCTGTTAGAAGTTATGAAAATTCTGAGTTTGTTTCTGTCACTGTTACATAAGTATGTAAAAATTAATTCATGTCTTAATCCCGGGATCACAGACCCACAGAATCAACTCGGTTGGAAAAGACCTCTGGGATCACTGAGTCCACCCTATGACCCAACACCACCATGCCAACTAGACCATGGCACTTTGTGTCACATCCAGTCTCTTCTTAATACCTCCAGGCATGCCTCCCTGGGCAGCCCATTCCAATGTCTGATCACTCCCTCTGTAAAGAATTTCTTTCTAATGCCTAACCTAAACCTCCCCTGGCACAGCTTAAGCCTGTGTCCTCATGTCCTACTGGGTTGCCTGGAGAAGAGACCGGGCCTCACCTCACTATAACTTCCTTTCAGGTATTTGTAGAGAGTGATAAGGTCTCCCCCGAGGCTCCTTTTCTCCAGGCTAAACAACCCCAGCTCCCTCAGCCATTCCTCATAGGGCTTGTGCTCCAATCCCTTCACCAGCCTCGCTGCCCTTCTTTGGACATGCTCCAACACCTCAATATTCCTCCTACACTTAGGGGCCCAGAACTGTACTCAAGGTGCAGCTCAACTAGTGCCAAGTAGAGGGGAAGAATCACTTCCCTGGTCCTGCTGGGCACACTATTCCTGATACAGGCCAGCACGCCATGGGCACACTGCTGGCTCATGTTCAGCTTCCTGTTGAAAGGGACTTGTACCCCCAAGTCCCTTTCTGCCTGGTCTCCAGCCACTCTGTCCCCAGCCTGTAGTGCTGCATGGGGGTGTTGCAGTCAAAGTGCAGGATCTGGAACTTCTTGTTGTTAAACATTATATCATTGGATTCAGTCCACCTATCTAGCCTGTCCAGATCCCTCTGCAGAGCCCTCCTACCCTCTAGCAGATTGACACACCCCGCAACTTGGTGTCATCTGCAAATTTGCAGATGGTGGACTCGATCCCCTCATCCAAATCATCAGTAAAGATATTAGACAGGACTAGGCCCCACACTGATCCCTGGGTGACACTACTAGTCACTGGCTGCCAACTGCACACAGCACTGTTCACCACCACACTCTGGGGCTGGCACCCAGAACACACCCAGTTCTTAACCCAGCTAAGAGTGCACCTGTTCTCATATAAAAAAGCTGTTACATTTAAAAAACCCACATAGCTTGAAACACATTTAAGAGGTCCAAATGAGTGTTCATAACTTGTTCATACACTGCAATGACTCGATCAAACAACGTCAGTTCACTCTAAACGCTCTCTGGACACAGCCAGACAGTTTTGGTCAATGGCTCTGTATCTAGGTGGAGGTCGGTGATGAGTGCTGTCCCTCGGGGTCTTGGGACTAGTGCTCTTCAAAATCTTCATCAATGACACAGACAGTGAAATCAAGTGCACCCTCAGCAAGCTGCAGACGACGTGAGGCTGAGCACTGCAGTTGACACAACAAAGGGATTTTATTTTTAGTATTCTCAGCTGATAGAAAAGGGAGAGCTCAGAGACTGAAAAACATTACAGAATTAAGTTTGAAATGCTGTAGTAGGAGGGGAACATTCTTAAAAATTTCCACTGGGTTGGAAAATGCCACATGGCATTTTGCATACGCTCACCTAGCGGGTCACAGCATTGGTCTGCAGCATGGAGCTATATTCTCATGAGGTGAAAAGTATCATGTTTCATGGTTTTTAAGTGCCAAGCCAGCAATTCAACCATACTGCTTTCAAAACTAGCATGAGTTTCTCTGAGCCTCCCTGGCAGTTGTTCCTTACTCCCAGAGGCCCACTGAAGACAAGCTGTCCTGAATACTGTATTCTCTTGTAACTGTGTAATGATGAAAGCAATAGGGGCTTCATGGACCTCGAAAGGGTATTTCACTCTTTTTTTTCTTTTTCCCCAGCATGTTTCATAAAACAGAGCACGGGTAGAGCACGGGTTGTCTGAGCAGAAACAGATAGAAATCTTTCCAAGTCTTAACTTCCTGGCTGTTTGTATGTACTTCTGATTTCTACAAGCATACTAGAAGAAATTCAGGATATCTGCTATCTCAACTTAACACACACTTAACTTTCTTTTGGTCTTCTCTTCACCCAAAGTTCTCCTCATCACATTGCCAACCAAGTCCAACACTAGGTAAGCACATTATTAATTTCTCTGACTAGCAGAGAAAATTGGCTTCATAGGTGGCAGCAAGTGCATTGCCTTGGAGTACTTTAAGTTGTAGAGTGTTTCCTTGAAACTAATACTATTTGACTACTTCACATCCTTAGCTTTTTAATACAGTCTTTGTTAAAATCTGAAACACCAAATCAAGGCAGTGAAAGACATTGAGCATGTACTGTGGCCTCAGATAATATTTCAGCCTTAAGAGACTTCTGAGAAAGAAAGGTTTAAGCACTTTAAAATATTATGGTTTCAAGTCAAGATAGTTACCTCTGAGCATTAACTGGTTATTTTAGTAACATGGGAATGCAAATTGCATGGCTTAAAAGCAAGAAAAAAGCATCCAAGAAAACACAGAACACTCCTCCTACCAGAAAACTGTCAAAAAATAATAAAAATAAATTAAACACAGGGAGGGGAGGGGAAGGGATTAGACAATTTTCCTGCTATTTAAAGTCCTTCCTGTACATCTATCCCACTCTCCCTCTCATTCACAGGGACCAAATAACCTAAGGTGTTTGACAGAGTATGCTGGCTAACATACCTTGTAATGATGCTTGTCTGCCTAATGCCTCTAGTGATATGAAGACCAAACAGTGTTTTTAATACTGTATTTGCATTTGACAGCCTTACAAGTAGCTTTCCTGCTTAGAGATCTGATTCAAAGGAGTTGCTGCTATCCAGGTTAATCAACTTTGTCTACTCCCGAAATAAAACACCTCTCAAAAGAAAAGATTTGGACTTTCAAATGAGCTTAAAAGAATTAGACTCCCAAATCCTATTAGGTTTCAATGCAGCTGGAAATGTAACTCTTAAGAAAAAAAAAAAAAAATTCGAATCAAGAGGTGCAGCCAAGCAGAAACCCTGCTGTTTCATGAAAATATGAGGAATGAAGGGATAAAAGAGACCAGCCTCAATTATTCCTATGATGTAATTATTTTAGTTTAAAGCTTACTCATTTTGCAGTAAGAGAGCCAACGGTTCGTGTTCATTTATTAAATGGAATGAGGTAAAGAAACACACTGAATAACAGCAGCAAAGTACTTAAAGATCAGTTAAAGAGCTGAAAAATGTCATCTTTGTATTTATCATTTAATATATTAATATATTAATTAAATTCTTCAAAATTTTAACTTCAAAATTTAAAATGTTTATATGTTATTTACACATGTATGGAAGAAAGAGAAGTGATCATATAACAAAATGTAAATTAAATTTTATTTATGTTACCTGTGGTTTTAGCTAATCGTCTTCATCTGCAGTCTTTTGTTATAAAAACACTAGAACACACCTATACCACATAGCAACACTGAAACCTTTAGGGTAACTATATTCTGCCACTTGCCTTCACTGTGCCAACAGTATCTGTGCAATTGTTTATGACATTTGCACTTCATCATTCAAAATGACTCAACACTCCTGTTACAAGGATGTCTTGACAAACTGACCTGGGTATCATGTAACATACTTTGCATTATGCAATTCCTCTTCATGAGAAAAGAAATATCCATTGACTTTGTATGCAACACTATTGTTTTCAGTTCTGCCTTTTGCATACAGACAGACAAAACAAGGATTTTTTTGATCCTTGTGCATTAGAGAAACAATTCTTCTTGTGATTTCAACCCTGCATTGACTGAACGTCTCAAATAACCTCTTGAAGAATTGCTATAAATCTAAAGAAATCAGAGATTCTCAAGTAGTTCTTTTCACAGTGATTCTTACAGTTTATAGTTTATTTTCTGTTTAATCTTTTACTATAAATTCCACACATGCCTTAGCTTACTAATTAACCACTAGAGAAAAGGAGTATGCCTACAGTTCACTGTACTAGAAGGGTCTGAACTTACTAACGAAGTGTCCCAATTACATTTCAATCAAAGTTTTGTTCCTCTCTCAGGCAAGCAAACAAACCCAAGTATTTTCAATTATGCTTTTAACCTTCGTTCAGGAATCTGAAAGATGGGAGCAAACAGCCAGTAGAAGGAACATAAGCCAAGACCAAGTAAGATTTTGTTCATATATAATATTTAGTTCACTCTCAGGAAGCAGAGCTTTCCATTTCACATGAAGTCAGATTACAAGCCACACAAAAGCAGATGTACCTCTTGCTGCAGACAAAGTACACATGAGATCTGTCATGCTTGAGTTTTACAGTTCAGTTACAGCAGAGAGACATTAAAGTTTATCTTTATCTTAGAAATGCCTATGACAACCAACCATACGTTTATATATTTTCCTTTAAACACTGAATACATTCCTTTTTCCTTCCATCAGTATGCCAGTATCTTCTGTTTTATCAGTCCTGTAGACTAGGGGTCATGCTTGATTTCTTTCTTTCCTCTTCCCCTGTCTTTATTAAGTGCATGAACAAGTCCTGTCGTCTTCCATAAGGCATCAAAAAATTCCTTTCTTCCTGTTCTGACAGTTTAAGCTTATCTAATAATTTTCCACTCAACCTAGCAGAATTACTTCTTATCAGATCCTTTTGCATAAGACATGCAGATGCTAAACAATCTCTCATTTTACTTATGTAGACAGTTATTTCTGACCCTTCAATTACACCTACTGGGCTGTGTCATTCGTTCCCAACCACCTCACTACATTCCTATCACTGTTCTGAGAATTTGCAACTCTCAGCATCTTTCTTAGAAACAGCTTCATACATTTCTTGTGCAATGATTATTTTTTTTTCTGTTTCCTTCTAAATACTAGGTTGCAGCAAGACAACAAAGCCACTCCAGGATGTCTTTGAGGCCAGGAAATATGACAAAGCACCTGTGAGAGTCCTATGTCCTTCTGCAGCAGCAGCCAAAAGCAATATAGGGTGGTCAAAGTGGTACTGGGAAACTAAGGTCAGGCAACCAAATCCCTCACTAAGTACACTATCAACAACTCATGTCATCCACCCTTTTTTCTTCTGCTTCCACCTTCTCCATGTTGGATCCACTCTTGCCTGAGAAATGAAACCTTTAGACTGAGGACCTCAAAGACAGAGCCTTCCTTTTCTACCTTCTCTATAAATTAGCAGGAAAACACCACTGAGTTCTAAGCATCTGTCAAGCAAGTCTTCAAGTTTGAGACATTTTCTTCTAACACCTTAGAACTCCCACGTCAAGCCATACATCTAAGAATCCATCTAGTACAATTTTAGTGTTTTTCAGACTTAGAGAACAGTTGTTTTTTGTTTACTTCAAAACCAATGAGTAGAAATTTCTATACAGATTCAAGTCTAGCAATGGAGCTAAGAAATCTGCCTGCTTGACAGGAGACTGAGCAAAAGGATGCAAGCCTTTTTGACTTTATGCCTCTTATGCCCCTGGACTAGATACAACAGGCTTCTTGCAATATACTTTAAAAAAAAAAAGAGTTAAATACAGATCAGTTGTCTCCTTGAAATGAGAGTTCTCTCACCTTAACACAGACATTAAGACATTTATGCCTTATTATCAGCAAATATTTTTCATTTTGTCTTTTCTCTACACCCTCAAACACACTCGTCTTCCAACTCCAGTCTTTCTGTAAAACTTTGTGTTTATCTAAATGACAATTTCCTTTCTGGTGTGTTAAGACAGTCTGTTCTTCTATGAAAAAAGAGAGCCTGTAACGAAAACAGGCTACTGCCTGTGATGGTAAGATACTGCATTAGATCAATCTGAATCACTAAGACACAGGCCCACTGCTATGGTCAGATAAATCTGTCATCTTGCAAAACATCTGGTGGCAAAACACCTCAGTATCCCTTCAGGTATGAAGGGCCTTCAACAGTCTAGGACAGACTAAACCTTTCCTTTCTCTCCTAAAGGAAGAGCAGAGTGGTACCAAGTAGAATCTAAAAGAGCTTTAGGATTTCCAAGGCTGCAGAATAGCTGCATAAACAGTCATATACTGGAAGGGCCAGGACAGAAGACTTCTCCACTTCTGCTGTGACATCTCTGTCACAGAAAAATAAAGGGCATACAGAGTGACTAGCATGAAAAGAAAGTACTCAAATATGTGTTGGTGGCAGGAATGTATAGAAGTGGATTTATGGACAGGAAGAGAATTAGAGATTCCCTCTAATGAGGGAGCTGGAAGACCAGCTCATACATAATGTCACGACCACACAGGACCTAGCCACAGGAGAATTGTCCTTGCAGACATTGAAGCATTACCTCACAGCTTTCCTCTTTCATATAAAACATATGACAAACACCATTTAGACCTCAAGAGACACTAAAGAACATTTAAAAACACACTAGATAGTTGAAATATTAACAGGATTTGCATATATACACCGAAAGAGCAGGATATTGTGTAAACATCCCCTACATTCTGGGCTGACTTAAATACCTCATGTTTATTTTGATTTAGGTAAAAAAACCTGGAAAAATTAACCATCAATGCTTTCATTGCTAAACAGAAGTGTACAGTTTTGACTTTTATAGTTTGCAGTGCAAATAGAGTGATGAATTAGTAACCTTGACATTCCTAAAAGTATTTAAAAAACCTCCACAGAAACATATATCCACTGCAGCCTGCACCGGTTCCTCTATACGGCGTGCCACTGGGAAGGCTTTTGAGCAGGGGAGCCACCCTTTCTGCCCACGGAGCGCGGCTCCGGCCATGCGGGCCGTTGAAGGGCCGCCTGCCACCCTTATCGCCCGAGGGGCTGCAGGGCGTGCTCACCGCAGATACACCGGGGAGCCCGGGAAGCGCCCCTTCGCCCCCGGGGGGCCCAGCACCGCTACACAAGTTGCCGCCGGGACCCCCGGGACCCGCGGGCGCTGTGTCGCCTCCGAGCCCGCCCGCGCCGGGCGGCGGGGGAGGAGCCGGCGCCGAGCCGGGCCGGGCCGCTCCCGGGCAGGGGCGGCGGCGCGCCTGCCTCTGCACCTCAGCTTGGCGGAGCGCCGGCGGGGTTGGGCAGACCCTTCCCGCCCAGGAGGAACGCGCCCACTCACCCGCCGAGCCTCCGGCGACGACTTGGTGAGAGGCCTCCTGCAGAAAGCCCCCGCGCTGCCGAGCCATCCTTGACCGCGCCGCGGCGGCGACGAGAGGCAGCCGGCGCCTGGAGACAGGCTGCCGAGACGGGGCCGAGTTCGGGCCGGGCGGGTGGGGAAAGAGCCGGGGGGCCGGCGGAGCCGCGGTTATCTGCGGGCGGGAGGGGGGGCCGCGAACGCCGGGGGCGGGGGCGCCTTTGGCAGCCGGCGGGCAGAGGGCGGCCCCGGGCAGAGGCGCGGGACGGCCAGCGCCGTCGGGAAAGGGCGCTCCGGCCTCTTCCAGCGGCAGCCCCTCTCTGCTAGGTCAGAGCCGGGCGGCTGGCGCTGCGATCGCCCCGGCTGGGGCGGGGAGCCAGGCTTTGGCGGCTGTCACGGAGCCGACCGGGGAAGGCAGGCCGGCCGCCTCCTCGGGCTCGGGCCATACAGCGCACACTTGCTGTCCCGCTCCCCACCGCTGCTGTGACTCAGAAACACCCGCAGATCCCCTGCTGCTCCACTTCTACAAAGGGTCGGCGGTGCCGCTCGGCTCACAGGCTGCGTCTCTGAAGCATACTGTTCTTATAAAACCTTTAGTCTAAAGATTGGTTCCAGCTCTTCGGTGTTCAAAGAACACGGGTATTTTGTCAATTGGAGTGTAAATATTAATATGTATTACACGGACCTGTGGGACCATCTTAGTAAACAGAACGATGCCAGGGCATGGGCTTGAAGTGCTGGGACAACAGCACCAGTGCTGACAGCCCCAAACTGTTTTCAGCAAGACCAAACTGTCCTTTTCCAGAAGATGCCAGAGTAAAACGTGGGGGAGAGCATTGGCTTAATCCCAGAGACAGCACCTTTGAAAGACAAGCCAGTTCAGCCATACGGGTACTCTGATACATTAGTTTGCAAAGTGCCTGCAACTGTTTTGTGATAGTGTAGCAAAAAATGTTGCTAACTCAATAGAGGTTCCAAGCGTGAAAGGAACTGTAGCCTTTTGTTATGTAGAACAAAGATTAGAGAAGAACAACGGGTTTATTGCTACTGAAAAGGATGGGAACATAGAAAACATATAGAGAAGTGTCGATTTTTGGCCAAGACTGGCCAAAAAAAAGGAATAATGCTCAGGTGTAACATTCGGTTATATAATTTGCATGCATCAGCAAATAAAAAGTAATGTGAATTTTTTGATCTATGTAAGAGCTGAGTGGGGATAGCTGTGGGAATACAGAATAACTCCCTTAAATTAATAAACCTCGAATGTGCTGATCTTTAAGTAATTAAAATCTCAACTTCAATGTTCATTAGCATTTGCCTTAATTCCCTTGGTTTGGCTCTTTGAGACTGCTGCTCAATAAATGTAGCAGGATCATCAAGTCTCCAGTGTTCTCTTATCATCAAAAGGCAGATGCTGAAGCATCACTACTTTTTAGTTCCAGAGATGTACGTCTCCCCATACAGTGTTCCCTTTGGTACAAATGGCAAATTAGTATTAAGGTGGACTTGCTGCTACGGTAGTTCCACATCAAAGAGAATTTCGAGTTGATCAGAGGCTGCAGAAACTGGTCACTTACATTTGTTTTCTGTAGAAAGTGTCACTGCAACAAAAATGTTTACATGAACAAGCTGAAAAATAATGGTCAGAGTGCATGTAAGTTACATAGATGTTTACAGAATAGTGTAACACCTGCTCCTTAAAAAAAATAAACTCTGCTCTTGTTAGGAAACTATTGTCTCACAATATTCAAACCCCAGATCTTGTTCACTTCAACACAATTCACTTATCCTGCTGACAGTCTCTTTTATATATGGCACATCTTATTCTCCATCCCTCCCTCCCTCCTCCCCCCTAAAGGCCAATCTTCCCACTGTGCAGGTTTCATAAAGCACTTCTAGGTTTAATCCCATTTCCAGATGGCCTCTTCCCAAACCACTACATGATTACCACCCCATTCTCCTCCTCGATATCCCTGCTCTCTCTCCATTTGTGGTTACCGCGTCCTTAGTAGGAATTCCGGGAATTCCGAGCCTGGGCAGCACCCCAGCGCCAGCACCCCCGAAAAGGAAACAGATCGGAAGAGCGT
>JAWWMP010000165.1:39204111-39378001 GCA_035047865.1 Dendrocincla tyrannina
GACACGGGAACGCGCCCCATCCCCCGCGGCGGGGCCTGGCAGCGGCCTTAGGAGGGGCCGCTCTGCCCTCAGCGCCTCCCCGCGGGCGAGCGGCCCTGCCCGGCCTCCTCCGCCCCCCGGGTCCGCGCCGCCGCCGGGCCCTTGCTCCACCGACCGGCTGCGTGTGCCGTGCCAGCCCCCGGGCTCGCTTAATGCTACCTCCCCGTGGCCGCCGGGCGACCCCGGCTTGCCCGACTTGCCCGACTTGCCCGCTCTGCAGCTGGAGATACGGGGAGCCAAGTTTCCCGTGCAGGGATGCGCGATTTGGGGTCCCCGAGGTCTCCCGAGCGAGGAGGGGAGGGACGGGCGGGCTGCCGCCTCCCGGGAGGGGGGCTGCGCTGGGAAAGGGGCTTGGACAGGCTGAGGGGAAAGCTGCCCCGAGCAAATTCAGGAGATCGGTGCTTAATCTGTAGTGTCAGGTGAGAAAAAAGCGTGGAGGGTACTCAGCGTTATAGTAGTACATTTTAGAAAAAGGAAAAAAGACCGCACCAAAAAACTTGCCAAAATAAAGTTTGTACCTTTTTAAAAAATATTTATGACTTTTAAAAAAGCTGCTTAGGAAGTCCCAGTGAGTGAGTTGCATACTTCAGATCCTGTTGTAATTAAGTTTCCTAATAGTCAGAATTCTTGATGGTGTTGTAAAGATCTTCATTTGAGGAAGAAGGCTATGGTTTCTTGGTGTGAACAGTTTGGGAGAAAAACATTCAGTAAGTGTACCGAAAGGTCCATTTTACCTGAAACCACACCCCCTCCAATGTTTGTTCATGGAACAGCTGTGGCTGGATCTAGGCACAGTTTCAGGACGTTGAGGTAGCTGGAATTGGGTTGCTGTAGGAGTTTGTTCAGCCTGAGTTTGGGAATTCAGAGGGCCATAATGTCTTTTTTTAATATTCCAACAAGCGCTAGCTACCATTAGGACAGTCGTAATTTGCAGTGCTTTAGTCATGGAAGAAGAATCGGTTAACCACAGCAATGTGGTTCTTGCTCAGCAGATCTCAGAGCTGCAAATTCTTAGGTTCTAGGACCTGTGGGTCTTAGTGAAATGCAGTGATGTGTGTGCCTTGTTCTTGTACCAGTCCTTGTGCATCTGTACTTGACTAGTTTTGCTCTGGGAGTGTAGAGCTTTGGTTTAACTTAAAACCACCTGAATTGGATTAATTTTTTATTTAAATATATTATGGCAGCAACATATGTGTCTTGTGGGGTTTAACAAGAGTTAAAACTATGTCATCCTGGTTAAACATGCTGTTACGTGGTAGTTCTATTTTTGTTTTGTTTTGCTATTTAGTAGGCAAAGTGTCATTTCTGACAAGGTTCTTCAGCTGTATGAGACATGTGAGACAGAGCTGTGGTACCATCGATGTGACAGCTATGAGCTCTTCTGGTTTGTCACTGGTACAGGGGTTAGCACTGATTTCAGGCTCTTGAACATGATAAACTTGTTTTGCCTGTCCAACTAAGGAAAGTTTACCGCAGTTCTGGTTGCAGTATGAAAAGTGAAGAGAGGGACTGGGAAATAAAACTATGTACAGGATTCGAGAATATAGGGACAGCTGCCGCTACTAGTTTTTGTAGTTACTACAGGTTTTCTTACTGCAATACTGCAAGGATGATTCAGACGATGATTCCCAACACAGTTTATAATGGGGACTACTCTGTCCAGTAGTAGTGGGTAATAAATTAAATTTTAAAAATATCTTCACCAGTTTTGGCATAACTAATTAGTCTTGCCTTTTTGTTTGCTTGTTTTGTTTCTGGATTCACTTAATTTCTTGTTTTATTATTATTTTACCTGTTTTGGAAAAGGAAATGTCGCTTTTCTTTGCGTTCTATTAATCTATCTCCCTGCTTGTTAAAAATCATTCTAGATGATGCTAAATTAGAAATGCGTTATTAAGGTGTTGAACTCTTTTCTTGACTGGTAAGAAACAAAACAATTGTCAGGCTTGCAGCAAAACACATTGTATTACTGGCAGAGATAGGAGTACAGTGCTGATGCCCCATGGCTCACATCTAGCTTTTTGCAGTTTGTAGGGTTTTCAGTTTTTGAGGTTGTGTACGTTAATAAAATAGTAAGGAAGCTTTCAGAACTTGCTAGAAGGGGTTGGGGAGGAGGTTAGTAAAAAAGTAAGGAAGTTTTCAGAGCTCTCTAGAAGAGGTATGGGGAGAAAAGAAAATACGGGTTTGGTAATTCTCTGTGGAAAGAATCAATAAATTATTCACTAGGATTTAAAGCAAGAAGGCACACTTGAGCTGAGGGTGAAAGGGGAGGGTGTCCTGCCTACAGATAACAGTTTTGTGTAAAATTAGTCCTGTGAAGTTGAGAGGAGAGATATCCTAGTGGGTCTTTTTGCTACCTCCCTTTTAGTCTGCCAGATATATGGCAGAGTAGATGTTGCATGTTAAAGGCAGCATGCGAATAGTAGAGTGTTTGTAAACTGTAAGTCACTGATCTGACCTGATGCTCACTTTAGTGCAGGTCTCCCAAATCTATGCAGAAGCTTCTTTTCACTTTTACATCTGTTATCCTATATGGACAATAGGTGTTTTGAAACTTATCCTTAAAACAAGCAAACAACCCTTCTGTGCTGCTGTCTATTGACAGATCTAACTACAGGTTAATGTTGCAACTGACAGATAAGTCAGTTTCATCCTGAAAGTATGGTTGCTGCATTTTGCCTTTTTCTATCAATAGAAAATGGTTTTGAAGGGGTAAGAGGAACAGTATTGAATCTTTATTTACAGAACAGCTATAGAAAGAACCAGTGTGAATGCTCAGTTGTTAAGATGAATCTCTGCTGCTTTCAGCCACCATTTTTTTAAGTGATAGAATAGTTGTCATGCTCCCTGCTAACTTCAGAAGCCACGATACAAAAACCATAACAGCCGGCCTCTGTTTCGCATGCTGATCCTTGGTGTGAACTTCTCTCCTTTAAGGACAGGCTTAAATGCAAACTTACAGTTTCTGCATAGTAGTGGCCTTTGGTATATTAAAGAATATTATATATTAGAATTTTGAAAGTATTCTATGTGTGTATTGGTGTTGCGTGGCAAGGGTTTTTTTTGGCAGGAGAGCCTCTGTGAGAAGCTGCTAGAAGCTTCCCTCGTCCAGCAGAGCTGATGCCAGCCAGCTCCAAGATGGACCCATTGCTGACTAAGGCTGAGCCCATCAGTGATGGCCTTAGCACTTCTGCAATAACAGTTAGGAAGGTGGGAGGGGCGGGGAAGAGGAATTTGCACTTGCAACTGGAGAGAGGAGCTAGAATGTCTGAGAGAAACAACTGCAGACACCAAGGTCAGTGAAGAAGGAGGGGGAGGAAGTGCTCCAGCCACTGGAGTAGAGATTCCCCTGCAGCCTATGGTAAAGATCATGATGAGGGAGGATGTTCCCCTGCAGCCCATGGATGTCTACAGTGGAACAGATACCCACATGCAGCCCATGTAGGACCCCACACTGGAGCAGGTGGATGTGCTCAAAGGAAGCTGTGACCCTGTGGAAAGCCTGTGCTGTACCCGGTGCCTGGTGCGTCCTGTGGACCTGTGGAGAGGAGCCCATTGCTGGAGCATGTTTACTGTCAGGACTTGTGAGCCCATGGGGGACCCACACTGGAGCAGTCTTTTCCTGAAGGACTGAACTACATGGAAGGGACTCAGACTGGAGCAGTTGATGAAGAGCTGTAGCCTGTGGGAAGGAATCATGCTGAAGTTTATGGAGGATTATCTCCTGTGTGAGGAATTCCATGCTCCAGCCAGGGAAGAGTGTGAGGAGTCCTCCCCCTGTGGAGGAAGGAATGGCAGAGACATGGGGAACTGACCATGTCCTGTCCCCCTGCTCTACTGAGGGAGAGGAGGTAGAGAAAACTCATAGTGAACTTAAGACCAGGAAGAAGTGGGGATTGGGGGGAAGTGGTTTTGAAATTTGGTTTTATTTATCATTACCTTCTCTGATTTGATTGGCAATAAATTAAACTAATTTCCCCAAGTCAAGTCTTGCCTATGACAGCAATTGGCAAGTGATCTCTCCCAGTTCTTATCTCAATCCATGAACCTTTTGTTAAATTATTCTCTCCCCTCTCCAGCTGAGGAGTGGCTTTAGTGGGCACCTGGATTCCAGCCAGAGTCAGCCCACCACATGAAATATTTCTGGCATTGATCTTTAGTATTCATAGTATCAATGAATCAAATCATATTTTTTTAAATGTTCATAAGTAGGGCACACTTCTCTAAAATACATTAAACTTCTTGAAGATTTTTGTATGAAGTGTGAAACAGGAACTGCTGATCTCTCCCAAGTGATCATTTAAAATGAATGCCATGATATATAGCTATCATAGCTATCATTATGCAATATGTGTTGTTTGTGGGTTTACTGTTTGTGGATTTTACTAAACATCTACATATGAAAACAGCTTATCTGTGCACTGTTACACTTGGCTGAGCCTTGTCAAAGATGTTGTTATATTTATTTCATGCTTTTCAGAAGAGTTAAAGGTCAGTTAATTATTTTGAAAGCATTTGTTTTTTTGGAAGTTAGAGTTGTGGCACCTGTGGCCTGTGGCTAACTTTATTTTGGCCACCAGAACAGGTGTACAGCTTATTTTCTTCCTTGGCTTTTTTTTTTTTTTTTTGTTTATCTGCCCTTTTCTCTAACAGACATGTAGAAGGAGTTTATTGGGTCAGGTGCTTAGTGGTAGGCTGTTTGTACATGTGTTGTGAGTTGGGTGTGCCCCATTTGTGCCAGAAGACTTGAAGGAATGCTCCTGTGGGCTCTGGAGTAGGGAAGGGGGTGACGGGTTGAGTAGAGTCCATGAGTGATTACAGACTAGTTATCATTATAGTTGTTGAAATATATTCTGGAAATTGACATTGAAAAAGGCATGTAAGTCTGTTGTTGACTTCATGTGTAGTTAAAATTTTCATCAGTATGTTGGTTTTATTTTTATGAGAGAGTAAAATACATGGGACTACATGTATTTCATGTAGTTCACAGTGTCTGTTACGTAATAGAAAGCATTCAAAACAGTGTCTGTTGTATCATTTAGTTTAGTATCTCTAGCAAACCAAGGAACTGATCCAACTTTCTTTTAAGTGAACGGCAAAACTTCCATTGGTCACAGAAGCATGGGATTACACTGTGGGTTTGAAAGAAGTAATTGATAATAAGTTCAGCTCCTGGAGCTTAATTTAGCTTAATTTTTGTGCCATGAAATCTGTAATAAATTGAGTTAAGAAGATCCACATAACATGCCGGTAGAAAAATGTTATCCTTTCTGTCCTTTTATATAAATCTGTTGAAGACAGAATTTGATCTTTAAGTTATATATTCATTTAAAGAGTAATATTCTAACTAGCCATGCACGAATTTAAATGTTAAGTGTGGAATAAATTAGAGAAATCTAATCTGGTTCAGTAATGTAGTATTAGGACAAAGCAGGATTAAAATGCTTGGTTATTGATTAAATCTTTGTAGGGTGAGGCTGGCAATTCTGATCAGGATTTGTGAAATGGTTGTGTCTGAATCAAAACTGTTCTGAAAATGCTATATGATGCTCCACTGTGAGAGAATTTAACATAGGATCAAAAATTGTTGAAGCAAACAGATTGGATTTTTAATGGTAGTAATTTATTTAAGTCAATTTAAAAGTTGATTTGTACTTTAGGTTAAATAAAAAATGTTGACTTCAAAGGGAGTATTTGGTGCTGAATAATTGCTTCATGGTTGGGAGTGTGTATGAGTTACCTGTGGTGGGACTAGAACTTGAAATGAGTGATATTAAGTTTAGATTGGCTTGGTGAAAAGGGAGTAGAGCTTTCCAAGGCATGGCAGTTGAGGTACATAGAAAAGTATTAAAATATTTCTTTTTTTGCAGGATGTTTACACAATTTAAAATACTATTTTGTGTTGTTTCAGTTTTTCATGCAAAAAGTTAAATATGTATGTCTTCCTATTATGAACATTTTCTTTTTTTTTTTTTTTTTAATATATCCTTTGTTTGTTTCCTTTGGGAGTAATCAGCTCTCCTTTGGCTTTCTTTCATTGTTTCATTGCACTGTTTCCAAATGCATGTGTTTGACCCTCTTGTTAATTCAGAGTACAACAGGTAAGGAAGTGGAACCATTCTGAGTGCTTGCCAATTAGTTCTCATAGGAAGTAAAATATATTGGTTTGTACTATGTTTTAATCAGGATTTTTCTGTGTATTATAGATTTAACTTAATTTTAGGAGCATCATTGACTGCATAAAAGATAAGCCTAGTTAGAAAGAAAAATAGTATCTCAGCTTGTAGCTGAGTGCAGTTAGAGACCTGAGAACACTGAGCATAATTAGAAAACATAAGACAGTCTAGTGGCCTCTTCAGTGCTATTGAAAGAAGTTACATAAAAATGAGTGTATTCTTTTTTTAAGCATTTATTTCTCTCAGTAATGGTATGATACATAGTTATATATTTCTCTAAAAAAGTTAGTGTTGTTTGAGAGAGATTAGGTGGAAAAATGTGAAGATACATATTTAATGCAGTGTCCTGTTTGGATATTGTGATTTATGCTTGTTGTAGTTGCCCAAATTATACCCATCCTATAATGTAATTTGTAGTGTTGATATAAAAAATATCATTCATATCAGTAAAATAGTCTAATAAAGTTATTAGTATTACTTTTAGAAAGGCACAACTTAGTTTTCTCAAGTACTGTTCTTAATTTAAAATTTCTTTGATCTACAGGTTGACTTTAAGATGCTCTTTCTCAATGTGTTATCGTTGGCATTCACATTCAAATAAATAAAATTTAAGGTCCTATAGGAATTTTTGCAGCATTAAGTGCTTGGTGAGTGGGAAAGTGTTAAATTGGTTGTGTAAATTTTTAGCTGTCAGCTTGAGAACAAAGCAGTATTTTTCATCATGTTTTTCTATAGTGTGCCTTTTGCGTGTGCACAGATACAGGCAGTTTTTCCATTTGCTATTATAGCAGTGTATTAGGATGTGGTTTTCCTTGTCTGAAGTTTGGCATAAGCACTATGTGACCAGTTTGCTCCATGGTACCTTTTTTGTAATGAGGAAATTGGCACTGTGAGACATCCACTGCAGTTTTAAGATTTGTTGAAAGTTTTGTAGTTCTGTTTGTAGAGCTACAGAAATGTGTTCTAGATGAGTGATATATCTTGTATGATAGACATTCAGTTGCTCAGTGTAATCAAAGTAGGCCAATGAAATACGTAGATACCAATTTAAAACTCTTTTTATATATACTAATTGACTTTTTCCCAACTCTTTTTTTTTTTCCTCTGTTACTTGTCAGAATACCAGGAGGTTGCTGACAATGTAAATAGCTTAAAATGAAATAAAAAATTAGTCCTGAAGTAGTTAAATGTCTCTGTTCCTATGATCTATATCTGAAGAAAGACAAACAGTGTTTAATACGTCTGTTCTTAGATCTGTTTGTAATGGTATTTATTTTCAATAGACCACAGGAATCTTGAAGAAGTTAAACTTTTCTCTTTGCACCTGACTGTATGATGAAACAGGATGTCGTTCCACACCTATATCCTTCTCAAGTGTAGCATGCACTGATGTCATTGTTCCTTAAAGAGACATCAGAAACCCCATAGTTCTGCTCAGATGTATTTTAAAATGTATTTTGAATTTAGCAAATGAAACGTCACAATCAAGGTTTAATATTTGCTTCTTCAAGTTAAAATAAAAAGGGAAAGAAGATAATATTCTGTTCTCATTCTGTGGTGCTATGCAGTTCATTGTAGGAGTTTTTTTTCTATTAGTCTCTGCAACTACCATTTATGGGGCACAAACTAAATTGGGAATACTGAATCCCGGGAGGAACTGTGTCAATTCTTTGATATCCTTGTTCACCGGTTCTTGCTTTATAAGAAGAGCCTTGATTTATTGCCCCATGCTCCATTCCTGTCTTCTTGCTGTGTCCAGCTGCTGTTTGTTTCCAGATGTTCCTGGCTAAATTAATCTCATATTTTCCTACATTTTAGATACTGTGTGAGGGAGGTGGGTATTTCCAAGATTCCCATACTCTGTACTGAGCCCCGCTTAGCTGGCTTCAACATGGTGTTGAGTGTGAAGCAGAATGTGCAAAGAAAAGAGGTGGGGTGTAGTTGTGGAGCTCACTGTCCATTTCCTGCACTGTCTCTTTTGTTGCACCAGGTCATAAGTTAGCTGCTGATCTTGCTAGACATGCCTTGGAGAATAGAATTGTCATGACTGGTCAGCCAGTTTTTGGCCCTTACTGCCTAGATGTGATGACAGCTTGGACAGGCACCATCTGATTTGTCACCACAGTAAACTTGTTTAAAGTGAGCTCGGGTAGCTCCTGAACTGCTGCACAGAAGGGGTGGCACTGCTGCTGCTTTCTGTTCTGGCTGCTCTATTGCAAACAGATCTCAATAGTCTTGGCTGATGGGCACAGAGGGTCCTGGGAAGGGAAACATACTGCTCTTTTTCACTCCCAGACGTGAGCTGAAGGCACAGTGGGGTTAGTAAGGCAAAGTTTAAATGGCTCAATTTGAGAAATGCTGCGTGTGACAGCAGTAGCCAAATTAATCTTTAATGTTAGACATATTATAGCTATAGCTGCTACTGTGCAGAAATACCCTTGATATATCCTTATAGCAGTCTCCTAATAAAACTTTTTTGCTTCTGTATGTTTGACAAGTTCCCTTATTTTAAGGAAAAAGAAGACCACCTCTTTTGCCTTAAATTGTGCAAATATTACACAATTTTCAGTAGTTTTTGCGCAGTATCTGTTTGCTTATTTGCTTGCTTTAAGAAGAAAAAATAAAACTTTACATCCGGATTGGAAGCATGTAGTCGTGTGCTGCATCTTGTAGAAAAATGGTGCTTCTTTAGAGCAGTTTTTGATATACATTTTGCAAATATTAAAGGATCGTAAAAGGTTTCATATGAGTACAACAGTTTCAACGTAGGATGTGCGAGTTCATATATTTGGTCAACTGTTTTCTTCTGAAACAGTAGCATTTTCTGAATAGCCTGATACTACATCTTCTGAATGTCTCATTGTCAAATGGAGATGTGAATTAGCTGTTGAAATTTTGGTTTATTTTTTTTCCCCACCAGCTCTTCCCATAGTCATGCAGGATCACACACCGGTAGATGGAGCCCTGTGCCAGCAGCCAGCCTTGATCAGGCTGGTGAGCATACCTGCAGCCTCTCTAACCTGAGCACCAGGCGGGAGGGGCTTCTTGAGCATATCTGTGATATGTTTTATTCATATGTAGTAAATGAGCATTGTTTTAAAATTGTCTAGTATTAGCTGTGCAAGTCAGGCAGTGACTGTGTGCTGAGATGCTTAGGGAGAGTTTTGCAGTGTTCACGGTAGGCAGGAGATCAGGTGAAATACCCTGATCTATTCCAGAGTGCTGCAAGTATGAGAACCCTCTGGTATGCCATGTGTTTTCCCTTTTAACCGAAGTTCTGAGTCAACTTTATGTCATTAGGCAAATCTTGTTGACACCATAGAAAACAGGGCCTCTGGGAAGTTCTAAAGAAACTTACAAAGCAGATTAAAATTTGGTTTTGCATTTATTTTTGTATTTTTGTTTCTCACTAACTGCTGATTTTTTTAGAAAACTGGTTTTTTGAGTATGGAAAATTCTTGCTTAGTGCAGTTCAGAAATTCAAAATCAGCAGTAGCTAATCTGGCATATTCCCTGTTTTACATGATGGGTGTCCATACCTGCAGCCTGGAGCTGTGTTACATGGTTCAACTAAATGATGCAGTGGATTTGGTTTGTTGCTATTTGTGTGGGCCACTTGTAAAACTGAAAAATATCCATGCTGTTTGCAACTTGTTTTAGAAATCAGTTTACCTGATGCAGTTTTGTAGGTAGACAAGTTACTCTAGTGTGAGAACAGTTCTAAAGTAACAAAGTGCTAATTTTACTTGAAAAGGTGAGATACAGTTCTTAATTTTAAAGAGAGAAAGGAGGATAATGTTTGAGAGATAATAGGTAGTAAAGTTTTGTTCTTATGGGAGTTTTGTTGGGTTCATGCCAAAAAGTATATGCATAACTGCCAAATTAGTATTACTCTGTAATTGTAATGGATACACAGTTTTATAACGTATACCCTCCATTTTTTATTTGCAATTTCAAGTGTCTTAATGTTTACATTTCAAAACAATGGGAAGGGTGTGGGTCCACGGTGTTCTTGCTCTAATATTTTGTGCAGTAACACTCCTGTACAGTACCTTATATCTCAAAAGTCATTCTCAAAGCCTGCACATTTGTTTGATGACTATATATGAATACTGAGCTAAGTTGTAATGTGAAATAATCTTTGGAAATGTGTTTCTACCTGCTGTTCATTACATGTGTGAAACTGACATCAGATGTTAGGGAATGGACTTATAAGTCAGGTTGTGAAAGCATTTGTCAAAAATACTGAGTTAGAATTCTGCTGGAACTTTATAATTTCATTTGCTTTATTTCCTTTAAGAGTTAGTAGTCACTTTTGCTTATGGTTTGAAAAAATGAAACTAGGGATTTTCTTTGGCATGGCGCACAGTGGATGGGACTTTGAGCAAAGTGGTCTAGTGGAAGGTATCCCTGCCTGTGGCTTCCAATATATGCGATTCTGTGGTTTGTTATGGCAAACTAGTACAGCACTATTGCAGTCATTCTAACCAAACTCTTTGTTACATTTTGGAGAGGAAGCTCTGGACAGTATTCCAGCTTGTTACTGTTTCAATACCTTTTTAAAAAATAAACCACAACTATGAGCATCCTAGTGCTTTGGAGAGAGAAAGTAAACAGTGATGTGCTGGGTTGATCCCAGCCCGGGTCTGAGCACCTGCACAGCTGGTGGCTCACCGTTCCCTCCAGCAGGCTAGGGAGAGAATAAGGAGAGTGGAAGAAAGCTCACAGTCCAAGACAAAGACCATTTAATGAGCAAAGGAAAAATACGGAAGAAGAAACCAACCAAACCAAACCAAAACAATACTATGCACTCGCCACCTTCCACCCACAGCGTGTTTATGTTCAGCCAGTCTCTAAGCAACAGCTGCTTTGGAAGACAAACTTTTCTTCCTTTACCCCAGCTTCTATTGCTAAGCATGGCATTATATGGTATGGAATATTCTTTTGACCAGTTCAGCTTGGCTCTGTCCAGCCTCAGGCTACTCTCTGAGTTGGTGGGAAGTGAAAGTCTTGATGCTGTGCACTGTAAGCAAAACTCAGAACGCGGGTATGTTATAAGCACTGTTTTAGCTGTAACCCCAAAACACAGTACCATGTGGACAGTTATGAAGGAAGTTAACTCCATTCAAACCAGAGTCAGTATAAGTAGTAGCACATCTTTTCAATAGTAAAAATACTGTATTCTAGAATGTGTTACGAAAAACGTTTTGTAAATTTGTAGCAGCATTGATGATAGACACTTAGATATACAGCTTAATGTTTTGAGAAACTTGCAAATTTATATAAATATATCCTACTTCAGCGTCAATTTTTAAACTTTTTTAATAATAATTTAGAAGAAATTTTTCTTCTCTGCAACAATTGGTTACTGTGGTGACTTCTCACATATGAATGAAGTTGCAATATATAGATTTGGTATTAACAATGTATCTTAAGCCATCATTGGTTTGTTTGAGAATGATCATGCCCTTTTGTTTTCAGGCATTGTTAGAGTGGTTGTGGTTTTGTATTCTTCAAATTTTGATTTAGCTACTACCAGCAGCAGTGATATTAGGAACTAAAAGGAAGCTGTAGCAGAATATAAATATTTGACTTGAGCATTTATGAAACACCCCTTCGTCCCCCTCCAAGGGCATGGTCACAAAGTTTTAGCTCATGTTCTTATTAAAGAGTTATTTTCTTTGGAGAGGATAGGGTTTTTCACAAGAAGTTTGACAGTAAAGCTTTCAGTGAAATACAGGGTAGAGGTGAAAAGACAAAATGTTCAGAAAATGACATTCCAATGGATGTTTGCCCTTAGAAGCAAAAGAGGAGCCTAATAATCTCATATGAAACATGAAATGAGTGATAAAATCAACAGGGTGGGTATACCGGTCATTGAAAGGTGAGGGAAATAAGACAAGCCTTCATTAAACCTGGCCTTTAGATGTTTTTAAAAAACAAAACACAGAAACACCAAGTCTTGCACCTGCCAGCCCATGGAGAACATTATGAAAAGATGACTGATAACCAGTATTTTTCTGTGCTTGATGCATCAGTTGAATTTGGCAGTTTCTCTGAAGAAACTGGAGACCACCTCTGTGTGTTCAGCATTCCTTATGTATCAGCACCTGAGTCCTTTGAGAGATTTTATGTAGTGCCTGAAGCATTTAGCAGGGAAGTACAGCACATGTTGAATTGCGGAGGTTGTAGTGAGAACTGGTGTTTTAACCTGGGGAAGATGATAGAAATATAGACAGAGCAATTGTGAAAAGCTTTGGGAGGTATCAGAGATTCTAGGCTGTGGTTCTTTCTTGATCCAAAAGATCACAGGTGGTAACTGAAACAGATTAATTTGTAATTCTGATATAAGTAATACATTTTTCTCCTGAAATATAGAGTACTTCAAAGACCTATTGACAGTTGCCTGCAGCATGAGATTTTATCCCTGCCACAGTGATTTTTGTTAACAGGTTACATTTCATGGGGAAGATGATTATGGTAACTGAGCCATATAAAGAACTCCTGCAAAGCACAGAACAAAACAGCAAGTTGTGCAGAAGCTTGTGATCTTTTGTATTCATCAGCTATAAAACAACAACTGATTGAGAAAGGTCTGTTGGTCTTCTGAGATCTGAGTGGTTTCTGAGTGCAAATGGAGGGAGAAGGGACATCTAGCTGCAGTCTTTACAAGCAGAAGTATTTTGACTGAGGTCCTTGAACACTTATATGGCTTAAATTTACATCTTAACAGCAGGACTGGGCAAAGCTCTAATATTATGAGTTTATTTTTCATTTGGACACATAAGCTCACTAGCTATAATACAAAGCATTTTTCAAAATGCTAACTATTATGTCAGTAAAACACGTGGTATATACTTGCAAACTGGCTCATGCCTAGAAACAGTTTTTCTTCTGGGCTGACTAGGAGTGGTTGTCGTACTCTTGTGCAGCAATAAAGAAAACTAGCAGGATAAATTAGTCTAATACTGACACTTATGAGCTAAACAATATGGACTGTTCTGTTCTTAGAAATTTATGATACGAAATTATAGTTGAACATCAATAAACTAACCAAGAGGGAAGTTCACTGGATAACTAAAGTATCTTAAATGGTGTGCATCTGTGACACTTAGCCTTTTCTGAAAGTCAAATGACTTTGGTGCTGGTTTGATTCTTACTCCCCTTTGGAAGTGGACTGTACAAGCTGGGAAGTTGTGCTGGCTTCCCTAGTCAGCTTTGCAAATACAGTGTGGTTCAAACTGATGTTACTGTGCTTTATCTACCAATGAGCAGTTTTGCCCATTCCCTATATCTAAGCTACAGATTCCAGGTGGATGTCACAAAATCCTTTTTTCCATAATTTTTGTTTGTCAGACAGATTTGAGTCATTATCTCTAGGACAAGGAGATGGTAAAACACCTCAGTAATTCCTACAGAGTCTATTTACATAGAGGAAGGATATTCCTGTTTCAGCCTGGGTCTTACCCAAGTTTTTGATGCTTGTATGGTTTTTACACTAGCATAAATTGCCTACCAAGAATTTTTCTTATTTTACACTGTTTATATGTGTGTCTATGTATATAATAAAGGAAAGGAGTTACAATTTTAAGGATTTGACCAACTTAAAGTTGAGGTTTGTTTTTTAATATATCCCTAACTATGTGTTGCAATACTGTTTCACTGTGGGGTTTTGATTCTTTTTTCCTTGATTTTAAAAAGAATGCCTGTACCTATTTTTTTAATAAAATCTGCCTCGATAACAGATAATTTGATATTTCTATATGTGAAGGTCTGTATATGAATAGAGTTCAGAGATTTTAAGTTGCTTTAATCACTTATTGCACTTATCTTATAATTTTTGAGTAAATTTGGAAAGTTAGAGAAATAATTTTTGTTTTATGCTTTTGTGACTGGATGTAAATTAAACACAGAAGTACAGTATCAGCATGAATTAATTATGCAAGTAAGCCAAATGGCTATTTCATTATTTTATTGAAAGGGCAAGAGTTTGAGAAGATCTTTTGTCTTAACAGATTACTCAGAATTCATTGGGAAAAGTCTTAGTATATTTAAGGTAATGGGAAAACATTGCTTTCAGTACATCCTACAGAGATCCTGTTTAAAACAGGTGACAGTCTGTCACGTTCAGTAGCACATCAGTCATCAGATTTATTCTAATTCCTTAAGCTGAACATTTCATTCAAGCTTGTAGATTGTCTTGTCAGGCTACCAAAGCCTCATAGCTTTTCTGTCAAGCATAGAGTTGCACCAGCAGTTCACAAATAAATGCTAAGCTGCAAAAATATTGTTTATTTTCTTTAACCTTTTATTCAGTTAACTACATTGTTCTTTCATGTTATTTTCTCCACATGTGTTTCTCAGAAGGTATTCGAGGGACTGCTTGCTAACATGCCTCATCCTGACCACAGCCACTTCAGACCAAGGGCCACTCATTTTGGGACATGTTGTTTTCACTTGCAGCAGTCTAGACCACCGTGGTTATCACATTCCTCCTCTAATCACAAAGGCACAGTGAGCAGCTTCATTTGCTGCAGACGTGAAGGAATCCCACTGCCGCTGCACATGCATCGCTGGTGTGGCCAGTCTGACTCTGTGCAGAGTGGCTTTGGACTTCTTGCCCTGTATAGAATCTCATACTTTTGCTATCAGCCCATATAGCTGTGTCATTCTTTGTATTTATTAATCAAAATCTCTGGGATATTTTTTCATGCTTTATTATGTATATCTGTGTCTTTGTTTTTTGTTTTTTTTTTTTTTTTTTTTCTCCTGCATGACGTTCTCTAATCCTGAGCCTTTTGTTTTAAATGAAGTCTTCTGTGTAAACTGTAGCCCTTGCATACAAAGTTACTTAGTAGGGTAGTGAGAACCTGACTTGAGACATATGTTCTTTGAAGTCAACATATATACATCTGAGGTAGTAAAACATTGAAGATGGTTAGGTGAAGTTAATTAATTGCCCTAAGCAAAGAAAGTAAACTATTAGATTGGTGCATTTCTATAAATTATGTTTAAGGCCAAAAAATTACTTGTTAAAGTACTGAAAGGCTTATGTTCAGATTAGATTAATCTCTATATTAAATTGCTAATGCCATGGCATTCAATATAAAGTTGTGATTGCCCTTTAATAGGAAAAGGGTTCCTTGGTTATCTCTTTCAGCTATTAAAAAAATTAAATCTAAGCTATCTGTTAATAATTTTCCAGAACTACCAACTTCAGAACTCTACTTCCTACTTCTGGTTCTTCGCTGTAACTTGTGATTTCTTCTAACGTGTTATTCTGTAATTTACATGCAATGCTATGTTTTCTCTCATAATCTGGTGTTTTTCTTTCTTATAAAGTCATGCCATTTCTAGATACTCTTTCCTGGTCTGTTAAATAGCCAATATGTTCCTTTAGCAGGTTTATTCCTTGAATGGATATTCTGAAAGACAGATTGTACATGCCTGAAAAAGAACTGTGGGGTAGAAGCCCTAGATAAAATTAAAGCCTGAGTATATAAGAAAAGATTGCTAAAATGTCAAGATAATGAAAAGTCAGAAAATAAATTATACCTATTAATTTTGAATTGTATTCAAACATAGAAATATGTATCATAGACACAAGCTGGTTACAGAGAGATAAAATTCAATTTTACAGTAGGATAATTGTTTTATGTATTTTACATCTATTTATAAGATCAGATAAAGACATGGAATTCTCAATATAAATCACAGTATGGTCTTGATGAATGCCAAGGTCAGTAAAAGGAAACCACTTCACTTGCAAAACACATTACTACTGCAGAAAATACCAAGTGAATAAAATGAAACTGATAAGCACCATCTTTCCTACTATACATTCTTTAGTTGCATTATAATGATAGAGCTTTGAGTATTTTTGGTTTTCAAAGGAGTGAATAGGTATCAATGCTGTCAACACCCTCGTATTGTCTGTAGCCAAATTAACATATTAAGAGATTAATGCAAAACTTGAGGTCTGTGAGTGAGTGGGACTGTTGTTTCAGTAATATGGAGAATTTAGATTGGCACTGTTCAGTCAGCCTTGCATGTGCTGGAGGTGTAGTTGATAGGATTCAAATACTATGTAGAGGGCAAAGCTCATGGTTTAAGAATACATTTCTGTAATAAATGACTTCCTATCAAGAGCATCTTGTATCAGGAAGGCTTATTCTATCCAGAATCCAATCTCTTGTATGTCTTCAAGAGAAGGAAATTTAACTATATTTCGGATTTGACAGGACAATAAAATGGATTCTAAGTCCTCACAGAGAACTGAAAGAGGTGACTCAGTCTTGGGTGCCTCAGCTGAGCATCTGTGTCAGTTTGGACTAAAGAAGGAGACAACCTCTAAGTAACCAAGTTACTAGCCAGAATTTGAAACATCTAGGTGGTGAACTGAAATGGCTGCCATTCATCTTACCACAAACATTTATGAAGTAATCTGTAAAGTTCAGTGACAGGTTTTTTCCTAATCACAGAATCACATAAGTAGTGTATTGGAGCATCTGAGTCCTAGAACAATAAGAAATAGACTCACTGACATGCTATCAGCTTCACAAAAGCTGTTACTAGACCTGACAGGTATTTCATCAAGCTGGACATTTTTCACATGTGTTGGCTTCCCAAACATGTCTTCATCAGCTGTCCTTATTCGGAAACACAGAGTTCTGCATATGTTACTTGTTACAGAGTCCAGGGTTCCTGGACTTCTGTCAAAGTACCAGTGTCACTGAGGTCAGGAATTTGCTGCTGTTGCCTGAGTTAGATCACGTCAGAGAGTTGTGGCAATGAGTAGTGACTCAACAGCCCTGGTGTGAGGAACCAGTGTCACTGAGCAGCTCTTCTAGGTAAGCACTGGGATTACAAATGGTCTTTTGTTTTCTTCAGAAGTTGTCATTTTTTTTATATGTTTGTAACTTGTTCTGCTTCAGCAGAGAAAGGGCCACTGCTTCAGGGTCAGAATTTGATCTTTGGTTTGTCGGGTAGGATTCAAGGCAAAGGATTTTGTGTGCCAAATGTGTTAAGAAGTCTAGTATAGTGCTTGGTAAACTTCTGCAGAGCCAGCAGCTCAGCAGCTTTCATTGCTGGGCTGGAGATCAGGTCACTGGGGTCTGCTTCTGTGTTATCAGGCTTACTTTCCAAATGCTGAAAAGTGATTAGTCTGCAGAAGTACAGATACAGGGATGCGGCTACCTGTAAGAATACACTCACCCTCTGTTTTTTGATACAATGGTATTTTTTCCAGGATGATAATGAGGCGTTTTCTGATGCAATGCGTTCGTGAAAGGGCACTAGTGGACCTGGTCCACCTGTTTGTTTTTGGCAGTCTGACAATATAAAAGAATGAAGCATCCTTGAAAGATTCCTTTGTCAAAAAGGTTATGAATTAAGGTGCAACAGGTGTATCCAGAGACTGTTATTGTGGCATGTATAATCAACTGGTTAAGGGTGTTTACATTAGTTTTCTGTACTACTGCAGCATAAATATAGGATGGTATAAATACATCTAGGAGCAAAATTCAGCTTTTTGCTTTATAGACTCAAAATTTGATGGTAACAAGAATAAACACAGTTATGGGTTGTAACACTTTTTCACAGACCATACTGAAGGTGACTGCTGTGCAGGGGTACAAGGTAACTCTAATTAAAACAGTTTCCCCTTGAAATGTAATTTTGTTCCTCCTCTTCACTATCCAGTGGTAGACTAATATTTGTCTCCAGAATGTTTTTCCAGGATCTGAAGTGGAATTACAGTATCTGAAGGTTACTAAATATTAGGCAAAAATTATAATTCTCTTCATAGTTTAAAAGTATCTTTCATATTTCAAAAACCCTCCTGGATGTACAATTCTTTTGGCAAACATTCACTGTCTTGCACTTATGAGAGAAAACTTACTAAAAATAGCATATCGTACTGAGGTTTCCCTCCAGTTGTATCTGCCCAGTAGTTTATTTTCTGCTTGGTGTAACAATACACTTCCAAATTTACCTTAAAAGTTAAATACAACAACAACAACAGAAAATAAAAATCAAACTGGGTACTGTATTGAGAAACCATTTAGTGTTAAATATGACACCTCCTTTCCAATAATACAGCCATTCAGCTCATTAGAGTGACTGGGAAAATGAAGAATTATCTGTACCTCTGCAGCTCTTAAAAATCCTACACGTAATAGAAACCAGTGGTGGATCTGCCTTTTTTTTTTTTTTTTTTTCCCAAACTGTAATCCTGTATGATATAATTCTGTGTAAAAGTGTCACTGTTTAGTAATACAAAACTGATACTGTAAATAAATGGAAAATTTTATTCCAGTTGCTATAGAAATTCAGTTAGATTAATGTTAAACCCCAGCTATAAAGAAGTTAATAAAATTTATCAGGTACTATCCAAAATGTTTTGAAACAAAACTTTATCTCATCTGATTTAAAAAAAAAATGTGATCAGAGCATGAATTTGCTAGTTGTAGGGTCTGTGGACTTCTCAAATGTCTTGAGAAACAGGTTTTTAGGGAGGTATCTATTAATGGATTTCTGAGAGTAGGTGTGTTTTTTCAACCTGTCCTGAAAGCACTATGGGAAACCTTTTAAGTACTAAACTACTTTTTTCTTATATTTAGCTTATTTATAATGAGTATCTTTGATTAAAAAAAAATAAATAATCTTACACATCAGTCAAGTTCAGTGTGATGAGTGAATTAAACTCACTTAACTCTTTCAGGCAGAAACAACATATGTATAGCAAAAACGGCAATCTTTCCTCAATACCTCCTTCCTATACCAGACTGCTCAGCTGAGGCTGAAGAATTGAGCACAATTTAATACTTCTTTTAGATAGAAGAAATATGAGCAGAAATAACTGACTACATGTTGGGCTTTAAAGTCTTGAAGACCACTTGGAAAACAGTGTCAAAGGGGCATACCTTTTATAAAAAAAATTATGCTTTTTTTTTAAATAAAGTCTGAGCATGTTAAGATTTGCCTTTGACAGTAAGAAGTCATGAATAAAAAGAAAAAAAGCAACAATAAAAAAGTTGCTTTCATTCAATATGTGTTTAAGAAACACTTTGGAAGACTTTAACCCTTCTCTCCTCCCAGTTTGACTGTGAAATATGAAGTTATTTAGGAGTTTTCTTAGTGCTGTGATTAGGCAAAGAAGTTATCCTAGTGCACATACCTAACTTTGTTAGGTGCCCCTTCAACATGAAAGGGGAGATAAAACTGCGGAGTCTGCAAGTCTTGCAACTTCACAATGTCCAAGAATGTCTTCAGAGTTATTCTGAGTATTTGAACTGTTGGCCAGATTTTCCCTTTTTTGATCTTGTATTTTATCTATACTTCTGTAGCTATAAAGTGTTGATGTTTTTAATTTTTAGTGATGCCAAGCTGTGCAATGTGTAATAACCAGAATATCTGACAAACAAGTCTTAAACTATTCAGCACAATTATGTGCAAGAGAAAGCAGCCATTAAATAGACCTGGGTTTCAGAAGCGCTAAGGAAGGATTTTTCCTTCTTCATCTAGTAAGTGGATTAGAACTCCTTTGCTCCACCCAGGGACAGCTGGTCTGGAGCCAAAATTCAACTGTCAAGTTAGCTCCAGTGTTTTGGCAATGAAAACATAAATGTATCTTGGTGAATCAAGGAACAATTAATGCAAGATACTGGAATTTATTATGAGGTTGCAAGAAAGAACATCCATCTGTTTCCTTTTACAAAAAAAAAAAAAAAAAAAAAAAAGAAATTTTGCTGAAACTGTTAGATAATCCTAAATCTTGAATTTTTTCTGAGAATTTTTTTTCCATTTGTGTGGAAAGAATGTGATTTTAAGACTCTGAACCCCTAATAAGAACTTTTTCTATCAGCTCAACTGACATGATAAGTAACCCTCAACTTACATGAACCTCTTTGTAGTTTATATTCTCAGTGGCATTCTTTAAGGCTTCTTCACTATAAATTACTTTCATGTTTTTGGCTGAATTATGTGCTTGCTAAGCTTTTAAAAACATAAACAAAAAAATTGCAGCAGTTTGATTGCTTATGTTTTGCATTGCTTTCTAAAAATTTGGCAGGGAAATGAATCCATTATCAGAAATGTTTGTAACGCGATGGATGATCTAAACTTTTTAAACTTCAGCTAATGTCTTTTCGTTTGTTTGTAGTTTACTTTCCAGCTGCCTGGCACTGATTCGGAGTCTATGGTGACTCCCCTTTAATCTTATACCTTCCTTTGTTGTTGCAAGATCAGGAAGCAGTGTATAAACTCTATGGTGCTGAATGTTTGCAGGTTTACTCTATTCAATTTTTAGCTTTCATTTAAATTCCGGACATGCTCAGTAGACTTAATTTCACTGACTCCTCTCTGGTTCTCATTGAGTTTTGGCCTACCTCACAATACCTCCTTCTTCTCTGGAAGACCAAGGCCACTTCTGAACGTGTAGCTTTTTATTTTGAATTGTACTGCCTTCAGGTTTCTTTGCTGTTGCAATAAATTTCAGTGAAGTATCTGGATTAAGTTTCTAAAAACACTAGTGTGCTAATCATACCTAAATAAGCAACTGCACATAAGACGTGTTATATATTATACATCTTAAACATGTTGTAAAGCACACAGTCAATGCATAGGTGCTGAAAATGCTTGAAAATGTTGTTGGAGTATAACAAACATAGAATCATAAGATCATTTTGGTTAGAAAAGACCTTCAACATCATCAAATCCATTAACCTAGCACTGCCAAGTCCATCACTAAACCATATCCCCTAGTGCCACACCTGCACATCTTTTAAATATGTTCAGGGATGGTGACTCCACCACTTCTCTGGGCAGCCTGTTCCAGTTCTTGACAAACTTTTCTGTGAAGAAATTTTCCCTAATACCCAATTGAAAGCTTCCCTGGTGCAACTTGAGGCCATTTTCTCTTGTCCTATTTCTTGTTACTTGGAAGAGGAGACTGACCTCCACCTCACTACAACCTCCTTTCAGATAGTTGTAGAGAGGAATAAGGTCCCCCCTCAGCCTCCTTTTCTCCACTCCCTCAGCAGCTCTTCATAGGACTTCTGCTCTAGACCCTTTACCACCTGCATTGACCTTCTTTGGACACATCCTGAAGTTTGCCATTCCTCTGTAACTTCCACTTCTCATTTATGAGCATGAAGCTGCTACTCATAGTCAATGAAGGCACTGTGTACCAGATCTAGGTGCTAGATTTAAAAAAAAAATAAATAAAAAAATTGGAAGTTTGGGCAAGACTGTATGTTTATTGAGTTGAAATTTATGTCTGTGTTCATACCTGAGCAACACTATGTTCTCATTCTTTAACTGCTTTGCAAAGCATGCTTTAGAGAACAACTATGCTTTTGGTTAAAGGATAGCTTTCTCTTTGGGTAGTCATCTAAGAAAATGATAGCTTAGCTAATTTGCTTATAAAGAAAAAATAGGACTAATGTAGAGCCAGTGTTTTTTTGTTTTTCTGAGCTTTTTAGCTTGTGAAATTTTAGGGGATGTGATTCCTTTCAGCAGTTGAAGCATACACTGTAGAGTTTGAGTGGTTCCATAATTTGGATAAAGCCAGTGCACTGGATGTGTTGCTGTGTGACAGAAGTGGAGGTGCATTTGTGTTTTCATGCAGTTCAAAACAGCCTGACAGATATATAAGTGGTGTGGCTGTATTTCCCTGCAGGAAACCGACAGGCCCCTTTCAGTCCCCATGTACAGGACTGGATCTTGAAAAGCTGGCACATTTCTGACGGGCCTCTGCCTGTTCAGTGCTTGTGATAGTTTTTGGTCAGGCTCCAATATCCACACTTCTTGAAGCCTTTATGATTTTTATTTTTACTGCGTTTGCTGTCAGGGAAAATGGAGCTATTTGAAGGTACCTTGAGAAATGTGAGTTGGCTGAATAAACTGAATTTCTCTGTTTCAGTGTGGTTTTTTGCCTCTTTTTCTTCACTGAGTCCCTGTTCAGTGTTACTTCTTTCTGTGAAGGCAGCCAAACAATTGGAATGTTTTTGGCAGAAGACATCATTTTTGCTTAATGCTGTTACTTGTACTAGTGGTTTATGAATTTGGCACTAAGTTAACCACTTCACATTTTTATAGGCATATAATATTCTGTGATTTTATTTTTGCTCGTATGGTAAAATCTCGGCTAGCAACTTAGTTCTGTGATAAATTATGGTTGGGGATTTGTGAATTTCAGTATAGTGAATATGCTATACAATGAATTTTGCTAACATAAGCACTGCAGACTCTTGCTTCTTGAATCATTTCCATAGTTAGCTTTGGGGCTCTTTAGTCACAGTGACTTTTTCTTTAAGTTTGGGAGGAGTGTGGATTTTGTGGGCCTTGAGGCAAAAGCTTTCAGAAAGGTGAAATATCTGTATCAGTGGTTTACTGAAGGATGGTGTACAAAACAGTATTTGCCATTTGGCCTAATGCCAAATCATCCAGTCATGTAGGAAAATAGGGTACTCGAGACCAGTAGGGCTCAAAATGCTGTACTGGTGCTGTTTCCCTGTTTCCTCCCTCTTGGCATTCAGACTGTCTGCCCCATGGGTTGTCTGGTTATGCCTCACTGCTATTTGGTTGTTAGTTGGGTTTTTTTTCTGCTTCTCTGCTGATCTACCCTGTAAAGCAGAAAGCAACCTAGAATTTACTGTGTTACAGGAATTCTAGTTCTGGTGGTTTTGTTTTACTGCAATCCTTAGAATAACAAAATAGGTAAGGCAGGAAGTGACCTGTGAATATCATCCATTTCAGACTGTGCTGAGAATGGGGCCATTTCCAAAGTTAGATCAGGTTGCTGTACCCAGATGAGTTTTGCACATCTCCAGCCATGGAGATTCTGTAACCTTTCTGAGCAGCTTTTTCCAATGACCTTCCTCACTATGAAAAATCTCTTACCCATAACTCTGAGTTTTCTGTGTTACAACTTATCTCCAAGAGGAGAATGTGTGTCTGTCTTCTCTATATTTGCTCACGAGACAGCTAAAACCCAATAAAAATCCCCTTTTAGCCTTCTCTTCTTAAAACCAACTAGCCAAACTCTCAAATTCCTCATAACTCATGTACTGCAGACTCCTAATCATCTTGATGGCTGGACTTCAGGATATCCATGAGCAGGTCAGACTGGATGCAGCATTTCAGATGTGGTCTCACAAGTGCCAAATAGAGGGGTTTAATCACTTCCCTTTGTCTGCTGCCGATGATCCTGGCAACAGAGCTTAATACTAAGGTAGTGCTCACCACTAGGTAGTGCTGATTCTACAAAAATACTCTATAAAATATTCTTTTGGCTCTAGATAAGAGAAAAGCTCCTTTAAAATGCACGTATTTGTCCTTATCTGTAAAAGCTATGGAAGTCACCATCTGGTTGTATACTTTTAGAAATAGAGTTATGGCTGTCCATAACAATATCTAATGTGATATATAATATTGAGTTATAAGGTCAGTGAAGCATTTACAAGAAAACTGAAGGATGGGTAAATGATTTGACTGCTCCACACCTGATCAGACCATATCACAGTTTCATTGTTAGAGTGAAAATAATCTTAATTAGAGGTGTCAGAGAAGGAAGCTGCTTCACAGAATGCACAGCAAGATGAGAAAATCTGTGAAAAAAGGAGAGAGAGACTTTGATAAGATCCTACGCAGTTTTCTTTACATTTCAAAGAGGTGGCAGGCAAAGGGAGAAGGAAAATGCACGTATTGTCAAAGAAAAGAAATGGAGAAATAAAAGACATGTTAAAACTGGGAAAGACAACAGAGCAGGCTGAAGGTTGCTAATGTCAGAGAGAGAATATATCAGAGGGGAGAAGAAATATGGAGCTGTTGGTGACCTGATATGCACATAAATATTTCTTGATGCAGAGAGAGAAAACTGAGCCTTGAAGACACTGAGCTCATAGCAGAAATTAGGGAGATAAAGGCATGTCCTTTATCCAATTAACTATAATTTAGGTATAGGTCAAACCTAATTAAAACAGTTGTTTTTGTGCATTTTTATGCCTCTTGCCTTTGTCAAAAGCATGACAATGAGAATGAACCCCCTCTGACTTCCTGTATGCCATCATTAAAAGCACCAGATGCAACTTTTTTAATAAGAATATGAAGAAACTGCTGCAGCAACAGAGGAAAAATACCTGAGCTCTGTTTCTTCATGTCTTTTTTTCATTTGTGCAGGTTAGTTGAAACCAACTGCAAATGTCTCATCTCCTTTTGGGTCAAGAATCAGCAGGGGAGAAAAGCCAGGGATTATGACATGACTCTGCCCTCTGCGAAAATGTTTTTATCAAGCTTCCAGATAATGAAGTTACTTCTATGAAGCAAAGTCTTGGAGTGTTTGTAGCAGCACAAGAGTTATAAATTTGAAGTACTACTCATTCTGTATTCATCCACATATGGGGTTAATGAACTTGCCTATGTTTCATATTGTTTCTAAAAGAAACAGAATATTTTGCATTAATTACTTGTATATTAAAGCATATAAAAGTAATACAATACAATAAAATAAGTACCTCTGTAATACAAGTATGTTTGGTTTCACAGATTTTAAATATCTAGTAGATGAGTATTATTCCACATTTAACAAATATTTGAAGTGGCTATTTCAGTTATCCTTTGGCTAGTGTTTTTATAACTGCCCAAAGCTAATTTTAACTTACTTTGTATTGCCTTAGATATCTGATTTGCTATAAAGTTTCTTAAGATAGAGAGGAAATGTGACTCTTTGGAGGAGCGTGCCATTGCATCAAAACTTGACATCCACCTGGGCTAAGAAAACTGTTTGTTCCCTAAGGAAATGCTTTGAGAGGGTAGCTGGTTTTTATGTGGCATACCTTCCTAACTTAAGTCTTTTAGTTTAGCATGCCCTGAGGCAAAACGTTTCAGGATATTTTATGAGATCCTGGTAATATAATTAATCTTATGAAAATAATGCTAAAATTCGTTCTCTGTTTCCCTATTATGGAAGTGTATAGTATTTCATCCCTGCACTGTCAATGGCAACTCTTAACTGCATCTTAAAGAGGGAAAAGACTGGCACAGTGCTGTTCCAAAGGGTGGTGAGAACTGGTCTCCTGGGCAGGGCAGGTGAGGTAGCCCTCTGTTTGGAAAAACTCTTCTAAGACCCAAGGACTTTCTGTGACGAAGAGTTCAGTTGACACCAGCAAGTGTTTGCATCCTGTCACAGCAGCTAATGCCATGATTCAGTGGTTGACTTCAAATCCTGTCAAGGCAAGACCAAGAAATGGGGGTTTGCAGTCATTGGTTCTTCATGTGGAATGGTCTCAACAGCCTTTCAGTTCCTGAGGAGTCAGTTACTGAACTCCAGCTTAGAAGATGTATTTCTCCGTCCTAACTATGGAGGGAAAACATTGGCTTTGGTGTTAATGTGGTGCTATTGTGGGGTTGGTGTTAATTGTGGGTGGCTCCTTTGTATAGTATTTATTCTGCAGACACTCCAGAGGTTGGATTTTTTTCCTCTGAGAATGGAAATACTGCTACAGCTGTAACCTATTCAGAACTGCACAGAGCACTCCATGCTTCCTATCTTGCAGATATATGTTACTTTTATATGTCTTGCTTTTATTTAATTCTTTTTAGTGTTTGTGTTGATGAATAGTTAGAATGAGGACTGCAAAGCTATCCTTTTGAATAGGCCATTATTTTGTTTAGGGTTTTTTGTTCCTCCTAAAATCCATTCATATTCCAAGGTACTGGAAGGCAAAGTATTTTAATGGCCATCCTTGCAGAATATATCCCTGAATGGATGAGGAAATAGTCATTTCAGTTAGCACTGTATAAAAAAAGGCAGTGCAGTGAGTTAGTTTTCCATTTTTGTCTATCACAGATGTAAGTAATTCAAACATATAAACATCTAAAGAAGTTGACAGCTGAGACAGCATGAGTCTTGTAGGATAATATTAATATTTCCTGTGTGCTTCAATTTGACATTCTTAAGAAAAATGTTTTTCCTGAAACAAATTTAAAAGTTAATGCTGTTCTTCACTGGGCATCTATGGTAAACAAGAGTGTTCATGTATTTCATATGTATGCTTATGTAATCAAGCATCCACTAATTTCTTTCTCTTTGGGAAATACGTCTGCAAGTCTCACTCCATATATGATGATCTAAGATTATATCATCTGTTTTTTAAGGTAAGCATTAGGACAGGTATTATTATTTTATGATAGATTCTTAATCCTTTCTCTCTGAAGTGTTGATGTTTTCATTAGAGTAAAAATACGTTGCATGTTTACAGAAAGCCTGAAATCTCAGTATGCGATCCTATCAATTTTAATTATTTGAATCATTAGAATTTTTGCTTAAGGGTACACCAATGTACCATTGAATCTGTTTTTTAAGGTTTTTTCCAGTTTAATGTCTGAATCCAAATTCATAAAGAGTTGGAAAAATGAGATGTCTGAGCTATAGGATTCACAGGGATTTTATATGAAGCCTATTTAATCAGGATAACACTGTTATTAATATTCATAAAGTCAGCTGGAACACAAATGACAGACTATGGAGCCTAAAATTTTTTACTTGTGAATTTATTAAAAGCAGCTTAAAAAATTAATGGAATTTAAGTAAAGTTGACGAAAATGAAAATCTTATGCTAGCAGAAAAAAATCTATATTAGAACTTTGTCTAAGACCATCTTGCATTGATATCTTTGACAGATTTCATTGGTACTTAAAGAAGAAAGATGCATGAATGGTCATTTAAAAGGATTTAAACACATTGGCACATTAATTTTTACATGAATAATAAGTAGTTTCCAAAAGCAATTAACTTACAGTGTACAAGATTTGAATAGAAAAATAGGACTGTGACATCAAAGGGCAAAGCAAATGTGCTGTACATTTTAAACTTTTAATACGACTTCTTAAAATAATTTATTTTATTTTCATAGTAAGTAAAGTAACAGTGTGAAGGTTACTTTCACAGCTTGGGTCTGTTTTGAAATACACCAAGGTCTGGAACAAATAAATATGTTTATGTCAAAGTGCTATTGGTAAGGAACAATTTCAGGCTTTTACAGTGATCAGGTGCTTTTGAATCAAGCTTTCCTACAGTTCTCTGTGTGGGAAAACAGTTATATATTGACCACAATGTCGGGTTTTTCTCCCCTGCTGCTGCATGCAGCACTGGGAAGCGTTTGTTATTTCTGTAGTGGGCAAAATAGTTAGATCTGAGATTTCTTTCATTATTAGGAAGCTCCTGGCTAACTTATATTTGCAGATGGTTTTGTACTTAACTATGCATTTTCTGTGACTGTTGCATTTTATATTCAACAAATAAGGATAATTTATTTTTTATTTTCACTTTTCTTTCATGATATTCTAGCATAGGTTGAGTAGATAGATAGTGAATAAGGAAATTAACTCTAGATTTAAAATTAACTCTAGCATTTAGGTTGTGGTTTCATTTTGTGTTCTCAGTTTTGTCTTAGCCTACCAGTATACTTTATTTTAATCTCCAGCTTTAATTTCATTTTATTATTAGGCAGATTTATTATTAAAGAATATCTTCAAATGAAAGGAAAGATTTAGAATAATTGTATTCAATTTGTCTAATGATTCCTTTTGTGAAGACCTTCATGGCCAGCTTCTGATTGTTGTTGTTGTGGTGAAGTTTAACAGTGACTGAATAATGATGGCTCAATAAGTTTTGGTTCTAAAAATACCTTATATTAAAAGTGCCAACTGTAAAGGTAAATTTTGAATGACATGTAGGTGTTGTGCACAAGTCAGCTACCTATTGCAGGGTTTGTGTTCAGAGCAACCAGTTGAAATACTTAGTGTCTGGAATATTTTGTTGTTCTCTTTACTAACATTTTTGTTTCTAATTATGGGGAGATTAAGTGGCAAACGCTAGGGAGCCCCAAACATCTTTCTGATTGACCGATAGGTGACCCTAATCTGATATCAACAGTATTCTTTATTTTCTCTGTGTAAATCAGAAAATTCCATTTAATTAGCAGAACCTATTTCACTTGTGAAGACGAAGTCTTTTGACTTCGGTCACCAATTTCTACTGTGCCATACTCTATTATTTTCGAGAGAGGGCAGCATTTTCCTATATCAGGTACAGGAAGGCACATGCCCTGCCTAGACTGTCAATGTTTCTTGTAATTACTCCCAGTATATTTGTTGCTTGCTTATGAATTAACTTGCATTTATGGAACTAAATCATTCCAATCATTTAATTACACCTGAGGAGCTGAACTATAATTGCTTGCTTCCAACTAGGATCTGATATGGCTTGAGCAGTATTAATTTGGTGTTTACTTTTCTGAGTGCTAAAAGCATTAAAATGATTGTGCAATGGGATTACATTTTACTAATTGCTGGCATTCATTAGCTGGGTAAATGGCGAGGAAGAATGACTGTATATTGTGGAGGGATAAAATTATGGTTTTAAATAGTATATTACTAGGCACATTAAGGCCCTAAGACATGTTTTAAAATACTCCAGAGGTTATTAAATACCATATTTTCTTCATGTCTTGCTATATGAATATCTTATTAAAATACTGCAATTATTATGAACCTTTTTGTGCAATATGTAGGGAAATGGCTTCATTGACAGAAACCTATTTCTTGATATTAATAACCTTCTATATTTTCAGCTAATCCAAAAGTAAATGAGGAACTTAGGAAAAGATTGCCAACTTCAAATCAACACAGTTACACAGAATTGAAGAAGCATACAGCTTCATTTGAGGGACTGTAAGGAACTCAGTGTTCCACAATATGAGGTGAAGTGGTTATTTTTTGTTAAGACTTTGGCACATCAAATCCTATGCTTTTTTTTTTTTTTACCATGAATATTTATAGTCAACAACAAACTTGAGCTAAATATATTTCTTGAATGCTTAATGTAAATATTAATGTTGAATCTGAAGTGTTTGTGCAATTAAATTTGTTTATAATCTTGAAGATAAAAATAAAAGCTTCTGCCTTTCTGCTGTTGTATAGAAAAAGAATTTCTTCTGCTGCTTTGTTAGTTAGAACATGTGTTTTGGTATACTATGCTTGATTTTTAAAATACGTACTTAAATATTTTTTTAACCCTTACATTTTTCAACACAATGACAACTCTCTGGGTGTTTTCATGATCCAGCCACTGTCTCTTCAAGACAAATGTTGTATCTTTTTAATAAATGTAAACAACATATAGCAGGGGAAACATACAAAATAAGCACAGCTGCATAGTTAAAGATGAAAAATTGCCCTTTATACAATAACTTTTTAAAAAAGGTTTTTTGACTAAGTAATAAAATTTGTGGTAAGCATATTTTGTTAGCAAGATTACAAATTTATTTACATTTCCTTGAGATACAGAATATAGTTGAATTTTTAACACATAAGAAAACATATATTTTAACAGGCAAAGTGATACTTGGTAGGCATAACATTTTACTGTAGGTCTTATTTTTGAGTATTGAGGGTTATTTCTTGAAGATCTTTGATTATATGAGATACTGCAACAGTGTAATTAACTATAGTCTGAACCAATATGTATGCAAATATTAGGATGCATTATTTAGCTGTTTAGGAAGACCTGCAAATTCAGAGTTGGAGTGGTCATGGGCCACTTTATCCAGAGCCACTTTTACCTAGGAAATTAAAGCAGGAGAAAGAATGCTGTGAAGTGCTACCACCATATGTAATAATTACCAAAGTGAGCAGTCTCATTGCCTCTAGCGGAGGACTGTGCTCAGTAACATGTACTTCCAAGATCAGACGCTAGAAGAAAAAAAATATATTTTAACAAAGGCGTGACATGGAGGAGAATGCTGAACCAAACAATTATAAAAATTAGATGAGTGAAAAAAAATGTTTTACTGAGAAATATAATTTTTCACTGACTGTTAAAGTATGCAGACTTTATTGTCCTGTTATAAATATTTTTTAATCATTTGTCTTGTAAATTTGCCATCAAATGAAGGCAAAGTATAGGTGTGTTATATTGTTCTAGGTTTATTTATCTAGAGTTTGCTTTATTTTAGCTCTGAAATCGTCAAGCAAAAACTGGACTCAGTGCCAGATCAAACAAGTTCTGAAGCGCAAATGGAGAACTGGTCAAAAGGTAGGGACTTTAAAGATACTAATAAGGAACCTCCAGTGTTGTACCAGTGCTAGGCAGTGACTGGAATGTATTTGTTCTTGCTGATATATGACTGACTTTGGAACAAAAGAAATTTAAAAGAAAAAAAAAAAAAACAAAACACCCGCACCCCCCCCCCCCCGAACCTCATACTGCCCCTTAAAAGTATTTGGGGTAACAGGAGAGCAGCTACGTGAATGTAAAGCTTCATCTTGATTTTCTGGATTATTGAAAAGGTTTTTGCATAAGTTTGAGAAGTCTTATTTAAATTATTGGTTTGAACATTACATTTTACTTTCCAGCATTTTTTTCTTAGTGGTTTACAATAAATCTGAAGGTCTGTCTTAAAGTAACTGTCTTGGCTATTCACTCCTGGTGAGGGTATGATTAAGCCATCTACTAATATTAACTAGTTTCTCATTAATACCTCAGCTGAATGTAGACAGTAAGATAAGGCTTGGAGGTAAAGGGTGCCTTGATTAACTTGGAATTTCCATGGTTCATGGAGTTTTCATCTCCATCAGGATAGAAAGATCTTTTTATATTTGTATTTGGTTGACCAAGCACAATTGTTCACAGATACATTCTTCTGTTTCATAGCAGAAACTTAAGGGGAAAAAAACCACTGAATTTGAGAGTACATTACATGACTAACTGACTTTGCAGAAGAAAATTGTCAGAAAGTGGCTTGTGAATAGATAATGTGGGAAGAAAGGGAAAGACACAGAAAGGAGACCTTCTGTTAAAGCTGGATTTTTTTCCAGTAAAATGACTATGTGTAGGTTAAAAAACCCAAAATGTAATAAGTGTGTTAAGATCAAAGTTTCCCTTTATATCAGAGTCTGATAGCATCCTGTAGATTTCCTTTTTTTGAATTTTATGTTATGTATTCTCTCTCAAAAGATAATAAATGTCAAGTTTTTCATGAAGAATCTGTTTAGAAGAGAAAAGAAAAGCTCCGTCTTGGAGATGATGTTTTTCTTTCACATGCAAAGGAATTTTGATCTATATTATTCTGTAAGATAAACTGCTTAAAGACCTCATTTAATTTATGGAATTTTGAGCTGCTACTGAGTGAAGTTAAAAAGTTTTTGAATCATATAGCCTGTAAACAAACATAGTCATGGTGGAGTAACAGTGTATAATTGTATTTTGACAATTTAGATGTGTAATGGCTTAATCAGGTTTAGTATTTTTAGACCTTTAGGGGTCAGCATACCCTAAGAATGGTTCAAAAGGTTAAGTTTTCCAAAGTAGACAAGTGAATGCTATAAAACTGATTCTCTGTGAAATGTTTTCTGTCTAATTGCCAGAAAGGGTGTTCTGCTGCTGCTTGCAGATTTTTTAAAAACTGAATAGTTACTGAGTTTCATGTGTGGGTTTTTTTCTGATGCATTAAATTAATATTTTCATCTGTTTAAAAAGCTATTCCTTCCAAGCTAACACTTAAGGATTCATGTATCCAATAGAAGTTTTTATATAGACAAAAGTAAAATTTGTACACTTTTTTTAGCTTAATCCATAATAAGTTATGTAATTCTCTACGCTTTTGCTCCTAGGAAAGGGATTATGGGTAAATCTCATGTCATCATACTGGTTTGGATGAGGAATTTCTTTATCTCTTGGATTTTTTTTTGTGTGTATTAACAGCTAAATTGCATTCACTTATCATAAAGATAATAGTTAAATTTCAGCAACATAATGTTCAATAAGTGCCCTTGGTAGAGATTCTGGTGTTTTTTCTCATTGTATTTATTAGTAAATCACATCAGCTTTTCATTTTCTGTTTAAATGTCTATATTGGAGAGTGTACCATTTTCTATTCTTCTTGCTTTGTCATCTGTGGTATCTTTCCTTTGTGCGTGTGGTACTGTACTGTATTTAGATGTTCCTTGTTTGTAACTTGGAAGTTTAAAAGCTGGGTTTAGATTAACGCTATAATGATTTATTCAATTTTTTTAATAACATACTGAAATGTTGGAAATTAAATTATTTGTCAGCATATAAGGATGGTAAAGCAAATCTGAGATTAAATTCAGATGATTAGAGAAAAAATTCAGTCAAACAATGAGAATTTAAAAAAAATAGCAAAAACGTTAGATACAGAGAAGTGGTAGGTTTATGGCAGTTATGTGGGATAATGTGTAACCTGTTAATAGATGTTATAAAATAAAATGCTTGAAAGAAAGGTGGTGTTTAAGGGGAGTATATCTGAAGTGTTTGATAGGTGAGATTTTCTTTTTAACTTTCCGAGTTGTTTGGAGTATAGTATCCCTGTGTGGATTGAAGACTTTGTCTCTGTTCTGGTATATTAGGAAGAATCAAAGAACAGTTTATGTGCAAGGTTTGTTATTTTGTGTTTGCATCTAATTTAAACATACTGTTTATTTCCACCTAGTTTTTATAGGAGGTTAGTGCCATTTTTCATATCTCTCTAAGGATACTTGAGCGAATGTACCAGGAACACTGGCAGCAGACCAGTGAAGACTGTGTCATTTCAAAATGAAAAATATTCAGGATCCAGGCTAGAAAGCCCAGAATAGTATTCCATCATAAAAATAAACTTGTATTGGCAAATAGGTGCATATCTTTGCATTGCACTGTTGGTGGGTGTGGGGAAACACATTGCACCTGGGTGGAGTTGTTACTTTAGCAGGGTTTACATGCATAATGGAAACTACACAAACGTTAATACTGTGAAAGCACAAGAGAGAACCTGAAATTGGGTGAGTTTTATATTTGCATTCAGGACTCAATGTGGCAGTTTTTCAAAAGAGTTAGCAGGGTAGGAAAGTGGTAAGTGTGCAAATACTGGAGTTAAATTTGTGTCTCGTTTGACTCATATCATGTATCGCGTTTGAATGGATGCAGCTATATAGCTGCATTATAGCTGCTCCTTCTGTGTTATATAGTCTTTCACTGTCGTAATGTTTTTTTGCTTATGTCATATTTCTGAGCATCCATGATTTCAGGACAGGGAAAAAATTAGAAGTCCTAGAATATCAAATACTGTTTGGTCTTCTTTGACAACAAAATCAGTGTTTTGCTGACTCCAAAATTAAAAGCATTGTATAATTATTATTTGCAAATTCCTAAAACAAGGTAAGAGATTGATTAGTTTAATGGCAAAGTGGTTTTCTTTCTTAAAAGGTGGTTATTATATTTTTCAAACATAGAAATACATATTTCTGAACCACTACTTAAAACACATACTGAAATCTAAGTCAGTGCAGCAACTTTACTTATTGGAATTTGTTGGCAACTCTTAGTTATGATCCATATAGACACTTTCTGTGTAACTTCAAAAGAATGCTTCCACAGCTTGTAAATATCCTTTAAAATTGTGTGTCTGGAAACTAGTTCAGAGGAGACTAGCTTTAAAGAGATGTGATAATGCAGATTGAAATAGAACTGCAGAATCAGCTTGTACAGGGAAATTTGGAAAGGAAGTGTTTTATCTGTATTTTTGGGATGTTTTTACATTCATGGTAATTGAGGAAATGTACAATCATATTCATAGGTTAAGTAAAATGAATCATCTTTTTTGCTAACTTTGTCTTATCAGAATTGGAAAGCTTTTCTAGTCATGTAATGATTTCAGTGTGCTTTTTTGTAGGTTTGTTTTTGTAATAGTAATTACAAGGACTTTTTTTTGTCTGAAATTACTGTTGTGTGACTGATACACACCAAAATGAATGGGTAAAGAAAGCCTTGAGAGTAATATGGCATTGTAAAGCGGGGTCAAAAAGCAGCTAATGGTAAAAATGCTGCTTCCTCTTTCTCCAGAATATACCCACTACAGCTGTAAGCACTCTAAAGTAAATCTAAAGCCCTTCCCAAGGTTGTAATAGAGGCAGAATAAACCATACTTGACACATTGAAGTCTGTTTCTTCTTCTACATGCCTCAACAGGAGCCTGTGAGCCTGTTCTCCCTCTCCTATCCTCTTTTAGCAATAAAGAGTGCTATTTACATGGAAAAGAAAGAAGGTCTGGGTATTGCATGAGCGTGTATGTAGAAGAATCTACTTGTTATGCAGAGAGGAAGAGTCCTCTCCACGCATGTGGCTCAACTGATCAGTGTCTGCAATGTGTGCTGTGATTTCAGCATCAAACTCACTAGTTGTAAGAGGTCCCCTTGCAAAGTGGCAAACATAGTTGCAGGTTTCTCTCTATGATGTGAAAGGCAGAGAAGAACTTGAGAAGATGAACTTCCATAAGTTAAACATAGGAGGAATGGCTGCTAACTGTTGAGCAACACTGTGTGTGGAAGATGAAGAAAATATCTTCCATGGAAAAACAGGAAATCGTGTGACATGACTTGGAAGATAAGAATGTGCTAATGATAACTGTAAAATCATCAAATACTGCTTAGTCTTTGCAGTAAATATAATCACCCTTTCATGTGTATAAATTCTTGTCTCTCCTTTTTTCACCCCATTTCTTTCCTTGTACATTTTGAGTCATTGAATACAGTACATTTCTGGCCAGGCTGTATGCAGAAAGGCTCCTCATCAGAAGCACAATTACATGTTTAGCATGTTGCCTGACTCACTGCAGTGCTGGGAATATGACTTTGTTCAAACCTTTACAATACACTCAAAATGTGTAGTGCCTTATCTGCACTGAGTGATGCAACCACTAAAGATGGGGAGCATGCACACCTTGAAGTATTGCACTTTGAATCACTTAACTGTGTAAAATAGGAGTGCAGGATAACTTCAGAATGTCTTGAAATGTGGTTCAGAGAGAACAGCACTTATTGCCACAGTAATTTTTAAGCAGTGCTTTGAAAGGAGCTTTAGAAGACCTAGCACAAGTGCAAGAGGAATTTGGTTATTTTCTTATTTAGAAACCTTCATTAACTCTAACAGCTAGAATGTGGCTTAAGAGCAAAGACATAATAAAAATTTTGTTAAAAGAAAAAACTTCTTCAGGGAGTGCAGTGGAGACTCTTATCTGTGAGTTCACCTGCATCTTTAGTAGATCATTACTTGGAATAAATAGTGTGAGGGCAAGGTGTTTTATGGGCACTTTATGTAGAGCTATCCTTCTTTCATGTCAGACACTTAAAATTACAATTTTTTTTTCACTTCTAAAGCTGTAGTTTCCTGAGATTTTACTTAGAACTCTAATTCAGCAAAGCCTTAATTGTTTGTTTGTGGTAGGGGAGGTTGAGTACATTTGGATAAGAGAATTTTCACTATAATTAATGGGCATCAGGAAACATGACCCTGTCTAGATAAAAGGGAGTTCTGGATCATTAAGATTTAGATAATGGAAGGGGTTATATGTGAAAAGCAATTGTCTGATATGACAATAGCAAAAGACAAATGGTGTGGGAGGGTTTACTTTGTTTTTAGCTGGTTTAGAAAACATAAACACAGCATGCTTAGTAAAACTCCAGCAGACACTATGTTTGGAAATTATGTAATGACTCCATATAGGCTGTAATGATATCCTGAAACCCTGTATTTAAACTAACCTGAATTACAATGAGAGATAAACAGAATATTTACCCATCCCTTATGAGCTGCTGCTGATATGTAAATTTATTCTTCTACTTTGCACAAATATACTTTTGAGCTACTGCTTAAACACTTCAAGGTCCTTAGCCAAACAGTTTTAATGATGCCTCCAGTATTATGAAAGTGTGACATTTGATGAATGCCTTGTATAGTTGTGATATCAGGGAAAGTGTAAACAAAAAACGCACATCAAGTCATCGTGCAACACCTAGATAATTTATAATTTTACTGTTTATATCCATCTTGACATTTTTTATCTGCCAAAGGCAGGTTTCATTTGGAATCTTAATCTGAGATTTATTTGGTGGATCTGGAAATCATAGCTAGAGTTCCCACAGGAAATGGTCCATCTACCAACAGATTAAATGGCAGTCCTGCAGTTGTTAAGGGAGCTCTGCATTTAACACACATGCATACTCATTCAGTCAGCACTGTGGAGAAAAATTAAAGTAGTAACCCAGGTTTAGGAACAATGTAGCTAAAAAGTCCCATATTTGCTGAATGACAAAGGGTTATATAGCAGCATTTCATTTTATTATTCGTGCTTGAATTTCTTGTTTGCTTTGTTGAGTCTGCTGACGAATACTAATAAATGCCTGCAACAATCCAGACGAGAGATGCCTGGCAACAAAGCTATGCGGTGGACCTCCCTGATCTTCTCCAGTTCACAACCTGACCTTTTGAAAAATTGGCTGGGCTAAGCTGCAGAATTTGGGTGTAATGGTTATTGTTAACTCCAGCTTTAGGATTTATTAATTTGTGTGATCAAGACTTACCTATACTTCAAAGTTTCAAAAGACCAAACACAATCATCCATCCATTAGAACTAACATTGTGTTTCAGTGAATCCCACTTAGTATCTGCCTAGAGATTCTGCTGTTTTGATGCATTCAGAATATAAAAATGCTTTTTCAAGTGTGAGACCAATCCAATGAAATCTGATGTCTTCTCAGAGACTAGTATTTTAAAATAACAATATGTTAATGAATTGCAAACGGAGAGTAGAACACCAAAGGAAATGTCTGATATTTACACATTAATAAATGCATCACGATTAACTGCAGTGAATACCAAAGTAATGATTGGATACATATTGAGAAGCATTTTTCTATTTTAAATATTCAGCAGCTTCTACACAATTGCTGCTTAAATGCAAAAGAGGAGGACAAAAGACTTAGGGAGAGAGACAGGCAACGGATAAAATAGTCAGAATCCTCAGAGCACTGTAAAAAATTGCCATTGCCAGAATAGTTCAAACTGTTTTTAATCTTCTGAATTTGTTTCTTTATGAAGGGTGTTACCAGCATTCTACTCAAGTACAGGTGAATAAAGAAGCATTCAAAGTAGCACAGATGTCCCCCCACTTAAATTGGTAACACGTAATTCACTGTTCTCTTTAGATTCCTTTGAAGAAAAAGACTGAACAATTAAACTTCTGAATTTTGTCTGTATTTTAGCAGACAAAATATTTTCAAGCCTCTTTTTTGTTGTTTGGTTGGGGATGGTTTGGTTGGTTTTTGGTTTTTTGTGTATGTGTGTGTTATGGGATATAGAGCAAACAACATTAATGCATAATATAATTTTAGTTATTCTTATTTCATTTGCAGATAACTTTCTCAACAAAGTTCCAGTAAGAATATGTTGTCCTCTTTGTTTGTTTTTTGTTTGGGTTTTTTTTGACAATTTAAATTATTAGCTGTAGGCAGAGATCAAGCATTTGAATTGTATTGTTCTGTTCACCTGACTGACTTCTAGAACAATTTTAATAATTTGGAAGTTCACTGTATTAGAATGGTATAATTAAAAAAAAAAATAAAAGGTTATTTTAATTTATTCTGCCTAATATTAAAAGGCAGGAAGTTTGTATATATTGGACACTGGACATCTGTCTTCTAATATAGAAATACCTAAACTAACCTGTCATGTGAATTAAAATTATCATCATAAAGCAGTGTCAAAGGATACCATTTCAGTAATTTATCCTAATTTTTTGATTGTGTAAATGTTATTTTGTCATTAGTCACCCCTGAGGGTTCTGTCTAGCATCAAGCAGTGTTCAATACATAGTAGCCATGGCCCAGCCCACTGCAGGAAGTTGTCCCTCTCTAGAGTTGTCACAACATTCTCCTTACAAATATTCTGTCACTTTAACAGGATCCTGTAGTTGTTCAGGAGTGAACAGAGTTTGGAGCAGATAATTTCCCCCCAAACTGGCCTATTTTCTCCCCTGTTCCATGCCACTAATCAATATCTACCCTCAGGGCAAATCTCTGAATGACCTTCCCAGAAATCTCTTTCTTGACTCTAAACATGGTGTGGACCACACTGAGGAGACCTGGCAGACTTTGGAATAAGATAATGCTTTCCTTAACATCCCAAGGGAATTCAGAATTCTCAAAAACTGTTGTAAAAGGCCTGAAGGAGGAAAAGGGGGTGAAAAGCTGGGGAAAATCATCCTCCCTTGCTCTTCCCACAGTCTGGGTTCGGCTATTATTGGACTCCCAAAGGCAGCATCCGAGTAAAGGGTAGGAGAGCAACACAGAATACAAATCCCAAATGATCCTCATTGCCCTGGATGTTGTCACATCATAAGCTGATATCACACAGTGCATCAACAAAGTGATCCTGAACCCTCTCCCCACTCTGAAGATGATCATCATGAGGAGCACATCTGGGAGTACATACAGGGTTAAGTACCACACCCACATGAACAGACCAAGCAACATTGTGACTCCATACTTAATACAACAAATGCTTAGATCAAATTTGTTTCCAACCTGTTCTGGGCAGATCTGTTATTTTCTCAATCCTTCATGCCCCACATTGGATGCCAAATAAGGCCATCATAATTTAGGAATGGTATTCTCCAATTTAGTACTCCCACTAAAAAATCACACGCTGCGCCCCCTCCTCCGTCCAGTGGGAGGCACAAAAGGCAGAGATCACAGGTTGAGATAAAAACCATTTACTGGAAACAGCAACAAGATAAGAAAACAAACACTATCATCAACAATACCAATAACAGAAGGTATAAGAGAAGAAATGATTCACATGGGCCCCTTCCCACCCACCCCTCACTCCTCACAATAATGGACAATACCAGACAGCTCACTCTGTCGCATTTGCTTAACCAGAGAAGGAATTCCTTCTCCCTGAAAGAAACTCCCTTCCCCCCTACACCCCTGGCAGTGACGTGAGGTGGTATAGAATAACCTTTGTGTACTAGCCATGCCCTCTTCCATCTACCACATACGATTAACTTTGTCCTGGCCAAAAACAAGAAAAAAAGGGCTTGCTCAATGACCTCAATGCAGTTACTTCATTACAATTTTGGTGACTTTAAAATGACTATCACAGCACTTGTGCATCTCTTATAAAATATCTCTGAGGGTTTCCAGAAAATGTTGTTTCCAAAGCTTATTTCAGTGAACCTCTGTCTTCTGTTTCTTAAGGTGAGAGCAGATATCCTATCTCAGAGACAAATCCAAAACCTTTCTAAGAGTTACTTAAAAGTAAGTCGATAGTCCTCATTCTTCTGAACTGACCCATGATGCTCTCAGCAGAGTACCAGTCATGTATTGTTGGGGCACTGAATGTACAATGCATCTACATGGTGATTTCCTCTCTGTTACTGCAAGGGCTTGGATGATTGTACGTGGTATTTCAGCTGGGCAGAACACTAAGAAGCAAAAGGAGTTAGCTTTGTATTACAAAACTATTCTGAGCTCAGTCTTTGCTTGTAATCAGGTAATTGCTATGGCTGCCATTCTGCTGTGCTGCAGAAATGATTTAGTGAGATTTTGGAGTTCTACTGAATAATCAGTTTGAACCTTGACTGGTTTTCTTTAAACATTAGAAAAAGTGCATCATGAAGTGACAACCATTTGCTCTTCATTACAGGTTATTGGTTCTCAGTATACTACACTGCACTGAAAGGGCCTAAATAATTGCTAACATAAGTAAATCAGTAGTAAGTCCAAAGACAAGTAAAGCTGCACTTCTGTTTGTTTTGAGGAATATGTGTATTACTGACCTTGTATTTTTGTACTGAGCTCTTGTAATTGTTTTCTAGAAGCAGGAATTGCTTTCTTCTTGAAAATTAAGTACAACAACTTTTCTTAGGATTAACTCTGAAAATTTGTTTGCATGTTGCAGGAGAGAGAAAGTAGTGAGGAAAAAGTAAAAAATAATGAGCACCCTTTGACATATGCATGTAAATCAAGTATACTGCTTCTGTGTCAACTGAAATATGAATGAAAAAGGAAATTACAGGCATTCTGAAAATGCATAAAATCTAAAACAACTCTTTTCACTTATGTCAGACAGTAGGATTTCTTCCACCAAACTAATTTTCTTTCTTTGCATATTTATGCCTATAAAATCCTTTAATTTTTGTTCCCACTCATTTTCAGGATTTATGCCTTTTAATCATTCAGTAAAGGGTGAACTGTCAAGCAATTTGAGTTTTTCACAGTCATTCTGTTTGGTGGAAGTTCCAGTAGTTAAATAGCCAAGTGAATGAATGTTTGTCTTTTGACAAAACGGTTGACTCATCATTTTCAGCTCATGCGGGAATATTCAGCCATAGTACTAATTTCATTTGCATAGCTTGAAAAGTTAGTGGCTATCAGGTTACGTTTGCAATAGTATAAATGCACCCAAAAAATCTAGATAATTTGAAGGTCTATAATAAAGAATAGCAATTAGTCTAAAAATAAAAAGAAGGTGATGTTCTAAAGTAGTGGTTTTACACACATAGTTATTGCAGAAAGTGTGGTAGATGTGTGATTTGCAGGTGGGGCAAGATCAAGTATTTTTAAACTGTAGGAAGTGTGTCCCGTTATTCCATTGGGAATAGGATAGTGTGGTATTTGCTTTAATAGTTTTGTTGAATAGTGAATATTCCCTCATGTTTGACATTCAAAATTTTTGGTATTATACAAACACAAAAAAACCCCATAGACATTGAAGATGTGTTGTTTAGACTGAGAAGGAAAAATACATGATTGCAGCCCAGATGGCCAATTCCATCCTGGACTGCATCAAATGAAGTCTGGCCAGCAGATCAGGGGGAATGATTTTACCCCTTCCCTCTGCCCTTATGAGACCTCGTGTGGACTACTGCATCCAGGTCTGAGGTCCCCAGCACAAGAAAGGTGTGGACCTGTTGCAGCAGGTTCAGAGGAGGCCAGGAAGATATCAGAGAGCTGGAGAACATCTCCTCTGAGGACAGACTGAGAGAACTGGGGCTGTTCAGCTTCAAGAGAGAGGGCTCTCGAAAAACCTTTTTCGCAGCCTTCCAGTACTTGAAGGGGGCTTATAAAAAACAAGGGAGAGCAACTTTTTACACAGGCATATATGCTAGAACACGGGGGAGGACAGTGTTAAACTGAAAGAGGAGAGATTTAGGCTAGATATTAGAAAGAAGTTCTTTACCCACAGGGTGGTGAGGTACTGGACCAGGTTACCCAGAGAACCTATGGATGCCCAGTCTCTGAAAGTGTTCAAAGGCAAGTTGGATGGGACCGTGGGTAACATGATCTGGAGGGTGGCATCCCTACCCATGGCAGGGAGGGTAGGAACTAGATGATCTTTAGGGTGCCTTCCAACCCAAACAGTTCAATGATACTGTGATTAACCATAAATTATAGTTTGCCAGTCGCTGAATTTTGGAGGCTTTTAGTAATTGAAGTTGCACTTTCCCAAATTAGCACTATGTTTTGTTCTAAATTTTTTCACATTTTTAATCTGAAAGTGTCACAATGTCATAGCTACTAAGTTTCCAGTCAACCTTGCTCATGCTCCCAGGGATGGATCATTCTCTTCTTTCCTGCTTTTGCTCTTTTTCCTAGTATTCCTCTTACTGCCATCCCTTTAGGTGTTCACTCATGCAGTCTTTTTCAGGCAGATGAAAACATACTGTGTCTGTGCCACAGAGCAGCTTAAAAGAAATGCCAGTAGGCATTTAGTTAGCATGCAGCAAGTCCTATTATCCTTGAAGCTGATTTTATGCAGCCAGGGCTTCCAGTATCACCATACTCATTTGCAGGCAGATCTGTAGCCAGTCCTGTGTTTTGAGGTGCTGTGTGCATGTTCCATTGGGTTTTGTTTGTTTTTCCCTTACTTTTACTCAGTGGAGATGCCCTGAAAACCTCTGAACTGATCAGTGCAATTTGGCTAGTGAGGTGCAGAAAGTCTACAAGTAGAGGGAAGGATGTGCCCACCCAGCTTCTGCTGGGTGACAGGACTGCCAAGTATGCTGAGTGGTAAAACAAGGGAAGCTACTGCCTTGTTAGTCTTTTGGTTGAATCTGCACCTTCTGTGCACTTTTCACTGTCAGTACAGGATTCTCTAATGAAGTGCTTTCCCTGGTCTTGGTGCCAATCTCCCACTCCTTAGAAGAAGCTATGAGAAGTAATGGGTGCCTACACAGTGTGATAGTTTCAATGTTTTTACTTGACTTTTTAACCACTCCCAACTTAACAACATTGAATTTTGTTCAGCCTTTACTGTTTCAAGCCATGACAGCATTATCTTCCCCTTATGTCCCTCACAATCAATTCCCAGATTTAATTCTACTGTCTTTATATTCCTTCTTCCTAACATTTGCTTTTCTTTCCCTCAATGTGAACAAGCTATTCATTCAAGATAAATACATACAGAAGATCAGCTGTTCAGCTTCTCCCTATAGTGAAATACTAATCTAGGCTACTGAACTTGCTATTTTATATGGAAAATAAGTTGTTTAGTATAAGAACCAGAATCAGTGGTGGTGGTACCACTTAATGAAATCTACATAATTTTTTCCAAAGCTTTCAAGGCTGTTTTACCCTTTCTCTGATGTTTCCTGTGCAGCATGATTATTGCAAATGCTACTTACTCCCCAGTGTGTGTCTGCAGCATTGGTAATTAGTGCACAATACAATTTGCAGGAGGCATGAGGAAAAGCACTGAAGTGCATTGATTAAAATTGCCACTTATTTTACCATGGGGGTAATGGGCTATATGGAGAATAAAGTGGTTTTAAAAATAATAATAATAAAAATATCCCTATGCCCATTGATGTGACAGTGTTCAAAATGTCTTCCCCAAAGCATTCTATTGACAAATTTAGCATGTTAACAAAAAAAACCCAAAAAAAACACAAAACAAAATCAAACATTGCAGCTTTATTAAATGAGTGCAAACCTCTCACCTTAATGCCTTTGAGCAGAGTGTTTCCACTTCTGAGTGGAGGAGTGCTGCCATCATCTCGTCTTTTACAAAGTCAGTAGAGAAAAAAACGTATCCTCTGTTTCACCTAACATTTCTGGGAATACCACTTACAGGCTTGCTGTGATGCTGCAGTCTTACCCATGTGCTTGAGGGAATTGAATCTGGATGAAAAGGTGTGCTGCAAATCTACCTTACTTAAAGCAGCAGTATTAGCATTAATAAATGCCAACACGGGTCTAGTCCCATTCTAAATTATAATTTTATTTTTTTTTTTTTTTAGCTGAAGTAACTTACAGTTGAAGGCATAAAGCCTAAAGAGAGTTTACCCTGAAGTGCAGGTGCTAATGCAGTTGTGTACCTCATCATGCAAACATGTTTACTTATTGTTTAAAAAATAAAAATTAAAACAAAAACCTGTCTGCTGCCTCAACCTGTCACCTAGAGAACTTTGCTTCTTGTTGGCAGCTCATATTCAAGGTGTTACAGAAAGGCTGCTGATGTTCATCTGACCCTTTTACACCCAGCTGCTCTTCCATGTAGGCACTAGTGATACTGTTGGGATGATCTAGAAAGTACTGTATGTAACTGTATGGCTCTGGGGGTGATGATCAAGGGTGTGGGAACCCAGGGAGTGTTAGCCTTGATCCTTCTAACTAAGAGAGAAGGACCTGTAAGAGGGTTAAGTAGAATATCACAGAATATGCCGAGTTGAAAGGGACCCACACGGATCATCTTCAGACAACTGGAAGAACCCTCATTTTCAAAGGTCCTGGTTCTCGTGGGGGTCTAAAATGATTCTAATAATCTGCTGGACTGAAGGACAATAGCAGGGCACAAGTGATCCAGGAAATTGCTGGAGTCCACTGATGACAACTTCCTGATATAAATGATTGAGGTGCCAACAAGGTGATGTCCAGTGGTCCCTGCCAACTGCAATGACCCTGAGAACAATTCTTAAAGTCCTGGCACTAAAAGCACAAAATTAACTAAACAGGAACTGTGAAAGGAAGAAAAACTTACTCACTTGATTACTCTCTTGCTAAGGGAATAGAAGCAGCCTAAGCTGTCATCTAAAAATCTTAGCACTCTGAAGTGAGGTTTTTCTCCAACTTTCACATAGTCTGGACCAAAGAAGAGCATAGTAGTGCTAAACAGGGAACAAAGGTTCATGGCAATAGATACATTGTGTTTGAATTCTTTCACAGAGTGCAACACACTTCACCTGAGACACTTCACAAAAATATAGCTTATAGAATAAGTTGGTGCCCTAGAGAGGAAGAGGAGGAAAAGCTGTTATGGCAAGTGAAGCATTGCACTTCCCCTTCAGTGTGTGAAAGAATAATTTGCAACTATATATATACAGACACTGCATCATCTGAGATGGGAGAAGCAAGCATCTCAGTGAAGTTTCATAGGAAGATCTTTATAATATAAATCAAATGGGAAACACTTGTCAACCAAGTGTACTCCTCCATATAAAAAGCGTTGCAAGTGTGAAAATTCAGACTAGGTTAGTTTTCGGATAGCACTAACTGTTTGCCCTTATTTATTGTCACTCCCAGGTTGGGACAGGTTCTTAGAGTATATTTGGTGATTTAAAAAAAAAAAAACATATATTTCTTTAGAGATCTTTGCTCCTTACTATAAGGAGAAGCAAGAGGTCAAATCCAGTTTTTAAATGTGGCAACACTTCAGAGGAAATCTCTGCTCAAAAAATCTGCAGGATTTCAAGCTGGTGCAAAGTGTGTACATTTGTTCAAAGAATCCAGGTGGCTGTGGCCTGTGTTCAATTTCTGCATTAGCTGTGAAATTATATGAGGAACACATTTCAATTGCAGTGCTGAAAGTATTGTTACACTTACTGACAAGAGTTTTATCAAGTTATGGTCCCCACATGTTTATTAGTGCTCAGAAACAACGATTCTGATACGCTATTGACTGTTGTTTCTCTAGTCTAGCCACTAAAATCAGTGGCTGTAGTTTAAACTTGTTAAACTGACTCCAGTCAATTCAGAAGTCATCTCACAGGGCCTGTGGACTGTTTCCTGAATCATTGGCAGTGTCTTTCCTTCTTTAAGGACAGAGGAACCTATTGCAACAGATTTCAGAGACAGTCTTTGGTGTTTTTTGTTTGGAGTGTCTTACATTCAGCATGACACCTTGATAGTGATTAACGTGTATTTTGGGGCTATTTCTGCTTGATTTCAAGTGCATAAAAGGTTTCTTACTATTTTTGAAGAGAATGTTATAAGATGGATCAGAGAATGTATACCCTATAATTTATCCAAAATGTTTGGAAACACTAACTTTATTAAGTAAGCAAAAGCTCCAGTGTTTGTCCTCCACTAATCTAAATGAAAGAATGAAGAATATATGCACCTTTTTTTCCATTTGCAGTTTTTTAAGGCTGCTTTCTTCTCATTTTTTAATATAATTCTATAAATAAAACTTACTTGTTCTTACTTTATGAAAGAACATTTGTGGTATGTAGATCTTTCCTTCATTTAAATACCTTGATATCAGAAATATGTTCTAAAAATATCTAGTAGCCTAGGTTAAGAGAACGGACTATCACTCTCAACATTTTAATCAAATAATTTTTCCCTTTGGCACAATTTCTGTTTTGCATTCTTCAAGTTCTTTATTTGTATAAGCCTGTATCTGACACTTTACAGGAATGAATGGTGTGGCCTTAAATTTGTTGTTGCTAATTACAGCTTGATGATATTCCTTTTGTAGCCAAAATGGATTTGAGAGACCTCACTATAAGTGAGAATCTAGTTAATAATCCAAAAATTTCTCTTTATAGCAGGTATTCAATGTTTCACTCTAGTAGAGCTGACTTTTACAAAAGATAGGTAAGTAATTTTTTACAGTCAGTATTATTTCAAGGAGAAGAAGGATTAGGAAATGGTGATGAATTTTTCATGTTTCCATGAGAAAAAGCTAGTAAATAGGCTGTAACCCCTACATCCATGCTGTAGGTAACACCGGTCTTGTTCCTGAGTGGGAAGAAGCTGTGAATTGGAAAGTAAATTGCTTTTTCCTGTCTGCTACAAATAAGAATATAACTAGCCATCTTTGAATGAGAAATCTCTAGTTTGTGCTTCATTTTCCAAATGAGAAAATGTGTTTGCTTCTCTTTCCAATTAGAAATGCACATCTTGGAACAGAAAAAAGAAGACTTTTGTTTTGAACTTCAGTTTTATCAGAATTCTCAAAAAAACCCAGAATTTTTCATCCAGTCAGAAACTGAAGCACCAAAACTTTCAGATTTGCCAATAAAGAGTCGAAGAGGAGGAGTCATAAATTATTTTAACTCTGGTCCTGAAGAATCAAGGTAAACCCAAGAAATATCTGTATATGTAGTTTTCTAGATTCAAATTATAGACAACATATGTGTGGAATTTTGGATAAAAATAGGGAAGTTTGTTTCCCACATAACAATTAGTAAGTCAGCTTTTTACTTAGACTCACTATATCTGCCCTTCTTCCCTTGTGGAGTGCAACTTTTCACCATTATATTCTCTAGTACTCAGAGAAAATATGATCATTGCAATGGTTTATGTCACATACTGTGGGTATTTCAATGATTGTTATCTCTACAGAGAATTTTGAAAAGGCATCCTCAACAGAATCAGAATATCTCTGAAAGTCTAGTAGTATGTGTGGCTTTACACAACAAGCACAGTGTATCCTAAAGCAAGAATAAAGCAGTGTGAAGTCCAGATGAAGTTGGAAGAGTGAAGATGAGGAGCTGTAATACCTTGTAGCAGTCTGTGACAGGAATCTGGAGAAGAGCCAAGATGGTTGAAAAGTTTAATATAAACCCTGAACATTTTATTCTGTCATTAATTTTGGTAATTTCTTGTAATTTATTTTTGTACTGTGCAATGGCCCTCTACTGCCATCTTAGGAAATATACATGTTTATATGTGACATAATAACTGACTAGGGAAAATACTACTGGTTTTGAGTGACTTAGGCATTCTGAAGACCAAATCTTAACACAAAGTGGCAGAGTTGCTTTTGAAAATGGGAGCAAGGCTGCAAAGCCTTATTATATACTTTCCAAAAATATACTAATTCCTCACCTGTCTAGCAGATTCTACACCTTGTTTTATCTTTATTATGGTGGTGATTTATTGGTGGTGATTTACTGGGCTAAACCAAATCCATAGTACTTCTTCAATTTCTTGTTGCTGTTTTCTTCATTATGGACTAAGATATGCCATTAGGGCAATGCATCCTGCACTAAAAGACAAATATAATCCTGAGTACTTAAGTACAGCCCAGCACAGTGTCAGACAAAGATTGTCGCTCCTACCAGTGGCACTCCCACTGGCAATGAGACTGGTCCTGAATGCTTAGATTATCCTCCCACAGCAGTCAGCATGTTAAACCATCTCATCTGCAAGTATGTTGCATGTAGGATCTTAAAGCTGTGTGCCAAAACCTCATTGCGGTAGATACTGTATAAATTACACAAAATCTATCCTTCCCCAAATAGATTGTAATTAGAATATATGATAAAATATCTTGATATAGAAAAACCCAGGAAATGTTGAGTCAGTGTTGATTTGCATTGTAGATTATGGTCTTGGTGTACTATCAATGTGATTTGTCACTTTTCCTTCTAAGGAGAAAGGAAGAAAACATTTGAGGAAAGAAAACACTTCAGTTTAAGATGATGATTAGTTATATTCGAATTTGTTCATGAAGCATCTCCTGAACATGGAAAATGCACAAGAAACCCTTGAGTTTTGTAATGTCTGGGCAATAGTATCTAGAAGTTATTTTTCTTTATCTTTTTTATTTTTTTTTTCTCTTCCTAAATACAGCACTGTAGAAAGAAAGGCTAGCAGACTGCTCCCTGAATTTATACCCTCGTGGAAGGATGCTGCAAATTTAGGTGGAAAAACAGAAACTGCATTCCTTTTAAAAGAATTGGACACTCTGAGGGCCAAAAATAAAAAGGTACAATTGAGATACTCAGACAGTATCTGCTTTTTTACATTTGCCTTGCAAAATATACATTTTAAACTGTTCCTGATTTAGTTTTGTTATTTATTTTAGTGTACCAGTCACTAGCCTCCTGACATTTTGGATTCTTAGTATCTGTTTAACAACTATTTCTCTGGAATTAAAAAAAACCCTTTCAGCCTACCCTCTGATTTTTTTTAATCAGTGGCATATATTCTTGCACCCTGGATGAAAACCAAGGAGGACCAAAGACAAAGCCAGGGCTTCCTGAATTGAATCTGGAGCTCATGCTTCCGATGCTTCTGTACATGTGGTGCACATAAGAAATGTGCTCTGATAGCTTCTCTTTGTTGAAGGCAAGAAAATTCTATCCTGCTTGAACACTGCATTGCTTGTAGCTTTAGTTGTGGTTGCATGCTCCTGAATAACATAATAGTCTACAGTCTTTCTATGAAGCATCATAGAATATTCAATGGCAAGTTCAGATATCTCTCCAAGAACAGATTTAGAAGGAAGACCTAAATCTGTGAAAGAATACCAGTTTTCTATCTGATGATGAACATGAGGAATTATGCATTTACACAACAGTCTCTTCAGGCTGTGATGTCAGGATTCTTGGTAGGAAACAGGCTATTCATGCAGATACCACCTACATTGTATTCCATTTAGTTCTAAACTTTCTTAGCAAGAAGGCTGATGATACCTGAAGAAGAAAATCCCAAGTAAAAACAATGGCATGCACATTGCTACTTGTCTCACAGAGCAAGATAGGGCAGATGTTAAAAAAGGTATTTTTAACAGTTGTTCTTTAAGCAAATAAATATAACACATTGAACAACTCTTGTAATGCTTAGTGTTTGTATTTTGGGGATAAGAAATTATTATTTACAATTTTGGTTTTGTTAAAAGAGTTGGTTAACTGTTTCAGCCAGGTAAGAATCTTACTGTACATCTGTTCAATTCAGCTTCAAGATAAACTGGTTGAAAAGGACAAGGAGCTGAAGACAATGAAACTGGACTTAGAACTGCAAGAGAGAGCTACAGAAGCAAAGATTGCAGAAAAGATTGCAGGTACTGAAGGCAAGCGTTTAACAGATGGCTGTATGGCTCATACAGTACCCATGGTTGCTATATGACGTGGCCTAGTGAATGTTGGCTTTATTTGCTAAGGGAGGGAAGATTTGACTTTTTTTTTTTTTATGTGTGGCTGTTTAGGGTTGCTTAGAAAATAGGTGGCTTTAACATCCTGGTACTGGTATTAGTAGGAGCTTTACCTGTATTCATACTGATTTGGGCATTAAATGCATTGTTAACACCATGTCAATCCAATCACAAAAAGGTTGTTTGTTTTGTTGGAAGGTCCTGAACAAACAAGGGGAAATAATGATTACCAGTGCCTCTACCTTTCAACCAGCAGTTCAAATACCACTTATTGTTTTAGCTCGTTCAGAGCAATACTACCCCCTCCCCATGTATGGAGATAGTCATACATTCACCTCAACTAGAGACCTGCACTGTTCTTGAAAAAATCTGCTCTTTTGATAGTTAAAATGAATTTTTGTTGAATGATGCTTTGTCTCCAGTGAATGAAGTTTATATGAATTCCAACAGGAAAGATTTTTAAGTTTATAGTTGAACGTGAATGCGTGTTTGTATTTGTTGTTCATTGTTCTTTGGATAGGCATATGAACATGGAGACAGTTTGCATTTTATGTTTTCAGATATTGCTAACATAATAAAGCTGAGTATTTTTATAATTGAAAAGTGACTGTGTGTACAATGTATGCAGTGAATGAAAAATGCTCTAAGGTTTTTCTGAAAGTCTTTTTAAGAAAATGAATGGGAATGCTTTTATAAATGCATTGTGTCATTTGTTCGGAAAGAAAGTATAAGCTTGGTAACACTTTTCTCATAGATCTCACACACTTCACAGAGTATTAATCGTACGAATACCCATGCCCAAAATGTGGATACTGAAAGGAGGAGTTAACTGTCTTTAGGAAAATGGAGCAGATAATAAACCCTCTAGCTGAAAAACAGATGGCTGACTTTCCACTTAATATCAAACTCGTGAGAATACTCCTGAGATAGAAGAGAGAGTTCCTAGATTTTCTGTGGTGGGGGAAGGGAAAGGTAGATCTAACCGACATCTTAGGAAAGAAGTTAAATACAGGCAAGATTTTATTCTTACTCATTTAACGTAACTGCTTGCTTTATTTTCAGAAGAAAAAAAAATCTGCACTGTGTATCATTGTTATATCCAGCAGCCAAAGGCTAACGCACATGGTGTGGGTGGGATCTGAAGTTTTGTGTTTGTTCCTGGATATTTGCCCGGTGTTTTACCTCTGTACTTGACTTTCTTTGATATAGGTGTTCATTGCTCATTAAAACCTGGAAATAAAGGTTTGTCAAAAGCATGTTTAGTTTCATTTCTATGAATACAGTTGAAATACTTGCTAGTAATTTGTTGTTTTCCTACACTACTGTTTAAACTTTCTAATTATGTCCTAAGCATAATTTTGTCTTTGAAATATTGTAGCATAAATATGGATATAATAATTTAACATACTTATTCTATTTTAAAAGTAAGAATAAATGAAATTTTAAAGGGAGCTGCAATGTGCGATAAGGATGACCTTTAAAAAATAGCCTTTTTTTTTCCTTTCATGAGTACAGGAAGTATAAAATCCTTTAAATGTTGAGAGAGAGGGCAAGAGGCTCCTTACTACTTAAGCTGTTTGCCAAAAGGAAGCATCGTTAATATTTCACAGTTTTTTTGCTTCCTGTCTTACAATTCTAAGAATGTTACCAAGTTTGGATAAATGGTTTGAAATCTGGAATGATGTGAACCAAACCAAATTTGTGGAGGTTTGTGTGTCTCTCTCTCATAAAAGCCTTGGACAGAGTTCTAATGGACAAGCAGAACTTAATAAAGCAGAGACTGTGTTTAAGGAAAAACTTTTTCCCTTGTGTTAAGTTCCTTGAGGAAGGGAGAACACATGCTGCTGTGATTTCATGTTACTAGTTAATGTTTAATTACTGCAGTGTATAACACATGGTAGAGTGAAGCTTGTAAATATGCATTGTTTGCATTTTTATTATTGCTTAGTACTGACTTTATGATAAGTGACTCCACAAAATTAGATTGTAAAGAACATCAGAAAGGTACACCATAAAAGTGTTATCTACCTTGAGGAATATTACAGTTCTGTTTTAAAAGGTAACCCCCTAATTGATGGGTTTTACTAATCAAATCCTATGGAAAGAACAGAAAAGCTGACAACAAAGGCCATTTTAAAATGAAGCTACCACAGTCTTCAGAAATAAATAATCCATGGATTGTCACTTTATGATTTTTACTTTGTTCACAGGAAAAAGTGAAGAGAAAAAGTGTTCATTTGTGAAATGCTTCATGAAAGGAGAAGAAAAAGTAGAATTTAGGCAGAAGATATTTATGATAGAAGAGAAAGTATAATACTGTGTGCAACAAATAACTTATTTTCAGAAGCTGTTTATTTTTAAATTCTTTTAGCCTGGAAAATGGATATTAAAACTCCCTTGGGTCCCTACCTCTATGTCAGCTAGTTATGGCTAAAGAGAATTAGGGAATTGGCAGTTTTGGTTGCAGACGCTTAAGGATTAGATACTAATGTTTCTAGTGGTCATAGTTGCCACAAATTCCTGCAGTTTCTTCATTATTCTTCTGTTGGATTTCGTGTCATTGTAAGCCAATGTTGGAAGGTATCATTAGTTTCACTCCCCATCATGAAGAAGAACAGTGGTGGAGGCAACATCAAGAAAATCAAGAGAAGAGCACATTATAAACGAACAAAGACCAGGATAACATAAGGCAAAAAGGGAACACTGCATATGAAGTGGGTATGAAGAATAGACAAATCTTGAAATTTGGGAGCTGCAGAACTTTCGTATGTTGAACAGAAAAGGAATGGGTGCCCCTTGTGGGAGGGGAAAGGGGGAAGAGGCATACATCTTCTGAGGACAGATTGGATGATAAAGGTGGAGGCATTGCAAAGGAGTAAGCCTTCAGAAGAACCAGAAGAAATTTATTATGGTTTTAAATCAGTGTCAACTCAGGAGGATTGAGTCCAACCCTGTTAGGTGTTGCACACCACCTTTAATGCCTGTGAACTGTATTAGCATTCTGTAGATCCTCTCTGAATGACCAACATGATAGGAATGATAGGAAATAGTGTGGAAAAAGGGGAAAGCAGTATTTCTAATACGATGGTATATGCTATACAGCTTTCAGTCTCTTGGAAACTATGGCAATATACCTATAATGAAGTCCCTATTTCAGGTCTGTTTTTATGAAAATGTTGTGAATTTGCATTTCTGGTATGTTGGAATTCTTGAATGTGGTATAGAAATATTCATGAACGTGATTTGAAGTTTCCTAAATTAACTTCAAAAACAATTACTGAATGTGCATATGCAATAGTTTTAATAGCAAAAGTAAAAATAATTATTCAAGTGGCTATTGCCTTAAAGTTAATTTGATTTAATATCCCATAAAGTAAGAGGAAATAAGTAATCTTGCCAGTAATAAACTTTGGGTGGCAATAACTTCCAGCACAGAAGAAAAGTATTTTCCATTTCTTCAAAGCTCACTTTAGAGTCCCTTTTAAGATGTTATTTTTCTTTCCTGCATGTCATCCATTAAAGATTAGCTGTGGAAGGTTGGAGCATGGAGAGATTATGAATGACAGAAAAACTCCTGCAGAATAATAATCAGTTTTTGGTATTTAATGCTGTTTGACTTTTGCAGACACATTTCTTATTAACCTTTGGTACAAACAGAAATCCAGGTTCCTGATATCTCATGGAGAAGATGAATTCAAGATCCTCTTCCAATTAAACTGAAATAAGGCCAATATTGGGTTTTAGCCAAAAGAACTCAATAGTTCTCAACTCTTGTGTTTATAAACCTAAATATGAATGATATTTTACAGTTTAAGGAGGTAATTCATAAACTTCCCTTACCCAGTTTTCTATACATAATTTGTTTATATATATAGTCTACACAGTTCTTAGCAGGTTTGTCCCATGAATGCTTCATTATGGAATGTTATTTCCTGAATTTGTTTTTCAAAGTATTTCCTGATAAATAACACAGTTTTGAAAATAGCTGTAGGATTTGTATCCTCTATATGGGAAGGTAGACAATCCTTGTGAAGGACAGAAAAAAACCAAGGTGGGGGCATTGTAACTGAGAAATCATTATCATAATTTTTAGCAGTTTAATTTGAAACAATATAATTTTACCTTCCGATTGTCAGAATTGTTGATTGTCAAAAAGTTGCATACAGCTCTTTGAAGTACGATATATGATGAGCTGGCATGGATTAAAAATGTCAATTACTAGGCTATTTATGGGTGGAGCTTGTATGTAAAAAGCAAGGATATTTTTATGACTAGTCTGGCCCTTCTTTCTTCCCCACAACAGTGTCAGATGAGGGTTTTATTCAGGAATAAAAAGGTCTGCAAGTATTCTACTTCTTGGGGTATTACAAAACTTTTATTTAACATGACAAATTATAACTTGCAAACTTTGATGCCATGTTTATATTTTGCCCCTTAAAGTAAATATTAAGGCATCAGTAATTATTCACTGGAAAAAAAAAAGTTTTACAGCATTATGATTTGAATTTTGAAGTCAGCTGTGCTTAGTGTATTAGAAGCAGAGGCTTAAGTATTGTACACGGATTGGCTTTCACAAGAACTGCCTTGGGGTCTGTGTATAATGCTCTTTCCTATTCTTTCCCACTTTATTTTTTTTAATTGAATTGGGATCTGAGTACACAAAGAAAACCTTATGCAGAGCTGCCACTAAGCAACTTTAGCCTTTTATTAGGAACACTCTGTTTATAGCATTGGAAATGTAGGAGCAGATGAATGCTATGCACTAAATACATACAACAAACACAAAGTAATAAAGAAGTCACTGTATTCTATCAGTGTTTGTTCAGATTGCTTTATCTATAAAGTTGCATTTAGGTGTAAATGTCTTGTAGTGTATAACTCCTGGTACAGACCCGTGAAAACTTAAGTAGTTCTATGATCTTCTTATCACTATTTTGCTTTTATTTTTTAATTATATGTCATAGCTGAAAGTAAATGAATGGTAGCTTTCAAAAAGAGAGCTGGGAACTTAAGTTGTCTGTTTCATAAGAGAACATGTCAGCACTGTTTTTAAGTTGACAATCAGCCCCGGAGCTCCTGATAGTTTGCCGTTAACCTGAATGAGAACTGGGTAAGGGCCTTAGGATTTGAACATTTCTAGGGATTATCTGCATTTTGCAACATGTATGTGCAGAGACCAGTTAATGGCACATTTTAAAGTTTTCATAGCAATGCAGTATTTTTTTCTTTTAATTTGGCTATGATAAGGTTGACTTATTTAAGAGTCATGAGCACAGTCTTTAAATCTAGTAGAAGGAAGTCTCAGAGGATTTTGATTTCTAATTTGAGTGGATAACAAATACATACATGTTTGTATTTCTGTAAGGAGAACAAGCACATAGCCATATGGTTAAATAAAATTTAATAATAGTTGCCCATCTGGAAATGGCAAGAATAGTTTCCAAGTCTTCTTGTCATTAGTCAGGCAGAGATCCAGCAATGGTGGACTGGAATAGGAGGACTGATGAAAATGAAAAGGCAGGTAGTTATTGCACCCCTTTCCCCAATATACTTCTCTAATTCCTCATATTCACATAGCTGCTACCCAGAAATCCAGAGTGAAAACAAACCAAAAATCCCTAAAAAGCTTCAGTTAAACCTCTCTGCAGGATAAATTTCAGCTGACAGTTTCTTCATGGAAGCAACGAAGCACAATAAACAAGCAGCTCATTACAGGAATCTTGAATTCTAAGTATGACTTGGCCAAGCAAGTTCTTTCATGTTTCTACTTTTCCTTCAGAATAATATGTCTCCAAAAGACAGAAAACAGAAAATATTCTTTGTTTCATTTTTTTGGTATGATTTCAGTATTTCCTCCTGTCTTAGGGCTGTATACCTTCATGAAACAAGTGAAATCACACATTGAAATTCTTTGAGCCATTATTTATTATTATTTCAGTCAATTCATGAATATTTAAGATGCTTTGTAAAAGCATATAATCTCATTTGTATTTCTTGTTGCTGTAGTGGTGCAAGTAACTAGTAAAATTACTTTGAATGTACCAGAATCAATGCCAAAGAAAATCCTAAGTCACTTACTGTTCAGCAACCACTGATCTTGAATACTAAATCTTAAACTGCAAAACCCTGACCTTCTGCAACAATACATTGCTATTAACAAAAATAGTTTCTCACCATGTGTTTTCTTGGAAGTAACTGATCATTGTAACTACTGCTTGTTGCAAAAACAATTAATAACATTTTAATTTCAATGTTTCTTGGATCACTTTTCGCATAGTCCAATGCCAAACGCAGTATTTCATCACATCTGATGATGAATATCTTGAAAAGTCCAAAATATTGCTATTAACTCTGTAAAACTGACTTACCTTCAAACCCAATTGTTGTAGTGTAATAGTATATACTGTATCTTCTGAGATAGGGTAGCAGTGAGGATAATGAGCTCATCTTTTCTTCATAAGGTCTAGCCTGTATTCTGATTTTACTTTTTTAAAGAGTCATGTGAAGTGATTTCTGCTGCCATGGATGTTTTAAGACCCAACATTTTCTTCTTTTGCCTCTCTCACTTAGTTTATTTTATTTACACAGATGACCTCTAGGAAATAAGCAAACAGACTTTTACCCTGGGAGTCGTGCTTCCCTCACTTCCCCCAAAGTTCTGTTGTTTGGAAAATCATGAACCACTGTTTAAACTAGAATGATTTCCAGCACACTTTCTTAGTACTGCTGTGTTTTAAAGGTAGTTTAAAAAGTATAGGAGATAAGTTTGCTGAAAGAATCAGGCTCAACTAAGAAAATATGTACACTGCTTTGACTCAGTAAACTCATACTTGGTATGGTTCATCTTCTTCATATTTACTTTTGCCCATATTAGAAAACAATTAGCTTACTAAACAAATTTGAGTATTTGGGATAAAAAAAATCTACTTTGAGTCTCTCTCATTTGACTAAGAATTACATGATATTTGATAAGCTTGTTTAAAAATGGACATATCCAAATATTATTGTAAACACCCATTGATTTGTTTTACCTGCAATATAAGTATTTTACTTAGTTGGCTTACATAGTAGCTAATAATATTTGTTAATGTAATTTAACTGCTGTGAACCTTTACTGAACAAATATTGAAATTTATACAAGTCAAAGAAAGAGAATCTCTAATGACTTTTGTAAAAGCTTCCATTTAATAGTTAAAGAGAAAAGTTTATATGACATACCAGATGCAATTAACAGTAGATTTTACATTTAATAAAAAGAAAGAAGCATATGTATTTGCTTTATTCATTCCATCATAATTTGCATTAGAGCTGTGGGTGTTTAATGAGTAAATTCCAGCTAAAATGCTATATTGATTTTCTAAGTGAACTTTGTAATAGCTATCTACCTTACAAAAGCTCTCTGTTTACAATTGTTTTCTTTACTAAAAACTAAAAATGTTTTAGAATTGATGGGTTTAGCATAATGATTCTTTTAAAATAAAGAGCTCTTTTAGAGTATGCAGGTTTCAGTTACAAGGAGGAAGATGTTATTGAATTATTCCAAAACAAATAAAGTTTATGCAACTAAACAGTACTTATATATTTGTATATATCACAATATTTTCAAGCATTGGAAAATAATGCTTTTTTCTTAACTTAGCACTCTGGGATTTAAATATTTTAACTTTAATATCATTATATTTGTATGAGTTACTAATAACACAATTCATTTTAGCTTAATACTAGACTATTCATGCTTCATTTTTGTGTGTCATTTTCTTGCTTGAAACATGAGTTCTATAAGAATTTGTGTTTCTTCTTGGTCAGGCCTCAAGACAGACAGGATTGGTTGGTGTGCCACTGAAAGGTCTCCAAGAAAAACCTTGTGGTGTCAACAAGAGCTGGATCTCTTTTTCCCTTGGATCAGGCATCAAGTCAGTGTGCCAGAATGGAGTCAGTGTTTTGCTGGATATGCCATACCTTGAATGGACTTAGGAGCCTGACTTGTTAACTCTCATTCAGTTTTCACCTGGCATTTTTAAGAAGCGGAGGGAAGGGATGATAATCTGGATATTCTCTACTCTTTTTAATATAGAGGAATTTCCTGTCACTCTCACAGATTTTAAGTGGACAGCTTATACATCACATATTTTCCTATATATGATGCATAATGTTTTGGTTTGCTGCTGCATTGAAACCCAAATGTGTATGCATTTCAGTGACTTATTTGAAGAATGCTTGTGGTCTTCATGGTCCTGAATTGCTACTTGTGACTCATCCATAGCTCAGTCAGAAAGATGACTGTTATTTTTAACCACATCATACTTCGACCTACCTGCAATTGTGTACCTGTCATAATATTCCATATAATAAGAAAAAAAATATCTAAAGTATTAAATAAAAGTCAGAATTGTATAAGCATTGAATAACAAAAATGTCTAACCTCAATTCAGAAGAAGTTTAATCTGGTAAAGAAATCAGGTGAGTTAGCTTTCTGTAGACCGTTAAAATGAGTCAGAGAAGGACTTTAAGTATTTTCTAAATAATTTCTTTTGGTCCTTGCCAGTATTGCTATGTGGTATTAAAACTCCATGTAGCTAAGTACATATTTTTTTTTTAACTTAGATTACCATGCAGACATCTTACATGATTTTCTACACTTCCCCTAATCTGTTTTAATATTAAGCAATTGACTTGCAATATTACATTTAAGAAATAGAAGCAAGAGTTGAACATTTGTAATTGATACGGAGCAACTATATATTTTTTTTAATGTAGTTTATGGATCTGGTCACTGGGATATTTACTCCAGTGCTTTAATTTAGTGGAAGGATAAGAAAATTACAAGAGCTGCTCAATTTAAGTCTCTTTTCTATAGCTTGTAGTTGAAAGACAGTGCTTTGTAATATACCTTTGGATGGGGGAAATGTTCACTGTTCAAGGCAATTGGCTTCTGAGCTACTATCACAGATGGTAAGATTTCAGATAAACAGGATGCGTAAGTAACTTTAAAAATTTCTTTTTCTGAATGTTTTCATATTGTTGCATATACATTACTGTGGTTTAAGAACAAATAAGCATCAATACGGTTTTTAAAGACCTGTATAGTTATTATTACCACTGGTTATAGTTATGCAGAGAGGAAATTCACTATGCCAAAAAACACTCACTCTAAGTATTTGTATGTTCAAAACAGGAGTTAGCAAATTGTGGTTTTTCATACTGAGGTGAGGATGTTCTGAGGTCTGACAGAAGAAGAGATGCACTTGAAGAAACCAAAAAGAAGTTAACTAATCTGAAAAGTAATTAACCTCAGAATAGTAATAAGTGCCAAAATTTCGGTTGTTTTAGACAGTTTTTTATTCATTCCAGCAATTGTTTTCATTGTGAAAATTGCGTAGTGTTTCCACTTGCAACTTTATGGAGAGGGTTCTTTGTGAAGTGTGTGCGTCATGGTGCTAGATAAACTGACATCATTTGCTGTGAAAACTGTAGTAAACAAATATATTAACTGATAGGTAATAATTGCCATACAGAATTAAACTGCTTGTTTAATTCTGTATCTGTATCCGGTCAGGACATAGCAGTTGCATTGTAGTTTACTGGGACAGTCAATTCTGAGGCACTAGTTTCCCTGCCATCACTGGTGTCAGCAACCAAAGTGGAAGTCTGGTGAGCTGAAATTCATAGTCCATCTCATATAGTTTGTTCTTGTTCTTGCTGTGCTGCCTACCTTTGTGGACTCATTCTCTGAAAGTGAGGGAAACTTATTGCTGGATACCAACCTATGCAGCTCCAGTTTTGCAGCTGCCTTACTCGTGACTTGGCTTTTCCATTTCAATCAAGCAAAGCTTTCTTGCTGCAAACAGGGAAAATAGATCTTCAAGAAAAAAAAAATGGACAATATTCTTGTGGTACAAGTAAATACTCAGTAGAAGAGAATTTAACAATCACTGTTTGTTAAATTTTGCGTACATTTCGAGATCTGGGCTTCTGATGCTGAATTTCTTTTGCTTTTGTTGTTAGGGCACAACTTGTTAGAGCTCTGGCCTGATGAATAGGCTTGCAGCTCTTCTGCAGACTTTTGTGAGGAGATGGACTGACCTTTCAGAAGTAACATTTAGTTACTCTGTCTACTCTTGTCTAATCTGCTGTTAGCCTGCAACCTTTTGCTAGACCTGCAAAAAATGCTTCCTTACTCCTCAGTGACAGTCTTCTCCCCAGCTAGAGGACAAGAGAATTGCTTTCCTACCTTGCACAGGTTCCTAATTCATCTTTCCAGATGCTTTTTCTGTTCATCTTCTTGCTCATCTTGCATCCCTCATTGTCTGAGCTTGTGAATTTACAGAGAATCACTTGCTGTATTTCAGTTGATTGGGGACTTTGGGGCTTTTTTTTGTATTGATAAAGTATACTTCATGCCAGCTATATAGCTGCTACTGAAATGTGCTACTGTGATCCTATTGTTTCATTCGGTGAAGAGCAATAAAATGTTTTGTTATATCACACTATGTGAAGTAAGAGTAAAGTAACAAATAAAGGCAAAAAAGGTAATGTCAGTTAAGGTAAGAATGGAGAGATAAAAGCTATAGGCTAAAGTGAAGAGAGAGGAAACCTTTCTTTGAGCTTTTAGTTTAATGATTTAAGAAGTGGTTTGAAGAGGAGCAGAATGTTCTAAAGGAAGTAAGAAAGCCCAGCAGCAATGACTTAATATAGAAAGTTCTTGAGAAATATGTGCCAAAATTTGAAAGAGAGAGTAGTATGATCTTAGGAGACTGTGGTTATACCCTGGGCTGACAGACTAGAAGGGTAGCATGGAGAAAATTTTGGAACCTACAGACCTCAATTGACTTATTTGAAGGTGCCTGTGACAATGAGAGGGAATACTCTCCTCAGGCTTGGAGTGACAGCAGTCTTACTTATGGCATCCTGAAAGTCCCTAGACATTTCAACTACAGGGTTTTATGATGACTGTGAGGAGAGATTTGCAGTATTGAAGAGAGAAATGATGAAAGTATGAATAAAGATTTTAGTGGAGGCAGGGTCGAGGTAAGGATTCTGGAAGTGTGCCAGAGATGGTGTTAGATATATTGACAGGGAAGAGGCAGGGAGAAAATGTAAGCTCAGGATGAGGAATGGCTTGAAGGTGTTAGTTTGTTCCCAAGGATAGACAGTAAATCTTAGTTTATTGGTACCTAATGCTCCAAGGTCCGTGTATGCCCTAACAGATAATATAACAGTATATTACACAATAAAGTAAAGGCTTGGCAGAGAAGGAGAGATGCCAGCTGTGCCACTCTTGTGATACCAGAGTCAGACTATGAAAATATTAGAATTTTTAATATTTAATATGTGTGCCACCATGATAGTAAGTGGTCTGATGGTAGTTGCTTTAATGGATTGTTACTTTTAACTCTCTGTCCTAGAAGAAACATACTAATGTCCTAGAAGAATGTCCTACTAGTGTCTCATTTGATTCTGAGCTTTAAGAATAACTTTTTCATTAAACAAGTATTCAGAATGCCCAGGAAATCACTTTCTTACTCTGTTAGATTTTACAGGGGTTAATTTGAAAAACACATAACTTTATTTTATTCTTTAAAGTATTGATTTTAGCAATCAATGTCAAACTTGTTTCTTGAACACACTTTTGCAGCTCTGGTGGAAGAAGTTTATTCTGCTCAACGGGAACGTGATGAGGCTGTCATGGCAAGGCTTAGATTAGCCAACGAAGAGAGAGATGAAGCATTTCTACGAGTCCAGCGTTTAGAAGAGTCTCTCAAAGAGTAAGTGCACATTTCCTGCTGTATGCGAAAACGCTGTTGTGTCAGTCTGTGACAGTCATAAACTGCTTGTCAGTGGTAATAGAAGAACTTAGCACAAACTTCTCAGTGATGAAATAGACTAGGGGTAATCTGGGGTGTCATTGGTTAATTTGTTAGCCATCCTGTAAGACCATATTTTTCTCTGGAGACTGAGAGCAAGGTGAATAATCTTGATCACAAAAATTAAAAATATAATCAAAAGCTTTGGTATTGATTTATTGAGGGATCAATAAGATGAATGTGACATTTTATAGGGATCTTTTGACACAGAGTACCAAAATGTCAGTCAAAAGTTGCAACATATAGGAAATCAATCAAGCCTTTAAGCCTACCAGACATTTCCTTCAGCAAAATTTCTACTAATGATGTGGGTGATGTAGTAAAAATATATGGCATTTTTTTCCTTATCTTTAGTGAGGAGCAGTTTGTAAGGCCAGAAGGGTACAATTAATAGTTCATAGAGTTTTATGTACTCAATGTTAACACAATAGAAATAGGCAATCTTATGTTAAAGAAAACTGTCAAGTCAGGAGAGAAAGATTGAGAATGGGTTCTTTTCTCACTTTGGGATAGAGGTAGCTTTGAAGCTACAGTTTGCCTGTCGACGTAATCCTTCTCCATCTGAGTGGTGAACATCTTGATTATCATCTGTATTAGTCTTCCAAAGGGTAATCCCCCGAAGTCTAGAGTGGCTGAGAAATTTCTTACTTTTCTGGCAGGAGAAATACAAAGCAAACACGTTTTTCATGGTAGGAAACTGAATAGGTGCAGTTGTTAGTTAACTACATGGCAGGCATTTGTGTTTAAAAATTGATTCTACTAAGAACACTCCTCTTTAGGGCAGAAAACCAGTCATTTTGGGTATTTTTATAGGTAGGGCTAGAAAATGTTATCTAAATTAATTTCAATAATCCACACATAGGTTGTGCACCATTACTCTGTGGAATTTACAAATTGCTAAGAGTTTTTCACAGCCTCACTGTCACAGTAAGTATGACTTAGCAGCAGGAGTAGGAGATTCCATACCCACAAGAATTAATGAATGATTTGATAAAAAATCTCCACAGAGCCCATTATATGTGTATGTGCATCTGAAATCTTGCCTTAAACAGCAGTCTCTGAGGAAATTACAGATGTGCTTTAAATTCCCCTGAGAGTCATCATGACCATGAGCCTTACTTGAGTCTCTAATTTCTTCTGTCAGTCTTCTAATCTTGTATGTTCCAAGAGTAAAGAAAGTTTTGTATGGCCCCAAACATCAAATGAAACTGTGTAAAATTAGCATAAACTCAAGTTCTTTGACCTTAAAGCATTCCGGTTCTGCAGAAAATTAATTCTTCTGGCCAACAAACCTAGTCAATGACTTTGGAGTTTCTGGTGTATTGCTGCTTTTTCTGCAGTGGAATCCATAGACAAATGGGTGCCAGTTCTTGACATACATGAATCCCTCAGAACACCTTCATTGTTTTTCCTTCTGCCCCTTCTGTCTGCTTTGCTCATGCATTGGAAAAATGACTTAGTTGTAAGCATAAGGATGAGAAAAGAAATTCCATTTCTCAGAGAACATGCATGCTACCTTCCTCAAAACCATGTCATTGCAGAAGGCACTGGTAATGGCAAAAATAGTACTTGCTCCCAGGAGAGGGTCAGTAACTTCCTTGACTGATAGCTTGGAGCCAAGCTGTTATATTTTACATTTTATTGCTATCATTTAGAGAATAACAATTGTGGCTGTCGTCTACTTGGGTGTTCTTTCTGATGCTTTATAGTAAGCTCTGATTGATACCCTTATGCCGTTCATAGTCTCAGAATTGGCATAGGAGATTTTCCTGTGGAGAACTTTCTTTTCTAACTACCATTCTTAGTATTTTCTTCCTTCCTTATAGTAGTTGTTCAAAAGGTCATGTTTTCTGTCTCAGACATGAAGCACATAGAGGTTTGTATTTTTAAAAAAAGAACATTGGCTGTTTGTGCCACACTCATCAAGTTGTAGAGCACAGGTCACCCCTTCCATCTGCTTTGGACTTATTCCAATGAAGAGAACTTTACAAGGGGGCAATATTGAACAGCCTGCCAACCTTTATCAAGTGTTTTAATGCTTTTTTTTTAAATTAGCAGCTGGAGCAATTCTGGTGTCATTATTTAACTGTAAGAATAAAAATTCTTTTAGCCCTGTTGGCCCTAGGGATTACGTTAGCAGAATATGTTTAGAAATAGGGGGAGGAGGAATCCTTGGTTACTGCTGTTTAAAATTATGAGGTTTTCACTCATTGTCTGTGCACAGCACAGGAAGAGTAGGAGGGCAAATACAAAGCTCTGGATGCTCTTTTTTAAAAAATACTGTCACCTAAGGAGGTGTTTGTATACCTACAGACAGATCCCTTGTGGCAGCAGAATGCTGAAGGTATGCATATGGCAGAAGTTCATGTTCTTTTTCCCACTACCATTTCTCCCTGAGGTGTCTTGCTTACCCAGCCTGTTGGTCGGCTGGGTGATTTTGTTGACCTGCACTTTTAGCAGGGTAGAAGTCCTCTGGAGAAGCCAGGTCAGTCCTGCCAATTTACTTTGACAAATACCGTTCCTTTCATTGTGAATACAAACTAGCTGGAGATCCATTTTTAAGTCCCATATGAAGTGGCACTTAGAGCAATCTAAAAACGTAAAGCAGGAACTCTACAAGGAGCCAGTTCTGAGAATTTGGACTGTAAAATGTTTGTTATTTTATGATTTGTGTTACTTTATGAATACAAGTCAAACCCAGCAAAGGTTAACTTTTCCTTTATTTTGTTTAGTTCTGGTGCTGACTGAATATGTTGGGAGTAGCTGCTGCTTGTGAATGTCATATAAATATACCAACTGTTGTACACTGATAGTACATTCTGAAATATTTCTTTTTTTTTATTTAATGAATTAACTACTGTACTTGTTGATTTACTATGCTTTATGTACGGTTATGTGGTAAAACTAAAGCTTTAATAGAAAAGGTGCTAGTGTGCAGTCAAGTGTTCTGTGATGTTTGCTAGCTAAAATCATGCCTGTCACAGCACTGTTGAAAAAGTCTTGCTGTTTAGATGATGTTTAATTTTACTACATCTGTGTTTTAAAATATCATAGAATAGTGGCAGACCTGCTTTTAGTGTGTCACCATTAAGTAAGTAGGAACGGAATGGTAAGGTAACTTTAATATGCTCATTTTTCCAGAAAAGAAATCTCTGTCCATTAACTAACCTTAGGTAAAATAAAATGTGTACTAACCCATTTATGAGATTTTTGTGATATCACTTACTGCTTTTGCACAGTCAGTGTTCAATGCTGTATGACCAAATTCCTCGTATCATCTTTGTATTTGACAGGTCAATATATGTTCTGTTGAAATAGAAAGGGAGGAAAGTGAGGGTGGGCTTGTTTCAGAATTAAATAAGGGCCTTGCAGAGAATTGGCTTAGCTTCCTATTTTATGCAAGATGTAAAACCAAAATATTTCTAAGAAAACTTCAACTGGGGTTTTTTCCCTCATTTTGGAAGAGAGAGGTGGAAAAAGAATTACATAAAAATACTTTAAAAAGCTCCATAAAAGTCATGGTCTGTTTCATTTGGGGTGCAGTAAAAACAACAAAAATACGTCAGGTAAAAGTTGTAAGCCCAGAAATAAATAAAATAAGAGCATCAGTCGTTTCTATCACTGGGGAACTTTCTTCATCTAAGCACATATGAACAATTGATCCTTGTAGTCATATATAGCAGTAAACATTAATAACTTAACAGTCTGAAGTCAGTGCTGAAGATATGGAGCATTATTGAAAGATGGAGTCGAGCAGGTGGCACTTTAATATGTTCAGTGTCATGGTTGACTCTAAAGACTAGTAGAATGAAATTACTTGAGGTTCTAAAGATTTAAAAAGCGAACTCATTTTGCTGCACTAAGGAAATGCTACTGATCAGGCTTTCTGTGTCCCTTTTTTCTAGGCTAGAAAATATTAACCCTGAAGAAAATGACATGGTAAGCCATTCTCTGAGGAGATTTCTTGATGTCAGTCTTATATCTTAGAGGCTTAAGTTCAATTGAGTGGGTTTCAAGAACTAAGATGTGGGAAAAAGAAGAATTGACACACTAATAATGTACATCTTTGCTGCAATATGAAAATTCAATAACTTCACTCAGTCAATTTACAATTCACATGTGCCTATTAATTAAAACCCTATATTAAATAAAATATATTAAAACTTCATGTCTGACTAACATATAATGCTGTTGGTAGACATTACAGGAATTACTGAACAGAATAAACAATGCAGACACAGGGATAGATATACTGAAGAATGGAGCTGTAATTCTGAACCGAATACACAGGACCAAAGAACGTAAAAAGAAAATAATAGCTGAGGAAATGAATGCAGTTATAGAGCAACGGGATGCTGCTTTGGCTCAAGTAAGTCTCTGGAAGTGTATACTCACTCAACACCAAAATTGCCTTTTCTTTTTCCTTTACTTTTGGGAAAGAAAATTATTTCTTTTAATGTTCTCTGTTGAAAATCTCAAAGGAGAGCCTTATAGCAAATGGCTGGTTACTTTTTCTTCATGGTAGTAGTGTCCCTCAAAATGGTATCAATGTGTTTCATGAGAACTTTTGTACTTTTTTTTACTTTTTTTTCACTTCATTACTAGCTGTCTTCTTTTTAAAACAAAAGAGTTTTCAGTGACTTGACCAAGCTAAAAAGGGCTTAGTTTTGCATTATGCTGTATTGGAAAATGCATCAGCTGACACTTAACTGGAACCAAAGGACTTACAAAGGGTATAAGTGGCAAAAATGTACATTAGAGGAAGGCAACTGTACCACATGCAACAATGCAAGCAATTCCTCCCTTTGTTGTTTTACATTCGGGAGATAAAAAGCAGCATGTGGTCCTTGACTCTCAGTCTTACCCACCTGCTATCTGACTTGAAAGAACCTGGATTCTTTTTTCTGCTCAAATCACTCATTCCCTGCAATTTCCTATTTTGACAGGACAATAATTGCCTCCATTCTCCTCACTATAAAGAGAATCTTCTCACTTTTCCTATCTCATAGAAGAGTTTTTCTGTCATTTTTGGGGTTGCATTGTTTTGATGTTTTAACCCACCATTTTTTTTCTCTGAATTTTCACCTAGATTTAATTCAATAGGAACAGGTTGTAGGGAGCAACAGTTGAAGTAGGGGATATATCTCCTGAGAAAAGATTTTAGACTGGATGAACCTTCTTAGGTATTTGTGCCAGAAACGAAATTTCATCTGACTCTTCCAGTATTGAAAATTTTGATTTTTAATGTGAGTTACTAAAGTTAGCTCACATTTAATTAATTTCTGCTACATTTAAAGTTGGGTTTGTGATCTTTAGCAGTATCAATAATGTTGATTAAATTTATATTGTATTGAGAAGTCTTCTGATAAAAGTGTCTCCTCTACACACACTAATTTTCACCTTTTTTCAGTTGTTTTTGCATTCTTCCCTACTTTAACTTTGAAAGCCCCATCTGCCCCCAATTTTCTTTTATAATAATAATGAGCAGCATAGGTACTGGGAAACATCCAATAGTCCTGCCAAAAGTTTATGTTCTTTCTTTTTTGCACAGGGCATTTGAAAAGTCAGCAGTTTATAAGATAAAATCTTTCAGCAAAAAAGAAGGAACTTTTGATATTTTTATTTTCATTTTATCAGTTTTTGCTTCTTTGTTGAAATGGACTTTTCGGCTTGGCTGATAAAACTTCTATCAATGTCAGAAGGACATCATTGAAGGGCATTTAATATACATTTTTAATTTAATTGATTTTAAGCTGTCTGTTTAAAGAGTAATCTTTTCCAAGTTATCAGCTTGGAAATTAATAAAGATAATTATTGTAGATAGTAATGGCTCAAGTGTCACCACTAGCAAAGCCATCTTTATGCATGTCAGTGAAAAGCACAGGTAGATACTGCAGCTGAAAAAATAAATTAATAGAATAATAAATCCTCACCAAATGAAAATTTAAATATTTGGTATTAAGCTGTAATACTGTGATACTGTTTGCAATTTATACCACTATTGTTTTAAATTTATTATTATTAATAAAACTATATCAATCATGTATTTTCAAATATGTTACACTCTTACTGCTGTTACCATTGAATCTAGAAAATAGGTCCTTTGAATTGAAGCTACCATTTCAACCTGTGTTTCTCACTTGATGATTCCTTGGGAATTCGTACCATACTTGAATTATTAGTAGTCTTTTGTTAACATTGCAATAGCAGTAGTTATTACAGTGCTAACAGCAAGAACAATAGGAGAGGGATTCCTACATTAGACCACAAAGGGACTAGATATAATTCAGGGGATGTATATGCTTAGCATAACAAATGCAAATTATTGGAAGTTAGATCTGCGTGCTGCCTCAGGTATTCATAACATTTCAAGTTAAAATCTTTTTCTTTTTGGTGGAAGTGACATCAAGTATGAGGTAGGGAATTGATGAGAACAGGCTGAAACAAAGCAGAAATAGAGTAAACCATTAGCATGGTGTGGCTATCCTCTGGAAAATGCATTTTTAAAGCTGAGAGGTCACTGGGCAATAGGAGTTAAATGCTTCATGACACATGGTGTGAACACTGTGTTGCTGTGTTCCAGCTTTCCTCTTGTGTGATGCTGGAGACAGCAATGTCATTTGAGTGACCACCATAACCAGTTCCATATGAGAGAGAACTGCCTATTGTACAATAACAAGGGTTTGGACTGACTGTGTTTAATGAAGTTAATAATACAGATTCCTTCCAACTAGTGTTTTAAATGCAGTTTTATAATGCTTTTTCTGGTACCTATACTACTAAGGTGCATTTAACTGGGCTGCTATTGCATTGTACTTGATGATTAGCTAATTGGGATTCTTCTATTTGAATTTTGCTTGAAGAATTTTTTTATTCTTCAAAAAAAGAAGAGCACTGTCCATGTCTTGGAAAGGTCATGAAAATTTTTTTTTGAGCTGCAACACCCAAGAACCTCTGCATATTTTTTTGAGATTTCCAATGTGAATGTTACTTCTTACTAGGAAGCTGATAGAGGCACTTCTATCTCTGTATTGAGCTGTGCATGCGTATGTAATCTTAGATCTTTCACTAGATTGCTGAGCAAATATGCAAACTACTTCTTGTATGTGTGAAAACAAATGAAATGATATAAACTCAAATATTTGATACTTCTTTTAGTATATATCTTTAAGTGAATAATAAACAACTAAAGCATGGCTAAACATTGACATCCACCTTCTCTTGTATCAACCCCCTTAAAAACACAAACTCAACTGTTTGGTTGTATTTGCTAAGATATGTTTGTTAGTGAACAGATATTGTGGGATACTGAGGATCTTGAGTGTGCTTTATGAATGACCCTCTGAAAGAAAAATGCAGAAATATGCTTACTGTTATGAGAAATAAAACATCATTTCCTTGTCTGTAATGGTCAGTTTTGTCTTAACCCATTCAAGGAAGAAACTTACTTGTCCGGTTGATAGAAATACATTTTTGCCTTTCTTCAAAAATCTTTCCTGCTTGCTTGAATAATCCAATTAGTGACAGACATTTAGCAGAAATTCCATATGGCATAGTCATATGTGTGTTCTTCATAAAATATCTAAAGAAGTGATTTCCAGCAGGAGGCAATACAGTACAATATCTCAGCCAGCTATTACCCACATCACACCTTATGGACAGGAATGTTAATATCATTACCGGGTTGGCAGCTGAAGACTTGGGTAAGTCATTACAATTCCTTTCCTTCTGGTTTAAAGAAGAAAGGGGATCTTTTAATTGGTACAGCTTGAAGAAAGTGATTTTTTTAAAAGCTCATTAAGAGGTCAGGAGATTGTGTGTTTGATATGTTTTCAGTCCTAACTAATTCTGTAAATGTGGGGGGTTTAATTCTGTCAGTTCTATACAGAGTTTTAAATATTAAGGATATATATTGTTAAGGAAAAGCAGTGGTTTCATGGCTGGCAAAGTATATCATCTCTGATCTTGAAGCAATAACATAACTGGCAAGCAAACCTGGTTTTACAACTTTGAATAGTTTGATCACATCCTGCTGTGCAGGAACATGCTTATGACTGTTCATGTAAAAACTGGCATGCACCCAGTTGCTCATCTGAAAAAAGTTTAAGTACCCTTCTCCATTTTGAGGCAGTGTTTGGCAGCAGGCGGCACTTTATCATCATTGAAAACAATGACAAGATACACTGTGCTTGACTGCCCATCATTATCAGTTTCGACTAATGACTAATAACTGATAAATGTCTGTACTTACAACAAGCCAGCTTCTTGCTACCTTTTCTTTTATGTTCTGCTAAAGCAGTTTTCCTCCTTTTACACCAAGTAATGCCTAAAGCTCTGTGTTATCTGTGATTCACAGAGCATTAAGGCATTCTCAGCACACATGAGTGAATAGGTCTTATTGAGTTAATAAGCCCAAGAGCTGTATGAAGTGTAAAAACAGCAAAAGCATATGTAAATGGAAAAAAAATGTTTACAGATCTTGGGCCCTTAATTGACTAATATTCAGGTGACAGGTTAAAATGCCTCATGACTCTTATCTGAGGACAGAGGTGATCCTTTTGCAACCCAAATCACAGTTTGGGATGTTCTTCTTAGTAATTAGAATTAGCAGTTTGGTTTTATACTTTGTGTTTTGGTATCTTTCAACACTTCCTGGTTAAGGATACCAATCAAGTCCTTGACTGGCAGAAGCACACCTGATGGTGTCCTCCTAGCTACTCTGTCAAGATGCAAGGCTATTTACCTTCCTTTTCCCTTTGCCACTGATATTTGGGAACAGGAAAAGAAGAGGTAAGATGCTGTTTGTGAACCAGGAAGCTGCTGTTGGCTATGGATGACTTTGGTCATGGGCTTATTTGAGGAGGAAAGTGAAGGTAAAGGGAGTGTTTATTGTACTTTGAGGATCCAAGGACCACGCTGGTTCATTCCAGTGGCTGGTTTCCTTTGGTCAGGCAACAGGAAGTTGCTGTTGCCCTCAGCTGCAATGTTTTTCTCTGAGAGGTAACAGATGAATGGGCATGTGGAAATTACTTGACAGCAAAACTTAGAGATGACACCTGTCTGCGAGTTGCCCTTTTTGCCCTGCAAATTCAGTCTAAGTCCTGAGAGAAAGTAATAGGGATATGGAATAAGATATAGAGTAGATTTACAAAAAAAGTAATAATTTCAGATTTAACATTAAAAGTTGCACTGTGACTGCAGGGAGTAAAGAAACAGGACTTGATGAATCAGTTGTCAGTTTTATTGGGATTCACATCAGTGGCCTCAGGTAAACCTCACAGATGTCTCTTCTTTGGAGGTCATGCTGTGTAAAAGGGATCCTGAAGGAAGATCACAAAAAGCCAAGCTATATGAGCAATGGTTGTGATTAGCAATATTAGTTTTCCATTTCATTGTGTTGCACTGTAACAGTGCTTTAAAATGCCATGTTTCATTTTCGGTGTACCTAAATAAAGATAATCCTTTGAAAGTTTGATTAAATCCATGTTTTAGGAAGTCCATGTTATACTGAAAATGGATAAATCCATGGTTTTTTTGCTCCTTCTCAGAGTAAACCCAGTGAATCTCACCAAGCGCCAATTTGAGACTGTATCTGGGCTCTGTTTAGGACATGTGGAGTAAAACTATTGGGAATGATGCTGAAGACCATCAGGAATTTTTTGCATGTCAGAAAAAGGGCAGGTTCTTCACTACTTGGATGCTTACTTTTTCTAAAAACAAGCCCAGTTTATAATAATTCTTTACTTTCCAAGACAATTATATATGCTCTGACTCTCTGCATCAGGTATATTTGTGCTACCAGTAGCATGAATATTTTCGAGGAGAATACTCAGTTAAATATTACTGAAATAGAGAGGCAACTGGCCAAACCAAATCCTCTCGATGTCTTGTATGGGGTTTTCTGATTTGTGCAGAACGTTCCCTGAAAGAATAACACCTATTTAATCTTTTGCCACAATGCTCAGTTTAATTACTCACAGTATGCAATTCTCAGTTTCTTAAGCATTAAGAAATCTGAGGAGTGGTGAGATGTTCAAACAGGATGGTAGGAGAAGGTTTAGGGACAGTAGAAATCCATGTTTGTAGTGTCAGTTTGTCTCTCACATTGATGTAGCAAAGATTGTGATTTCTCTGTAGGCAGGTGTCTGTTGATAGGGCATAAAACTCTTCGGTTTCACTGGAGTCAGAATTTCCCTAGATAAAGCAAGTATTTTGCAACTTATTCCTTAGTTTAGACTGCAGTGGGGCTTTGTTTGCATGATGTCTTGTAGTTTTTGAGATAATATTTCTCCCAGACGGAAGTGCAGGTCAGATGGTAGGTCATTAGTGGAGGGAGAGGAGGATCTGAAGAAATTACCCTAAGCAGCTCTTATACTGAACTTTTGTATTTAGTCCATGAATGCTAAGTATGAGTAAATATGTAAATGCTAATGCAGTGTTTCCTTGAAGAGAGGGATTACGCTTTGTCTTTTTGAGCTTTTGAAGTAAAATTTTAATTGATACTACATTTCTTCTTTTTACTGCCATAAGGTTTTGACTGAATGATGCCCTGAGACACATCATTGTTTGCATTGTTAAATCACCTGTTGTTCTTCTGCAAACAGTGTGTTGTGCAGAATTCAGAAAATACATGTCTGCATAGTATTTGAGGGCATGATCAAGCTTGATGTCTTTAATTGTAAACTTTAATGAATTTCCATTTGAATGTTCATCTTCTCTTCACTATCTAGAAACTCCTCAGCCCTTTGAAAATGACAGTAAATTTGCATGCAAGCTTGTTCCATTAATTGCTATTTGACTCATCTATCATAGTGCTAAGCTTTAGATTCACACAGCTTAGACTTTCAAACCAATTTCTAGAATTAATTTAAATATTTAATGTCAAAACCCTAGGATGAAGGAGAGGAAAAATGTTTTGTATGCTTATTGATCACCTGTTTCAGTAGCAGCAACCTATAGAGGGAATTTCTAATGTGATAGAAGCAGAATTCAAATACTATTCCCTCTGAAGAGGAGACTGGATCACTGTGCATGCAATAAGGTCTACAGGTATCAAAGCTATTGTGGAGGTACCTTAAATAAGTGTCCCACAATACTTAACACTTCACAGTTACAAGATAGGTACTGAGTATTGAATCAGATTTCAGTTTGCTTACCGGCTGGATAAAATTTGGATTTTTTTAAAAATTGAAAAAAACCCCAAAATGTAGCTGTGTACTTTGTATGAAATGTTGGTTTCCTTAGGCAACTTGCTAAGGTAACTTTATGCAAAATTGCTTTGTTATTTTGGATCCACAGATGAGTTTGCATAAGATTCTTGTGGCAGATGACAAACAAGATTTTTGTGCTTCATATTTATAATTAATGTGGAGTCTGAAAATGTTAATATGCCTGACCTATTCATTTCCTTTTCCCCACGTGACACTTCTTGAATGTTCATATTTGCAATTTTGTGGTTTAGTGTGTCTGTATTAGCAAGCAGCATGAACAAATAGTAGTGGATCTGGAGTATGGAATAGTTCTCAGCATCTGACATCCACACCAACCCGTTTTGGGGGAAGAGGGGGGAGATGGGCTGTTGCATGGGCTTCTTGTTGTTGGATTGGGTTGGGGGTTTCTGTTTGTCTGGTATTTTTACATTGGACTAGCTGTAGTTAAGTTGTATGGACTGAATACCCATTTGTGTCAGAGTGCACTAGGCAAAATAGGAATCCAGGTTAGGTTCTCAGATAACACTCCATGGTGCAGGACAAAGCATAATAAGTAGAGAGAGGTGAGAGAAATTACAAATGGCATCCCCAGTGCAAGTAGAATGCAAATTGTGTATTATATGACATTAAGAATAAAAGTGAGATGATTTCAAGGAGAATCAGATTTAGTAAAATAGGGAGGTAATCAATAGACTATCAATGTTCTTGGAGAAAGTATTCTAGTATTTTGTTTGTTTTCAGCCTTTTTCCTTTGAAAATTATTAGACTACTTTATATGCAGAGTTTTCTGTTGAAGATTTTGGTCCTGTCCTCAAGATATAAATGAACTTGGTTCCTTCAAGGAGAAATAGGTTTCAAACTTGTAGCGTAGATTGCAAATAAAATGGCACACAGAATATAAAGTTTTTATTTAATTGTGCAGTGGAGAGATCTTCAAAGAACAGCAGCCAGACTATATTGCTGATCATGCCATTTCCACAACATCAGTAATTGACTGAGAACATTGTGAGACATGGAGCTAAGAAGAAAGAATAGAGCTACTTTGTTTTGTTGACTGAATTTCTTTCTTTTTCCAGAGTTCCTAAAGTGATGAAATGACCTCTCTTCCAGCATTCCAATACCTTCCACAGTCATCTTTATGATTCAGCATGTGTGTTAAGTGGTAAAGAGAGGAGATGAGTAAGGAAGTGTAGGTCTGGGAATAACAAAGGATATAAAGAAGAATTTTGATGATGATAAGCTGATTATTAATTTTCAACAATGCTAGACAATTGCGACTGAAATAGATTTTTAATTGTTTTTAAATGAACAGGTAACAATTACCACTAATTCCCTCTTGCTTTGGTCTTTTTTTTTTTTTTTTTTAATTGTGAAGCTATTAATCAATTTTTCCAAGTCCTTAGGCTTGATGAAGTTATTTTGCATATTCTGTTCTAAAGTCTGTAATACTCCTGGAAAAAAAAAGAAAAGGACAAGAAAATCTATCAATATTCTCTTTATGAAAGAGAGATTTCACAGTAGCATTAACTTATCTATGTCTGGTTCACCAAGGATGCCTACATTTGTTTGTTGTATGGCTTTACCGTTTCGTGCTTCAGATTGTGAGTATCTAGGATTTAGCCTCTTTTCCATGTTCTGTTTATTCACTGTTAATTATTTTTCAAGCTGACTTGCTTGAGAACAAGAAAAATTTAGCTTCCATTACCCTCTATTGCAAATGAAGGACGGGCTTTCCTATTGTGTGTAATCTGCATGTGATTTTAAGATGTTGTTGTCAGGGAACTTTTTAATGCTTTGTGATGTTAATGCTTTGTTGTCATTCTTTTCAGTCATGTTTTTGATTTATTTTTGAATATGAAGCACAAAATACCATTCTGGTTTATAATTTACTTTTGTATTGAAAATACATTTTCAAATTACATGATTCAAATACATAGAAATATTTAAAGACCCTTAAAAAGCTGTGATTATGTTAAAAGTATAAAAGTATAACTTGAAGCTATAACAAAAAAAAATACTATTGTTGAAGAACTGTATTAAAGCATACAAGTATGACAACTTTTTGCAGTTCTGAAGTTGTTATCAGAAATACAGAATGCAAGTGGCTAATTACAGGGTATTACATTGGTGTACTGTACTGATGCAGGATAATCAACAGTAGTTCTTATGAATGTATGTTTTATATTGTTGATAACATAGAATTGATAATTGCCTTTTGAGAGAGAAGGGAATTTTAACGTTACCTCTAATGAATGAATTAGCAGCTATAAACATGTAAATATAGGTATATTAACTAAAGTTATGCAGTAGTTACTGCTCATCTTTCAGTTATGATGAGTTGCTTATATCTTAATTAGTTCTAACACCTTTCTCTGCTGTCTGCAGAAGTATTACCAAAGTTTAGATAAACAAAAAAACCCCAAAACAGAGTAAAGACAAGAATTCCTTTGAACACTTTGCTTCTAGTTGTCCCATGAGATGACTTTTTTTAATAGGTAAGATATCCTTCCAGGTCATGTTGCAATCATTATGATGAATTTCATACCTTGAAGATTATATTACAGAACCCAGAAATGATAGGAAACAATAGTTTTTCCTCTCTTTTGCCTGAAAGTGCTCTGCTGTGTTATTTTCAGGACAGGAGTGAACATGAGGCCTCCCTAAGTTTAACTCCTTCATCTTATGTAGCTTTAAAGCAAAATTTTCTTTCTTAATCTTACCAGTGTTTTTTCAGCCTCATTGCATTCACGAACAAGGTGTTAGGATTTCAGGTAAATCTCTGTCTGAAAAGCAAGTCTTGAAAATCTCAGTTTGAAAAGGAAAGCATCCAGTGCCAGACTTTAAGAAGAAAAACAAAATAATTGTTAATCCCTTGTTCTAAATAGTCACATCATCCTGCTTTCTACTATAGGTATAGCTAGCAGCTGTGTCTCCCCTTACATATTCTCTTTATGTCATGTATGGTGTCTTCCATGGAATCCAGACTCTTCTCAGCAGTAGTCATGCATTTTACCCGTTTTGTTTGTTTTGGCAGGCAGGCCCATCACTTTGCTTTCACAAGTTGTCATAACATTCTTCTATCTTAGTGTTTTTCTTAATTTTTTTCTCCTTAGGGTGTCCTACGGCTCTATACATGAGGGATGGAGTTGCTGGGATGAGAGTGTTGGTAATTGCACATGTCAAAGGCGGCTGATTTTAGGTTTAAGCATTTCTGCTTTTCAGTAACATATCTGAAAGCTTTTAGGTAGCTGTTAATTCAAAGTTGCAGGTCAGTCCACTTGAGAAGGGTACATCTATATGGGTAACTGGTCACGTTGTGATCTGTAAAACACCTCAGTGAAGCTCAAGCTAAATTTTGTTACAGAGATAAAATCTTTAGATTGAACTGCTACGTAATAGTTACAAAGTCTTATTCATGTACCAAGAATCATACAAATGTTTCTCACTATTAGCTAAGCTGAGCGGTACATAATTTCTAAATGTGTGGTTTTGTTTTAGTTTTGCAGAATTTTGTTTACTTTCTTAAACCTTCCTTTGTGTGGTGCCTTTGTCTTCTATGCATGATTTATTTTAAGCTTTTGCAAAGCTGATTTATTTCTTGATTTTTTAAAAATATTTTTAGTCTACTTTTCAGTGTGTATAAACAAACTGGAAAAGATGTCTGGAATATAATCTTATATCTTTGCTGTTACTAGATCTTTGTATTGATGAGACAAAAACTGATTTCACAATAATGTTTGAAGATTTTAACCCCTGTTCTCAGACATTCTCTCTCATTAATATTGTTTTCAGATAGTTATGGATTTTAGTATCAAGGTTTTCTAAAAATCCAGGGAGAAAGGGCAAATACTACAGATTCGGATAATTTTTTTCAAAAGGTGTTTCTTACCCCTGACGTATCTGCAAGGGTTTGTGTTTTTGCTTACCTAGTTGGCTGTTTTAGTCTGGGATAATCTCTAGTTTAAAGTAGCTTCTATTACACATTAAAGAATTGTATTCGCATATAATACACAAGAAAAAATTGAAGAACTGCCACTTAAGCAACTGATGGCTTAATTGAGAGTACAACATTTATCAGGACAAATAGATAGTGTGTACCACAAGGAACACCTGAAATCCCACTATTACAGTATCTGAATAAATAGATTTTAAAACTCTGGCATCTATACAGTGATCCATGATACTGTTTTCTTGAAAATGTGATGATATTTGAAGATGGACCAGAAGAATTGCTGTCCTTTTGTGCAGTAAATGCCAACTTAATGTTTCGGCAATAGCCTTGTTTGCATATGGATTTTACAAAAATCCTTTGAAGATTATTTGAAAACCAGCTCATTAGAATGACAGATTGCTTACCAAATTTTGTTTTCTTGTCAACTAATATTGGTTATGTTCAATTAAACAAGTTTACACTTTCTAAAAGCATACCTCTGTCAGCAGCTGAATGCCTTGCTTTTATCTGCAAATCAGATTCCTAATTCCTAGATCTAGTTGAAAGATTAGTCTGTGAATGTTTCTAAAATTTCTCATTTTCATACTCCTTTCACACCTCCACTACCTCTATTCTAGTATATCTGTTGGTTGAGGAGCAGCACTGCAGATTATTGAGTGGAGGTGAGGGAAAGTCTTTCAACAAAAGCAACTGTCAGCTTTCTGTTGTGGTGTTGTGGTGGTGTGTCAGATGTTTGACAAGCTGTGTCTTGGCCATAGGCCATTTGATTGTAGTGGAGCTGTCTACTCTTCTGAAGAACCAGCAAAATATATGTCCACAGGAAGCAATAGCTCCATGCCATTTGATCAAGTCAGTCAAGCAAAGGTTTCGTGTGTCGTAATCTCAGTTCTGACATGATCTTGTTGGTTGATGAAGATTCTTAAACTTTCTATGCTAAGTTTTATCCCATGAAAGAAAAAATTCCTACTTACTAAACTGATTTAAGTGTTGGAAAAATTCATTAATCAATGTTTACTAAGAGTTATAACATAATTAAACATGAGTATAATTAAAGAAGAGTTATTGAGAAGAATTGCATAATAAAGAGAATATGTATGGGAACAAGATGAAGCAAAAACTTAGACAAAACTGAGACAATAAAGTGGAGTGAACAAAGGCCAAGGTGAGAGTGGAGAATTAGAGTATCTGTACAGTCATATATTTTGGGAAAAAAAAAAAAAAGGAAAATGCTACATTTGAAGACAGGAGAGACTAAAGAAATTGACGAGGGGAGACTCGTGTTTCCTCCTTTCAGCAATGAAGGAGGAAAATTAAAAAAGAAAATATTTGTTAAAAAATACAGTTCATGGCTTCTGAAATTTCTGTTCCTTCCTTTTATTAGGAATAAGTGGTCTTTGACCAAAGTTGCCTTGCAAAACAGTGTGTGAGTACATGGGGCTGCAGTGATTTGGAAAACACATACGAAGACCATAGCTAAAAGAAGATCAGAATAGCATTTTAATATTCAGATGCTCTGACTTGCTTCTTTGGGATCTTCCTTGCACTACTACATAGTACTTGTCTAGGGTAGAAATTATTTCAGGTAGACAGCAGGGTATTTAAGTCCTGGTTCTTGCATAAATAGTATATTAATACATGTTCTACTTTAATGGCCAACTTATTGCAAGACCTCTTGGGTGTTGTGTAATTTTATTTTTAAATGTTTTTAAAGATGTTGAGGTTAGTTACTCTGAATTATTTTCTATGTGGAAGTTTCTAGACTGAAATCATCTATTGTATCTGTATGCTGGTCTTTCTGCTCTTCATTGAAAGCAAAACTGATCTTAGTCTACGTATGATTGCATTTGTAGACATTTATTCAGTGGTCTAAAGTTTATCTAATAATGACTCCCTTTTGTTTTTTTGCCAATGTTTTTAAAAGAGAATCTTGACTTGAGTGCTCTTTCCATCTTATGATAAAATTTTGATTAGTATTTTCCATTTGCTAAATTATCTGGGAGTATTGGTAATTTCCTTTGGTTTTGAATACCACACACTGATAAGTGAATTATAAGTTCATTGTACTGTGGCAGTGTCTAGTATTTCTAAAACTGCAGTGGAGTGCGTATGTGAGCAGGCATACTACATGCATACTACTCATCTGCTTACGTGCTTAGTTTATACATTATTTATTAGACTTATAGGCATGAAATTAAAAAATTAAATTAATAATGTGACTTCCATGTAAAACAGACGTCACTTATTTATATATGACAGACAATTAGGAAAAAAAATCACTCTTAGGTTTGTTGAATGCATTTTTGCTTAATTTCAGACCCAGTACAACCTCCTGAATAAATGTTTGACTCCAGGTTACTGGGTTTATGCTTTGATTAGAAACGACTCAGAGGTGAGGTAAGTTTGCTCACTTATATGCAATGAATACAGGAAAATGTGAAGGTGACCCAGTTATGTGGCTTTAGCAGCTCTTGTGGTTGTTTTCTCCTGCAGATCAGGAATCTGCCAGGAACCCCTGTTAGCAGAGCTGTGGTCATCCAATGGCACAGCCAGCACAGGAACCCTGCGTGAATGATCTGTGAATCACATATGGCTCGAGAACTTCACACTTTCCTTTCTCTATTTCTTGCACAGTTTTTGTAATGAGTGTCATTGATTAGGAAAGTCTGTGTGTGCTGAACTTGTTGAGAATTAGATCAGGGTTGTCTTGGTCTTTGAAATATCATCACTGCAAGGAAGTAAGAATATATAGAGAATGCAGTTGGGTGGGTATCACAGGGCTACTCCGTGCAGTGGAATAGCTGCATGTGTAAGGATCGTTAACATGAACCATCTAAAAAGCTAAAATTCATTGTTTACATTTTTTGAATGTCTTACTGTGCACTTACAGTTCCTTTAACTCTTAAAAAGAAAATAAATGAGGTCTTGTTTTGCTGCATTTGAGGTGTTCAGAAATAGTCAGGGAAAGAAATGGTAGGAGGAAACCAGCCATTACTACATCATATTATCTGCCTTAGTGCTACAGGTTGCAACTGGCTCATAGTGACAAAGACAACAAAAACGTTTCATTTGTATTTTGATGCATTTCTTTTTGTAGCTTTTTGAAGTAAGACACCATTGCACTGCTGAAAAAAAAAAGTGTTTACATTTAAGTGTTTCTCTTACTAATAGAATATATATTTTTAAAGATGCATATGTTTCTGAGGCCTAAGCTCTACAAAAACACTTCTCTTTCTTGAAATCCCAGTAGTTTTAGACTGCTGGGCATTGTATAAATAATCATTTAAACAAATCTGTTGATGTTTTGCCAAAACTTGAAGAGAAATCATTTATTTCAAAGGTTAGAAAGCCTTAATTCAAAATTATAATTTAATGGAAAATTGTTTCTAGTGATTATTATGTAGAAACTCATTTATTTCTTTATTTCTTTTAAAATTATTACTTTGGAAGAAAAAGGATAAATCCTATTTATATAAATATAAGTGCTTCCAAACATCTGCAGTTCAAAGTACATAATTCACAGTGACACCAAAGGTTGGTTTGTGTTTTGACTGGATGACTTTGGTATTATTTTTGTCTGCAAAGGAAAGAGTGTACAGCATCCAAGTGGCGCAAGATGTTTGCCTCTCCAGAAATGGTGATGAATTTGGGACAAGGGGCAGACTGTTCAAAAAAAAAAAATATTGAGGGGAGGGGGAGAGGAGGGATGTCAAAGTGAGTACAGTTGCATTCCATTTGGCATCTTTGAACTGGGAGCTAGTCTGAAGTACAGATCATTATAAAAAAGTAAGAGAAGATGAACAAACTAATCAACTAAGAGAAGAACCAGTTGAATTATTTTTGTTTGCTTCACATGGTTGTTTATTGTATTCAGGTTTCCACAGGTGATGACTTAAAAATAGGTGAAAAAGTAGCTTTGTTTCTTCATTGTTGTCATTTTTGGTGTCTAGAATAATTATTTAAACTTCAGTTGTTCATTGCAGTGGATATATGTTAATTAATTTCAAAATCAAGATGTACTTTATCACTTCTGAAAGTATTATGCTGTGTAGTAGTAGGATCTCAGTATCCCATAAACTCATCTTTCAATTGTATTTATGCATTGTCCAATAAGGTATGGTGTGTCATTTACTTTGCTGATGAGAATTTTGCCTAAAATGCATAATGGAAAAAATTCATGTTGGAAAATAGTTTTGCCATTGAGATGGATTCCTACTTTCCCATAATTTGGAGGGCATAAACCATTTTCCCAAGTTATTCAGTAGGGACAAGGTTATTTTTATATCACACTACTTCAGTAATTGAGATTCCAGTTCATCCAGATCTTCACGCATTAAAGTCCACAGAATGTTAAAGTGAAGATGCTGATATGCGATCAAGTCATTATGCACTGGCTGACCCAGAGTAAGTGACTTAGCACTCACTTTTGATTTTTGTGTGACTTGAATAAAAATATGTTACCTTAAGTTTAATGACAGAATTAAGCTACTTGTGGGAGGCTGTGGTTATGTACAAGATCTATTTTTAAACTATGGAGGCCACATAAGACTGACTGATGGGATCAGATCAGAGCAAAGATCCACCTGTCTCACCACGCTGACCTCACTCTGCCAATACCTGGGCTTCAGGAACAGTACAGGAACAGGGCAAGCGTGTTGCAGTACATCCACCTAAGTACTGTCCTTTTTTTCAGCAAGCTTCTCAGTGGAGTCTTGTGTGTTTATGACAATGCTGATTCTCAAGGTTGTAAGCATTGCAGGTTTTGATAAGGACTCTAGATGAAGAAATGTATTCTCATTAAACGCTGTGTTTTGTGTGTATTAATTGGATGAGACAGTCAAATATAATTCAGAATTCAGGAAGTAACTTCGTGCACAATTTTGCCTCATCTTAGTACATTTGTGTCATTAGACTTTGGCCCTTATACCTGTAATAAGAGAGATAAATCAATTCCTTTTTTTTCCCCCAGCATATAAATGGCATAATGTGTTGACTCCTTTTTTCCCTAGCATATTGTCATAAGTTCAGGAGAGGTTAGTTTGGATTCCTTTTAATGAAAGGCAATGGAAAACATTGTATGTCATATAGCAATATCAAAAGCAAATATAGATGTAAGAGGATTAAATAGCCACCAAGGCTGTATTTGTGGTAAGGAAGTCTTACGGTTTTCTGTTATATTCAGCTTTAGCTGTTGTCTCCTGAGCCAGAGAGTGTCACAGTACCCTTTCCTGGCTCAAATTTTTGCTGAAATACCAAATGAGAAATTCACCTGACATTGCCATCTAAATTAATGAGACGAGACCGAGGCACCCCAGTGCAGCAAAACATTTATGCCTCTTTGAAAGCATGTAAACAGCCTGTTGGACCTAAGTAGTGCAGACTTAAACATGCTTCTGCATGAGGCCTCTAGGAAAAGATGTTGTCTTCATACAAACTACAAGCGGACCAAACGATAGGGGGTAGGGGGTTGCTTTGCTCGATCTTAATGCTTTGCTGTATTCCATCTTTGTCCCTACTAATGTTATTTTTCCAATGGGTTGCAGATTTTTCTTTAGTTTTGCGTAATGTCTGTAGCTTTTGCTTTCAAAACACATGAAGAATCATGTTAAATAATGATCAAAAAATCTGTGTAGATATGGCAGGCACCATAAAACCATGTTAACATTTTATAGGTACAGGTTGAAGAAAATGATGAAAAACTGACAGCATGTTAAAGATGGTTTATTTATACAAGTGCGAAAGTTATGTTTGATATGTTAATGCAACCTCATTTTCTAGTAAAGGCCAAACACTATTAAGTGGGTATCTGTATTGATTTTTCTATCTTCTGAAATACTTGATTCATTGTAAACCATCTTTACTTCTTTTGTGTAACTGGAACTGGAGCCATCTTTTAACAGTCTGTCTTGGCAAGCCACATTGACTTTACTCAGTTATATTCTCCTGGTCCACATCCTAACCTCTCCCCCAGTGTCCCCTGTATAGGGACTCCTTTTTGCAATTTGTCTGGATTTTCCCTGTGACTTTCCAACACTCCCACCTGAAAAGTCACTGAAAGGGGGCAGCACCCACCGCAGCTTCAACTTGTGCCTCTTACAAACCTCTTTTTTCTGCTGAATCATGTTACCTGATGCTCATTTAAAAAGGACTTGCCAATAGCCTAATAGTTTAAATTTTAAGATGGGAGGGAAGAATGGATTTACTTGATGTCTACCCTTGTTTTCTTGTCTGAATGTCTTCTTATCCTTCTAGTATGTTTAAAATGCTTTGCATTTTATTTTGTGCCTTAGCTGTTTGTGCTGTGCTAGATACACAGGTATTTGTCTCAAAAGACTGAGTGTATTTAGAAGAGTTGCATGGTGGAAGTACAGTCAAAAAGATTGAGTGCCTGTTGCTGCGAATGGGTGATGTCTTAGTGACAACTGTACCGTTGGGCAGTGATGGTTGCTCAAGGCACACTTGTTGGTGTAGGCTTATCAAAGCTCACTGTCTGCCAAGTACATTTTCACCTGAGTCAGGCTAGCTAAGGTAGGAGACTTTTTGCAAGAAATATATTCAGAGAGGAGAACAAATATGAGGGTTTGAAAGAAGAGAGACCCTTTGTCAGGGTCAGGTTTGAAGTGGATTTTTTCGTGTCTTTAATATTGTCTCTGTGGCTACAGAACTCTGAATGCACACAGTAGACCATGCAATAATGCTCATTTTAAATTAATTGTTTGTGTGAAACCTTTATAAAATTTTGTTACCATTTCTGAGGCTTTTGTATCCTTTCCTCAGTAGTCTTCAGTGTTCTGATCAAAGCATGCTCTCTTTGACATGTGCCTACCGTGCTCTCATATTCCTTGATGTTCTCAAAGTATTGGAGGTAGAGAAGCAGTTGTCTCAATTAACAGCCTGTGTTTCATAAAGTGTTGAACTCATGGGAACTTCCATTTAAGGGCTCAATTAAGCCTCAGATCAGGTGTCCAGGTAAGCTGTGTTTCACCAAATATTCTGTCTCTGACTTTAAGAGGATCCTGTTTAAAGTTTTCCCAAGTGTGAATTTTCACAAAGTTGGAGTAACAGAATTTAGACATTCTTATTCATAGCATTTTAAATTAAACACTTCCTTTAGCTTTCAGCTTTCTTAAAAGGATACATCCAACATTTCCTTTTTGCCAGTATGGAGTTGGATGATGTCTTTTCTTCACTGTGCTCCAAAAAGTATTTTTATGTATGTTTTCAGAAGGAAATCCAGTTTCTTACTTGCAGATGTTGGCATTTTAGAGCCCTGGAGTGAACCAGTAAAAACACACGTTCTTTTAAAGAACATCTATTTTTGCTGGACCTTGCTAACAACCAGTGACACAGAATTCAAAAAATTTTGGCTCAAGTGAATAGAAGGGCTGCATTGTTTTAAACTCTATTTTTAAAACTTTTCTTTACAGCAAGATTACACTAAGGTTTCATGTGCTCTTGTTCTTATGAAAATGAATGCTTGCTTTTAGAATGTATTTTATGGTTTTAAAAGTAGGTCTGGTATCAAAGTTGTAAAGTATAAAATTTTAGTAAGACATACAAAATGTGGCCATTTAGGAGTACTACTGTAATGCTTTCACAGAAAGGATAATTGAAAATTTTGCTTCCTAGACAGCCAAGAATAAATCAGAACATCTTCTGTTAATACATTTTTTAGAACGTATTAAAATACTTGTGCGCAATGGTCAAATTAGATCACCATTTCTTTCAATGATGCCTTCAAAATGGATTCAAGCAGTATGCTTGTTGAATATGCCCAGTTTTTTTCAGATATACCGTTCTTAGTGGAAATTAAATGAAAAAAGAATTACAAAATGTCAGCGAATTTGATGTAAATGTAATCATGTAAAGGTTGACTTGATAAGGGCGTCCATCCATTTTATGTTACCTATGTTGCTTCTTTACTGTCCGTGCTCTGTGTTGTGCAAGATACTCAAGTCCCAGTGCTGCTGTTTATTTCACTGTCCTGTCTTCACAGGAGTGAAGTGGAGAGCAGAATTAAGACTGCATCCATGCCCTTAGTTATACCATCTTCACAGTGCACCAGGATCTTTTTCTGTATAGTCCTGTAGCTAGGTTTGGTTCTTAGCATATTTTCACATATCTTTTGTAATCAAGAGAATAACATGATTATAAGTTCAAGTTTAAAGGTAAATTGATATTTTTGTCTTTCTAATCCTATTTACTGTAAAAAAACTTGTGCTGTTGTCAAATTGGGGATTCTAAAACAGTTTTGAAGAGGAATGTTGGTAAAGCAGAAAAGTGAGTGGTCTGCTGATCCTGCATGATGTAATGTATAGTGTCATAGTAATGCCTGAAGTGGTCGATTGATGTTTTTAGTGGTGTGTAGATCATGGATGCTAGAGAAAAAAAAAAAATCATAATTCGAATTTAGTTCTTCAATAGTTTTATTAGCACCTTCATGTCTGCAAGCACGTAATTTTCATGCTGGACATGGAAAAAGAATTACAGCTGGGGCCCTGTGATTTCTGATTTTGTTGTAGCTGTGTGTGTGAAATAAACATAGACATTAGATATCTCAAGTATGTAAAAATATTTATGATCAAATGTATCAACATTTTTTCTGTATTTCTCTATCTGTGTGAAAGTGTCTTTTTCTTGCAATGAAAATGAAATTATAGAGTAAGAAAGTTTACAACACACACTGAGAGAATGCAATAGGCCAGAGAAATTCACTGCTTTTAAAACAGGTAATGATAGTAGAAGTAAGCCCAGATTTCTAACAGAAGTAATGAAATGCAAAAACAGTTATGTGAATTGAATTTTAATAGTACTGCTGGGCTCCTACAAATATTTTAAATTTATTCAAATATAGGAATGGATCATTCTGTTTTATATAATGTGCTGGATGCCTGATAACCAGTACATTTTAAGGATTTATTTTGTGTTTAAGAATTGTATATATTGATATGTCTTTAAATTTCAGTCTCAAGATTGTTTAGCATTCCTTTTTTTATTTAGCCCTCAGTTATAATTTTTGCAGTCCTGCAGCTTTCTGCTTCGCAGTTTTTCTTTTTTTGTAGTTGACATGGCCCATGCTTCATTGTCCCACATACTGAATTGCTCAGTAATAGGTTGCATGTACATGATGGGAAGCTCAGTTCTGTGTTGCCCACAGTCACCAAGATAACACAGGAGACTGGTATTTCCAGGTCTTTCATTTGAGACAGCAATGCTTACACGGACATTATATCACAATTCTTATTCCTTTCTTATTAGTATTAGTATTTCTTATTAGTACTTTTTGATACAGAAAGTATGTATCAAAATGCTTTTATCAATTGTCTTTTGTTCCAACAGTCTATTAGCTTTGGGTTTTGGCAGTGATATCCAAACTACTTGCTTGTAATATAGTGTAAAATGTGCCTCCTGGTGCTTTTCCCTAGTTCTAACAGGTTTTCCCCTATGTCTTCCTGGTACTTCGTCTGTTTTGTTTTGCTGCTTTTTTTTTTGTAAAACATTTTTTTTCATAAGGCAATGAACTGTCCACTGACAACTAATTATTCTTTCAAGCCAGGGTAACTGGGAAAGACCTTTTATGGTTATCATAAAAACCAGAAATATAATTTGGCTCACAACTTGGAAATCTTTAGTCCTTAAAATAGGTGCTCAGCAGACAGCAGTAAGTATATATGTGTATGCACACAGTAACAAGTGTTACTTTTTTCTTTTGTTATTTTTTTTTGTCATTAAGTTAAATATTTAAAGGAAACAATCTTAAAACTTCTTTCAATATGTGGTGTATGTTGGAGAATTAGAGTAACCCCTTAGTGTTAAAAATACAAATATAAAAATTACATGGATTCCAATGAAAGGCTGGATCCTGGATTTGGAAGGAGGGTCTTCATTTGCTTGCTTTTCTAAAAGCATGCATTCTTTCCTTTATATCCACTTACTTTATATATATATAAGCCAAAATCTAGCTATATATTGACATAAGTAGGAGCAGAAATTCAACCCAACATTTCTAAGACTTTTTACAACATTCTGCAAAATGTCTTTATCTGATACTTAGTTTTTTTGGTATACAGTAGCACAAGGAAGAAACTGAATAATGATTCACATTTGAAAAACATAGCTCTAGTATTGCCTGGGATTGTAACTTGCTTTTATCTGATGCTGTCACTTCTTCAGAAATGGTGATGGGGTTATTTACGTTAATTCATTTGGCTTGTTGAAAAAAATATGCCCACACTCCTCTACTTAATGGGATTCTTTCCTCGTTGCAGTGCAAACGGCTGGAGCAGGAGCTTCATCATCTGAAAGAGCAGAACCAGACTTCAGCAAACAACACGAGACATCTGACTGCTGAAAACAATCAAGAACGTGCTCTGAAGGTAAATCTCCATTTCTTCTTGCAGGCAAATTAAGGTTGTAAGCCCCTGGTGCCAGCTTTCTGGGCTGCATATATCAGTTGTGTACATTTCGGCAGAAGTGAGCTATGGTGTTTGCCAACAACCCCTTCTTTAAACACAGATACAGAACCCTTCTGTTATGGTTTTATTTTATTTTGCGTATGAATGCAACAAGAAAAAAAAATAACATGTCTTCCAAATTACTGGGCTGGTAATTAACACTAAATTCTTGAGATCTGTCCTTGCAATATTACATTTTATAAGGTGAAAAAACTGCAACTATTTGTGTCATGGTACCTTGCAAAACTAATATTTTAAAGCATGACTGTTTGATCTCTTCCCGGCAGTGTGTGCTATATTAATAACATTCTTGACCGATACTACTAGTGACCGCATAGTTGATACTACTATTTGCAAAAGGGTAGCTAGTTGGAAATGGGAGGAGGAATAATAAGTCTTGTCAATAAGAATAAAAACGAGCAGAGAAGCAGGAGAGGGTCAGAGAAAGGACAGTGTAAAGTGACAGGTTATTGCTGCTTTGAGAAAGGGAAATTGTAATGTCAGTGGAATTGATAGCTACATACCCAGCAATCTCACTGCTAGCCAGAATAAGAGACTATGCCAGGTAAGATGTGCAAGTGTTGTGCATACCTCTTCAACCACTGTATTCTTAAAAATCTTTTTTATGGGTAGTGAAGATAAAATATAAATACTGAAGTTACTCTTTTTATACTGTGTTGTCATTTTAAAACTGTTTGATTTAGACAGTAAAGTTCAAAATATCTCATTTATAGACAGATTTTCCTCTGCCTCCTTTTTCTATTTTTTTTATATTTGGGAAACATCATTATTCACACAACAATTTGACTGAAGCAAAGTATAGGAATAAAAGTAAATCCTTGTGCATTTTGACATTTCTCAGTTAAAAAAAAAAAATATAATGAATAAACAGAGAGAGACTGCTTGCCGTGCAAATGCTGTGTGTTTCATGAGTTTATAATTGCCATCAGAATTAATGGTGAATATTACAAAATCAGGTGTGCAATACTGAAAGCAGATGACTAGAAATAGAGATCATGAACATTCAGGGCTGTTTCTGACTGCAATAACAGTATTGTTTTGAATCTGATATCACTAAAAACTAGCGCTTGCCAAGCATGCTACTTACTGAACATAGTATTGTTTTTCATTAATTGCATACTGACTTATTTTTTCTATGTCATTGAAAATATTTCACACAGTCTTTCTTTTAGAAAAAAATATTTTATTTAAACTACACATTTTATGTTTAATATTGCCTGACATAATGCTTACAAAATAATTATATTTTCAAAGCAAGAAATGACTTGATAGTTCGGAGTTTTACTAGGATTTCATTCTAAGACTGATATTGCTCTCCTAGCACCTGATCTTTAAAGAATTTCATTTATGGCTGTCACAGGCATTTTTTCTTTTTTTTGAGTTAGAGGTTAATTGGTCATAGTCTTTTTGAGTTGAGAGTCTGGGGAGGGAAAAAAGGAACGCTTTGACAGGGTTGAACCTTTTTTAATATTATAGCTCCATTGAGTTTGTCTCAGTTCATACTACTGTTGCATACAGTGAGAACAGGTCCACTGGAGTACTTTTTAAAAGGCTGATGGGTCAAGTTGTATTCTTGACCTTGAAAACTTTAAAATGCTCGGGTGAAATATTGACAGTAGTAGTTAGCTTTGATATACAGCATGTGAGCACTCATCCTGACCTAAGCACTCATGTAAATGAAAAGCTTATCACCCATTTTTAGGGTAGCTACAGCCCAGAAAATAGACTGTCTGGTAGGGATGAAAGTCATGTCAGTGACTCCTACAGGAGTCACTTAGGAATGGGTTTGATTGGTGCTCTGGACCTGGCAGCAGATGGCTGCCATCAGAGGCAGAGCTCCCAGAGGAAGAAATAACCAGCCAGAACGCCCTGACAGGTCACACATTACAGGGTCCTGGAAGGCATCTGCCCTGTGAGTCACCTCCTGCCTCTTGTATGCACACTGTGGTTATTGTAAGTGTTACATGCAGAGTGCACATACAGACCGGAGCATCCCATCCTGTCCCCTCTCCACCACAGAAAACCCTCTGGACATCTGACCATTTTCAGAGGAATAGGGCAGGACATTTGCCTCTGTGCTGGAGAGTAAATGCCAACAAAACTTCTTCTATTTTCATCATTATCCAGGGAACTACATTTATTTCAACCACCTCCACTGGCAAACTGAGAACTGTGCAATGTATTATGAACCTGTTCAGCAGAAGGAGTCCAGATATTTCTTCTGAGTCTGTCCAAGACAGTTTCTGTCAAGAAAGTTTTTTCAAAAGAAATCTTTCATTTTCCCTATTCTCTTAAACTTAATTAACATTGTCTGATTCAGTTTGGCAAAAGATGTATACTGATGATGAGGAATTTGATCTGCTTTAGATTTTCTTCAGGGAGTAACAGAATTGTAAACATCAGATGTGATGCAGGGATATTTGCAGTATTAACTGGAAAAAAATACAGTAATCAGGATCAGCTAAATTAAGGATAAAGTTTTTGAAAAAAGACGAGATCATTACCTTTGTAGACTCACTTAACAACAAAACCCAACAGCTATTGTTTCTTTTTTGCTTTTTAAATCGTCTAAAGACCATGAGATTAGCTCAGTTAGTTAAAACTTGGTGCTAATAACACCAAGGTCATGGGTTCAAACCCTTGTATGGGCCATTAACTTAAGAGTTGAACATGATGATCCTTGTGTGTCCCTTCCAACTCAGAATATTCTGCGATTCTGCATTCTTTCACAATATTGAGTTTCTTGGAAGGAAAAAAGAGTAAGACCAATCCACGGGAAACCTATTTCATTCTACTGATGGTAGGGTCTAATAGGGAAGATAAGCTGCAAGCTTTCAGATTTGTTTTTACAGGCAGGAGCAGCCCATAGTGAGGACTGAGGCAAAGCAGCAGGAAGGCTGTGAGAGAGGTGTAGTGGCAGTAAATTGACCAGATCCAGGATGTGGAAATCACAAGGATGATGTACGCACTCTTTTGCATACTTTTGTTTTTTTAGTTCTAGATCCCATGTCACACCTAAGGATCATGTGACAAATAGAACATATGACACATAAAGCATGCTGTGCACACTATAATGTGCCATTTCATCTTACTGTGCCATATAACATCTACACGTCTGTGTGTACCGAAGATATCTCGTTTAAACTAATCTCTGCATACATATTAGTAGTATGTGATTTAAAATTTCCATACTTGATGTATTTATTGCATAGAACATTGCTCGTAGGGATGTGAGCCATTCAGCCCCACAATGCCACTCTAGCACTGCTAATTTATATAATATTCTTACTGGTCATAGGGGATTGTATTAATTGACTAAAAGGCCAATTTCAAGTCTTCCCTCCAGGCAATGCCCACAACTGCATGGAGGTCATTCAGAGAAGCATGTGGGCCCCTATTTCCATAGTTAAAGTAAAATAATCCTCTTCTTTGTGAAACCGTTTTTAAAAATCTCTTATAATATTTCACATTGAATTATAGCTAAATCTTTTAGGGATAATTGCTTCCTAAGGGCCTATACATTTGCGCTCTTAGTACATATTCATAAAATAAGATCTGCAGAGTGCTTTGCAGTTCTAATGTCTCAGGGTCTATATGTAAGATTATTCATTTGTGCTTGGTCTTCATAATTAACATTTGGTCTCTACTGATTCTGATAAATGTATTCCCACAATACACAGAAACAGCTGATTCAATTAAACATAGAAAAGTTGAAGAATTGCTATTTTTTTATTAGTATTCAAATATTGTTGATCATTTTATTGTTACTAGATTTGTAGTGGATAGTTTTGAAATTCAGAGTTTTAAGTAATACATTTTTTCTAAAGAAAAATAAAGATTTTGCCAGTGTGCATGTCCTCTTTACTGAGTTGAAGAAGAATAGGAAATAAGTCCTGTGAAACAAATACCTTAATGTGAAATATAATGGAAAATGTTTAATAGTATTTGAATGAAATAGATAGAGATTACTTTTTTTTCCACAGGTCTGATCTATTTTGTAATTTTTAATTAGATGGCATATTCTTCTTAAAGCAGCTACTAATCTACTTTAAAGACTAGAGAGACATACTAATTTTACTTTCAAGACAAACTCTTGAAATGGACAGGAGGGCTATTTCATGATGTTATACAAATCAGGTGCCCTTTACTGACTAAATGAGATTACTCTGTCCAATTATGATGTCATTAGAACTTGTAAAGGTTATTAGTCTCCTTCAGAGCTGTTAAGATATTAATCTTTTGTTATGATTGGCTTTGTTTGTAGTGTCTGCCTTTCTTTTTAGTTGCAGTTTCTTGTAGAATTTATGCTACACGCTTCCATAATTTTATTAAGAATATAATAAATTTAGAGTCACATCCAAGAAAGTGACCTGAGGGACCTGTCAGAAGTTTGTCTCCAGTATTGTCCTAAAGAAACTGTGGTCGATGTCATCTGCTTTCTGCAGACATATAAGAATTTGTTCAAGGGCAGGAAATCCAGTATGCATAGCAGTTTGGTAGTTGTTTGGTGATGAGGTCTGTGGAAAAACCACTCTAGAAGACTTAATTTAAGTATTCCCTGATACATGTCAAAAATTGTATTAAGATCTGTTTTGATTCACAGAATTTCACAGATTCTTAGATGAGAAACCATTTTTCCATATCTACCTGACAACACTAATCACAAAAACAAATCCAGCTGACTAGTCCACCTGTCATCCAGGAAGAGGATGATCACAAGAGATTCTGATGTTATAAGAGCTTAAATTTTTTTTTTCGAAAACTTTAGCATGAAGTATAAAATGTTTGCTATTGTTGAAAAGCATGAAGTATTCATGCTATTAAGGCATACAATATTAACTATGGAAAACAGTCCTTCTTTCAGATATGTGGCCTTTATCTGCAAAAACTAATTCTAACAATGTTTTTAGGTTTAGCGCTTCAGAGCTGAAGTTTCAGAGTTTCATTTCGATAGGTTTAGAGCTGGTTTATGGCTATAAAGCCTCCAATTTGTTTCCAGTAGAGACACATGCTTTTGAGATGCTCTGTGATCCAGGAAAACTTGCCTGAATCAGTGCTGGGTAATCAAGAGATTCCAATCTCATCTCGTCCATTCAAATTCTGGTCCAGCTTATAGTTTTTGCATTTTAATAGCTATTAATTGCACCCTTTCATAATAATTTTACATGAGGCAACAGAGATCAGGTAGACACTTAGAATGCAAGTTTTGAATGTGTCAAGGCCCAGCCACATCCTGAGCACCACTTTGCCACCTTCAGCCATTGCCACTGTTGTACTGTAGTTACTGCAGGGCTGTGGGATGGATGGAAACAGCTGCTGGTTACCTGTATGTTACACCTAACAGATGAATAGCTGTGTTGTCCACCGGTGAAGCCATAATGTAACTAGGCACTGCGTGGGAGGTGGGCGGTGGGGAGAAGTTTAAATTTGCTGTTGATCCACTTGTTGGCATGGTGTTATTGTTTGGTTAAAGATGCTTTTTATTTAGAGTGGTTGGATTTTTTTCAATGAAGCACCTCAGCAATATTCATGTTGGGCAATCCACCCATTCCTCTCACATTTTGTTATTAATTCCTCTGACCAGTATGCATTTTTCCCTCTGTCTAACAGAATAGCAACCTGTTCTATAGCTCAGAATAGCTCAGATTGAGAACTCACTCTGTGGAGATAAGTGTAAAGCAGTAATGCTTTTCATCCTGGTTGTCATGTCCTGCTATCTACAAAATAGGACTGCTGTCACATTTGCAAATGATTTTATAGGTATGTTTGAAGACCAGGATGCCAGCTTCATATAGGAAATAGAAGTAGATTGGAGATCTGTCTCAGTGTGAAGAGGGACACTGTGCCCTTGCATTTCCTTATGATCTGTATCTGTTTTTCTGAAACGACAAGAACACTTCAGGAGCAATGGGAATAGTTAACAGCCTTCTTGGAGGTCATCTCTGGCAAATAATATGTTGTTACAGCTAATCCTGAAAGGTTCTTCATGCTGTGCTTCCAATAACTTACCTGAGGATAAAATACTACAGGATTTGTCAAAGCAACTTCTAACTTTGCGCAGGAGCTGTTTCAGTAGTTCAGTTTCTTCTCATAAGCAGGTCTCCGCTTCTCTTACTCAGCTTTTAGAAGAGTCGTTCTGTTCAGGTTGTAGAAAGCCACAGATTTCTTTCACTCTCCAATAGCTACCCTAATGCAGTATGTGCCCTTGTTTAAATGCCTGGGCAATGTGAGAGGAAAATTTGCTAGCCTGTCAGTAAAACTTGTTAGTTATAGAGCACATGAGATTAATTTTTAGATTGGAAGTTCACTGAAGTTTGTATTCTTGAATTGCATTTAATTGCATAGAGGAGGTGAAAATTGCAAACCTAGTAAAACTTGAAGCATGCTGCTGACAATCTGGATGTGGATAAGAATGCACAAACATTTTTTTTCAGTTGCTGCTTCCTAGACACTTTATCAGACAGGGTAGATACAGTCACAATCTTAATTGCACTGAACAGAGCCTTTGATTGTGTTGCGCCCAGAAACGCTTAATCACAAGGTCTTAAAGTGTGTCACTGAGATTAGACTCTAGTCTGTTCTGCTCTTACCCATGTTAGAAGCATGATTAGTCACTTTATGGCTTTGTGTTATTAAATAATACCATACACCTGAGAGGGTATCAGTGTGAACTGGTGCATCATGCTGTAAATTAACACTGAAATGAGGTTGCAGAAACTCCTGAAGAAATATGATTTCTGCATTCCTTTCTCTTTAACTTACAGTGTCTCCAAAAGATATTGCTACAGACTCCAACAGCCTACACATTTATTTGTATTTCTGGAGAGGAGAAAATAACTTGTATAATCTTACAGTGGCCAACATTCCTCCTCAAGCCTAGTGGAAAAAATGTGAACTCTGATCGAGTGGTCTTTAAAGCAGTCATTTGAAGTTTCTCTGGACCCAATTGTTCTTTTGAGACAATTGTTCTTTTGAGCCAGATGTCATAACTTGGTCCTTTGGTCAGTTCAGGGCTGGAGATCCTCGAGGGATCCCTCAAAGGACTTCTCCATCATCTGCTGTCATATATTTGGGAGTGTAACAGTTTGCTTATGTGTACCCCCTATAGGCAGGAAGTGACTAATCTAGTGTATGTATCTGACCATGAGTCAGAAAATTAAGTTCAGAAATTTGATCTACTGGTATTGCTATCAGTAACCAGTTTTATTAATTGGTTTTTGTAGCTGTTCAGGCTGGTAGACTCTAGTTATGTAGGTTTTGACAGAAAGTTGTTCATGAGTGACAATGACATTCTTAGTGATGGTCTCCTCCCATCTGGTAATTAATGTTGTAGCACTGATAAACATTTGTATTCATTGACCAAAAATATCTTAATTTGTAAAGGGAGTTGAAAATTAGAATGATTGCTTAAATGTGCCATAAGGAAATAATAAAATGTTTTCCCCTGGTAGAAAACATGGGAAGAAATGATGAGACACTTGCCCTTCACTGGGAGTGAAGTTGCCCAGAGTCAGGCTTCCAGAGTTCAATAAATCTGATTTATATGAATATAAACCTATAAACATAATAATAAATATATATAAATAAATAAAATAGGAATAAATATATATATAATAAATAAATATAAACATAATTTCTCTTCAACCTGGGAGTTGAAGAGAAATTATGTTTGGTAATATTAATACTTGCATGATTTTCAGTGATCAGCTTGTGATGATGTTAAGTGGCTGTGTGGATAGACAACAGGGACATTTGTACTGTTCTTCGTTCACTAAGGTGTCAATGTGGGCCAGTATTTTGAATGCATTCAAGCCTTGGTTTTTTTTCAAATTGAAGGAAACAAATAGGCGTACCCAAGTCCTGTCTTTACGTCCTTGGTTGTACTTAGTTTTCTGTATTTTTAAGGCTGTCCTTTCACTGACCACACTGTCAGCCCTGTGTGTACAGTGTTCTCTGCACAGCAGCTAGTCAGGATTTCTTGGACTCTGTTCAAATGAAAGAAAACCAAGCAGAGGTGTTTCTTATGTTTTCAGAATCGTTTCAAAGCAAAGTAGTGTATGGATAGGAGTAAACAGCTTTTGTCCTGAAAATGATCTTGAGAAGAGTTGTATCTATAGAAGTAATTAGGCTTGTCTAGAGCATGCTTCATATTGCCATAAACAGCTGCACAAGAATGACACTGCATGTGTCTTCATAGACTGAACAAGCAATGTCTTGGCTCAAAAGGTTGTTCACCTTGCCTGAGCAGTGTAAGTCTTCCTTCTCTCCTGTTGAACATCTCTTAACCAAAGCAGATATGTTTATTGAACTTTGATTCAGTTCTAAGCATTAAGGAATTTATTACTCATTCACACTCAGTGTTTGACGTTGGCTTTCATCTGTTCCACTAAAAATTCCATAGAGGTCTGTTGCTTTTTATTTGACAGCCTTCAAATCTCTCTTAGCACCAGATTACTCTTGGTGATCTTAAACATCAACTGTATATACTGTATACTACCCCCTCTGTCATTGGGGGTGATGTGGTCATTCAAACCTTTTGGCCGAGTCTTTTATTTTTTTGTTTCCATTTTGCACATGGAAATTGTCTTCTCCTTAGGTCAGTCGTGTTACTACTTCTGATTTTCAGAAGTATTACTTCTGATTAATGCAGCAGGGTCTTGGAATTCAATATTTTGGTTTCAGGTGATTCTAAATCTGGACTATCTTATTCACAGTTATTTAGGCTGCTTCCACTTCCTCACTTTTGGTATGCAAAGAATCATCTCTTTCATGATTTCTGTGACCATGAAATTCCTGTCAACAAGAATCTCTCGTCCATGTTTTTCATTTAACCATTCTGTAATTTAACAATTCTGTAATATTACCTTAGCATTTTAGAAATACTTTGCACTTTCACATGCCTGTTTTTCCTTCCAACGGAATAGATCCCATTTTGTATGACTGATACATTTGATATCTGTCTGAGTGACTTTCTGGAAGTTCCTTCCGTGCTGAGTCGTGATGCCACTTGGCCTTACAGTTTCAAGGGTGCTACATTTCAATGTTCTGCAGCATTTTTAGTTTTTTTCCTAAACTCTGTTAAAGGACCTCAAAACTGGAATAATTTATGGGCCCGGGGCAGATCTCAGATATATGTATTCTAGAAATATATATTCTGAAAGAAATGTTCTGAAGTTGCAGAAGGTGAAACAAACTATGTAGGCATCCTGTGGCCAAGTAGAAAGCTGTTTACTACCTGCTCTTTCAATCCTTATTTTCACAGAGGTGACAGCCATGCATTAAACCAATTATTAAAAAATGGTATGTTCTAAAATACACTGAAATTTATCAGTATCTTGTAAATTTTAGTCACAGAATCTGATATGTAAGCAAAACATACTGTAGAAACCACAGTCATGTTAGGAAGGCTACTTAGATGTGTCCAAAAAAATGTGTAGGTGTGGTACTTAGAGTCATGGTTTAGTGGTGGACTTGGCAGTGCTGGGTTAATTGTTGTTCTTGATGAACTAAGACAACTTTTCTAACCGTAAAGAGTCTGTGTTGATTCTGTGATTATATGGAAGGGTGAGTTCTTATAAAAACAAAACCTCTAACTGTAGTTAGAAGATTTGTTGCCATTTCCAATGGTATGGTTCGTCACACCAGTCCTGAGTCCATTTTCCTTTCCTTCTGCCCAATAGCATGTCAGTAGTAATACTCTTGTGAACCTTTGTAACTTGTGAGGAGGTATCATATTGCTGCACTTCAAACAGCTATAAAAAAATTCTTTTCCTTTCCCACTAGTATGAACCTTCATTTCAGGATTACATAGATCAGGAATGAAGGCCACATGTTACTCTAATTGTGAAGCCTAATGTATCAGAAGTACTATAAGAAAACTAGGACTCTCTCCTTCACTTCACTTTCTGATACTATAAAACACGTTTCCAAACTTAATGAAGTGGTTCTAAATCTGAAGCTGTTTTGTATGTAGAATAGTAACTGTTTCCTGCAACATTTTAAGGCAGCGTTAGCATCATTTTCTATTAACATCATCCCTAATCTCCACTGTCCCAGTTTTCAAAATATCAGCATTGTACCATAATAAAACAAAGAAAGTACCAAAAATATTTAGCCAAATTAAGTATTTTCCATTCTTGGAAGTATTAAATTATATTAAATGTATTAAATGATGCTGGAGACAAGATACCAGATTTAATGAATAAACAGGAGGACTGTAATTGTTATGTATTATTTCATAAATCTTGTTTCTTTCTCCTATGAGTTCTGTTATTCATGCATGCATGCAGAAACTATCGTAAATCATAATTTTCAATAATTTTTTCAGTGCCATACTGTACACTCTTAATTTTTTATGTTGCATGGGAAAATTATCCCCTTTTGTTTGAGCGGCAACTGTAAACAAAATCATGATGCACAATGTCAGGCAAGGTTTTTGTCCTTCAATAAAATATATGAAAGGTAGTAACCTAAGTTCTTGTGCAAAAGACAAGCTACAGGGTCATTAAATAGCAAAGGCCATGCTCTGACCCATCCATGACCTCCTTATCTGAAACACCTCTCAGAACTGATAGAATGTACTTCAGATCTTGGGTAGAGGAAACTAAGGACAGGATAAATGATCAATATAAATATTTCAGAATTTTAGGTATTTACTAAAAAGGAATATTCAGCCTTTGTATGTTCAAGTTTATCCAAATATCTGTTTGGAATTTGAGGACCCTTTCCTAGCATTTGATATGCAAGTAGTCATATGAGTTTTGTTCAGAGTAGAAAGAGGACAGATGATAAAGGAAGACACTGAAACATTATGTCTTGGTATGGTTGCAAAGCTGCCAACTGGTTTTGATTCTTGATTTTAGAATGAGGTGAGGTCAAAACAGCCCACGTCTGAAAAGTACAGCTTGGTGTTTAGCCATCATTTACTCAGGGGAGTTAGGAGTCATTTTGCCTATCCTGTTTAATTCCCATCTATGTATTTGGTCTGGGGCAGAGGCACATTTCTTATGTTAGGGGTCTTGTGCTCCTCAGTCACTGAGAGAATTTTGAAAATCCCTTTTCCCTATAAATAAGAGAAAAATTTTGATTTGACTTCCATATGTGTGGCCATACAGAGGTGTAAAGGAAAAGAAGACTTTGCTGTTCACACATTCCGGTGGCCAAGGGGAAGAGATGGACTCCTCAAGTGCAGTAGGTGTATATTTGTACCTTAGCGTATGCAGGTCATTAAGAGAATGCTTGAAGAGCCGAGGCAAAGAATAGATGAAGATTTATTTTAAACTTTTTCTTTCTTCTGTGAAAGTGGACTTTATGATGTAAAATGTTCCTCACCTGTTTTCCAGTAGATCTTCACAGCTTTAGTCATGAGATTACAGACTGTCTGCTGGACTTTGGCTTTTCTCCTAGGAGTCAGCTTTCTAAAAAAACCTCTGGTGTACCACCTATTCAGAAACGATATTAATACCTTTACTTTGCAGTTAGAATTAGACGTATGGTCTGGTGTGTTTTTTATTATTTGAAGTCTTGAAAGATGTAAAGTGAACTTCACATCAGAAGAAGTATATCAGTGTGTTAGGATTTCAGTGCAACATATATTAGATTTATCTATGTATTTAGAAACACTGCATGAATAGTTCTGTCATGTAGCTGAATCAAAATTGCTCATTACACTTAGAGAAAAAAGGAATTGTTACCTGAAAATTCTCAAAGAACGTCTGATTTCTCCTAAAAAATACATTTGCAATTAAAATATCCATTTTTTATGCCTCCAAAATTCAGTCATCTCTGGTGTTACTTTCAAAATTCAGTCTTTCTTAGTGGTAAGGTAAATGTCTTACAAAGAAAAAGCGATAGAAAGATGAAATGAAAAAAGAGCTGTCTTTAAACTTTGGGTAGGAAGCTAAAGTAACAAATGTGATTGTATAATAGTAAGTGTAAATCACATTGCTTGAACATGGTATTAATGTGTATTGTTGATTGTATTAAGCTGCTAAACAGCCAAATTTGCAATTTAAAATTAAATTCAAAGACCAAAATGTCATTTTGTAGTTAGGTTCAATATATAAGGAAACCTTCAGGGGCATTTTTTCTGAGCTGTGTTGGTTGATACCGGATTTTCCATCTTTGGAATTGATTCTCCAGTGAAGAACAGATGTCATTTTTCACAATTTTGCTAGACGTGTTTAGATTCCATTCGGTTTCATAAATTCCCCATTTCCTTGTGGATCACAGTCAAGATGATTATTTCAATGTTAGTTTGTTTATTAAAGAAATACCTGCTGTGCTGGAGGGGTTATCAAGATGGTGGTGATAATGTGACTAGCGCACAGAGTTCATTCTTTACATGTACTTTGACCGCACATTCTGAAAAATTGAGAGGTTTGGTCTTTAAAAAATCAATACCATTTAAACTACTTTTTTTCATTACTAGCATCATTTGGACCAGGTTTTCAAACACTAAAGCTTGTCTTGTGGGTTAGGTGAGATTCTGTGCACATACACATATGTGCAGTGACTGCTGGAGAGTAGTCCTGCTAATAGTATGTTATTGTTATGGCATCTGAATTTTGAGAAAAAATGAACCCTTTTTTGTTTTGATCTTGAAGCTTATGAGTTCCACATGTACTTAATGGGACTAGGTCTCAAATCTGTGGAGCCAAAGGTTATTATACACATTTAAACTGTTAAGTATTCAGAGATCGAAGGAAATTATGTTAAAACTTGTTTTCATGAACTAGCTATCTTACATGATACAACAAGATCTGGTGAGAATGCATTGATGCTTTGCTAGTTCATTCAGAAGAGCTCAGACCAGGAGACATTCTAACAGGAAAAAAATCTTTGATGGAAACATTAAAAGAATCTACTATCCTTTCTCAGTGGAAACCATAACCCTTCAAAGCCCTTCTCCCTAAAATCTCGTTAAGATCCTTAACCGTGCTTTTTGGTGAGTTCTTTGGAAATATAATCCTTTCTCCCATCTTCTGAAAAGATGAAACTATTCAGCACAGTTTTCTGGTTTAAAAGTGGAACTCTGTTTGCTCCATTCTTTATTGGTTGCTTACTCTAACTGAGTAAATGATTTGAATACACCCTTGGTGTCAACTAGCTGCATTTTAAAGAGGTGCAGAATTCAACCTTTTTCCTTGCATGTAATGTGAAGGAGAGACTTAGTGTACCAAACATTAACATTTTTGGTACTGTGTTGGAATTTTAACCATTTAAGAATATCGCATAGGATTCATTTGTTTTAGTTGGTTATCTGCTCCTGTTTCTTACAAGTGAGCTTTAGCTGTTGTAGATATTGGAGGACAGAGTCACCGAGTGAGTGGGACAAGAGTGACTGAAACCTTGGAAATGCTGTTGATAGGTCCATCCATTTGCAATTGCTATATTATAGTAGCAACGAAAACACTTGTTTTCCAACCTAGATAAAATAAAATCTATTTATCTAGCCTATTAAATCTGGGTACCCACTTTCAAGCAGATGCAGTTTTAAGCTCTGTAGATGGAAAATCCTGAAACATTTGGTCTACAAACAAAAAGCTGAAATCAAATACAGCATTGCTGCTAACATAGGAATGGTGTATATATACTGCATTCACACAAAATAGGGAGATGATTGCTTTTTTGTATGTTGCTTGGGGTTTTTTTTCTTATGTTAGAGTATTAAAACAGATATTAAATTTTATCATTAATGCAGTGCGTGGTCTCGCTTCAAATCCCCTTAATTACAGATTGACTCCAAGGATTACACAGCATGGATTTTAATTTTAACTGAAACAAAAAGAAAAGCTGCTTAAAAATTATTCTTGCTGAGTGACTTGTTGGACCACAAAACAATTTTAACATCTTTTGACAAGTGTTGTCAAATTTAAAATATTAGAACAGAGCTAAGTTCACCTTCAAGCTCCAGTTGTATCATGTCTGCTTCCCAAATAAAATGTTTTATTAACTTTGTCCTCAGGAAGGAATGTCTGCTTCTCATATTTTTGTTTTTTCAGTTATTCTTTGGGAGAAAAAGGCTGGCGGTCTTGCTGAGATGTGTTAATGTTTGAAGAAAGTGACATCATACATCGTATTTCCTTTCTTTGGTAATTAGAGAAAAATCACCAGGCAGAGTGATGTTGATGTTGCAGCAGCGACAAGCACATTGCACATTCTTGTGTTGTTTCCCTTCGGACCCCTCTCTTTAGGACCTAAGAGCTTCACTCTGAAAACTTCATTCCAGCCTGATACATAGAATAGCAGATCTGTGTCCAGAAACAACATTTTCACAAACTGGGGCCTAATCCAGCAAACCTCCTGCACTTCTGTGAGTACCTATTATTCATCTGAGTAAAATCAGATGATCAGGGATGAATTTTTCATCTGTTTCTTGCAGGAATTTTTTGCGCTTTTTGTAAAGGACAAAATCAGCTTCCCAGTTTGTTTCATTAAGTAAAACTCATTTTTCACACTTAAAGATAATATTTTTTTACAGTTATATTGTATATCTCCTGTTGGTTCTTTAAGACACATAAAAAAGAAAAAGAAATTGCTCTTCAGAGCTGCATCAAATAATAACTGCCCAAATCTAAGTGTCCACAACTTCCTGAGAAGTAGGTGCAGATGGAAACACTGTCATTTCTCAAAACCTGGATGCCAGTTTCTTGCTTCAAAAGTCAGCTCCTTTTGTGACTGAGTAATAACTTTGAACACAAAAGGCTGGAGAAATGAGAAATTAGCTTTTGGCCAGGAGGTCACTGTAGTGCTGAGGGATAAATCTGTCATTGCTATTTAATGGTAGCTAGTGGTTTGATAAAGTTCTCCTAACTCTGTTAGCTTAAAACATACTTCTGAGACCTCGTAGATATGCAGGTAAATAACACCACTATTGCTGCATCTTTGTATGGGATGAAAGTTTTGCACTTAAAAAGGGTTATTTCAACAAGCTTTTCTCTCCCTTTTTAGCTATCTCTGAATTGTTGCTATCAGAATGTTCAATGGCTTTCTCCATTAGTGAACTAGTGAGCTTTTTTTTTAATGGATCAGATTAAACTCTGTTGCTTTGCCAAGCATAAAGCCGTCCTGTTTTAACAGGAAAGTATTTCTAAAACAAACCAATGAACAAGCTAATTTATACACAATATTGTTTGGTTTAATTTGTCTATTATGTGTAATAGTCTCAATGGTATATGATTTTCAAGTCATGTGTGATTAATGCAGAGGCCAGAAATAGCAACAAATGAGGTGAAATAGTTTAATAAGTGTGTTTGTATGTGTGATTTCTTTTAAGTATTTGTTAGGTAATGCACAGCACTATGAGTGATGCTGGCAGCTGGCAGAAGTTTGGTGCTTTACATTTTCTACAGTTGTGTTCTCTTTACCTTTTTCAGTAAAGCTTTAAAGGTATTATTGGTTAGACTTTTAATTGAAAAGTACACAAAGTATTAATATTTTTTTGTCAAAAATGAGATGAAATGTCTTAAAGGAAATAACAATGACTGAGTTTTAGTATAAAGCTCAATTTTGCTAGTTATCTCTTGAGGCCTGTTTTGTGAGATTGTGAACTATTTTGAATGCCCAATGAAGTTAACAAGGGATGAGGCAGCTCAGGGCTGTTCGAACAGATCCTTTAATAAGTAATACTGTCTCTTTACCACACTGGACAAAATAAGGAAAAAAGAAAAATCCCACTTGTGTCCTAACATAAATAAATGTATGCGTGAGCGCTGTCTTATGAAGTCGTTAGTGTTTGTTTAAGTTGGAGCTCAGGACACCCAGTAAGTCTGGTGTCTGGTTTTTGAAACCAGGGTGTGTAAGCATCTATGTCAAAAAGAAAATCGGTCTGGAATCTGAAGGCTGAGACTGACAAGAAAAATCATCCTTTGCAATAAGTAAGACCTGATTTTGTCATATTTTCAACAATGTTGGATATTTGCAATGCACTCACTGTTGGTGTAGATGTGAGCGTCGCGCTGCTTTCAGTATAAAATTTCAGAATTTTTTTTACTGGATCTAGATTTTTGTATTTAGATTATGAACGAGTTCTGCATTTTGTGGAGAGGAGTGTTGCTGGGGCTGTTAGTTTCAGTCCAAGTGTAACCATCTCTGCTTAGTTTACCCGTTTTTCAGAACTGAATTGTAATTGTTAGTAGCTGTTTCCTTTTAGTTAATATATTACTTTTTTTTCCCCCACACCCACCAACTGCATAAGTGAATAGTGACTACATAATTTCTGGGGATTTGTTCTGCTTTTGCCTTCCATGCTTTTTCTTTAGCTAGTATTTCATGGCAGTTAAACAGGATGTGCTCTTTCCTGGAAGAGCTAATTTACAAGCAAGTACTTTTTCAGTTTTGTAGATATTCTTGCACAATAATCAAAAGGCTTATTGCTTTGATTTGGGGAATCTGTGGTAATTTTTTGTTGTTGCACCTTTTTTTTTTATTGTCTTATCCGCTGGATTAAATCTCTTGCTTTGTTATTGCAAAATCTCCTCACTGTCTTTTTACTTGAACCTGAATCATGAAAACAGGGAATGTAAATTACATTTGAGGAAGGAAATGTTCAGCTTGAAACATGGTGCTTGCAGGTAAATCAGGGGACACTGAAAATAAAATAATTAGAAATAGAATAGCGCTTTATTTTATGTGACTGATTTGGAGTTGACTACATCACAAAAGGAATGAAAAAACGATCCTGTTGCTTGAGACTTGCCAAACAATGCTATAAGCTCCAAGTTATTTTGAGGTGGTGAAAGGTGAAACATTTGACATGTTCTCTTTGGGCAATGCTTTAAAAAAGAGAGGGCGGGAAAGAGGCGTTGCCACATCAGAGTTAAGGGTGTTTGTGGTTGTCCATGACAGCGGCTCCAGTTTTAAAACACCTGTGTTTACTTTCCAGCTTTTCTCAATCGGCCTGAAAGTGGCCTAAGAATGGCACAGACAGACCTGCAGTGTGGCTCTGTTGCCTTTGCAACGCACACACACGCAAAAAAAAAAAAAAGAAAGGAAAAAAAAGACAGAGATAAATCTCTTGTTATGCAGCTAATCATTAACAGCATTTTTGTGCTTAGCTGAAAACATTTTGAACTTTTCTAGACTTTTATAGTCTATCAGATAGTGCCTGTATTTCTTTCCTAATCTATTAAGCAAAATAGTTATCTTTGCTACTTTAGTTTCTAGCAAGAATAAAATCAACTTAGTGTTGGTTTGTGGGGCTTTTTTAGTGGTAAATAATAATAACAAAAATCAGATTTCTGTTGCAAAGTGATATTTTGTTCTAATATTTGGAGGTATGTGTACAAATACTCCAATTTTAAAGCAAACAATCGAACTAACAAAGGAAAACAAGGCAAAAATTGTACCAAAAAAAAAAAATAAAATCCAGGCACAGCCCTCCCTGAGAAAAAGAGAAGCCTATCTTGCAACACTTTTCTGAGTAGAATTTTACTCCATAAAATCCTAGTGTTTGATGTGTATTAACCTTCTGCAATGTTAATTGTCCTTATTTATCCCATAAGGACAAACTGAGATATCGCGTTATTTCAGTACTTGCTTAAAATTTTGAAAATAATTTGTGGGTCAGTATTTAAGATATTCATCTGAGGAGAGACATATTTTTTGCTACTGCTCCAAATGTATTTACTATTATCTTTAAAATTTGTTCATGTTCATGTTTTACAAACCTTTTTGGCTTTTTAAGGAAACCTCTGCTGCTTTTTCTAGTATTTTTTAATTGATACAGTATTTTTTGACCTTCTACTTCAGATGACAGGTGTGGCATTCATGTTTATAAACATATGTCTGCTTCATAATTATGTTTTAATTTGTAGATCACTCAATACAGGTCAGGTTGTATTTTCCGAAGGTAGAGAAAAAAGGCTTGTACAGGAGCACAGGTGATTTCTCCCTTAGAGTGATTTCTTTTTAGACTTCTGAATTTAATAGATACATTCAAAGTTAGTGTATGGGGTTCAAGGATATGAAACCCCTAAACATAGCCTAACTGGAGCACAGTTCCTTTAATACTTGTTGGTCTAACACGGTGACTCGACAAAGCAAACTGGGAACATGCCAAATCACCTTCAGATCAGGCCTCTAATAAACTGAGAAATTGTACCAGAATGATCTTGCTTGGTGATACAAAGCAGAGCAGCCACCTTTCCATGGCTTTCACAAGGGGCAGGAGCAGCAGTACAGGTGCATGCTCTGATGATGCTGTCCCCTGCACAGCACACAGCATGCTCCCCACTGATGGCAAGGAAGTGTTCAAAATATAGGAGGGAGTCTTAACATTCCCTTTTTTTCAGTGATTCTACTAGAAAATCTGAAGTATATTCATCAGAATCTGCTTTGAACATGGAGAAGAGCTTGTGAGCTAAATCCTCACCTGAGAATCTGCACATTTGTATCACCAAAATTCACAGAGGAGTAGTAGTTTTTCTTATCAGCAAAGGATGTAAGCCAGTGCCTCGGCTAAGAAATGGGAGGTACAAGAGATATAAAGAGTTCACAGAATTTATTCCAGGGTGTCCCAAAGGTAATTAAATGATATTTCTAAAAGATAAGGAAGTTATCTCATTTATTAAATTACTAGATGTAGATGTGTGTAGAGGTGTTTTAAAAGCAAGCTAAATAATGTTAACATGTGAAATTGGAAGAAAAAGCTTTCTGAATGTAACTTTCTCTGAAGGCAACACTGCAATATTGATAAGAAGGAGGTAAATAGGGAACTAATGTTCAAAATATGTCTAAGTGGTTTGAATACCTACTTCTTAAAATTACTCCCTGTTCCCTGTAAAAGCTGATGGTTAAATAAGAGCAAAATTAAAGATGGGAGTTTTCTGGCATTTAAAACTTGAATGTCCTTAAAAATTGGAATTGCCACTATGAAATATATTTATTCAGTTTATGCTTGTGACCATCTAGTTTTAGCATTATATCTGTTAAATACTACATTCATTACAGATGTAAGACAAAACCAGGCAACTGTCCAAGAAAAGGCATAAATATGTGAGCTGTAGACCAATTGTCCTGTGAGGGATTCAAACACAAGTTGTGTGGTTGCTCAAACCGGCCACAGATGGGCTGTTTGGGTGTTGCAGTGTTAGGGTGGTACTAAATCCAACACATGATACCTGGCACTTCACCTCAGAATACTTTCATATAGATGCTCAAAAAGGGCTGGTGTGGCCATTTGTAGCAAGTCTGCAAAACAGGTTTTTGTGATCCCTCCTAAATTTATCGGACTTTGCACTTTTCCTGTGTCTGTAGTGGAATTGCATGAGTATTGAAAGAAATATTCTATCTTAAGAAAATACAGCCCAAAAGGGACAAATATAGAAGTTAAGATCTCTGCAGATTTTGGGTTTTTTTCATCCTATTCAACAGTGCATTTGGTACCACGTATCTTGTATATCTTGCTACCACTGAAACCCCTTCCGTTTTGTCAAGGACTGTGTGCTGGCAAGATTGTTCGTACCATCTTGCTTTTAGTCACTTTACATCTTTCTGATCCAGGGGTAAGAAAACATCTTAGAGATAGGATTTGTTTTCATGAGCATCAGCAGCACATCTTTCAGTGTCTCCAGGGTATATCACATCCTCAAAAGAGTGTACAAGTGTCAGGCAGTAGTACCTCTGTTTCTACATGGACCACACGGTGTTTTTTCACGTGGTCTTAATCAAGGTGCAGTTGGAAGGAAGCCAACCATTTTATTTGGCATGTTTCTAAAATATATCAATTTCTGAAATTTGCAAAGAGTTCTTATTTGTAAACATCATGCAGTGGATTGGTTTCTCCATTCAGTGCTCAATTTTGGAAAGTTGCTTTCTTAACCACCTGATACATCAGCTACTACTTCTGATCCTCTCAGGGAAGTTGCCACCTGCAAAGTCTTTATGGGTATGTATACTTAACTTAAAGAAACTATGGGTCTTCCATTCACTGTGAAAACTCAAATTTTGTCTACCTTTTTCACTTTTCAGTCAGAGACTCTCAACAAGAATGAGAAGAGGTGGAGGGGTTCATGTATAGTCATTTATGCTTGTGTTTGCAGCAAATGTATGTACAGTCCATGGGAAACAACTGAAACAACTGTTTAAAAATGTCCTGGTTTGCAAATATAAGGCTTATCTTCATCTTCTTGATGACCTTTCGTTGTTTTGTTCTTTTTCTGTGTACCAGTGTGACTGGAAGACCTCTGTGGTCCTTAGATCACAGTCTCTTCTGGATAGAAATGATTTCTCAAGAGAAAACTGCATGAGATGTGTGCTTTAATTTTAATGTACTTTAAATATGGGGGGAAAAAAAGAGAGGATTTTATATGAAATATCTAGCAAGCGGGGTTTTTTTAGCCATGTTTCCCTAAGAAAATAAGGGATATATGATTATGCAGTCTTTGTTTTCACCTTCTGATTTTTCGCCACTTTCAACCAAATCTTACAGAAGAATAATTGTTGGATCCATAACAGAGCTTCTCTCTTCTACTCAGCTGTCAGCTTTTGGGAAACTCCTAATGTCCCACTCAAGGAGAAATTGAGGATAACTTTATCAGTAGCCGGTACTGTTTAGTAGGACACAGCTGTGCAACAGGGTATTACTACTGTCCAAATGATGGACCAGAAAAGTTAAGTAGAGTAAGTGGAAGGTATTGTAGCAGAAAGATATAAAGGGTATAGGTGGAATCCATTAACTTTATGTGGACACTGGAAGGAATAAGTGGTTGTTATTATGAGAAAAAGTGGTAGGAGGAAAGAGAGAGAGACTGAAATAAAGTTCAGTATCAGACAGAGCTTCATTAGTATAGCTGATACAGAGTAAATTACTTGATTTTTACAGATAGCCTTTTGTCCACGGAGTTACAAACATTTCAATATCAATATAAACCTTTTTCTTCTTTTTTTTGTTTGTTTTATATATCAAAATACTGCATCCAGTATCAGAACTGCAAATTTTAAATCCATCAAGGCTAGTACAGCCATGGTGAAGAGCTTCAGTCATTTCTCTCCATTACTCTTTTTATGCTACATTTAAAGTGATGACATTAAGCCTTGAAGGGTTTTAACTTATCAAATTAAAGTCTACACCTTTCATTAGTTTTTAATGTTGTGACCACTAACTGATCCCTGGCAGTTTTGGGGGGAAGTACTGCAGATTAAAAGAGGTGGAACTTGAATTAACATGATGTTGAAAAGATACTGGCACCAAAACCACCTTTTGTAGTTTTAAACTAATTCTTTTGTGGTCAAACATTCATTCAGTGGCATTTCTGACTTGGAAAAATATGTTAAAAATATTTTTAAAAAATTATAAAAACTTTAACAAAGTCAGAAAAGTGAGTCTTATTTTCAAATCTTATAGTAATTTCACTTATTTGTCTTTAGAAGAATAACCCATTCAATATTTGAATGTTAAAGCTTTTTTAGATACACATTGTTTAAGCAAGTACTTCAAAACAGAAAGGTTCAAAAAACCCAAATATAAAAATAAATGACAGAAATTTTGTTACACAAAAGAAAATGTTATGTGAAAAAATATTTACCCTTTTTTTTATTCTCATATTATATTCTGCTCCTTCCATCTTTTTGCCTACCTCTGCAAAGTACGTGAGCTCTGCATTCTTCTCTTCCATGTTTTCATACAAATTATTACTTCTCTCTTCTCACTTCTTACACCATACCTGTTCAACATCACATAGCTTTCCTTTATTCCCCATTCTCATTCATTATTGTTTTCCTAACTTATCCTTCCTTTTTTCAGCCTGGATGTTTGTTTCTTCTTCTTCTTCTTCTCTCTCAGCTGCTTCATTGGGCCACCAAGAGCCTGAACATCCCCAAAGACCTTTGTCCCATGCTAAGAGCTGTACCTAAGATACTGGTATTTTCCTGTATGTTGCCTTTAGTTATTCTGTGAAGCAGAAAGATTGCTTCAGGTCTCTACTAATCAAATGGAAAATGGATGACATGAGCAAAATATGAAAACCTCATTGGTAGCCTCTGGAGAAGTATTGTATTCAAAGCTGACAAATTGCAGGGGATTTAAGGAGTGCATGATAGGGCAAGCAAATGGCCTTTCTTTCAGCAAAGTTATTTATCAGAACATTGTCCTTCCTTTCAGGAAGAGAGGTTATTTAGATAATAATTATGAGTATTGTGTATCTGTGCAATTGTACAGTGTTATTTGCTATACAAGCAAAATGCTATACTGAAGTAGCCAGTTAATCAAGAGTTAACCTCAGTTCTGGCATTTCTGAAGCAAGCGTCTTCATTTGCTCCCCTTTCCCTTGAAACGGTATGTTAACATTTTTCATTACAGGATCATGTGTGCTTTATTTCACAGCATTCCTGCTCCACACAGTATCCAGAGAACAGTCAATCAATATATTATTTTATCTTTGTTCATTATGTGTGCCAATCCCTTGTTTACTGGATACTGTTCAAACTTTTTCCTGAAAACAGAATTTTGAGCAACCATCACGGGAATTTTCTGTAGAATTCAATGTTATAGGAACAAAAGGCTTAATAAACAATGATTTAATGTATTCTTGCAGAAGTATTTTCTTCATGCTACATGGGGAAACCAAGGCATGAAAAAATTAAGGTCAAAAGTACCTGCAAATTTTGCATGCCTATTTGAGACATAGAAGATTTACGTTTTAGAATATTTATAATTCATAAATTCCTGACATTTAAAACGAAGTCCAGAAGATTTTTTATGCAATTTAGTTGGTCTTCTGAATATCACAGATCATTGATTTCACCACTTGTCCCTGTATTGAGCCCAGAAATTAATGAACTTTTTTAAAACCTGCTTTCCAGAAAGGTATCTAGGTCTGATGTAAAAATTCCAAGAGGTGAAGAGACCACCATTTTCCTTTGATCATTTGTTCCAGTGATTCAAGTTACCCTTACTCAACTAGATTAAAAATCTCTTCACATCCTGTATTTTCTGTCCATTTATTGAGGGGCAATGAGAGTCAGCAGCAACATATAGCTATTCCATTCCTGGTACTTGTTCAAAATTATCACACATCCTCAGGGGTTTTTATAATCTGAACAGAATAAGCTCTTTCACTACATGCCTATTTCTCTAGTGCCTGCATTACCGGTTTTTAACATCCTTTTGTTTTCAAATGTGGACACAAATAGATATGCATATCTTTGTTTCTCGGTGTCATACATAAAGTAAAATCCCCTTAGTTTCTTCATGGAGATACTGTTTTATTGTGTATATACCAAAAAAAGTTGCATTTTCCCAGTTTTTCCACTGCATTATGATGTCATCTTGTATTGAAGTCTCAGATCTTTATCACAGTCAGTGTTTTCAGAATATAGCTGCACTTTCTATAAGTGTAGCCTGTGTTCACTCTTCTTAGATAGAGAGTTTTGCATTTGGCATTATTAATTTGAATACCCCACCAAGTGACCCAGAACATTGTTTTGTCATCATTATTTACTTACTTTGTTGTTCGTGAACATTACAGGCTGTGTCTACCTGGTTGCAAATAATTGAAGCATAGGCTGAGTAAGAGCATGCTAGTGCTGATATCTGCTCAACCTTGATAGTATTCAGTTGATAGTTACTCAGTGACAATTTTCTCTTGGAACTTGGGGGGGGGGGGGGTTGTGTTTTTTAACTTTCAGTCCATTCAAAACCCACTTGTTTTCTCTTGATGGTGCATAGTGATTTTTTTTAATCAGTCTGACATATGTCAGACATATTTAATATGTCTGACAAGTGAAAGCCTAAATAATCACTATACAACGTTCTCTTCTAATCTCATCCATGAAGGAAATCAGGTTGTGTGGAGACCTGTTTTACCAAAAATGTGTTGACTGGTAATAATTATAGTCTTTCATTAAAATCTGTATTAATTGTATCCAGTGTTTTCACTTATATGGCCCAGTTTGAATATCACTAGTCTTTTTTTTTTTTTTAATATTGACACATTATTAGTGCTCTTCCAGTCTGGGAATGTCCTGGTATTTTAGCAACTCTGCAACACCTAAAGTAAAAATTGTCTGAATTTGTAAATGTAAAACTTATTCCTCCTTGATTTCTAATAAACTGAAAGATTCTGGTTGTTTTTTTCCCATGTGGAAAGCAATTGGCTTATTATCACTTATCTCCAAGTATTTATTTATCTCCAGTAGAGTAATTAACATCTCTTGTGTTATAACAAAATTATTTATTCCATGCTTATAAGTAATATATGGGTTTTGAAAGTGTATAATATTAGTTATAATTGTCCGCAAAGGCATCCCAGAATATATCTCTTAAACTGGTCCCCTATAACATAATTCTTTCTCCTTTCCAAATATTATAAATAAATGCTGAAGAAAAGCTTGTTCTGTGACCTAGTTAGCTGACCAGCAAGTCTTTCTGAAGTTATTTTAGTTAGCATATTGACCTCTACGTGTTCAAGAGCTGTGGTCCTGTGTTACTGATCACTCTAAAAGGAATAATGGCATGGGGGGGGGCGGGGGGCGGTGAGAGGGGTGGTGTTAAGGCATCTTGTTCCCATTCTGCCTCTCTTATCCGTCCTGCTAATCAGAGATTTTAACATGCCAGTTGTCCACCTTGTTTTAATAGTGTTGGTTATATAAAATTTATTCCCATCGGTGAGAGTTTCCTCTTGCTGCTTACCCAGATTCCTTGGATCAATACATAAACAATTGAAGAGATTCTTTTGATTATATTCTTTGCCACATTGGTTCAATTTGCTTGTTAGGTGCTGAATTTGAGCATGTACCTCATTTGCCTTCCAAATAATCTCCCCTTGTGTTGCTGATTTAATATCCTGGCTGCTCCAGCTAGTTTCCAACTGAGAAGATTAGCCTCCTACTTGTGTGGCGTAGGCTATCCTGTTCATATAGTCCCTTCTTTCACTGATGTCCTGTTTCACAGACTGAAATCAGCCTGTTTTTTCAGTTGCAGATGACAGGCAGAAAATATTGGAAATAAACTTTCTCATTTGTAGTAACTGTGGATAGCCACTTACATTTTAATTTTCCTCTTAATTGTTTTCAGTGTGGTTGAAACCTTGGGTAATTTCATCTGAGGTCTGTTGTGGAGGCATTATACAGCATTTATGTTCTGTCTCCCATTGACTCCAGTTGCAGCTGTGAGTGCAGGATACTTCGGCAGATTAAACACAAGGGATTTATTTTACACAGTCAGAAAGTAGGTAACATACTATCAATCCCTCTGAAAACTTTCAGTTAATTCATGCTGGGGTGCCACGCCAAAGGACGGATACATTTCGGGACAGCTGAGCAGCATTCAGCTACATTAAACATGAAGAGTATTTGCTGTCTCACTGCAGTTTCGTTCCAGTGGCTACAACAAAAGAAACAGGACTAAACAGGCAACAACTCTTTCTCTGAGCAAGGATGATTCATGTCCAGGTATAGGTCTGCTCCATGCAACAATTGGAAATATGTCTGGAAAAAAATGATAAGGCAGTTAAAAGTAGCATCATGATGTGTGTGCCCTGGTAACCTTATCTCTGGCACTTCCTAATATTTCTGTACTTGTCTTCATAACCTTATTGATGTCCTGTGAAGGAAGGGGTTCACTCACCCACCTTTAGCTGCCACTTGTCAGGGCTCCATTTGTAGTCAATACTAAGAGGAGAATATGTCACCAAAGGGCAGTTTGTCTTCTCTAAAGATAAATGCAGAAGATAGGTGAAATGTTCTTTGGAAGTGCCTGGTTCACTTAAATTTCAGGTGTCTGAAGGTAGGGGCAGATAAGTGGCATGATTTCACTGTGTGTAGTACTTGTGTGTATAATTATATATGTAGATCTGTGTTGAAAGGTACACTCATAGATGTGTCTATGTGTTTGTGGCCTTATACATCCATATATATACAGTATTAAGATCTAGCTGTACATAGTACTGTGTGTCTCCTCTACTTGCAATACTTCAAAATAAATCCTAAGTCAAGCCACAGATCTGTTAACATTGCATTTGAACTAAGCTACTGAATTTGGATCAGGTCTTAACTTGCCCTGTCACTGATGAGAGCTAGTAGTCCTGTCCTCCAGATCACCTCTGTAAAAGTGTGTTCTACAGATAGCAGGGATATGGAGGTGACTCTGGTTGGTGAAGGAGGGCTCCTTCCACTTTGAAGGAGCCAAGAATTGCTCAAGGCATGGGTATTGATTGGGTTTCTGTTAGAAGCTTGGTAAGGCATTGACAGTGAGAGTTTGTATGACTCCTGTCCTTTCTATAATGAAAGAGGGTAAAGATGTGTTCCCCGGAAATCGAGGGATATGTTTCTTTTATTTTCCTCAATCAGTTGCTAATGCTATCTACTTTTTTAAATATATGTTTAGGAGATTAGGCTAACCCTGAGACAGATTCCCTGGCATTGTCCTTCCATTTCTAGTCAGTAAAAATATTAAGCCATTACTTACCTTCTTAACAAAATTTTCTTCATAAAATTAAATTCTTGAAGTGCATGTCAGCATAGGAGATTTTTCTAATCAATATTCTTGATTTAATCTTTGTTCCTTTGAAGTGTCACTAATTTTCTTCCTGTAGCATAATAACTGCAAAATTACACTGGAGGAAAAATGATGAATGGTTAGTTTAAATTATTGTCTTTTTTACAAACTTTTGGAAAGTTCCATTTTGTTATAATAATAATTTGATTCAGTGGAGTGATAATGAAATAGCAAGATACTTCTATTATCAAGTATACCTTGAATTTGTCACTTAATTTGTGGGCTTTTTACTCAGTTTTGAAGTTTATTGCAGATACCACCAGTTAGTTTCAGTGTTTGTAGCAACACATATTTCAACCTAAATGCCTTAATTACAGTAATGATGATGATATTTTAGGTGCTAGAAAGCAATTATTCCTGACCATAGTTCTCCAAAATATAATATGAGTTACCAAAAAAATCCTTGAAAATAATATCTCTATAAAGTAAAGCTTTTTGAAAGAGAGTAGAACAAGCAAAGAGGTTAGCTAATTACCTGGAGTTGGAAAGCTGTTGTTGATTACAGACTCTGACATATCAGTTTATCTAAGAGAGTCTTGAATTTTGTTTCATATGAAAGGGCTTGTTTTCAGAGAAACTGGCAGACTAACTGCAATCTGGTTGATGTTAAAAGGAAGACTTTTTGTGAAAGGCTAAGTAAAACCTAGATGCTGGATAAAGTTCTCAGAATTTTTCAGAATACCACAGTGCAGCAAATTAAAAAGAAAGCTAAGTTTTATAATATCTTGTATTTTAAATTTGTGTCACACTGTCAGGCCTCAGCAGACAGTCCGAGTATTAAATAATGCTTCTTTGACAGTAGAAGTATTATTTTCTTGAAGCCTGAAAAATTAATTAATCTTTGTAGGAAAGAAAGAGTTTATTAATTCTTGCCAACAGTAACAACTTATTAGTGAGTAAACCAGAAAGAAACCCCTCGCCCCTACTGAACTTACTGCGGCAGCTTATGTTGACGTAAATGGAAAGAGCTCTGGACTCTGAGTAATTAAGTCCGGTGAACTGCAAATATTCCTATGACATAATTTTGACAGTTGCAGTTCATCTTTAATTGTTTACATTTCATAAGTTATCACTAACTCTTTGCTAGAAGATTTTATTTGATATTTCAAAAAAAACACAATGTCCTATTGATGGCATCTTCATTCAGCAGCTGTTGATATGTCCCTAAGAGCTGGTATGAATTAACACTTTCTTTTCCCTTAAGAGGTGCAGCACAATTGGATTTCTATCTTTGAGAAACACTGGAACGTCAGTGTATCTTCACAGATCATGAACTGAGACTCCCCCAGCTCTCCTGAAAAGCAGTATCTTTTGGGTCTGAACTTGTAATTCCTTAATTTTACGAGTCCACTATTTTGAACTGTTCGATTTTAGTGAATGGGTTATTTATTTTGTTAACTTTGATACTTCAATTAAACTTAGGGTATATCTTATTTAGGGAACAGTTAGATTTTACCAGCCTCCAGGATTCTGGACCAAAGAGGAATGAAATATTTGTATAAATGAAACAGTGATAGTTTATAAGTTTTAATATAAAAATCCAAATTTAGTCATTATGGACTTCATTATGGAATATAGAATAAATGGGATTTGAGGGGAAAAGTCTTGATTTTGTAATATTTGACTTCAACTTGTAGTCTCAACAGTTTTTCCTGCTGCTTTGACCTCTAGCAGTAGTAGTGGTGGATACGAACAGCAGTCCATTTCACCCAAGGCTGTTGATAATTTAGTCATCTGAGACAGTTTCTCCTAAACACTGTCTCGAGGATGTAGTTTCTCCCTCCAAGGGGAGTGGTCTTTTGTTAGATTATGTAAATCAGGAAACTAATTCATTACCACTGCATTGCTAATTCGTGCCTTAACCTGCAGAACCAGGAATTGCATGACTTTTCCTGCATATAGCAAACATGAGAAGCTGCTGTTCCTGCATTTGCTTTAGTTTCTCAGGGGAATTGAATGAAAGTAGATTCAAATCAGCAGGGGATTTGTTTGTCAAATTTTGCAAATCAGGCTGCAGAAAATGGAATTTTACAAGCCCCAGTCAGCAGTCCAAGATATCAAACTTGCTTCAGTTTTCAATATAACGTTCATACCAACTCTTTCAATCTTAATTTTGATTGATTACCCACCAGCAGAAGTTTATATTGAAATCTTTGCTTTGTCCTCTTTATTCCTTGCTCACTTTTTCATTCTTTCCTTGTCAATTATTAACACTGTGACGTTACTTGTTACTGCAGTAACTTTGTTTCAATGCAGCTGTTGCCGGGTGAATTTTCTCGAGGACTTGATTGTCACATTTACAAAGATTTTATGAGATATCAGGAAAGATTTGTTTTGGGCAGCAGTCTTCAACTTTAAATTCTTGAGGAACTGGCCTGTGCTGTCTCTAGGGGTTTTATTTGAAAAAAACTGCGAAGGGAAATGCATTGTGGTTTGCCTCCAGGTTATGTATAGTGGGTTTTGTTAGCAAGGTAGGTATCAAGACATTGAAATATATCGGATTAAGTTCACTGGAACAGATTTGCTGTGGCCCTGGTGCAGAGGAGGTTCACAAGGGACTCAGCAGACAGTGAGTTCGATTCAGATCTTCATAGGTCTGTCTGGTTTTTGTCTTGGAAGTGTTCTAGTTAGGTGGTGAGTCTGTCAAAGCTCTGTGTTACCAGTGACTGTTGCAAGACATGGGACCAAAGTCCAGGTGCTTTCAGCTCCCTGTCAGCATGCCAGTGGCCACACAGTACACGCCCTCGGGTGTTTTTCTGCTCTTAAGAGTAGGGGCTGGTGGTTAATCCTGCAGAGATACAGTTCCAGTTGTGACCAGTTCATAGGCTTTAACTGCAGGATTTAGGCAGCAGAAGCCCTTGCTGCATACATGCAGTTTGAAATTTTTCTACAGTATGTCTTGACCGAGGTGAAACAACATTCAACGTCGTTTTCTTCTTCAAGGCTTCAGGCTCCTGCTTGCTTTGGGGTAATTTCTGCCATGGAAATCCATACAGAACACCATCTCTGAAGAATTTCCCAATTCTATCCTGAATTTAGTTAGCATCTATCTATATTGGATAGAAGCATCTATCTATATTGGATAGAAACCTTTCTTCATATCTCTCTCTAAGGCGGAGTAGCCCTGTACTGTCCATTGCTTCTCATTGGTACAGTCTAAATGTTAACTTTGCACTAATAGACCAAAGCAGAATGAGACCAAAACTAAACCACTTTCCCCCTGTCCTCAATCCACGCCCCCCCCCGCCCCCCGCTGACTCGTTCATGGATGACAAACAAAAGGCAAAGAGCCAAGTTTTGCCTTCCAGGAAAAACCCACTGTAAGGGTCTGAAAGCACTGCAAGGGTAGAGAGAAGCAGCTGAAGAAATAAGGAGAGAATGAAAAGCAAATGAAAAGCTATTGCTTAAAACCATTCCTTCTCCTTTCCTTTTCTCATCATTTCTAGCATTCTTCCAAAAGCAGAAAACTGACAACTAGACTCAAGTACTCTGTTTCTTTCATAGTGTGTAGTGCATTCCTGTTAATAGATGGGAGGTTGTGTGTACAAGGATGCATGTCAGTTTTCTTGCTATAATGACATGGGTTTTTTTTCTTTTGAATCTGAAGTAGGAACAGAGAAGTACATTGTTGTGCTTTATTGCAAAATAAAAAATAATGCATCCTGCAGCGTATCTTTCTTAAAGCATGGCTACCATGGGAGTATGATATATTTTTATCCATCCCTGTTACTGAAATTTTTTGGCTAGTTGATTTCTTCACATGTCTCTTAAAATGTTGGTAGCTCCTGTTAATTGCCCCAGTGCCTACTGATGAGCCCAGAATTGATTGTCAAGCTTCCTTACTTAAAGCTCAGAGAACAAGCTGCTTATGATGACCCAACAGAGACATAGGGGAGGTCTATGAAAGGGAGAGTATTCAACCAGCCTTAATCCTTGCTTTCAGTAAGGCAGTGTCTTTAAGTGTAGACTAATTAGTGAATAGACATGATTGTAGATTCTTGTAGACATGTCTTTTGTTGGCTTGAGATGAACTGAGCAGCTAATAGAAATGGTTTAAAATCTCTGCTGTGCTTTTCTTTTAATGCATTTAATAGGGTATAGAGATGAGAAAATATAAATCAAAGCAGGAGGAAAAGTAAATACAAACTATCTGACTAGTTATGTTGGTATATTCCATTTAGATATTACATCCATTTAGATACTAGGACTTACGCTTGTGGCTCCCATGCCTGTGCTTCTTAAAGAACTATTCATTTTATAACCTTTGACATATATCAATACTAGAAAAGCATGTGGGGTTTTTTTACTGTTGCATTATGCAAGCATTACTTTGCATTTAAATAGTATGTTAAAGTCATCAATCATAAAGTGATCAATCAAGATAAACACAGTTCCCCCATTTTAGAGCTAGAGAAACAATTCCAAGAAGTGAAGTGAATTTCCTTAAGAATTGATTACATGCCTGAGACTAGAATCTAAATCCCTAGAGAGATGACCCCCCCTTTTTAATAATTTCTTTATTGCATATTGTATACTAAAATTTCTCAACAAGTAAGAATAGCCATCTGCACATTCCAAAACATTTATGGTTAAATTGAATACAAGGAGAGGTATATAGGAAACTGAGTGAACAATTAATGACATCTAGCCATAGTCGCCTGAAAGAGAAAGCATTTCCCAAAGATCAATGAGACATAAAAAATAAAGTAAGAGGGTTAAAAAAAATTAGAAAAGTTGGTGGAAGGGAGGGACTCTGGTCGTGTTTTCCCTATTATTTGCATGTTACATGACCTTGACACAATGCAGATAGGAAGCAGTCATAGCAACTTACTGTTCTACTTATTTTCTAAAATCTGCCATAAATTCCAGTGATATTCAATAACAGTACCTTGGTTATTGAAACTCATAACTGCTGCCTTTATCACCTGTATTATCCATAGGAGATAATTACTGCAAAGCAGCTGGCTGTTGATTTTAGAGAGCATCAATTGTTCTCCTGTCCCAGCTGTTGGCTAATAAGGACAGTCAACACATCTGTTTCAACAGCTGGTAATTAACAAAAGCCTAATTGCTGCAACTCTTTTAACAACAAATCTATGAAAGAGTAGGGATGTGGAGGAATATTATTTACTTTGTTCTCTGCACTTTCTGTGACCAGTTTCTTTTTTCCTTTTCTACTTTGAACACCACTGCCTTTGTCTGACACATTGAATGGCAGGACAACACAATATGGTAATCCAGAGCTTAAGTTTTTCAGATCTTTGTTGGTGTTTCTTATTGCAACATTTCTTTGCTAAGTTGCAAGATAAAATGGATCAAAAGCATTTTGTGGAGTTTCATACAACAGCCACAATCCACAGCAGTATTCTTACGCAATAGGACTGCCAATCCAACAGCCTCCAGAAGAAAGTAATGGGTTTCCCTGTTTATGTGAGTTTAATAGCCCTGCACCCCATCCCCCCAAAAAGTGCCACGCTGAAAGTGGTAGTTATTTGAAGAAATTTTTTAATATTCTTCAGATGCTTTGAAAAATTTGTTGAACAGATGGGGGGTTTTCCTTCTTCTGATGAAACCTGCATATGTTGGTCAGTTTGGAAGTAAATGCCAGGTGGCACCTTGCACTGCACAAACACCTCATGATTATATCATAACAGAATTGGAAAGGTTTCTGCATAATGCTTGTCTAAATATCTACATTTATAGTATCAGTTAGCAAACACAAATTCAACGATGTTTCTCTTAATTAGACTTATCCATGGGTATAGCACGCATGTAATTGGAATACTCGTCACTAAATAGAGAGAATGCATGTATACAAATACAGGGAAATGTTAATCCCATTGAAGTCAACAGTGAACTTCTGTTGGCTTCAACGGATCAGGATTTTCCCTGCAAAACCAAATTTTCTTAAAAGCTGGAAACAGATTTGGCATTCATTGTGTTACCCATGAAAAGAAGGTATTCAAGCATTAATGGAACTATTGGCTGAAGTATTATGCAAGTCAGGCATGTATTACAGATTGTGTGAATGACTGAGTCAATAAAAATTTCTAAGAAGTAGTATTAAAAGTGGTATTTTGAAGTTACAAACTGATGATGAAAATTGTGATTCTTTGGTAAAAGTTAGGCAAGATCACTTGATTAAACTTGTCTTACTAACATTTCAGTTGGCAAATATTTCTGTACAGTAAGTTCTTAATTGTCTGGTGGGTATGTTGAAAGGTATATAGGAAATTCTGCCCGAGTGCTTGCCATTGACAGAGTAGATTGCATAATTAAGAAACCCTGGCAGGACAAGTTTAGTTCAACAGGTGTTCAAATGGAGAAATATATAATAGGTGCGGTGAAAAAGTATAAGATACGATTTGAACAAATAAAAGCAAAAGCATTGGCTAAAATTATAACTGTAAGATAGGGACATAGAGAAGTGTTTACCGTCTGGGTTTATCAGGAAGATTTTTCTGTACACAACAATCTTTGTTGATCAAAATGGTTTCTTTTGTCTTGCACAAATAAGAATGAAATACACCTTCTGTATTAGATTACACTGTGGAAAATTGCTGGAGCATTTGATAGTGATCTTTTCATTGGATTATGTTATTTCATTTCACTAGTTATGGTTTTTAAGAAAATGACTGTGGGTAATGTATCACTCTTCTCACTCACTTCCCTTCCTCTAAAGACTGCAAGAATTATCCCATGTGCAGCAATTACACTTTTTTCCAGTTGAAATGGAGTGGAGTCTAAGTGAATTGCAACAGAAGTTCAGGCAACTAAGCACCAAAACATAGGTAGGAACTGAAAAGAATGCTTTTGCCAAATGCAAGGATCTAGTAGAATCTAATTAAACAGATATGCAGTAGAGGATAATAAAATGACCTCGTAAAAAAATTAATAAATAGATTTTTAGTAGAAAGGACCAGAAACTTTAGTACCAGAACATACTTTTGAGTCCTGAGTGAAGGTAACTCACCTATGTCAACAGATCTCATCCAACAGTATAGTATTCTTAGCATCCATGGATGCATCCGTCACCTACTGATTAGATAGAAAGGTGACCTCTATTGTATCTTGTCCTGTACTATTTCCATCAGACAGATGGTTCCTATAAATACCTAAATGTATGTTCTCATGAACACCTCTATTTGCTTTTTACTTTAAATCCTTACTCTGACTTGTACTTGGGTGGAAAACATTGCAGTAAGATTGCAGGGAAAGCAAGATTCATGGAGTTCTGTTCAAATTCAGCTATTCATACTCAGTATGAATGATCCCTTTTACATATCTAGCATTGCAAAATTGAGATTAAAACTGTTTTAAATTATCTGTTGGGGATCCTCGCATCACAGGAGACATGGTGGTAACTTGTTCTCAGCGTCTCAGAATTTCACAGTCACTCCAGTTGCACTAGTGGCTCAAGGTTGTGAAGCCTGCAGCCAGCCTCAGGAGCAGGCATGCAGCTCCATCTTTTTCCCAAAAGTGCCAAGCGCAACATGAATCCAAGTGGGGAAAGAACCCAAATTGTCTTGTTATGTTGTCTGATGAGAATTTCAGATATCAAATGTATTAATAGGCTTTCCAGATTCAAAGTTGGTTTGAGAATGTCTTCATAGTTAGGGTCTGGACATATCATTGTGGGCCATGGATTCTTTCTTATTTCTAATTTTCCTGATAACATACATTTATTCAATAGTTGCTTTTTCCTTTTCTTAAATGTAACAATTTCTTTTCATCTCAGCACTTTGGTTCTGTGCTTCTTTGTGTAGAAAATTATCAGATATGTACGCATACCTGCTAGTAATTCACTTTCCATAAGGTGAAGACCACAAGATGAAGCATTAAATATTACCTTTCCTTCCAAATCCTGGAAAGGTAATGGACTGAAGCAGTCCCACTGAAATAATTGGGCCAATTAATTTTTATAATCTTCTACAGATTCACAGTTTTTATGAAAGATTTTTAGTTTAATTCCAGGAGTGGGATTAGACACCGCTGCCTTCTGCAGTGGTACTGTCTGTCAAGAGGTAACAGTCATTCTGTCTCCTTGCATGAAAGCTTATAATTTGGAGAGCATTATCTCTTAACATCTGTTTTAAGCCTTGTAGCATAAATTTCCTTTTTTTCTCAAGTGACTGTCTTGCATACTTTTTTTCTGCTCTTTTTGTGAAGCATGAATGACTTCAATGTACATATTTTCTTATGGAATAGAGCCTTTGAAATATTGCAGAGTGTCTCAGTTGGAATAAGTGTTTAAGTTGGACAGCTGTCACACTGAAATCAGGGGTGACAAGGGCAACCAAGTCCAAACATCAAGGAAAGGGCATCTTCACTGGCTGGTAAAAGCCAAGGACTTTAGTATAAGGCAGAGTCTGCAGTAGAGGTTGAGTGATGAAGAAAGGTTAGACAGATTAACCTGAGAAAGATTTACTCCTGCATCCTTGGAATGGAGCTCTGGGTGACACCTGTTGAACAGTTAAGAGTGCCCTCACCAGCCTACTGGGAACAAGAGAAAGTCAGATTTATCAATTTTGATCAAGTTTATTAAGCCTTTATTAGTTGACAAGACCAGTTGCCTATACCTACACTAGTAAGTAAAACACGATCAGGCTTGCACAGTGACATGCAACCATCTATGCATTTTTCTTAGAAAGCTCCCTGGCATGATTTTAACCCACTCTCCCAGACCGTGCTTTTGTATACGAGGGCCTATTCCCCTTTGATAGTCTGGCATTAGCAGCCCTTCCCTTTAGGGATGAATGGAAGAGAACTTTTGACTTTTTTTTAATACAAGGCATGTTATGCCAGTACATCTCAAGGCTGAGATGTACTGGTTTCTGGTTGGTTCTTTTTAGCAGTAGAGAGGTGGGTGCTCTGATCAGTTTGGGATCTGTTAGTAGAGCCTCAAAAATTTGCCAGACAGAGAGCCCTGAAAGCACACACAGTTTCTGGCTGCAGCACAGATAAAACATGTCTGGCTGTAACACGAACTTTCTTCTGTTCTTCTGCCAGTTCAGTTCCGGCACGAACTGGATAGGACACTTTTGGGATTGAGGGGAAAGTTGTTTTTATTGAATAGGGTCTTTGTTACTGCAGAGCTTCTGAGACAACATTACAACAATACCTTTTGGATCCTTTGATGATGATTTCTGTTTGTAACAGAAACTGATTTGAAACCATAAGTGGCCAAAGTAATTATTGTGGACAACAGGTTTATCATGGGTGCTGACATTTGAAGCTTTCCCAGAGTAACCTACCGAGTAGTACTCAGACACCACCTGGAAGCTTCTTCAGCTTGCTCCAGCCTACACAGTCCTTTCCTTCTTGATTTCCCCTAAGAAGATTGCCAGTAAGTTTTCTTATACAGTGCAATCATTTTCAGGCTGTGAAGCCAGTCAGGTCTCTCAGACTGGAGAAACATGCTTGTTATTAAAGTAAATCAGAGACATTTTCTGTCCTTTGTTTTAACCTTATCAAACTATATTTGATAACCTGATATGGCTTTGAAGGGGTGTATTTGTTTTCTAGTCCAGTTACCTATGCAGCTGTGAAGGGGGACATGGTCACACTATGCCCAAAACAATGTACTTTATTTTCCCTTCAAATAAGACAAGTTTCTCTGTATTGCTGATGTTTTTCCATTATATGTTTGAAATTGCATTTTCCCAACTGATTTTTAGATCAGAAACAAAGTGTATGATGTCTCCAAGGCCAAACCTGCATTACAGTAAATGAAGAAATTTTCCCTTTCCACAAGTTCACAGCTTTAATCTGAGAAGTTAAAAAATGAACTTGTGCGTCTTATTTTCATACAGATTGTAAAGCCATGGCTACTATGCAAAAAGAGCCGTTGTGAATGACTTTTTGTTTCTCTTGTAAAACAAAGTCTTCTTCATTGTTTTCTATTTTCTTTTCACAGTGTGCATTTTGGTTTAGTAGTGAGACAAGTATAAACCTATCTGTATATGAAAACCTAACTACTTGCTCTTTTGAAGACCCCCCAGCTTGTACTCTTAATAAAATCCCTCCAGGTCAGCATCTCTGGACACGCCAAGATTTATGTGAAAAGCCCAGTCCAGCTATAAGTGTATATTTTGGAGCTGCCATCCTTGAAAGTTTTCAGGGGTCTTTTGGTTGTCACTGGGGTTATATCTTACCTGAAATAAGATTTGCAGTATCATTAGGTAGTTATCCATATGCACATAGTAGGTATGTATGTTGGCATCTCTGGGGTTTTTAGCTATGTATGCAAACAAATGGAAACCATAAATGAAATCTTGACCCTGGGAAGTCAACTACAGTTTTGCTTAAACCTCACAGGGGCAGAATTCCAAGTTAATCATCCTCACTCCCTGAATCATTCTTTACAATGAAATGGTTGCATGTGTTAGTCTCACACTCTCATCACGTGCCTTGGATTGTCCATTGAATAGCTAATTTTTCCTGGAATTTCAGTGTACCGTATACTGCTTGGAAGAAGCATAAGATATTACAGAATAATACTGCAGATGATGAAGATACTGTGTCTCGGCACCATATCTAAGATTAGATTAGCAAATTCTTGATTGTCACTGAAAAATATCAGGAGCGTTTCATATAAACACTTTATTACATAATGTGATAATGGAACGAAAAATAGGTTGGAAGGGACCTTAGAGATCATCTAGCTCCAACTTCCCTGCCATGGTCAGGGACACCCTTCACGAGAGCAGGTTGCTCCGAGCTCCATCCAGCCTAACCTTGAACACCTCAAGAGATGTGGCGTCCACAAGTTCTCTGGGCAAATCTACCTGTAATATGTGCTCATTTGGGCACATCATGAGATGTGTCCAAAAAAGAGAGAACTGCTGGTAGAGTGAGCTTCTTGGTGTGATTGTAACCATGTAGTACAAGAATGAGGCATTCACACTTCAGGTATAATGATTCAATTATTAGTTGATATTGTTTGCTCTTACTGCAATAAAATTAACTAGAAATATACCTAGTCTGGACAAAAATGCTATTGAATCCTTTCATTATCTTTGTCAGAGCAGTAAAAAGGTGATTTATTTTTATTTCTGATTGTGCAATCTGTGTAATATTTGTTGTGACTTCTTGTCATCTCAGTCACAACAGGACCTCTTAGAAATGAACCATGCAAGCAATGTTCATGTGATATAATGTATTCTCACTGGGGAGCTTGATGTGATGAAAACAACAGTCTGGATGTCAGATCATAACATCTATTGCAAGTCTTCTGAAAAACTTCTTAAAAAATAGGAAATTAGAGATAGCATAAAGGCTAGGTCAGGGAAGGTGACATTAGGTAGACTTGAGGCACAACACTTCTTGAAAATTCCAATTCCATTTTTGCATAAAAGGAAGATTATGGGACTAAAATTTTTAATTCCTGCAAGAGAAAACATTAAGACATTCTTTGTAAAGTAACTGAAAATTATGCACGTATACAGATTAAAATGCCAGTGTTGATGCACTCACATCATATATGTGAAAACCCCAATTTCAGCTCCCTGATCCAAGTTTGGTGCCCTCAAACATTTTGATGACTAAACTGTGGAGTTAGTCTACTTTCCCATGATGCATCTTCTGTCTGGATCTCCTTTTCACATACTCACCATTTAATAAAAAAGTATTTTTGCCAGTTGTGCAGAGAGTACACAGACAATGTAAGTCACCAGAACATGGAGAATTCACATTACCTTAGAGCAGGGAAGTATTCTCACTGGTCAGAGCCTGTCAGATGTCCAGAGTGAGTTCATGCGGGAGGCTGGGACTCAACATTAGGTTTCTGCATTCAGAACCTAATCACAGGGCTGGGGAGGAATTCTTCTGTCAGAAATCGTGTCTGACATTCCTCAGAAACATTGCCATCTAAACCAGTGTATCTTCACAAAGCATTATTGTTCTGGTGAAACAATACTTTTTATTAAAAAAAAGTTTTCATTAACTGGTATTTATTCTGACCAACAATAATATTAGATTGTAGAGTAAAATCTTATTATGGTTAATTGTTTCATCCTGATGCAAACTCATAAAGGTCATGTTTGCTGTTAAGATCCCTTTCCTTTGTGCCCAGAGGGAATGTCAACCTGGGTGTGGTTGTGGCAGTGAATGCTGGGGAGGGCTGCAGCTTAAAGGCTGTTAGAGTTCCCACCGCTGCCACTGTTACCCTGAAATTCACACATAAAAACAACCCTCACCTGGTTCTTCAGTGTATTTTTGGTAGCTATACTGATCCTCCACAGCACTGCAGATTCATCAGGGATCAGTAACACAGTTGCTTGATTAACTCAGAGTTAAGATAGGTTTAGTAAAAACTATTTCCACTAAAAAAAAATGTGTGTAGAGAATCAACTTTTCATACATTCCTAGTTAGTTCATTTCAGTTAGTATCACAAACTTTTCCAACTTCAATTTTGTCTCCTAGAAGTTTTATTTGGTGAATTTTGAAACCTACATTTCAAACTTCAAAAATTCAACATTTAATTGTGCCATTTTAAATTTTGACTTATTATTGTTAATTAGGTATTTCATGATCTGTCAATATTTTTATAATATCTTCTATAGAAAGTTCTAATTTTACCTTTTCGTTTTTAAAATTGTCCAGGGCAGCTGATACTTAAATGTCTGTTGAAACATTTTATCTAATGTTCTTGGTCAACATGTCCCCTGTTTGTATTGTAATGAAACAGTTTGACGTGTTAGCACTGAGATTTTTTTAAAAAAAGGAGATCACTTAGTGTGTGATTGGAGCGCTAGGCATTTTGAGTCCCCTTGTGTTAGCTGTAGTGAGACAAGTGCTTATATTCTTTTCTAGATGAAAGCATTGCCTATTTCTGTTGTTGGTGAAACCATTTGATATGTTGACACTTTGATATAGAAAATAAGATGAGCTGTTGTAATCTGCACTAAGTAGCAGCTGCTAATGTAAAAATAACAGAATGGTTAGCAGTTGGATGTCATAATGTGTCACAACGTGATCTGCTTTATCATGCAGTATGTATTCCTCCTACTGACGATGTGTAAAATGTAAAAGTGTTAAGAATAGTGTAAGACAAAAATATTTCTTCAGTTGTTTTAAACATGTTTTCCATATATTTTTTTGTTTGTTCATCCTAATTCAGGATGAGAGAAACCTTTGTTTGCCCTCTGAGTCTCCTCCTGCCCTGAGAAGACATCTGACATCTTACTGTCCAACTAGTCTGCTAATATCAACAGAAGCATAGTCCTGCCCCACGAGAAATGGGGGCAATCCTCAGTCTGTTTGTGGATTGATTCAATTTCAGACTCCAAATAACATAGGAACAAAAGCGCAGAAAACATAAGACCAAAAGAGCTGGTTTTCCCCATTTCCCCACTACAGTGTAAACGACTGGCTCCACACATTGTAGAAGTGAACTTTTGAGACTTCCCAGACTTCTCACCCAACCTTTTTCTAGTCCAAGGAATATCCTGTATCAGCAGAAAGCAAGTTGTTGGTAGGTAGCTACTACAATGAGTAAAGAAAAACTTGTGTATTAGCAGGTGTCTCAGTCAGGCCTGGGGAAAATGCCCTGAGTGGAAAGGGTGTCAGTTCTAATTGGGTCAGTTATAATGTCCATATGAATAAAATACAAATAACTCGTCTACAAGAAGCATACTTATTGAGCAAGAAGGTTATATATTAGAAAACAGGAGAGACAAATGAAAATTGCCTGAGGTTAAGCTAAATTTGCCCTTTGAAAGGAAATTAAAATAGTCTAACTGAAATGAGAACAAGGAAAGAGGAAATGTGCCACTGGTCTGAGAATGACATAGAGATCAAGGATAATCCGGATTAGGTCTGAAAGTGTATGATTTTATTTTTTTTTTTTTTCTCTCAGCATTGGGCAATGATGATGCCAGCTATGAGGACAATGGTTAAGAAAAATGAATATGTGAAAATGGAGTACATTATAGCTGTTCAATAGATTATTGTTCTCAGATTGGGATAAAGAATGATTCCATCCCCAATTCTGAAACAACTTGTACCTGAAATTGCAGGAATGATAGTAAAGTTCTTTAACAAATCCTGTGAATCTGCGTACAGTACGATATGACAGGAATTAGCAGAGGCAGCATCTATATTTAGAAGGGCAAAAAATGTAATTTTGACAACTGCAGACCAGTTAGTCTTTATTGTGAGGTCTCAGAGTAAATTTGGAAGGAAAATGTTTTTAAAGCAAGGATCCATCAACAGTGGATTGAAGTACAGTTACTTACACTCAAGTAGGATCATGCAAGAATTCTTCTTTGGTATGATAACTGGTTATCTAGACAAGAAAACTTTTTAAATATAAGCTGACATGTAAGCTTATATGTTTTGCCATATGGAAAATTATTAATTATAGTGGAGAATGCATATATTGTTATTTTGCAAGCAGGCACAAGCTTAATGTGGGAAATGCAGCTTGCTGTTAACTGGGTTCACCTAGAGTCTCTTGTTTGGAAGGATGGGCACATTTAGTTCATGTCTGTCTTCAAAATGTAATGTACCCATGAAGGAGATGAGGGATTAGTCAAAGGCAATAAGGAACTAGTTAGCAGGAAGGCAACAGCAAACAGCTTTAAAAGAAGAAACATTAAGGTCCAAGGATTTCACTAGTGGAAATTCTCTCCAGTTTCTTACCAACTGGTGCTGAGCAAGTTTTCTTTAATGTTGTCATTAAGAACCATTCAGATGAAGAGCAGCAGCATACCAACAAAATTGCTTGATGATGCAGAGCTGGGAGATGTTATTAATAAGATGTGGAGATATTATTAATGCAAAGTAAGTTCAAGCTGGCTTGTGGAAAGGTTGGAATGGCCTCAAGTACTGAAAAAATAAAGTGGGGTGGAATTCAGTGCTTCCAAGTGTAAGGTATTAACTTTTCAGGATGAATAAGAGTTTCTACTGTCAGCCCAATAATATCAGTGTGCAGGAGAACAGGCAGATACTGGAGGGCGACTGAGAGAAAAAAGGGTGCAAAAAGGTATCAGGTAAGATGTCTCTCTGGCATTAGGACCTACTTCTACAGAGTACTGATGAGGGATCTGTTTGAACTGATTAGTAGAATGAAGAGCCTGCTTACTGAGAGGTAACAGAAAAGGTTGGTTGTTTACCCTATTTAAGGAAGGAAAAATACATACTTACTATAAATATGCATAGGTGGGAATATATATGCTATCTATAAATGCATGAGAAAATAAATCAGTAAAAAAGTAAAGCTATGAAGCTTTATTAGACAAGTTCATTAGATGTTTTTTTTGTTTTCTTCTATTGGTTATTGTAAAGCATTATAAATGCCATCTTTCATCCAAAGGCTAAGGTTCCAAAGGGAACACACAGCATAGGATGTTGTGTGTTCTTACCTCTTTCAATTTAAGTTACAATTGAGAGTGCTCATGTTTGCCCCAAAGGAATTAGAAAAAGATAAAAACTAGTTTTACCCTCTGTTTTCCTTAGCTTAAGACTTGTATTTTTCCAGACTTTGTGTTAAGAAAACCCATAACATAGTTCCTTTAAATGTTTTGAAACAAAGGCAACAGTAAGGCAATCAGTACTGAAATTTTCTTTAGTTGAGATTGGCTATTTTAAGTTTGATAGTAGCAAGTAGATTTTTAGATTTAATTGGAATATTTAAATTTTTGCCCAATAACCACTAAAATGCAAAATGGGAGAGTAAAGAAACAAGAATTCTCTTTTGCAGGAAAGCAGAATGGGGGACAGAGAAGGGGAAAACTTCTATCCACATGAACATAAATATGAAAGTGTAAGAACTTGTGGGCAAAACAAGAGACCATATCAAAGTGATTAGAATACCCTTTCAGGGTTAAACAGGAATTTCACTGAGGGTGACACCTATACCAAAGGGTGACCAACCTCACCTCTAAAGTAACCTTTCTAGGAGAAACCTGCAGCAGAGGAACCTGAGTGTAATTCTTTTTCTTCGTGTTACTTCTTCTTTACCCTATATTCAAAAAAAAAAAAAAAAAATTATTCAATTTCTGTTAAAATTTGTGATTTCCACAGGTTGACATTTTCCAGAGGAACAATATTTTGCTAAAAAGTTCCCAAGCAGCTATTGTTATTACTAGAGATGAGCTCCTGCAAGATTTTTGCCATGTGCACTGTGGATGGATTTCAATATACATTAGATGAGTCTTCCAAATGCTTTATAGTAGTGCAGACGCCATTATTTTAGTTAGCAAGTTAACTTTGTGATGGGCACTGTTTTACTTTCCTTCTAGTGAAGGAAGACATCTCTCTTTTTGGAGGATATTTGAGTCATTTATTTGGGTTTGCCACTCTTCAGACCTGTGAACAATGGGTCGTTTTGTCACATGGCAGCATGCTGTGCGTAAAGACTGTTGTGCTTGAATTTGTCTTGTGAAGCTTCCTAGTATAAACTTCACTACATGTTACTGAGGAGGTTAACAGACATTTTTCTTCCCTTTAGTTTTTGTAGCTCTTGGAGTGTTTTTTAAATCCAAAGCACCTGATTCTGCTTTTATTTTTTACTAGTGCAAACCCAGTCGAATCAGTGCAGTTTTCTCTGCTGAAAAACTGACATAAATAAGCGTCTTCAGATTCGAGTGCTACTGACTTTTGTCCTGAAAGGCAAGTGGAACATAAGGTGTATTTTTTATGATAGTTCTCCAAAGGGACTAGCCGTTAATCTCTCCATGAGTAGGTGTGTCAGCTGCAAACATTTCCTTCCAGTCTACCATTTCAATCACACTTCACAGTACACTGAAAATTGGCAAGGATGTTAATTATTGGCCTCTAGAACAAACCACCTACTTTGATTCAAGCGTGTTTTCCAATTTTTAAGAATGTTGTTTCACCTACAGAACAGTATAATTACAGAAAATAGCTCAGTTTGGCCAAGATCTTGTGTTCTGTGAGTTCTGCTTGCAAGGCAGCAAGCAGCACTGAGCAAGAGGCTCACCTGCAGAGGATTTTAACCTCTTGCTGACAGGAGTTAGGGCTTGCCAGCATTGTTTTCAGTATCAGAAGCTCAAAACCACTGTCACTCAGAGGTTAAACATTAACACTTTTTGCTTTTAAAGCTGAAGGAACCCTCCCTTATAGTAAGAAAGCTTGTTTTTATTCTTCAGGGAACTTCCTGTTAAAGTGTTATGAATTTCTGTTACAGGAACAATTACTGCAGTGGGTCCTGTACCCAGGCAATGCAAAACTCTGGCTGCAACATGACCCACTGAGCAACACGGTTCAGAGACTGCTTGTGTAGCTGCATTTGTGCATTGCAGTGTTCAATAAAATTTGCCAGGAACCAGCCATGTATCCAGGACATGATTAATCGACCAGCAGAATAAATTGCCCATAGATGACTGGGAGTTGACAGTAAACAGTAGAACACCTGCCTTGAAGACTTACAGTCTTGAGACAAACAGGAAACAGAAGCAAGTGGGAGTCCTGTTTTAGGAGAGAGATTTTGAGGCACAGGCAAGAGTCGTTCATGATTATACAGTGAGTTTGGCAGAGCTAGAGGCTGAACTATGTGCATTTCCGTTCATGGGTTTGTAGCTCATGTAACAGGTCTTTAATTTACCAAGAAACTTTTCCGCAACGCTGTCCTGAAGAGTTGACAGAATCCGCGGTAGGCATTTCTCACACATGTGCCTCTTGGTTAAGGGCTCTGCAATTTGTACAATTAATAACTTACACCGTGAATTAAAAACATTGGAAAACAGCCCAATGCTCAGGCTCATGTATCAAGGAATTGCTGTGCAAGTCCAATCTTACTTGTTGCTACAATAATAAATCATCCACTGATTTAAAGATAATTTATATGGTACCTGGGCCCTCAAGGAAGTCCTGCAGTGCTATTGAAATTGAACATTTTAAAATTAATGGTGATTAAGCTATAGGTCCATATTAAGTATGCTTGATTACTTATTTCTCCTACCTTTAACCGTAAGGCCTGTCAGGGCTGGCTACCTTCCTGACTTACAAGCCACATGCTGCAATTTCCATAATGGTCATGAGTCACACTCCCTTTGCAGTTCAGTGTGAATCAACAATGGGAGGGGGAACATCCGGTAGGGTTCACAGATGGGAGATGACAGCAATTGCTCAGGGATTTCCTTTCTCCACTATAATCCAGATCCTGGGTGAGAGTGCACCCAGATCCCAGTGTGTGCTTTCGGTGCCAGTCTGTCCAGTCCCTGCTGGGGGGCACCTGCCACTGCTGAGCATCCAGGTTATCCACCAGTTCTTCTGCTGCTAACCTCAGCAAGGGGCTCCCACCACAGCAACTGCACTTAGCAGCCAGGGAGCCATGTGCACACCAAGAGTCATGCACTGGCAGTTCATGGCCAAGTGCCTTGCTTCATTCTGTTGGTCAACGGTTCTGCACTATAGGAACATATATATATATATATATATCAATAAGAAATATGTTTGCTGATAGCCACTTGGCTGAAATGAAGAGTTCTAACCTTAGCCATTCAAAAAACTTGCCATATATGTGAGGGAAGCATAATTCTGCTATGGAAAATAAACTAGAAGCAATTCCAGTGCTAGAACAAGAAAAAATTTTTTATAAGAATTTAATAGGCAGCGTGTCCTGGCTTTGGCTGGGATAGTGCTCATTTCTTCCTGGTAGCTTGTATGGTGCTCTGGTTTGGATTCAGTACAAGAATAATGTTGATAACACCCTGATGTTTTAGATGTTGCTAACTGGTGGTTACTCTGTCAAAGGGACATTCTGTACCATAGAACATCATGCCCAATATATAAAATAGGGAAGTTACCGGGAAAGGAAGAGGGAACAGGCTTGGCAGTGGTCATCAGGTGGTGGGCAGTTATATTGTGCATCACTTGTCTTTCTTGGGCTTTATCTCCTTTTTATTACAATTATTAGTATTAGTATCAGTATTAGTATTATCTTTTACTCTGTTTCAATTATTAAACTGTTCTTATCTCCATCAGCAAATTTGATTTTCTTTCCTGATTCTCTTCACCATGCCATAGATGGAGGGGAAGGGAAGTGAGCAAGTGGCTGAGTGGCACATAGTTGCTGGCTGGGGTTAAACCACATCAGTGTTACATAACAATATAACTCTTTATGGTTGAAATGAATGCACAGATTGTGATGTTTTCAAAGTAATATGGATATTCTGAATAAATTGTTTATCAAATCAATTGTTCTTCAAATAAATAAATTGTTTATCATTTCACAGGCAGAATTGATAGCCTTGCAACAAGAAAAAGAGGTTGCTTTCCAACAGTGCAAAAAACTAGAAGAAGAAATCCAGACATTGCGTGTTTATTACAGGTAAAGTGATTGATTCTAATACGAATGAGTGACTCATAGGGGAAATTTTCAGTGCTGTGTCTGACTGAGTGAGGAAATAGCCTTATCAAATAGGTATTTGTTGGAAAAATGTGAATACATCAATGAATCAAAGCCCACATTTCTGCATTACTGCTCACCAACCATCTCTTTGAAATAGAAGCCCCTTTCTTGTGGCCTGAATTTGGTATTAGTTTCTTCTGAGGAAAAGAAAAAGTTGCTGATAGTTGATTTCCACACTAAAAACTGTCCTATAATGATGTGATCACTTAAAAACACATGGACAAAAGAACTAGTTTACATAAATGCTTGTTTCTTCCCAGATTGTCTGCACATACCTAACTTAATCAACATGGATTTTAAAATAAAATCTGAAATTCTATAAGACTGTTTTCTTCTTCAATCCCAATATATATATGTTTTAATTCCTTATGTTCTCTAGTAGTATGTAGAATGAGAGAAATACCCATTCTCATTAATTTAGGTGGGCTGCACTGAACATTTGCATGGATCAGTGGTTTTTAGTCCCTAAGGAAAAGCTCTGTGTGGTCCAGTGAAGGAGTTAGGTTGTTTTATGGAGTGATGTTGGGTTACAGCTCTCATTTCATCCTGACCTCCTGTGTGAGAGGGGATACAGATCTGCCAGCAGGTTAAAGGCAGGAGAATTGGCATCAACACAGCAGAAAATTGTGAATCTGAAGGCTGACTGTCTGTGATGAGGGATGTGGGCTGCAGAGGTAAATAATAAATGTAGTGTGAATACTATGTTCATTGGAAATAAAGAGGACTAGTTAGTTATGACTAAACAGCATTTGCAGCAGCAGAACTTTGTATGTTTTCAGTGTTTCAGCATTCACAAGTGAAAAATGCTTGGGTTTCTAGAGGTTTTTCAAGTTTCCCCTTCTCATTAAGTTTATTAAAACCTTGGAGGGAAGTTTCAAAAACAACTTTTGTTCCTAAATCTCATAGGCATTTATTTAAAGCCTGTTAATAGTGAATAGAAACCCCAAGCAATTTGTGATTATTGCTTTTAATGAATATGGTCAGCATTTAGTGTGTGCACAAATTATGGTATGATTTGCTGAGCTACAAAGAATTTATTATACTACCCTAATTACTCACTTAAATGGTTTTGTAGACTAATTTAAAAATTCAAATGCATTTTTTGTACTGATATTTCGGAAAACGAGAATGTGCTTGTGTTTTTCTCTGCACGTTGTAGGAGATTTCTCATTGATTTTATAACACTGACTTATATTTTTGGCATAGCCTATCAAGTTTGCACAAATATATAATGTTTAACAAGTGTAGTAGGTGGAGGCAGCAACTCAGTTTACTCATGTAAATGCTTTAAATCTCAAATAATGACTTGCAGGAATCAGCATCAGAGTGTACCATGTAATTAACTTATAGTTCTTAATTTGAACTGTCAAAATTTTGCTGTAAATTGGATGATGATATTTGCAAGTTCTAGCCATAAGGTGTGGAAATGCTCACCTGATTATCCCCTGGGGCAAGAACTGTTGTATCACTAAGAAGTTATACAAGTTATAACATCTAAAGTGGAAGATTTTATCTCCTTTCTCACTGTTCTAGTGCATGTGAATGTGAATGCATTCTGGACACACAGAGTAACTAATTGAGATTGGCAGGGACCACTGGAGGTCATCTTCTCCAACGCCTTCTCAAACAGGGCCAGTCAGACTTGGTTGCCCAGGATCATATTCAGATGGGTTTTAAATATTGTCAAGGATGGGGATTCCACAACCTCTCTGTATGGAGATACTGTCTGTCATACAGAAGCATGACTTGAGAAGCCAAAGGCCACCCAGAGTAGAACCTGGCGAAGGATGTAATAGGCAACAGGAAAGACTCCTGTAAGTGCATAAGCAGCGACATTTGATGTCTCAGTCCTATCTTTTGCCTTGATTAGAAATTCATTGCAACATTATGAAGATTCTTCTGACCTCTGTAACATTTTGGTTACCAGTTTCCCAGTTTCCCTTACGTTATATGAACATCTGCAGCCTCTGTCATCTAACACGGTGACAGTACTTTGAACACATGTCAAACTAGTTATTGTGTGCTTTAAAGCTTTGGGGACACAAAAGGGTGGGATGGCCACAGTAATCATGAATGACAAGGTAGAGAGTGCATTTTCCAGGCCATCTCAAATGAGTGAAAATTTGCACTCTGTTTTGCATGTGGAAGCTAGTTGAGGGACACGTGTGTAGATGTCCGCTGCATCTTTTTATTTCCTTTTAGTACTTGCCATGCTATGGTGATCTAGAGTAAGCACTGAGAGTGTTTTTCAGACAGTCTGTTTTGAACTAAGGTGGAAGTTTGGTGCTTTGATCCAAGTGAGTTAGCTACATGATTTGCTGTTCAAGACTCCCTTTCCTTGAAATTATTTCTCTTTTGGACTTCAGAATTCCCCAGTGAGCAAAATATAGGCTTCCACACATGCTCCAATCCTCATCTGAACTGTAAAGCTGTAATGTGACAATGCAGGGTGCACATGCCCTTTACCTACTGTTCTCTCATGCCTTTGCCAGATTCTAGCACCTTCTGTTTTCTCTGTGGTGCCAGAATGACAGTGGCTTGGGAATTTTGGCTCCATTTGATGGCCTCTCCTTCTTTTAGGTCTTACCTGGCCTCAGAAAAAGCATTTTCTCATGCTTTTTTCTTTTTTTTCTCGTTTTAACTGAGATTTCTACATGTTGTAGTTTATCAATGGTACTCCCCAATTTAGTGCTCCCACTGAGGCTCTCCAAACCATGTGCCGCTTACTCAGTCCCTCTCAACCCTCCATATTCTCCCCTGTGGCAGTATGGAGAGGAGAATTGGAGATAGAAAAGTAAATCACAAGTCAAGATAAAAACAATTTACTGGAAACAGCAGTAAGATAAGAAAACAAACAGTAACAGCAACACTATTAATAACAAAAGTATACAAAAGAGAGAGAGTGATTCACATGCAAAATCCTCACCCTGACCCAACCACAGCCAGTCTACCTCAAGCTGCCCCAACTGGAAGGAACGAACCCCTTCTCCCTGCAGAAGATTCCCTTTCCCCCACACCCAGCAATGACATCAGGTGGTATAGAGTAACTTCCGTGTCCAAGCCATGCCCCTTCCCAGCTATGCAGAAATGAACCCTGTCCTGGCTGGAACCAAGACAGCACATCATTCATTCTTTAACTTAAGGGAAACAAATTTAAGGGGAAACAAAAAAAAAAGTCAGAGGCTCACATTAAAGTGTATGAGGGATATCTAAAGCCATGCCTTAGCATGCAACTACATTTGAGGGGTTTGGTCACAAAAGTAATGGCTGTGTGCATACCTTAACAATGTTTTAATGCATCCATGTGTAAACAATAACATTAAAATATGTATTTTTATACCAATCTGCCTTTCATTAACACTAGTATAATCCAAGAAAAGTCAAATATCATTTTCTTATACAAAATCAGGGAAGAGATATTTAGGTCCAGAATATCTGTATGTCTTGAACATACAACTCTTAAGTATACACAGGCCTGCTCAAAGGAGGGAAACGAGTGGAGACCTTCAGGTAAAAAAAAATCCCCCCCCCCTCTTTTTTTTTTTCTCCAAGGGAAAGATTCCTGCCATCTAGAATATTGCCTCCAGCTTTTGGTTCCCTGTACAAATAAGATGTCTATAATTTGGAGCAAGTTTGATAGTGGTCACCAGTATGGTCAGGAAGCTGTAACACTTGCACTGTAAAGAGAGACTGAGGGTACTGCTCCTGTATAGCTTCAGAAAGAAAAAATACAGATTTCTTTGGTGGCTCCAGGGAGACCTAACAGAAGCCTGGCAGAGTCTATGTGGAGGTTGTCTAGAAGGACAGGCTCTTCACGGTGCTCCATGACAACACGGTGAGAGACAACAGACTTGAACTGAAGCAAGATCATTTCAGACAGGTTAAAAGGGAAAGCTTTTTTCCATGAAGGCTGTCCATCATTGCATCAGGTTGCCAGAAAGATTTTGCCATCTCCATCCTTGGAGATTTCCTGTGCCTGCCATGATAAAGTCATGAGTAACATAGTCTGATCTCATAGTTGATATCACTTTGAGAGGAAAGTTGGTTGGACTAGAGACTGACAGTGGTCACTTCTAACTTAATTATTCTACAATTCTGTGATCTGATAGCTACTGTTTGAAAACATTCCTTTTTTTCCACAACTATGAAAGGAGTCAGTGTTGTAAACCGTAATTCTTTTCAGATGAAGTGAAAAGTGAATCCTAACTGAAACTGGAGTTTCATGGAAACCCTGAATGACCCAAACCAAAGTTGAAATGAGCTTTTGTGGAATTAGTAATGAAACATTGATTTCCTTATGACTTTTGACTTTTTGAAAAGAAAGCACATCCCAGAACAATTTCAGTTTTCTTTAAAAAGAAAAGTGAAAAGGAGGAAGAATCTAACTCAGATACAGTAGGGAGAAGAAGTTGGCTCCAAATAAAGTTTGGCAGGTTTTCTGCTTTTGTTTGATCTTCTTCTGTTTTTTCTGTGTCAAGTTTCAAAAGGAGAATTGTGCTTTCTGGATACTGACTGAAAAATACATGTCAGGAATGAGAATTTGCATAATAGGGACAACATAAAGTTTCTAGATCACTAATATAATTATTTCAAGACAGTAGTCTTTCAGCTAGGGATTAATGCAAATCATAGATCCTCAGTGACCAAAGATGGCTATATACAAATAATCAGTTTTGAAGCATGTGGGAGTGTTAATCCCACTACCTCTTTCTCACATAGCTCTATTGTTTGAACGTCATCACAAGATTTATTTGTATATTTTTCAGTTGTGTGATCTGTCCATTTTTATAATCAGTTTCCTTCTTCCCCTAGATTTATATGATGAGTGTGACACCATATGGTATGGGATATCTGTTTGGTCAATTGGCGTCAGCTGTCCCGCCTGTGTCCCTTCCCAACTTTATGTGTACCTCCAGCCTGCTTACTGGTGGAGTGGTGTGAGAAGCAGAAAAGGCCTTGACCCTGCATGAACACTGTTCAGCAGTAACTAAAACATATATGTATTGTCAACACTTTTTTCAACACAAAATGTAGCCCCATACCAGCTACTGTGAAAAAATTAACTGTATAACAGCCAAAACCAGTACTATATTGCAGAGTACTTGGAATCTGTAAGTTATGGCCAGCATGGAAGAAAAATATGGCTTTTTTTACAGTTACGTGATGTTTTTTAATAATGAAATAGAAGAATACCTTCAGTAAGGCCCCTTATACCAATAAGTACAATGACCTGAGATAAATATTTTTAGATTCAAACTTTCAGTTAATATGGGCAGCCTTCTGTCAGCAGTTTGAGCAGTTTTCTTGCTTCTTAATCAGTTGTACTACTTTTGTAAGTTATAAACTGTCAGAGAGATGTAACAGCATTTAAATCTACAAGTTTCAGTGATTAAAGTGTAATTCATCTTTAAGGGACACAAACAAATGGTCTAAATAACAAGTGCTTTTATGGAGGTCCATATATTTTTCCCATGAAGTCTCTTGTAAAATAACATGGAGGCTCATCTTTTTAAAGACTGAAATTGATAAATGTGAAAGTAGATAATCTGAAGGTTTTTTGTTATTTCCTCAAATGAAAGACTTACAGGCACAGGGACAAACTCAATTTTGATTTTAATTACAGAACTGAATTTTTTAATGTTTTGTAAACAAAATGTTTTGTGAGGCATTATTTGCAGTCCTGGACAAAAGGCAGGTTTCTATTCAAGCTTTAAGTACAGTTTTGTGTGTGTTTAGTTAACTTCTATTCTATAGTTTCATGGCTGAAGTTATGAAATATGATACTCAGTACCATTTCAACCATGCTCCATGGATGCTGTGTGGGGATATAGAGTGGTGTAATTCTTGCTGTTATACTGTTGCTCTCAGTCCAGTTTTAAGGCTATTAAAAACTATAAATTATTTCTACCTAACAGATCAACTTTCATCTTCACAGCCACTTTACTATCAAGTCAGGATACAATTGCGTAAATATTCTGACTCGTGTACTCTGACTGACCCCTGCTTGAACATTTCAGCCTGTTTGTTCTGCCATCTCTCAGTCTTTTTCAGAGCTCTCTCAGTCCAGATTTCTCTCAGGGGGACATGATATGTAGCACAAGTTTGGACTGCTCTAACATCCAGTTTCCCAGACCAAATGAAGTGGAACCCATTTACAGTGGGATTAGTGAAGCTGCAACCACTAATGCAGAGTAGTGGTCTCAGTCGTTCCTCTAAAGCAATAGCAGGCTAGCACCTGTCCCTGTAATTTACCTCAGAGACCTAGTCTTTCCATGCCTGTTTTATTATCTCACTTTTTCAGTTATGGCCGTTGACTCATTTTCCTGCTCTTTTCATCCTGTCTGCTTGCTGCTGTTCTGGCAGTTGCTGTCGTTGTTTCACGACTACTTACCTTAGATGTAACATTGTATAATTGCAGTTATTGAGAAGAATGACCAGATAATGGTATCACTGTAAACCCTACTGTTCTTTTTGCCAGACAATTTTGGGGAGGTCGTGGAGAAGACAGCAGTTGTGTTTTAAGTATTCTCTGTCCTTGCATCAGTGACCTCTATTTATCCAAGAGTTTCAGACACCTGACATTAAACATAAATCTTGAGCTAATTAAATTTCCTGCCTCCAAGCACAGAAGAGATGAGTTGCTTGGCTCTATTACGCAGTGGGAAACGGTGTGATATGTCTTCTTTTGAAGGAATCTAACCTACTCCAGTTTGGTACACCCAAACACTTGGAAAACAATAGCTCTGTAAGGGAATACTAAGGGGTTTTTTTGTCTTTCATTATTATAAAAAAGTCATGTACCATCCAAATTATATTTCTTCATTTATTTTCTACATATAAAGTCCTATTGATTTCTGTGGAAGATTTGGACTTGGAAGAGATGAAGACATAGCCCTTTTTTGTGGTTTAGGGTTTTTCTAAATGTGCATTCTTTGTTTCTGTTTATTTATTGAACTGAGTGCTGAAATTAGTAGAAAATCAGGTGGGGCAAGGGGGAGAGGAGGGCGGAGACACGCTGCTGTCTTTTAAATCAGTTTGGTTAAAACCACACCTTCTCTCAGTAACCCATGAAAGTTTCACTGAACTTTTAGTCAATTTTGGAGGGTGGGAGGAGCCAACACCCTGGTAATTTGGAACTGGGATTTAGAATATTCTTGTTCAATCTTGTCTTCTGTTATTGTGCCACGTTTCAGTGGGGTCTCAAAAGAATGAGATTTAGGTTGGTGGGATTTTCTCATTTTGTATTCTCATAAGCATTTTCCCACTGTTAAGCCCCTATTGTCTTCTTTCCCTGTCACTTTATTGCTTGTGCAATCACCGCTCTTGTTAGTGTTATAGGAGATAAAAGTCCAAGGTTTGGGGGCTGTTTCATGAACTGGGTCAGGCCGCTGAGGAGGGGAAGACAGATCAGTAAGCTGCTCTTCACTGGCAAAGCAGCTGTGTGAAGTTTTACTAATGCTACTGAGATTGCTGTATTTCTCAGTGTCTTGGTGCAGGTGAGCAGCAGAGACAGAGCCCTCCTTTGTTATCCATCCTATCCTCATATATTTCACACTTTATTGGATTTATTATCCTCTTCCCCCTGCCCCATTCCTAGACTTCTTGTTTTCTATCCTGGGACTGACTGTTGTCTCTGTTTCTGCATTTGTTCAACTTTCTAGAAATAGTGAAGTTGGAGAGAGTGACTCCATAAATAAATCAGTGGATAGAAAAATTTCTTGGAAGTGTGGCAGACCAGACTCACATCTGTACTCTAATTAATATTTGACCATTTGCACAGAAGATGGATAGGAGAGAAAAACTGCAGTATATACTTGTGTTGTTGTGTTGTTGGCTTGGTGTTTACAATAATGTTTGCCAGGCAATGAAAAGGCAAAGCAGTAACTGAACCTTATGGGGGGCTAGGGGATGTCCTTTTTTTTGCCTCCCAATGAAGTATTTTTGCCATTAGAGCTAAAGGTCTCTAAGCTTTCTCTGTGTCTCATTCATTTAGAAATGTACACAAAGAAATACTTTTGAATGTTTCTCTTTTTTCCCTGACATGATTTTGAAAGTTTTCACCTCTCACTGGGAAAAAAAAAATTGTAGCATGGAAAAGCAATTTCCTACTCAGCTTTAGTGATTTATGAAGACTTTGAGAGAGAGGAAGCACTGAACTGTCAGAGATCCCAGGCACCTGATGGAATAACAAGCTACCATCCCTGCAACCAGCACGGAGGTGAATGTAGTACATTCAAATTGCCTTGTGCTGCTGTTGACTCAGACATGGATTGGTCTGACCTACACTTTATGAATTCTTTGTGCCTAATGTTTCCAGGGGCTGGCTTATGGCCTTCAGAAGTGCCTTGCCAATACAAAACACTAAGCAGCTGGTCTGAGGAGAAAGACGGGCAGCATGAGTATGGACTGAAGTGCCTAACACACTCTGATGCAGTTTAAATTTGTACCATGTACTATGCTAATTCTGCTACTGCCTCTGTTATTGGGTGTTTTAGTGGCAAAGTTTCTTAAATTTTTAAGATTAGTTGAGGACCAACCAGTTTTGTGCCAAGTACATTAAAGCTTACAGCACTTTGCAGGTCCTTACACTGTCTTTCATCAGATTTGAGCAGACTTCTTAAGCTATTTGCTGTTGTGGGGTAACATGAATTAAAACAACATTTACTTCTTCATTTTTGCTGTAATGGGCCTTTTCAAATGAGTTTCTGTTCTTCTCTAAGAGAAATCATTTACTTGCCAGAAAGGAATTCCTTGTCATTGGATGCTGATATGATCTCATGACACTGAATACATGGGCCTGCTGACTTTCTGTTCACAGCTCTCCTTTGCCTGGCTGATTCCTTCACATTTTATACCTAAGCTCTCTGTGATTTTCTGTTAGGACTTCCTTAGTTTCTCAGTGAGCTGAAAAATCTAGGAAGTGTAATTTTATTCTGTGCTTTTTGGAATAAGCGCATAGTTAGACATGTATAGGAACTGTTTTTCAAAGTTATTAAAGCCTAATAAAATGGAGTTCTTGGAAAGAAGGTTTAAAGTTTGTGGAAGAACTACCTATAATCAACCCACTGACTGCTAGTGGTAGTTTGGAGTATATTAGCAATACAAAGTATTCTGCTCCTATAGAAATACTTGTAAAAATTAGGACATTGAGATCACTAGAGTTAATATGTATTCTATAGAATGTAAGAATACTCAAAAGAAAAATTGAAAAATCAGTAAAGAGGATATGCAGGTTTATGAAATCTGCTATCTGGTAGAAAGGGTATGTGGCCACATATTCTGATTCTACCATTGAAATGCTGGATGAATATAGATGAATCACATCACTAAACTCTGCTTCAGCTGCTTTGTTTGTATAAACTGAGTAAGAAGTTTTACCATTTTACATAACACCTTTAGAGACTATGAAAATCCAGGTACTCCTACTTTAAAATGAGGGAAGGAAAACAGATACATGATAAGAAGCAGCCCTCTCTAGAGCAAGTTAAAGAAACACAGGAAAACTGTGTGTATAATAAGAGCTATTTGGAAGGCAGTTTCCCCATGAGAAGTTAGAAAGAAAATCTGAAAGTGTAAAAAAAGAATTTAGCTTGCCCTATAAATATTGTATGAAAGGAAATTCTTTTATCATTAAAATGATATTTAGAAATATGGTAATAACATTGTTAGGATGACTTTAAATGCCATTTCGTTTTTGTTGGGTTTTCCCAGGGCATGTGTTTATGTTAAATAGTCAATTCCATAATTTTGACAAATCATCACTTTGATGTGTTTCAGTTCAGTTCTTTTCAGCTGAAAAACTGAAACAACATGGCATTTCAAGTTAAAATATTAAGGTGAAAGAACGTTTTTCTCTTAGAAATTTGCCAAAGGAAGGCAACATATATTTTTGTGTTGGAATTTACATCTTCCAATAAAGAAAAAAAATTGATGAGAAGACTTTACACATAAGCAATTTTCAGCCAGTGCTAGATATGACATTGTTTTTCTTACTTTGTGCTTAATACTGCTTGCAGTGGAAAATTGTCAGCAAGTATCTAGGAATGCAGGTGGCAGGAGAAGTCCTCTGCCTGTTACAGAACACAAGCCAGAAGACTGCCCACCTCTTGTGTTTACAAAGAGAGTAACGTATTTTCTTTATTCCATTCCTCTCTAAACTTAGAGCTTTTTTTAAACTGATACATGCATGTCATGATGATACCTTTTACTGGAAAAAATTCCATTTTTACTTGCCATCAATGTGCTGCTTTTCTAACTAATGTGTTAGAGATCTTGTGTTTTGGAAGCTGAAGGTTTTTAACCTTGTGTCCAGAGTTCCATAGTGATGCATTACTCATCTGGTATGGGTCATTCTTCCAGCATAGGTGTGAGTAATTCTTCCAGCATAGGTATGAAGGCTGTTATTTGGAGGAAAGTAGAGACCAACTTGGAAGCTATAACTAGAGTTTTCCAGTGAATAAGTAGGCCTGCTGGGATTTGCACAACCCTGAGTCTCAAATATTTGAGTAAAGTGTAACGTACTAGTAATAGTTTGCTTTTATAAGCTGCAGTTCATATAGTCATGACAGCAAGGAGAACTAGCACTTGTTTTTTTCCTAATACTACTGAGAAAGCGTGTGAGCAGTGGTACAGACTTGCTGTCTCACTAGCAGGGGGGCTTTGCTGGCTCTGAGTTTGGAAGGAAAAGCTGCAGAAGTAGAGGGAGGGAGTTATGCTGAGTGAATCACCAGTGGTATATTTTCTTTGACAGCAAAGCGAGTTTAAGAAACTCTTCCTCTACCTGAGCCATTTCATGGTATGGTTTTGTCTTCTTTTCTCTTAATCTGTGCTGTGTCAGTGATGCAAATTGGAGTATGGCCACCCACGAATGTTTTCATGAGTGACAAAGAAGTGCTGTGTTTATTTATTTATTTCACCTTCTTCACACTGCTAGCTAGCCACACTTAGTACGACAGTTAGTGAATTGAAAAATACAACATTACACTGTGAAATAGTAAAAGTTTCTCCTGGTGACTGGTAACTCATGTCCCATGTAAGTAAAAGGGTGAAGAATGAGATCTCAGAAGGAAGAGAAACCTGCAAGTACTGTAATCTCAGGGTTCAACTCACTGAGTTTGCTGACATTTGGAGCAAATACAGTCACGGTCTGCCACACAGAATCCACCACTGTGTCTCTTCTGTCAGGAAGACAGCTATTTTTTTGCAGTTTTACCAGTTTCTTAGGGCTGCTGCTTTGATTTTTAAGAGCAATTTCTTGACTCTGGTAATTTAAATAGTTTTTCTTCATGCTTGACACTGTCATTGTTTCCAAGCTTTCAGGGTTAGTAATGTGTGTCTGTACTGTTCAGTAGACACTGCAATAAAAACACTCATCAGGAAAAAATAAACTTTGAGATGGCCACATTGTTTCAAGAGTAGGAAATAATAATGGGAATTATGTAAAAGTTGTTCATAAATGTTACAATGTTAAGTGCTGTAACTGTAAAGGATCATCGCTTTTCAGTGTAAATTTGTATTCAGTGCTGGTGAAAGTAAACTTCTATGTGCAAACAATATCTGCCCAACGATCAGTAGCCTAAACTGTAAATACCGCAGATTATTTGGGATTTCTTTGCTTGTCCTCTCTATCATTGTTTTTAAAAATGAAGTAGGAAAGCATTTAAAAAAAAAAAAAGTCCTCATTGGTCTTTTGTATTATTTTTTGTTAGGTACCTTTTTTTAAATATTTCTGGTGTTTGTAGCAGAAAAAAAATCCTTCTATTTCATTTACCTGTTCTCTCAGTAGTAAGTTCTCTTACATAGTAAGTAACAAATGCTGGGTAGAAACAAAGAAAAGTCACAGTTAGATGTTACTGTTATAAGATAGGCGATGACAATGGTATCTTTTTAGTGTATCTCTTATCTGTAGTGTCATTAAGTCTAATGATGTGCTAAATAATAAAATCAGTCTTATCACATTGCAAGGCCTTGAATTGTCTAAAAGTTGCCATGCCTGCAGGTTCCCTTTGGCTTTTGGAAAGGGTTTGAAGTCAGAAGGAGCTGCAGTTCAGAGTGCATTTATGCGATCAAAGCTCTTTAGACAGATGGCTGCTAGCACTCCAAAATGATTAAAATATGTTCCAAGCAACATCAGTCTGTGGGCTTGGGGACCCAACCTTTCATTAGTCAATAAAGGGTCTTGAGTTCTTGAAAATGAAATCTTTAAAAGCTAATAAGGCTGCTGGTTTGCTCTGAGCTGTTTCTTTGGATTTGCAGTTGTGGATTGGACTTGGGCCAGTGTCTGTCCAATAATATAAGGCTTTAAAAAAATCTGGTTACAAGAGGCCTCCCAGCAGATCTGCCTGTTAAACACTGTGGCCAAAATTTTCAGTCTTATATACATAAGTTTAGGCACCTGAGTTTCCATTAGGGAACTGGGAAGGGATCTGAAAGTGTCCCCTTGAAAAGTCAGTCATTTTCTGGAGCAAGAGTTTAACTGTAGGATCATTAACCTGTACAATTTTATTTTTAAATCCTTATGTGTTGACTCAAGATCACCTCTAGCATACTTTCAGTGCACCATAATCGAGATCATTAAGCAGTTTTCCAGAGCTTCTAGAAATCAGTAATGTTACTTACAGCATTCTCAAGTGTTGTCAGTACTTGTCAAACCTGAACATACAGTTATGTGCTACAGCGAATTTGGGTTTATTGTCTTGTTTAAGCCTGGCATGTGAGAGATAGCAACTGGGACAGTGTGAGGTGCCTGTAACCTCTGCATTCTATGTGAGGGCAGCAGCAATAAATGCCTGTTTAATAAGATACTAACACGTTCAAGACTTCTGTTTCCTTTTTTTTTTTCCTTCCTCTGACAGAAGAAAATCTGTTCTCACAATTCACAAGTTTCTGAACTTGAAATGTTCTTGTCCCATCAACTCTTTCCACGCAGGTCTCAAAATCTGAAGATATGTAAATTCTCTCCAAAATGCTTCAAGATTTAGCCTACTGCTGTAGAATGCATTTTAAAACACGTCAGAGTTTTGACATGCACCAACAGAAGTAAAGCAAGTCATGGTGATCCCATTAACTCAATGTGATCCCATTAGCCACATTGTTCAGCTTGTCTTCTTTCACCTTGGGAACAGCTCACATTCCTTTTGTCAGGACTTGATGGGGCCAGCAACTGAATTCTTCCCCACACACAGACCATATTTACTCGGAGAATGTCATACTCCATTTCTTTTTCCCAGAGTCCCCCTCTGAAGGCTTCCCTGCACCTGAGCAGCCAGTGAATTTTACTCATTGTAAACATAAGCAAGATGTTACTGTCTTTTGATAAATGTACATCAGATTCTGGGTTCTGATTATCTTGGTGAGCTGATTTTTGTTTCCTTTATAGAATATCTGGAATTCCCTATAGAATGTAGAATATTTGTGTGTCCCAATGTTTTGTCTAAACAATCCAGTCATCTACTCTGCTTTTGCAAATGAACATTTTCCCTACCTCTAGGCATAAGTATTTTACTTCTGTTCTTCAGATTCCTGTGAACTCATTTTTTTCCTCAGACAAAACTAAGAACTTGTTTTCCACAGAGCAGGCAAAACAAGACAGAGATCTACACTAAAAGCTCAGGGTGTAGTGAACATGCCTGTTTCTCTTAGCGTCTCCATTTCTGGGGTTTCTTATGAACAGATATATTTACCTTGGACTTGAGAGTTCTCACGTTGATTTAAGTATGCTCTGAAGTGGTCCTGTTATTTTTGCTCTGTTACTGTTCTGCCTCCTAAGGACCTAAATGAGTCAGAACTTCAGGATAGGGAAATACACAAAGCTTTCATCAAAGTGTTAGGATTTTAAGGTTCAGTAGATCATAAAAAACTATGAATGGGAAATAAAACTACAAGGAAGAGATTCACAGTGTCTTGGGAGCAGACAGAATTTCTCTTCTTAGGAATTATGTCTCTCTTTATATGTCCTAATGTGTCAGAGTTCATATTAATCACTTTCCTCTCCACTCCAGGGAATTAAATAAAACTTATTACAAATCAAGCCAGCATCCTACATAGCCTGTGTCACTTCTTTTTTGGATCATTTTTCTGAGCTCTGCAGAAGCTCCATTTCCATGTAACAAGCAAGTGCTGCCAAATGCTCCACCCATATGCTCAGTTCTAAGGTTCCCAGAGAACTGAGCAGGACTTAAGAGCAACATGAGTGTGAGAAGTGGATGATTTTATGCATGCTGCTAAAGTGCTTGGGGGACTCCTGCTTTGAATGTTCTGATTTGTTGTTGTTTTCATCTGGAGTTGCAAGTCCCTGAAAGCTGTAAACACCAAGTCCTAAAGGTCTCCGTTTGGGGAGTGGAAATGAAGGGCCTCTTTTGGAATGTTTTTTCTTTGCCTCTCGATTCCCCTAGCTGTAGGATGTAAATAGTGCTACTCATGCATTTTTTGGAAAGTACAGGTTTAAGTTTTCATTATTAGATTCTGCTAAATCTTAAGTGGGGTAAACCTAAATTTATCACAGTAGCTATTGCATTGCAGCAGTTCTTCTGAAATGCAAGTACAGAACTGCCTTTTCCAAACAAGTCATATACTGAGTGCCCCATTAATATATTTAATGTTTAATGACCAACTGTTTCTCCTGCCTTCTCCAAATTACTGCAAAGTTACTGTTTCAGGGAGAGAAAGTAACTTTTTATTCTGGAGAAGACTGTGGCATTCATCACTTTCAGTAAGAACGTAATCTTAAACAGTTTGTAAGATTTCCTCTGCTAAAAGGCAGCATGAATTTGGAAAGCTTTGAAATAGGAATGAGGCTGCAAGAGAGTAAAAATGGTGTCTGCTTTCCAGATAGGTGAATTCAGTTGCTGCATTAGTTCAGTTTTGGGCTGAGGTGTGCGTGTGTGATCAAATTAATGAATATATCTATAACTTTGCTGTAGAAATGTTGCAGAGTTCCTTTTTTTTTCTCTTTGTAACAGTGCAGCTCTTTATGATTGGGGGGTAAAAAAACTGGTTTAGTGAAGGAGCCTGCCAAAGTTGATGGAGGTGAATTTGGACAGCCAATTAGTGTGGGACAGCTAGGTGGGAACAGAGAAGAATGTAAAATGAGTAGGTTGCTACAGATTTATGCCTGCCAGAACAAAACAGGCAAATTGTTTGTGATTATAAAGACCCTGAGTTTGCAAACTTGAATAAAGACAGGCCTTTAAAAAAATCCAAGAATATGTTGGTATAATGAAACTTCTTTTGAACATTATGCTAGAGAAAGGGTACAAGAATGTCAAACATTTAAAAATTATTTTTACCCAGCTAATGCTTCTATAATGGACGTTAATACTGTTGACATTACTCATGGATTGAATGCGAGCAATTTAGGCAATAGATAGTATCAGGTGCTAATAGATCAAATGTAATTATTCTTGATGAAATAATTTTACACAGTTCAGCAAAATCGTTTCAATTATTCACTGTAAAAGAAAACACTTAGTAAAAGGGAAAATACTAAGCTTTCTCCTCTAGGGGCATTATGTGCATTTCTGGCTGATATTTTTTCTTCATAACAACCTTTCCTCTAACAGCTTACAGTGCAAGTTATTACAATTCTTTTTGCATAAGATAGGTCATGTGAAGTTCAGCTGTAGGTGGGGCCATTGTGGTTGATTGGGGGACAGTCTTAATAGATCCATTTCATTAATTAAGTCATGCATTTTTTTATTAACAAAACCTGTATGTCAGGTTTAGCCAGCTAGGAGCCATTCTTATGGTTGTTATCTTTGTCAGAAGGAATATTATGAAAATAAGGAATTACTGTACATGCTTTAACTCCTGATTAAACAGGAATGACATCCGTTCACCTGCTGTCCATGAAAAAATAACTTAGGGGCATATCATGAGGTTGATTCACAGGTTTTGGTCTTATAAATCTCATTAAAGTAAAAGCTCTGTATATTGCATTGAAAATATACCGTGAAGGACTTGTGTCATACCAACCCTGTGGTCGTTGGGATAAGCAAGGTTAAGGCCTAAAGTTCAAATGTCTAGATTATTTATTGTTCCTTGTTATTCTTGAAGGAACTTTTTGTTCTTGACCCTCTTTTTGGATGTATAAAATAACGTTTTCTTGCATTCCTTCTCTTCTGGTGTTCCATTCCCAGAGATCAGGAGGAAGCAGTAAGATTTCCAGGAAGTATTTAGTTGTACTAGACACCCAGAACTGTGTAAGCACCTACCGACACCCACAGCCTTTAGCTTCTTGATACAATAAATTCAAGGCAGTCTTCACTAGGCTTTCTCCTGGTTCTCAATGGGAAATGCACTAATGGCTTCCACTATCATTAAGGAAGATTGAACTGGGAGAAACTTTCACCCTAGAGGAAGAAGTGCTGTAAATTTGTCCCTCATCGAAAGGAGTGTGAAGAAGGATGGATAATAAGGTTCGTATTATCTGATTTATCTTTTGCTTCTGAGTGTGGCCAGGCTCATGTGTCATCACGTTCTGTTTGTTTCAATCATATTCTGTAGCGGAGACTCCCATCCTAAGAGTTTTGGTGAAGATACAGATGTATATATTCTTCCATTTAGCTCTCCCTCCCTACTGTCTTTACTAAAAGAGTCGTTTCACTATACCTCTACGTTTGTGACAGTATAACAAGGACTGTCATGATATTGGAATTTAGTTCTCCCTCTTGAGCAATGTTACTGCTTCTATCAGAGAAGGGTATAATATCTGTTGAATATGTATAGACATAGTAGGCAGTATTCATACTATTAATTATCATGTCCTGTTCGAAAAATAAATAAGGAATGAAGCAGTGTTGAGTTCCGTGTTGGCTAGATTTCACAAGAGCTTTCACATTCATTCACTGTCCTGAAAAAATATTTAATTCTTTAGTTCAGTGCAACCAATAGAGATAACATTTTCTGCCACAGTATTTCACTTTTAGCTGCTGGTCATGGAGTAACAATATGCTGGCAGAAAAAAAAGAAAAAAACTAAAAATTAAAGTGCACAGTATATTATTCTTTTATCAATTATATTTCATTAGTCCAGTGGTCAAAACTCATGAGGATAAAGGGAAAGAGAGGTGAGGGAAGCTGATTTAAAGGTTTTAGGATACAGAAATCAATTCTACACTGTTTACACTCTTTCCAGCCCCTGTACTTGGGAACTCTCTCTTCACTGATTTTTCTCCAGCAGCCACCAGTCAAATATCAAGCTTTTCAAGAGGTAGCAAGTTCTATGTTTTGGCTTCCAGTCAATGGGCCATATCCAGTTGATAGCCCCTTTTGCCCGGGAGGGAGGCAAGAACATCTCAGGAAACAGGGATCTTTGCGCTCACGGCAGCTCAACAAAGCCCAGGACGTTGCTGTGGCCACCTACACCCCATGTGACAATGGTGGCTGAACCTGCAATGGGAAGGCAGAAACTTGTGAAAAGCTGTTTTTTCCATTAAGGTCCAAAATCTGGTTCTGTCTGCTGAGGTTAACCAGGTTGATATGCATTGCCAGCACGTGCATACAGTTAATTAGCTCTTTTGTGTCATTCCATGAATAATAATTTGCGCTGAGACCTGAACCAAGATCAGGGCCTCAAGTTTCCAAGATGCAGCATGTGTAGATAACAAGAAGTAATCCAGGGCCCACAAAGCTTAGAATTTAAAGAAGACAAAGAGAAAGGTACTTTACTCCCAGTTTCAGCATGGCCGGCTATGGATTGCATGTTGTGACTTGTTCAGTACCACATCGAAGATGTGAAATAGAAGAGGGAATTCAAGACAGAGCTTTTATACCCAGTTCACTAAATCATTCCCTCAGCATGTGTCCTTGTTTCACATTAAAGAAAATGGCCCAGGCAAGTCTACCCAGTTGCTTCAGTAAGCATTGGTACAATAGGGAAGCAGACTTCCCCTATATTAAATTTCTCAGGCGCTCCCTTTATCATTTAAGCCATCATTTTAACTGCCTTGTTTCATAGTGCTTAACTGTCCAAGGAGCTGTATGATTTATATGAGTAAGGGTTTGGCAGCAGCAGCTAGGTAAGACATGACCTACTGAGTAATGATACGTTGCCATTGTGTCATTTACCTGGCTTTCAGGAGGTGAGTTGCTAAGCATCTATCTGCATAACAATCCGTAAACTAGCTGCATTTTTGTATGGGAGAATCCATGATAGCATTAGAAGAGGCATTATTATGGACACATATTATTATGTGTCCATACCACAGTGGAAGATGAATTTCAGACTGCAGCACATGCAGTCCTCCTGATGAGTCACCAGAATGGTACGTGTTGCTGTGCACAGTACCAAGAAAGAGGGGAAAACATGTCCTGGGCACAATCACCTAGAGTTCATCAGTATCTCACTTCTTGGCACTCTAGTGACCACAGTTGGGCAGGGGCTGGAGCACAGGACACCATGTTTGCCTTTGGTCTGAGTTGCATAATATTTTTCAGTAACACCTTTGATAAAGATAAGGCAAAACTGTTCAAATACTCTGTTTTATTTTCCTGGGGCAGGGAAGGAAGTATCCTCAAATTAAAAAAGTTACATTTTCATTTTTTAAAAAGTCATTCAAAGATTTTTGACCCACTGAATCATTCAGCAAGAAAATAGAGATAAGGGGCAAAGCCCCATGTGATTCCCCTTCTCAGGTTAGTCACACTGAGAGTTTCTGACTTTAGGGCTACTCAGATCATCCATGAGATCATCCCTCTCTCAAATTCCATATGTATTTGGTTATTCCATCTTTGAAACACATTTCCATTCTTTGTATTTCTTCTAATTGCCTTCTTCTGGAGAGACTCTTCCATCTACTCAGCTGGATGTTCCTGGCCATGCTGAAAGGCAGGGCTGGCTTCCACCTCTGGGTCCAAGACAGATTCATCTCTTGCTTTTCTGATTCAGTGGGGGTGTTAAGCCAGGTGATCACAAAGCAAATCAGGACAGCCATAAAATTCACAATCATGTCTGATTTATAAAGATAACATTGAATTAAGTACAAGATATTTTCTGAGGTTATTAGTAACAGGCTTTCTTTAGATGATCATTGCTGAATGGTGCCATGTGCTTTACTGCTTGATTGATTTATATGCCTTTATGATTTTAATTAATACTGCTTTCATCAGAGGCAATTACTAGTGATTGTAAGGCTTCAGGCTGTTCAATTTATCTACGCCAGTGTTTGGAAAGTATTCCTGTGATCTTTATTTTTGTAATCTATTGTATGGCATCAAGAACACTAAGGAGGCCTTGTAAACACTGGGGGAAAATAATGCTTATACTTCTGGGAAAACATTTATGGTGATTCACATTTTGGAAAGTGAAACACTATCAGTGTTTTATTCCCAGGTTATTTTCCAAGAAAAAGCTTGGATCCATTGCTGAATCAGTTTCTTCAAAATGCTTTGGCTTATACTGAAGTTGGATCATGCAGAGAAGGCTGGAAGACTCTGCTGTGGAAGGGGGTCAGAAGACTCCTCCATCCTCCGTCCTGTGACATGAGCACAGATGCATGGAATAAGCCCATCTAAGTATCTAAGGAGATGTTTGGATCCTACCTGATTGTAGCAGAGAGGTACCTACAGTAGATATTAAAGGATCAGGGCAGAAGTGTTTCTCTGTTAGTGATCTAGACAAGCTGCTTTGTACAGAAAAAAAATAGAAAATGGAAACTTGCTTAATAAAACATGTTCTAAAACATATGTTCTTTAGATGAGAATATACTCACTTGAAGGTGGAAATATTCACTGTATGGGTACAAAAAGTCTCTGAATCTTAGTAGAACTATTTTAGAGTTGTTTTTTTCCCTCATGAAAGGAGGCTAAGAATCCTATGTCGTCTGGATGTGAATGAGAGCTAAGAATTTTACAGAAACTTAAGCCTTGTAAGAAAATCTCAAATGCGGACTTGTATAACAGGTTTTGAGTGAGTCTGGCACAGTATTTACTACTACAGTATAAAGGGCTGGGTTTCTTGATGTATATTTCTAGTTGGCATTTTATCAAGGAAATAAACTTGGTTTTTTATTTATTTTGTGACATGTGGATTGAAACTACATTTTCTCTGTCCAAAGCCTTGATTTAAAAGCATTAGATCATTAAAATAGGGGCTTTCGCATAAGACTGGAATTGTAACCGAAAAAATTATTTATGCAGAGAGAAGCAAGATAAAGTTTCTTTCAAGAGTTCTTTAACATATCAGATTGATAAGAGTCAAAACACCTTTACTGCCATTAAATATTTACCAAGACTTGGCTTTTGGAAGAGGGGCAGTTCAGTGCAGTGTGTTTGGCTCCATGCAATGCTATTGATTAGCTATCAGAAGGACATAGTTAATGGGTAACTGGAGCTATTACAGAGCTCTCCACATTCTTGTCAAGTCTTTTCTCTGAAGATGACCTAAAATAAAGTCAGTTACAACTGGCGTTCACCCTGAGACAGATTGCACAAGCTCACCTACGGTATGAACAAAAGGTTCACAAGGATCAGTTGACCAGGTCTTAGGCAATCCTTTCTAGTAGTTGTTGTCATCACTGCTGGACTTTAGAACTGCACGTGTTTACATTTAATTAGAAAGAACACACAGTTTACATCGCACAGTAGCTATCAGTATCGAATCAGAATTGATTTCCGTTCTCTTTCTCAGATGATTGTTTCCTTCAGCCTAATTAAAAAAAGGCACATAACAAAATGACTCATATAAATTTTAAAGCAAAGTAAACACTATTCCCTGGAGACAAAAATAAAAGTCAACAGCACACAGTCATTTCATTTAGCTTGTTTTCAGGTGATTCTGGTGCCTGCATTATAATATATATCAGTAATGTCAGTTTTCTTTTATATAAATATATAAATATATGAAGTACCCCTTTGCAGTGAGTGGAGACTTCACTGACTGTTTCAGTTTTCAGGGTCAGGATTCTCATTTGTTTCATCTGAATTGTTGCAGTCTGTCTAATATGAGCTGATTCACTAATATTGCTCCTTTTTGCAGGAGGATTTTGTTCATTTGAAATGAAATTGTCTATGTCTAGGTCACTTATATAAAATGGAAGTCAGAAGCTGTTATCTTTATCAGTGAGAAGCTGCAAAGGAAACTAAAGGCCCAATCCAATTAAGCCTTAACTTCATGCATAATTTCTAACAAAGATATCTCTGTTAGATTTTATGAGTTCTGCAGACAAATCTAAATTCAAACTGTGGTGACAGGTGACATTGATTAAGGTTCCTGGCAGAAATGCCTAGCTCTTGAATATGCCCATCCTTTGTCATCAGGAAAGATTTCCATGGCTGGCATTTCAGAGAGTAAAGGTTGCTGCCAGCAGTACTGTCAAGCCCGTGGGAGCTGAAGGGGTTGCTGAAGGCCCAGACTGGTTGGTGGGCGTGTAGGACTGTAGGAGCTGATCCTGAAACACCTGGTCAGAAGGCCTGATGTTCCTTTATACCATGATGGTTTCCTTGTGAGCCATAGTATTCAGAATTAAGTTCTTGGCAAGGATAATCAGAAAAAGACAAAAAGTAACACATAGTGGTTTTAATTACATAACAGTACACCATTTTCTACCAGTTTTGGTTGGTATGTCAGGGGCGGTTATCTTAGTGCACAACCAGAGTGACTGCTTTCCTCGTTAAGTTTAGCTTTGAGGAAAATGATGTACTGCTCTTTAAACAGTTGTCAAAAATGTTGTCTAAAACATACTCTCGGAATAAAAAAATAAATCACTATGACCTTTAGGACAAGATCTTCTCTCTCTCTTCTACCAAGTTTGCATTTCTACAAATCCCTGACATCAGCAGTTTCCCTGCTGGCCCCGGGCCAGAGCTGCTGGCTCTGCACCACCCACATAAACGCCCCTTCAGTGATCCATGTCAACCCAGTGGCCTCCAGCAACCAGCAGAGGGGCACAGGTGCTGCCAGTTCAGCCTGGAGAGGGGGAAGGTGGCAGTGCCTCTTGTCTGTGAGGTGGCTATGTCTCTTCTCTTTGCCTGCTGCCTGCAGGTGAACCAGGCAGCTCTGTCCCTGCTAAAATGCTCACACCTCCCAGGAAAAGCAGACAGGGGCTTGTGATACTTCGTAAAACACAGTGTTGCTGGCACCATCTTAAACGTCCATTATATTCAAATATTGAGGTCACTCCTGGTGCCAGTTCTGTCTTCGATTAATAGATAAGGTTCGCTCTGTATTTGCAGTGTTACCTAAACAATCTATTTCTGTAGGGAATAACTACAGCATTACAAATACTAAGTTAAAGTTATTTTGTTAACTGAAGCCATTGGCAAATACTTAAGAATGGCCAAAGTGTATGAATTGGCAATAAAGAAAAGATACAAGATAGCAAAATACTTATATGTAACTTCTAGTATGATAAGGTAAACAGCACGCAAAATAAAATTATTTTTTTAAATTCCAGGTTAATTTCACTTACTTAGAAGCAAGCCTTCAGGGTGCACTCTTCAGGGCGAATGCTTGGGCTAGAATATGCTAATACAGCCAACTCCCTGTCATAACATGACGGGAACATTTTATGGAAAGATGGTTCTAGGAAAAGCATTTAACCTAGGAAAATGGTAAAGAATAGTGCAATAGTTGCTGTTGTATTGAAAACACAGTCCCCTCATTTGTGGAAGAAGCTTGAAAGCCTGTGAACCTGTGCCTTGCAATTAGCACAGGTATACTGTGTAACTGTGAAGATGTGTAACTATTGTTAGCATGTATCAAGTAATATTCAATATTGAAGTGCAAAATCTACAGTAGTCTCTTTTGTAAACTCAAGTGTACTTTATCTGTGTTTGTGAAAAATAATATATGTATGTGTGAAAAAGGCTAATGCTAAGTTATCACCTTCCAATCTCTAATCAATTAGAGATAACAGAGACCCCAACCCTAGATGCATCATGTACCCAGGGAATTCAGGTGGATTTCATAGCTGCAAGCTATTAACTACGGCTTTGTGATCAAGCTGAAGAGAATAGCACCACAGCTGCAAACACCTCAAAACTCTTTCCTTCTACTCATCAGTTTTGTGTATGTTTTACTCTAGTTATTAATCCAGAAACTATTTTTGTGGGGGTCCTAGACCATTTGATGGTGGTGTTTAATGTTGTGTGCGTATTGCTCATGTGAGGCTATGCTATCTGAGCAATTTGACCAGGGCTTGCATTAAGTGAACAGTAGACTTTTGATTACTGTGCAACTCCCTAAATCAAGGGTTTGTAGTGGAGTTATGGTTTCCAATTATGTCTTATTTGAGAGCATGTTTCACTGATCCTTCAACTTCAAGAACGGCTCAGATAATTAATTCACATACCCCATGTCCTTACTACTTCTCCCAGGCTAGTCATGGGGGAATGGTGTGTGTATGGTAGTGGTCCTGGAGAGTGAAAATGAGGCTAAAAAGAAAATGTTTGCTGCTTGGCATCAACAGAAGACTATCTGGGTTCGGTTTTGACCTAAATTCACACTCTCCTGCATCTAAGTTAGCTCTTTCAATGCTGATGAGATTCTTGACTTTAGTGTAGCTCAGAGCATCTTGCAAAGGTAACATTGTGATTCCTCTCATTTAAAGATGAGCAGACTGAGGCCCAGGGAGGAAGAATGTGTTTGCTAGTGGCCTGTTATTTTTATTTGTTGAAAAATGGAAATTCAAAGATGAATGACCATCAGTTTGAGCTTTCACTGTAGCTAATGAACCTGTGCCTGAATCATCTAGTGTCCAAGCTTCTTTGGGCCCTTGGAAAGGTCATAGATTTCTCTAGATCATTGCAGGACAGAAAGCTGAATACCAAGTTGCTGCTTACTGTGCATCCATACTCACATGTAATTGAGTTTGAACAGTATGGACACATAATCAGCACTAATCTGTCAACCTGTAAAATCCTGAAATTACATGACCAGTCACCACAGAGAAGAAAATCAGTAGTGGGGTCCATTCAACAACTGTTTATCACCAGGTTTGGTGAGGAATATAAAAGAAAGAGGTTGTCTGAGCCCATCCTAGACTAAGAATGCATGGGTACACCACACATGAGAGAGCGACACTCTCTGATGAACTGTGACAATGCAATGAACATACTCTGACTTACATGCAGTGAGCATTCACGTAATAATATGGTCTGCGGCCTGTGCACCACAGTCTAGCACAGCTGCTGCCTTCAGTTAAATTAGTGAGAGATGATTGGTTCATTGTACTGAGAATAAAACACAGTTCTCTTAACTTGTGTAATTGCAGATGAAGGAGAGCTAGTAAAATATTTGTCTATGGTAGGGCAATGCCATCTAGTTACCTGTCTACCAGCTGTCAGGCTCCTGACTCACATGTAATGCAAACTTGACCATTTTATATCCTCCACTTTACAGCAAAATGTCAAAGTCCTTCTAGGTCTTACAGGCTTTTGCTTTTTGGGGTTTTTTTGGTTGGTTGGTTTGGTGTTTTGGTTTTTGGTTTTTTTGTTGTTTTTTTTTTAATATCATCTTACTACAATGTATCCTAAGAAAACCTTTCAGGTAGTATTTCGAAGGTATCGATCCTGCCTGGCCCACGAGTGCACTCAGCAGTATTAGGGGATGCTCTTCAAAGCCATTCTGAGTGCAGGCTGAGGTCTGAGAGGTCTACAGAACTTACTTGAGTGTGAGAAACATTTGTGGTGAAATACAAGGTCAGACCTACATGCCTTTGGGAACACTGGATATGTTTATCAGTGGGGTGGAGGAAGAGGGAGGGGACAGGTAGGGAATGTTTGTGTTTTTTGCTGTTTTTTCCTTCTTCTTTTAGGTGGAAGGTTGCTCTGGTTGTTCCGTAATTCTTTCGGGTGGAAAATCCTTTCCCACCTTGCAGCGAAAGCATGCCTGGCAAGGCGAGAAGTGTTTTAGGAGCAGCACTTGATAGAGTTGATTTTCCACCAGAGTCAGGTCCCTCTGGGAGCAGTTGCAACTGGAGATATTTTGTAGCAAGCTTGAAGCTACTCTGACTTTTGAGGGCTGAGGAAACCTCTTGCTTTCTGCAGGAAATGTGGAACTGACATCATCACATGTCACCTTTTCTTCTGCCTGAACATAGTTAAGGTGGGCCCTTGAAGCTCCTGAACCAAAGCTTGGAGCAGAAAAGGGGCTGTGCTACCATAGTAAAGCAAAAGGCTTACTATAAAGAACATGTGAATTACTGAATTGCAGGAACTGTTTGAATACTTTTGTGACCCATTCTTCAGGCCTAGAATTTCCATTTACTTTTGATTTATACCATCAATATTCTTTGAAGACATAATCGTCTGGACATTAGTGAAGGGATTTCAAATTACTATCAGAAGGAACTAAAAAGTGTTTTACCAAAGCACATACTGATGGAAGTCTGGCAGTTGCATTCTTTTGAAAGAAAAAGATTTAAATATCTATCAACCACAGTGCCTTTATCTGTAGGAATCACATTGGCTACAAAATACACACAACAGTGTCTGTTGGCCACTCAGATGCAATCATTATGAGTTAAGACATGTAATAGTATATTTCAAACTCTATTGTTTGTGGCCAGAAGCCCAGCTGTAGCCACACAGACAGTATGTTAGAATCTAAACAAATTCCTATATTTTTCATATATTCTGGAAAAAAAATCTCAGGTGGTGTGAACAAGTTAGAATATTTTGGCTATTTTTATTTTTTTTAATCAGGGATCCATATATTTGCTCAACAGTTTAGCTCCTCATCTATCTTTATTTTCTTTTCATCTTGTGCCAGGTGTTTAAGAAGTAGGCAGTAGTGGTATTTCGATAACCTGCTTTCAACATTATTTGCATACCTTTGTGCTTTTCTGGGGTGATCAATGCTCAACCATAGTGGAATTTCAGTCAGTAAATTTTATGTGCAACTACTAAAGGATTTTTTTAATTACTCTGTTCTAGGAAGTTTAATGTCCCATTATAAATATTTATATTGTCAATATGTCTTCATTTAATTGAAAAGTTTCTTCGCATTATTTTCAGATAACTGCAGGTAGTAGGCATAATGACACGACAACACTCTGACCTTTTAGCTTCTCTATTTCTCTTGGTTCATCCACATTTTGTTTGTCCATGTATACTGTATTTTAGTTTGTATATGATTTTTCTCCATGGGCCGTTGGAACAGACAGTATTCCATACAAACACCTGAATAAATGGCAAAGGAATAAAATATTCTATTGTATATTAGCAACTGTCATGTAGATTGTCTCAAATACTGTAATTAGCATGCACTGCTACCAGAAGTCCACTCTCAAATAATGTTTGATTTGTCCATAACTTTCAGACACAAAAATATAAAGCACTTAATACCGTATTCTGCTTTGTGCAATGAAAGTGTATTTGGTTTGTGCCCTATGATTTGGAATCTGTATGAACATATCTCAAAATCATGGATAAAACTCAGTGGGTTGAATATACATCCATGGCACTTCAGTGTGAAACAGATGACAAACATGTCTACTTTTTGCCTGAGTGAAGCCAAAACAGTGGGTCAGAAAGGAACTTGCAAGAAATTATGGTGGAAGGCACTAGAGATATTGAAATGCCCCTTGACAAAACCATGACACTAAGAGATTATCAATCTCTCTCCATTATGGAGAGGCTATTTAAGACACAGCATATTCTAATATAGGTGCTACTAGCTTATTTAAACCAGTATCAAGAAATATTTTAAGTTTCCTCTCACAAAAAGTATTGACCAAAAACCTTTAGAATTGGTTAGCATGTGCAAATCATTCATATTTCTAAGTAATCCTACTGATCTATTGATTTCTATTTTTGCATTGCATATCTTTATTCCTTTCATTATATTTAAAAATCTCTTTTTGCAAATAAACCCCCTGTAGCTAGTGAGCCTGCTTGCTAAGATTCCTGTGTAACATGAGTTAATAACACATCAGTAACTTACTCTGATTAATTCAACTTAATGTAAATCACACCAATCACTTTTTACTGCAGCTCAAAGGTGATCAGCAAGATGCTGCAGCTGTAATACACTGTTTTCTAAGTTTTCACTGAATAATTTTTTGACTTTTTAAAGTGGTTGTTGGTACATAATTCTAGAAGAGCCTTGTGGAAATGGATTTTTCTTTTTGTTCTCTGTCACTTTTGAAATAAAACTTGTTTTGCCATTAGTGCACATGTGTACATGTATGAAAATTTTAAAAGTATTAATTAAACTGAGTGTAGTATTCTTGCAGCTCAGCCTTAGACTGAAACTTAGTAATGTGCCTGATTTTGTTTTCGCAGCTTATATAAGTCTTTGTCTGAAGGAATGAGTCTGAAGAACCAGCCTGCCTGTGCTTTCAGTACTTCTGAAGCTGGACTGCAGGGCAGGGAGGATGTTGTGACCCTAACGTATCGCCAGATTGAAGATCTGGCAGCTCAGCTGCAGCAAACTCGCTCAGAACAAAAGGACACAGAGCGGAAGCTCCAGAAAGCCCTGGAAGCTTCGCAGGAGGCCAATGAAAAAGTTCAAAAGTAAGTCATTTGCCTTCCAACAAAAATTGCAGTTGAAATCCACATAAAACAGTATTTCTTTTGGTATTTTATCTATGACTGAAAGTGTGGCAGTACTCAGAAAACATGCTTTAAAATTATTCCTTCTTTGTCAGCTCACTACCTACTCAGTGTGAAGCTGATATATTTAACAGTTTTGTGTTATTAGGCAAGTCAGTGTGCCTCTCTTTACTGTTATGGAAATTGTTTTCTGCCAGTGCAAAGCACAGAGAAAGTCCTTCCATCTCCTACGAATAGTTTTCACTGTCTTTTTGCCTTCTGGCAATCCTATGGCAACAGAATATTTGCCTTTATAATTGCACAGTACAATCTCATTTTTTGTCACACATCTGGCAGGCTTTATGCCATGGTAAATGCTGATGGGGTTGTTTAAGGGTGGCTTCAAAATCTCACTGAGAGCCACAGGAAGTCTCTGAGTCAGTGAACAGAGATTGTATGTTCTTCCCCATCACAAGATTCCCAGTTACTGAACTCCAAAACCTGAAGTTCATCTCTACTGAAGTACTTATTGTCATATTTGTTATTACTAGCACATGAGCCTTTGAAATGCTCAATGCTGGGCCATGGGCAGAGCCTTTTGCACTCCTCATCGCTGTATGACATTCATCAGCTGCAAAACACTCCTCTTTCACCTTCCAAGTGGTCAATGCTGAGCTGATGCAAATTGTCCTGTCTATATTTGTCTTCAACTTTAATGTCTGTAGCATATTTACAGAGTAGCCAGGAATTAGTTTATAATATATTGCAAAGACTTAACAAGGGTTTTTCCTGTTTAAAAAAAAATATATGCTGAATTATATTTTAAAAAAAAGGTAATTCTCTATTTTTATTTGTAACTACATAAAATGTAATTAAGGTAGTTATATGTGAAAATGCATATTTTCAGTCATTTCTTTAAAACTTCCAGTGTCTGTTTGATAATCATTCAAGTCTTTATTCTGAGCACTTAGAAATATTTGAGACTTCAATAGGTGTGAGCTTGATAAAAATAAACTGATGAAAAGTAAGTCAAACATGGTAAAGAGAATATTAGTTGAACCTTTTGGTATGTTGTTTTAAGTTGTAACATCTAATTTTAGTTATACACATTTACTAGCTGTGGATATTTAGGTAGAGGTTGGGTTTTCATTGCCTTTTTTTTTTAGTGAAACAGTCTTGTTTAATCCCATGTACCCAGGGTGGCTAGAGTAGAAGTGCAGTCACAAACTAAATTAAAGTAGTGGTGATTCCCTGCTATAGTGAAAAGAATTTATGTAATTTAACATGCTCAACTACTTGGGAAAATTTTGGTCAGGTTAGTTTTCATTATTGCTAAGATCAGACAACTGAGCCTATAGCAAAATTAAACAATTGGTTGAAGTCTTTTGATGACAATAGCATGCCCTTTTTACCAAGAAACTGTGGAAATGCTCTGCGCGTCTTCCCAGCACCCGGAGTCATCCACCCCCATCTTATAATTCAACCTGCAAACAGATTAAGCAGCTGAGTTTGTGGAAAGTGTGTTTACTTTGAGCTAAGAACCCTTATGTGACACTATAGAGATTCCTCTGACACCTCTGGGAGAGCTACACAGACAGTTCGTACTCATCAGCAGGGAAACCGGGCTGAGAATTCCCAATTTCTTTGTAACCAAAACTGCTTCATACAAATCAGTGTTTGGCAATTAGGCAGGAACTCACTTGTTAGCTTAGCATTTTATTTCGAAGATGTAGGATGTTCTACATTTCAAAAAGGAACTGACAATTTATAAAACTATCAATGGGGAGAATTTATATTAATTACAGTAGTATTAATTATTAGCACTGCCTTAGGAGGATGTTTAATGTAGTTGAAAATGTGGCACTACAATTCATAGTCTAAAGAGCATTCTGAAATATCTGTTTTCTTGACTTCTTTTAAATGCTCAACTAAAATTGGATTCTGATGTATTGGGGAAGTAGTTTTATCCATTATATAAACTAATGTCTCAATATTATTCAGTAAAATAGCAGTAGTTAAAAATAGAAGAGGAAAGTAACTGTGACATTCATTAAGAAATAACATAATTGGAATAATTAAAATAATGCTGGAAAAGGACATAGTTTGTGTCTTCATACAGGGTAATTTACTGCTGTTCGCTGTGCTTTTGCTAATCTGTTCTCTGGCAACACTGAAGAATTTTTTAATATTCTTAAAATCTTCAGTGTTTGCATTCAGCATGATATGGAGAGCTTGAAACAGAGATGTAATTTCTCCACAGCATTGCCATCATGTCAGCCATTTGTGTACCCTCCGACAATTGTTGCTTTCTAAATGTGAGATCCAAGTCAGAATAGCGGTCCTGTGTTTTCTGTCAGGACAAAAGGCATCTAAAAAATTTCTGGATCCTGTCCCACATGAAACAGCAGCTGTGAACCAGAAGGGGGATATATTGGAATCTGCTTATAGTGAACTTGGACATAGGAAAAGTCTGTTTATACTGAAGTAGGGTGAACATCTCACATTTGCTCACTGCAATGTGATATATAAATTGAGACTGTGTACTCTTGCTATGAAGATGATTCACCGTCCTAACAGGGGTGATGATGTGAAACAGAAAATGTTGATGCTCAGAAAGTGACCACATAGATTTAGCTGCACTTGTTTGAATCTATTTTTATTTTGAAACATTATCAAGATAATGCATTAGACTTTTAAGAAAGCCCTATTCTAGTTTATAAAGCAAGTACACATTTTAACTGCGGTCTATGTAAATAAATGCATGTATGCACATATGTAACACAATACACACATTCAATAGAAAATTATGATCTGCATGATAATATTTTAACCAATACTCTGAAGAATGGCTATTACTATAATTTTCTTTATTTAACCAATGTTTCTAATTCATGGTTAAAAGCAAAGAATTAGGAGAGCAGCACAGAATTCACCAGGAGTGTTGGTATAGTGCCATAGCCACCCTGCAGGTTTGTCCTGCCTGAGAAGGCAGGAGCCAGCTGGTGCAGACCCAGCAGGGAAATAGGCTGACCTGGAGAAGGTGGCTGAGAGGGCCTGTGAATTAATTAATTAATACCTCTGCCAGCAGAGGAAGCAAGGCATTTTAAAAATGTCCCTCCAGATGGAACCTCTGGGATTGTGAAGTGGCTGCTGATGTCAGTGAGATCAGATGAGGTTATATTGTAATACCAAATCAATATTAGCCAATTATCAGTAAAGGTTGAGGCCACTTTTGATGTGTTTTTTCCAAGAAATGTTCTATTTTTCTGCAACAGCTTTGCAGCTGGAGTGAATTTTAATGCAATTTGTCTATTAAGGGATTCTATTTTTTGGTTATAATTTAATGATTCTAGCTCAGAAAAGCACCACTCTCTGCATGTGAGCGTAGATATACTCTCACACTCATATAGCTGTATAAGGTGGCAGAAGGGGGTAAGTGGGTAGAATTTCTATATAATCCTCTAAAAATAAATATAAATCCACAAAGTAACAGTGCAATGCTAAAGTATGTAAGTAAGAAAATAAGCATAAATGGTGATAAGCATGCTACTTGTGTACTTTGTCAAAGTAATTCTGATTATGAATAAAGCAAATATAAAAGTGAAATAAACCATAAGTTATTGCTTTATTTGTCCTTAACTGTTTATTAAAGATACCTTTTCTTTTATTTTTTTTCTTTCTTCTAAAGAGGAAGTCAGGAGAGTTACAAATTTGAATAAAATAATTCAGTGGATTGAATACATAAGAAAACTAAGTGGTCTTCTGAATAAACAATTTTATCAAAGGAAATTACTGCCTGTCATAAATGCAATTCTATCCTTAATAACATTTGCTTTGCCCCTTAAGGTTTGATCTTTTTGGCCACCTAAATTTCATTGTGACTAGAACACACCTTTTTTTTTTAGACCTAAATTTCCCTCTGGCATTTCTGAACATGCTTTCTCTGCTTTTGTAGTTGCTCACATTAGTTTCTTAGCTGATGCTGATAAATAAGTTGATTGATGACACAACAAAAACAGTTCTTATAAGCAGTTTACACAGTTGAAAAGAATGCGAAAAAATTAAAAGAAATAAAAAGCAAGCACTTATTAAGTAGTTAGTGTCCCCCTCTTCCACAAGTAAAATGTATCTGCCTTCCAAGTACAGGCACTGTGTGTGTTTCACATCAGCATCCAAGACGTTCTTCAGTGCTGGCTCGAGGGTCTAATCTTTCCCAGAATGATCTGAGCAGCGCAGTTCAAGAACAAGAATGAATATTTGAATAATCACACCACAATGTGAGGTGACCCTCCGACAGGGTACTGACCAAATACACATATGGATTTTGGGAAGAAGCTCTGATGCTCTTTTTTAACACAGCTGTGAGAAGAATGTGGCTAAGACCCAGTAGTCTTTCTGGAGTATAGCTGGCAAAGGAAACCATGAGGAGAAGAGAATTTAACACATGGGTGTAAGAGAGTCCGCTTCATTGATGCGATCTGAGGGGAATGTCTAATGACTGGAAGAATCAAACTTGGCAATGAAAACACAAAGCTCTTTTCATCAATTCAAACGCAGACTCTAAAGCTGCAGATGGTTACCTCCAGCCTTGTCTATTCAGTGTGGGGTTGTATAAAATGGCACTTTGGTGAATACTAATAGATCAAAACAAAGATTTAATAACATAAAGATGTGATGTTCATTTTTAAATGAGGATACAGGTCAGTGTCTCAGAAAAGAGTGAAATAAGTATCTTTATGTGTGGGTCTAAAGTCTCTGGAGATTTTTAACTGCAAACATGGTATCTTTAGTGTGCGGATTGTATTCAGTATACGACAGCTACACAGGGAACAGCCTAAAAGCAAGATTTCTGAATTATTATACTAATTGAGCCTTTTTGCAACGTGCAAATGTTGTTAACTAGTTATCTCCCTTTTAAAATCATACCGACATATATTTAGTTGGCGTATACATTGTAGCTTGTTTGCGTTCAGTCACTTCTTGTAGAAAAGAATGGCTCTAGTTAATTAGGACTTGCAGGCAGAAGCACTGCACAAAAGAAACAAGTTGTACATTCACTGGGACTTAAAGCTATTTGTTTTGAAGGAATGACAAAATGTTAAAGAACTCAGTTTAAATTTTAGAGATAGATTTCTTTTATGTTCTTTTTTCAAAACAATAAATATTGAGACTTTCTTATTAAAACTATACTGCCTCTTTTTTTGTCCGTAAATAATTTATCACATGCCAAAAGATTTTGATTTTAGTGAAAACCTCTGTGCTGCCTGCTGCTGTGAAATTCTGCTGGGTTTGAATAGTTGGTAATCTTTTAATATCATAAGGGAATAATTTAACTGGTGCTGGCATTTTGAAATGTAAAGTATATTCTGGTGACTTGTTGAAGAATGTAGATATAGAGCTAGTTTCTTGGTTACAGCAAATTGACTTTGTCACACTAAGTTGCATTCTTTTGTCCCAGTTAAGGACATGACCTGTAATTTACTGAGAAACAGATGCTGGTGGGTACATTCAAAAGATGAGCGAGTGAGGACAAGTTGCTAAGAATCTTTTACTTGCTATAGCAATGCACAGAAGTCAGTGGTTATTAGAGTTTGTATGGAAATAAATGGGGAGCCAAGGAAGACAACTTTTGGAGCAGTCTAAGATACCTATGCAAATTAGCAATGGTTCTGAACTTTCAGAATTGGATCAAAACTCATCAAAGAAGATACAACATGGAAAAAACTGCTTGATGAATACTGAGGTATTGGCTGCCTCATACAATGATTAAAAGCAGATTATAAGCTCATGGGGCCCATAAGAGATACATAGTCTCCACAGGCAGGGTTTTATGGTGTTTAGGAAACCCACACTAGCCAAATGGAAGACTCCCAGACACGCAAAACTACCACATACCCTGAAGAATTCTGCAGAGCTGATGCAAATTTATTTGGCATACAAGACATGAATAGGAACATGAGTAAGTCCAAAAGACAAAATCCAGTAACAATCACTTCATGTCATGTGTGAAAATATTACCATTAACTAGAGTAGCAATAACAGGCACTGTGAATATCCTGGATTTAGAAGAAAACTTGAAATAGTTCTACTTTAGTCATGAGGAATTAAGACTGATTGAAACGTGTGAAAAAGTCATGTGTGATCTAACTGAAAACTATACATAGTAGGGTCAGAATTCATTTAATTCTTGGAATTCTGCACTAACACCCGTCATTCCTCTCAGGAAAATTCTCCTCAGACTGTACTAATATGCATCATGAAATGATGAATTAAACAGTCTTGTAGAGTTACGTGTTTGTTGTATTTAAAGAATTGAGTAAGCCAGTGAGGTTATGTGCAGCCTCAGAGAAATTCAACATGTAGACAGAAATAAATTTTCTGGGTCTGGAGAAAATGAAATACTGAACCTAGTATTCAAATCTAAGGTGAGCTGAACAAATTCAGTCATCATTGGTATATTCCCTGGGCTGTTGTAGTTATGCTGCATTTCTGTATCACTAGGCAGACCTTTTTCCCCTTGGTAAGGCTGAAGTATTGTTCACACAAAAGGAAATCCATAACTTTTGGAAAGCTGCAATGAAATGTATTTTCTACATTGTATTATATTACCTTTATTGAATGACACTTCACTTACAGGTTTTGAATTGCATACGTCATGTTACAGTGCAGGTCAAATTTGCGGACTGTGGTGGAGTACCTAATGACTCAGGACCACTAATACTGGTAACTTCCCAGCCCAAAGGAGGAAGAATTTGCATCAGCATAACCAGAAAACTTCTGAGTGAAAAAATTATAAAACAATTGATGTTTTGTCTTTTCTGCCTGGATTCTTTGGAGGCTCAAATAGAGAAGCATGTGCCAAGTCAGAGTTGGTTTCACTGAGATCCATACAGAGCCATGTGAACTCAGACATTTCTTTCAAAGACTGCCTTGGCATGTGCCTCTTCCCCAGGCCTAATTTTCTAAGTTGTTTGGGAGCAGGGATTCTCCTCCAGGGTGCGACAGAATAGGATTCTCCTCCGTCTGTGGAAATCCTGATTCATATTTCCTGTACTTCAGAGGAATGTTACAGCCACACAGGTTTGGTCTGGATGCTCTCCATTCCTTGCCTTGAAGTAGTATTGCACAGCAGAAAATAGTACAGGTGTCTTGGATCAGACAGGAGCAAGTAAGCTACTCACTTCAGAGAAGCAAGCCTTAGTTCTGACACTTAGCTTTAGGATTTTTTTCTGTTTTATTCAATGCCTCCTGAACATAAATACAGAACATCCATTTCCCTTTTTCCAGGTGGGTATGTGTGATCACCACCCACAGAATCACATCTTCAGGTCTAATAACATTTCATATGTTTCTTCTGTAGAAAATCTTGGCATTAGAAAGAAAAGTCTCTTCAGCCCTGGAGTGTACTGCTCTCCTGAGTAGTGGCGGATGTGGGTTAAAACCAAGTTTTCCTTAGCTTGGATCAATGCTCTATCTGATAGTATTATTTTTTATACTTGTTTTGAAAAGGAGGACTAGTAGCACTATTATCTTTGTCACCTTAAAAAAACACTAGTGGCCTCAGGTCAATTTTAGAAAAGGAAGCTTGAGGACCTCTGGACAGCTTAAAACAAGACGCTTAAAACAATGCACTGAGATTTGGCTGGTTTAGGAGGACCTTTCTCCTTAGACTACTTGTTGCAAATCCCATCCCACGGTGCCGCAGTGTTCTCTCTGCAGCCTGGAGGAGGAGTGTGTCAGTCCAGAGCACACGTGGAGCTGGAGATTCCCATTCACTATACTAGAGTCCTGAAGGATGGCCTGGGTGATGTTCAGAATTGCTGCAGCTGAAATTGTAGTGCAAATGATTCACAGTATCTTTTGACATCTTCTTTTCATTTGAAGGCGTCCCTTAACAGAGCAGTACTGAAAGTCTCATACAGTTATAATGTGTGATTTTGCCAGAGCAGATTATGGGATATCCTTCTCATGTGTATTTTTGGTGTCATGCATTATAGTGAGGCCTGTAGCATCTGACAGTTTATGATCAATGCCAGGGTTATGTTCAGTGCTGCACTTAACAGAATGAAGACAAAAAATCCCAACTAAAGGGAATGTCAAGTATGCTTTTCATGCAACATATCCATTGGCTGCAGGGAGTTTCACATGGATAAAGAATGCAAAACTGCTCATACAGTCTAAGTCAAGTATTTATTTTCTTTTTGTAGCTATGGTTTGCTTTTACTTAACCTCTACAAATTGCGGATTGCAGTGCAGTATTGTTTTCTTGAAATGTGGGTAGTTACAACATAAACACAAATATTTATTGTCATTTGAATATTTATCATGTCAGCCTTCCACAAAAATAAAAGCAACGCTGAAACTTCATTCTCTCAAACACTAAAATGTATTCTATGAAAGTCAAATGTTTTCAGAGTCAACATAATCACAGCATCTCAGTTTTAGACCTGTGTGTTCATTTACAGTTTACTTATAGCCGCTTCACAGAGATGGAAGTTTGTAGATTACAACATGGTTTTATTGATTTATCAGTAGCAAAATACACTAAGTATACTCAGTAAACTGGATCAGCTAGCTCTTGGCCTTGTATTGTATAATATCAGCTTGTTGTGGAATACTTCAGGACAAAATCAGAATGTTGGCATAGCTAACTTCAGTGGTGTAAACCAGACTTGCAAAGACTAATATTTAGTAAGACCAATAACACAAACAAATTAGATTTTCAAGTTGTTTGACCAATAGGAAAAAGCATGCTGACACGGTATTTGTAAGCTTATAGTTAACCATTCTATGGCAAATTATTAAATAACTTTGAACAGCAAATTGAGTGCTCCTTAAAGAACAGCAAGAAAACTTTTTCTCAGACTTACTTTTTTTTTTCCAAGATGATAAAACGAGTGTCACAGCAAATACTCATTTGCTTTAATATTTTATATCTAAATAAAATAAGTCCATGGCATTTACATTGCCGTTACTAAATAGTATTTGGTTTGTTTGCAGGAGTCATTTATTTGTGGCTTGGCTGAAGGAATAAAAATAAATTTGCGGTTCTTTCTGTTAATACTCATACTGTTTCTTAACATATGCAAAAGATTGAATACTGTAAATGCATGTGCAGAAGCTCAGAAAGAAAGTCCAGACTTTCTGAAGCCTCTGAATTACATATAACTTTTTAGAGAATTGCTGGAACAGGTCTTTACAACAAATAAAAATAACTGATTAGACCAGCAAGGTATTAAATTTTAAGCAAACTTGAAATCATTCAGATTTCTTCACTGTTTAAAATTAAGTACACCTTTACTAAAGCAGGAGCTGGTTGTCTGAGGAAAAAGTACAGTTCATGTTTCTAATCTAATACTGAGTCATTAATAGCCATATTTTTCCATAAGGCTTTTAATTTTTTTAACAAGGTTTTGTAGAAGGGCAACGTTAACTGTATGAGATCTAACAACAGCTTTAACTCCATCATTGCCACTGCTGTTTTATTGGCACATTGCTCTACTTTCCTGTTCCACATTCATGCTGTGATGTAGATATAAGGACATAGACCTAAACACTGAGCTGTTGGAAGGCATAAATCTTTAGGACTGAATTTTATCATTTTGGTTTCATATAATGGAATTCTTCCGCATAGAAAGTAACAGAATTCAGCCTTTGAATGAAAGACACTGCAGATATGGAAGGTGTGTGTAATAAAATTATTTTATTTAGCACTTTATTCTGTGCCTCATAAGATATCCATTTCTATCACCTCAATCTTTGATAAAATAATAATGAATTATTTAAAGGATGTAATGGAGCCTTTCTTTTTTTTATCCCAATGGCCTTAAATGGCTTATAGTTCTTTAAAAAGCCTATGAAGTGTTTTAAGGAGCACCATGATTGTGTAGAAGACACTTTGGACCATGATGCTAAGTCTCTACTGATATTTTAGAAACCCTTTTTCTTGTGTGTAAATGTGCAGTTAGGCATTTCTGGTTTTATTCCTGAATAGTGGACCTGTCATAGCATCACCATAAAAAGCAGGCTTCATGCTGATGACATCTATCTGTAGTACATTGCGAACATTAAGAGGAGGAGAGGATGTTTTGTCCATGGATTTTTGTTAGTTTTTGAGGGAAGAATGCTCTTATTTTTATTACAAATACTTTTTGGAAGTATAACCAAGTGCGAGTTGCCCCCCGCCCCACCCCCCGAGGGTTGGGGAATTCATCTACTGGTCTGAGCCCATAATGAAGGACTTATCACAAGTAGGAACTTAATTAAATACTTTCCTTTTGCATCCAATCCCATTTCCATTGTTACTTGACCTTTCTGTGATGTGGAAGTCGTTCCAGCTTGGGCAAATCACATCGATGATAAAATACATCAAACCTATGTAAAACTACTGATTTTTAATGTAAAGTGGAAGGATTTTATAATGGTTTATAGGAAGCAATTTTCCCTCCACAAGCTCCAGATTACTTCTGGTCATGGAACCACCTCGGGGAGGTGGAACATACTTGAGAGCTGCCTAGAACCAGCAAGTCTACATCAGGTTTTGTAAAATATTTGTGGAATCAAGAAAAAAGCTCATGTTCTCTTTCTTGTTTATGATATGAAAAGGAGTTTGCCAAAGTTGTGCTTTGATGGGATGTACTTGGGAAACAGCCTGAGTAGTTGTCGTGGTTTAACACCAGCCAGCAACGAAGCCCCACACAGCTGCTCGCTCATTCTCCCACCAACGTGATAGGAAGGGTAAAAGAAAACTCATGGATTGAGATAAAGACAGGTTAATAGAAAAGGCAAAGGGTACACATGAAAGCAAAACAAAACAAGGAATTTATTCACCTGCAAGCAGGTGTACAACCATCTCCAGGAGGACAGGGTCCCATCATGCATAACAGTTACTTGGGAAAACAAATGCCATCACTACGAATATCCCCCCGTTTCTCTTTCTTTTTCCTACTTTATATACTGAGGTCAATGTCATATGGCGTGGAATATCCCTTTGGTCATTTTGGGTCACCTGTCCTGGCTGTGTCTCCTCCCACTCCCAGGCACCCCCAACTTCCTTGCCAGCATGGCAGTATGAAAAGCAGAAAAGGCCTTGCTCTGCACAAGCTCTGCTCAGCAATAAGAAAAACATCTCTGTATTATCAACCCTCTCTTCAGCACAAATCCAAAACACAACCCCATACCAGCCACTGTGAAGAAAATAAGAAAATAAGAAAATTTACAACAGCCAAACCAGCACAGCAGTGTATAAGTATTTACAATTGTACAAACTCATTGTAAACAGGACTTGACCAGAACATGTCCAAAAGAGGTGAGACTGGCTTGGAATAGGCAGCTGAGAGGTTCAGACTTGGCCTTACAAGAAGGCTTGTTTGAAACATGCAGAATGGTGGGTTGGTTTCAGAGTGATCCTTACAGAGTCCCTTAATAATCCCATTCTCTGTAGATCTATAAATGTATATCAGTCCGCAGGTCCTGCATCCTGAATTTTGTCTGTTTTAATCATATTTGAAATGCTGTTTGTTTTAGATAAATGATTTTTGACATTGCTTTTAAATATTCCTGAAGATGAATTTAGAACAAACCAAAATCCTATATAAAGTAGGACCTCTTTTCATCTCCTGAAATACACCTCAGTTGGATATAGAATAAGAAAACTGGTGACTTGTTACCAGTTGACATAGTTCAGAGGAGAAACTGAGAAAGAATGTCTGTGTATCCAGCAATTTTAGGCTCTAATTCAGCAGGATACTTTTTTATTATTAATATTAATATATTAATATAATTATATTAATATATTAATATGTTTTGCATACACTAATCCCAGATTAGATCAAGACTACCTATACATAAAATTAAACATATGGGGCTTTTCAGTGTTCTTGGTTGGTTGTGCTTCAGCAAGTTGTTTCATTTCTCTGTATGCTATTTTGCCACATAATATGCATGGTGCAAAATGTTTGCCTTTAAAATGATTTATTTAAAAGTTCTGACCATCAGTCCATGTTTTGAGCATTCAAGGCAAAGAATATTTGCTTTTCTGAGGTGTATTGCTATCAAGAAGAAGTCTGAGAAACAGTTCAGAGACAGAATGGGCTTGCTTGTGATTTTGGTGCTCTAATGATACCAAAAATCATTGCCAAAGGGTAGAACTAGTGTTCGTTGGGAGTTGTTAGGAATTAATATTTTTTCCTCTTCAATGAATAAATTCTATGGCAAAATACTTTCTGTGGGGAAGATATATTAACATAAGGTAAAACTGCTAGTTTTTCCTAAGCAGATGGCACAGACTTCCAGGAAGTATTTGGAAAGAAAATCCAAGAAACCCTTACCTATTCATATCAACACAAGCTTCATGGAAATGTAAGAAGTACGCTGTAAGGAATTGGCTTCAATGTCAAGATTTCTCCTAAAAAAAGAGATCAGCTGTGACACCAAATGTGTGGAAACAGCACTTGTCAGTGCTAAAAGTAATTCAAGCTTATGGAAGGACATATAGAAAAGGTTTTTCTGGCACAATTATAAGTAGCAAACTTTGCATAAAATTGCCATATAAACTGTTGGACTCAAACTGAAGTAATTAGGGTAAATTCTGTGATCTGATATAAATAGTCTAGCTTTTAAAATTCCCATATATCCTCTCTTTCAGCTATTGTTAATTTTTTACCTCTTTAATATCAGCCACATGTGCAGATGTGAGTGGTCCATCTAATAGTAAGAGCCTGGTATATATGACAAGCATGGTGTTGATTTCAATGTACTGAAATACAGTGTAGTTGTTTCAAAGTTCATTTTCCTTTCTCATAAGGTCATTTATTTTGGGCAATCAGCGTATGCTGTCCTAATAAAGCATTTAAAAGCCAGGGAGTGTTACCCTTCACAAGGTAGCATTAAACGCAGCATAGAAGCAAAGTCCTGATTTTGCATTATCCTATAATGTGCAGCAACCTACATCAATGCAAAGTAGGGTGATATGCTGTCAAAACAGACTGTGTTTACCACTCACTTTTCCTACTGCTAGTGATGGCACAAGGTGAATAGTAATGGTGAGCTAGCTCATAATCTTTCAAACAGAAGGTAGAGAGCAAACAGTTTGACAAGATTAGTTATTGTGGACCACAGATAAAGGCTTAATATTTTAGCCAAGACCTGTGTAAGCCGGGTTTATTTTGAAATATGGCTGCTGTCAGGAGCCCAACTGGCTGTATTTGCGTCTAAGTTTAATCATGTACAGAATTACTCTTTTGGGTTGAGAAGACTCTGAAAGGGATTTAATAGGAATGCTTGTTTGGTGACAGTGCTTTTCAGAGGCAGAATGGTTTGCCTTGCCAAATCTAAGGCCTGCAAGTTTAATGGAACATACTTTTTGGAGTGACATTACAAACAGTGTTGGGCAGGCAGGAATTGGCAGCAGTGCCTATAATGATTAGATTCAACACTGTGGTCTACCACAGTTTAGAGCTAGCTGATGCTGCTAAATCAGTCTCTAAGACTTGTGTTTTAAGACCAGAAAAGACCATTAATACCAGTCAGTCCAGCCACCTGTCTGACACAGGGCATCAAATATTACTCAGCAATGCCTGCATCAGGTTAAAAGTCATCACTGAAGTCCAGTGTGCCATTTAGAAAGACACTCAGTGTCTGATTCAAAAGATGCAAAGAGACCTTTGTTAAGAAGAGAGAGGCAGCTTGGTGCATCAGAACTACATGTATTCTCTATCAATATGACCATTTATGAAGGGATTGTTACAGACTGGTACATGGGAAGGGAAGGGAAGGGAAGGGAAGGGAAGGGACGGGAAGGGAAGGGAAGGGAAGGGAAGGGAAGGGAAGG
>JAWWMP010000165.1:39378416-39418998 GCA_035047865.1 Dendrocincla tyrannina
GGGAAGGGAAGGGAAGGGAAGGGAAGGGAAGGGAAGGGAAGGGAAGGGAAGTTTTTTTTTATTCTAAGATGAAAATAAGTGAATTTGTTTGTATGACTACTCATCAAACAATTGTTCACTGAGCTGTACTCCTAAGCTACTTGTAATGCTTTTGTCCAATGCATTTTATTTACCTGCTGTATTTTCAAATGCTTGATTTCTAAAGGAAATTTGTGTTAGCAAAACACATTCCACAAGAAGCCAGAAATCATGCAAGTAAAGCCATCTTCATAGCCTGAGCCTAATCTTATCTACTGGAAAGATAGCCAAGGGTTATAGTTTAGGTTTATAAGCCTTTATATAGCATTTCAAAATCCAGGATGGTTTTGTTTTTATCACTTAACCCCTCTATTTGCAGGTAGAAACTATTGTTTTCAGCTAGTCTATGTATTGCTTTGCAGATATAGGCTGCTCGAAGGATGCCTCTTTCAATCAGTTGGGTATCCATTTTCTCTGTTTCCAGGGCATGATTCCCTGGAAGATCACTCTCTGATTGTATAACTCTGTCATGTTCAGAACTAAAGGCCACTGCTGTCCTTTGGAGTGAGTTCCTTTGGCCAGAGATGGAGCAATGTGGAAAGATGTACCGATCTGTGTGGATTTATGTAGTTGCAGAGATTTTACTGATCCCAAACTACAGTTTAGAGCTAGACTTCTTCAGTAGAATGTGTGAAAGAGGAGAGCAAGCCAAAAATGTTCATAAGAGTCAGCAGTAGAGATCAGTTGGTAACATATTTGCACCTATATGTTCAGCTTCTGGGCTCTCAGAACAAACTTCTCTGTCAGGTTTTTAAGTCTGCTCTGTGGAGACTGATTCTAAAATCAAAATTGTTTTTACTCAGAGAAATAAAATTTTGTAAGGCTTTGCTAAAAATCAGAGCACACTGTCAAGCAATTCAGGAGCTTTGTTAGAACACTCCATACAACAACATACACTCCATTCAGATATTGTTATGTGCAGAGGTGATGAGGGAACACAATTTGATATAACTGGAAGAGGAGTTGAGAATGGTTGTGAATTTGTCTTGGGGAAGACACATCTAGCAATGTTCCTGTTTAGGTAGCATTCCTCTGAAGATGAAGATCTTAAAGCTCAGCAACACATTTAAAAGTACATGATTAAACTGGTAATATGATTGCAGCATTTCCCCTTATGGAAATCTTTTTGTTTCTGTGTTAGAACACAGATTCAACAGCTTAATTCCAAATTCCACAGAAGTGCAAGACTCATCACAACATTGCATCTTTTGCTAATTTAACAATGACAATGGGCCAGATCCTATGGGATGATAGTCCCTTTCCTAATTTGTGGGGTTTCTTTTTTTTTTTCATTTCATGAAAGCACTAAGATGATCTTTACAGAAGGACCTAGTGTAGATAAAAAATATTCCTAGCCCTCATCTTTGTGCTTTTCATGACTGCAAATTCCATCAGTCCTGAAAAGCACAGGACTTTTTTACTTTGGATATGTGCAAATCAATATAAATAAAACCAAAGTTGTGCCTATCCATCTAAACCCATAGCTTTTTGCTGTATTTTATGTGTTACTTTGTACTCAGAGTAATTGTATAGAGAATGCTGAAGTGACATTTGTTAGGAGAGTTTGTTTGTTAAGGGACAGATTTTCTGGAAGTATTGAAGCACCAAGAAATAGTGATCACCTCCTGCGATTTTCAAAAATTTCCAATCAAGAAATCGAAATCTGTGAGAATGGAGAGTGAGCCCTTCAGTGGCTTTTATAAACATTCCTAAAGGTGTGTGTCTGTCCTTGCACATGCAGACCCTCAACACTGCAACAAAGTGGCCCACCTACCATACCATTCTTCTGCCTGATCTAAAATATGAACCCAAATAGTTTTTTCTTGAATGACTTGTTTGGTTGCTTCAGGAGATGCAAATTCAATGAGTGTCCTTGCTTTTATCTCAGGAGAGAGTGTTGTATTGAACATTTAATTTATACTATGAGGACTCTTCACAAGCAAAAAGACAAATGTCATTTGTTAAAACTGTAATTTGTTAACTCTTAGTCTACAATCAAACCTAGTCAGTGCTGCTTTCAGTTAAGTAAAATTTGGTGAAACTATAGTGGCAGTTTTATCAAAATTGCTCAAAGTAACAGAAGTTGCTTTCTTCAGTTCTGTGTCTTCCGTATTTTTAATAAAACTCTGAAAACACTGAGACTAGTTCCCAGCACCTTCAATTATTTTGTTTAGATATTTAATTAATCTTTGATCTTGAGGTATTGGACTATTACTGCAGTTTTCCACAGATTAAAATGTTCAGTCTCCAGAGGGAGCTGCCTGCAGCATCCCACAGGGCTGGGCACAATGCCTTGTCAATGAGGGGTGACTGCCACCCTGACCCCTCACAGGTAGGGTGCCTTATTGGCACAAACAGCCTTTTTAGCTGCCTTTTGTTACTCACAAGGAAAAAGGTTGCTTAATGTGAGTTGGGATGGCAGAGTTGGGCTCTTGGTGAACAAGGAGTCCAGGGTTATCATTCCAAAAAGCCCCCTAAGGCCTGTATGAAGAGTTATTAACCACTGATTCATCCCACAACATTATTTTGTAGGCTTAAGTGGGATTTCAGTGGTATATTTGGTCTTGTGTGTGTGTAGGGGTAAATTTGCCCTCTGTTATCTTATAAATAGCTGTTACAGTTTCTCTTTTATATTATTATTTAAATCTCTTTCAAAGGTACAGTATCTTAATCCACTGTAGCTTTTTTTTGCTTCTAATAAAGAATAAATAAATTTGGAAATCCACACATGACTGAAACAAAAGGCAAATAAGCCCTGCATGGTTTGTATTTGGTGAGGAATACCTCATTTTGATGATTTCAGTCATCATTCATTTGAAAAGCAGAAGCTATGATTGTTAAGCCTCATTATTTTCAATGAAGCCTGACAGTTTCAAGGTTAAACAGAAGACAGCTACTTTCATCCCAGTGGTATTTCTTTTCAAACATGGGCAGCTCTTCACTAGCTTGTTTTGCTCTGGTGTGCAGTGCCATTGCTTGGTCAGAGTGGTACATGTCCAAACGTTGTAGGACAATGTGTAAGCAGTGACCTCCAAACTGTGTCTCCCCAAAAGGAGCCTCAATTACTGAAGTCATTTTTCCTCCGTTGTATAAGACACAGTAATTCTTTTTAGCTAAACAGTGATTTAAATAAGCCATGATCTCAGATTTTACTATTTTTATGCTGTCTCCCAGTAAAACAATTTGCAGCCCAAAGCTTCTGTTGGTCCAAACAGTTTGAAATGTTTCTCCAATGCTTTATGTCTCTCAAGCATATTAGAGAGGGTGCTAGTGTGAAAGAAATCTACAGCAATAGTTACAGTGGCTGAGAAAGCTGCCATGCTTCTCAATATACATGCTATTAAAACAGAGGACTGATCTGTCATTGCTTTCTGGTATTGCACATGGACTAACAACTGCTTTAACAGAGAAATTTTACATCAAGAGAGGATGAGGAAACTCTGACCTATCAGTAACTGAGTTAAAACCCTTAGAACTCAGAAAACATTGGTTCTCCACTGTGAGAAAACGTTCAGGAACAAATAACTTGTGAAATCCATGACTATACTTGCATGGTCTCACTGCACTGAGTTATGGCTGTCTGGCTGTTGTTTCCATAAAGATGAAGAAGTGCAGTAGATGTATATTACAAAACCAGAAAAAATGCACTAGTTGGTTAAGAAGGAAAAGCAGCTATTGGAAAACTGAAGGGGGAGAAATACATAAGCAGTAGATTTTCACCTATGCTTTCACTCCCTTGGAGTCCCTATGAAACAGCTAGAAGTAGCTGAACTTTCCAGATACATTTCTTGGTGTCTCATGATTACATTTGGGTGGTGAATGCTTAATCTTATTTCAGGAATTAAGTCACCTGGTGAGTACAATGAAAGGTGTAGCTTCATCGTGCTTGGTGGTTCCTGGAAAACAAGAGCATTTCAATACGTACCAGGTGTGTTAGTCATTACTTTTGGCAATAAATCCATGTTAACTAGTTTACCTGCACTGTAGTTACTAATGCATTCATGAGATAAAACAGATTTTGCAATTTTGATAAAGCTGTGCTATTTTTATTTCCTATCTGCATTTCTCATGTTGTATCACATATTAAAAAACAAAACAAAACAAAACAAAAAAAAAACTGTGTTTTCAGATAAGAAAAAATACTCAGCTTTGTAACAGTGAATACAGCTATTTGAATCTGCAAGTCTATTTATCCATTATGGAAGTTGTGTGTATAATATTCTGGACATTGTGTTCAGCTACACACAGGATCTGCTTTTATATAGATAGTTTATTTGTGGGTGAGCTTTCATTGAAGGATTCCATTAAAAACAGACTAACTGAAGAAATAGCTTGAATGAATGATTACTGGTGTGCTGGAGATAAATGTGTGCAGATGGAAAACGCTGAACAAATTTAGTCCTTTGCATTTGCCGACATACTTTAACAAAAGGAAAGAACAAATTAAGCCAGTGAGATGCTGAATGTGCTTATAGCCTGTACCTTAAAACTAAGAGAGGATTAGGCAGCTTTCTGTCCTACTTTTTTAGACTGTTTATTTTTCTGTAGTTGTGTCGACACAAGAATCATCCAGGCCACCTTCACAATATCATCATCCAAATCCCAAGAAACTCGGCCTGTTGGGTATTTTGAAAAAGTTTTTGACATAAAACGTGGGATTTTAGACATAAATTTATAAACAGAACCATAAAACCATATTCTGTTACATAATTGGCAAGATGTTTTTTTAAGAGGAAACAACAGTTAAGCTTACATTTAACAAGAACCATGGGCCACTCATATTTTAAAAAGTGCAAAAATTGATTGTCCTACTTACATCAAATGCATATGTCTTGCAGGATTGCTACACAGAGTTTTGTGTTAATGCCTTATGAAGACCTCAGATACTACAAATACTACAAAAGGAGAGTGAGCTGATATATTTCACTGACTGCAAATGGGTTGGGTTGTAGGTTAAAAAGTTTTCCGTAAGTTGTCTGCATTTTCCCTTAATGTCTGTCTTTTACAGTAGTGCTTTGTTTCTGAGCATGACCACCACCAGGACAGCTTGGTTCAGTGCAAACACTGTCTCTTTCAGCCAGAACATTCCTAACATTGGCTTCCTTTTTTTTTCTCTCCTCTCTCTCTCCCCTGCCCCCTCTCAGGTTGGAAAGGCTGGTGGACGTCCTGAGGAAGAAGGTTGGAGCAGGGACCATTAGGACCGTGATCTGATTGAAAGCTGTAGTCTAAGGAAGCATTCACATCTGGTGACCAGGCTGCTTCATTCAGCACTGTGTAAACACTAAAGCCTTAACTTAGCAAACAGTTGTTAGAAGTGGGACACTCCAGCGACATTCCAAGCTGAGATAAAATCAAATCATAAATGTTTAACTACTTTGCTGCTGAGTTCTGTGATTTGTTGAAATGTTTCATTGCAAATATGTATTTGTTTTTAAGCAAATGCATTGTGGCACTGTGTACTGTGAAAAATGATGTAGATGCTTATTTTAACAGTCTGTCCTCTCAGTATAATCTGCTGCAAGGCACAGCTTCATCATTTTTTTAAATACTGTAGGCTTCAGGTTCAAAATCCTGCAAAGCAGTCTCAAAATGTAAATCCCTTGTTATTTGTGAGACTGCAAACTGTCCAATATTTGTATGTTAAATATATTAATTGATAAAGTAGTTTAACATTCAAAAAATATCTCTAGCTACTACTTTGGATATTTTTTTCTCCTTACTTGTAGCCCATTGAATTGCAGCAAGTGACTGTGGCTACTTCAAAGGGCAGGATAAATGTATAGTTTTATGCAACAGTTGAATAGCTTCTGCTAGTACATGGCATTTTCAACGTACATTAAAAAAAATTTTACAGTTATATTTCACTGGAGGTCTGTCTTAATAATTTGCAACATGAAAGCCTTGTGACATTGTACAGTGTTTCAGATAGTGGAGGAAGTTTCCTCTATTGTTTTCAGTCACTCCTCTGTCCTTTCCTATGAGGCAAAAGCTGTCAGATATTCAGAAAGCACCCTATAGTTTCAAAATTCACCTTTGCAGTGTTCGCCTTTTCTCACCCCTTTCCTACAAGACTTTTTGCCTGCTTCTTCTAGACCTCCAATTGCTCTACATTGCAGGGGTACAATCCAGGTTGGATTTCAGGCCAAACTGCCAACGCTCTGCTTTGTGTACTCATGAAGAACCCCAGGATTTAAATCAAAGGCTGGAGGATAGACTCGTACAGGGAGGGGAGAAACTGAGGGCTGAAAAGGAAAATTTGGGGTCAGACATTATAGGCATTACAGATACAGGAGAGTTGGACCTAGAGTTATGTTTGTGACCCAGCCATCTCCCTGTATTAATGGTCAGGTCAGCACTCATATAAACCTGCTCAAGAAGGCAGCTGTAATCTCTAAGCACCCCAAATTCAGTAATGAATCTCAGGAGTCAAGTGGACTTTAAAATACTCGCAGAACCAGCCAGCTCAGTCAAGGTGGATATACATCCTAAGGTTTTCACTTGCCTGCTTTGTTTTGTGTTTAATGTTGTTACAGCACCTTCTCTCTTAATGCTTGCTTGTAAAATGTTGTAATAGTGCAATCTAGCCAGAGAAAATGAAATTTTAATTTTGAGTAGAGAGAAAGACATTTTAATGTCTGGTTTTATTTCTTTCAAACACTTACATGTTAAACCTTCCTCATCTGAAGACCTAAGCTCCCCACAGTTTCAGCTGACCAAACCGAACCCCTTGCAGGGAGATAAGCAGCATCCCTCCAAGTCAAATTTACCCAGGTCACTTCTAGAAACTTCTAAAGTGCTCCTTTTTGACCTTTGGTCAATCCTAAGATAGCCAGTGAGTCTGGAGCCTCTCCCCCATACCTGTTCAGTGGGAAGAAAGCTTAATGCTTCCAGACCAGAGGACTGCAACCCCCCAGGTCCCAACCCCTTGACCATCACCCATGTGCTCCTGCTCAGCACATTGGCTCAACTGATCGTACACTAGGTGAATGACAAGATGTCCTAAGATGTCAGTGCTGTTGAACCATTTCTGCTCTACGTAGTGAGGAAGGAATAAATATATAAATGTCAGAACTGTCATACTTGACTAAAGCCCAAAGACTGCCTTTGGCAATAACAAATTGAAAAAGTGTAGAAAAGTGTAGAAAAGAAAGCCTAGAAAAGTGTATAAAGTCAGGCCAGTTCTAGTGACCATTCTTCCAACTGGTCTCTCAGCATTTTGTTATTTAGGGATTCTCTAAGCCTTTTCTATGGTGTCTTGGTATTTAGCAGCATTTTTTCATGACCTGTTTATGATTCCACTTAAATTTTTCGTATCTACTTGTTCCTGTCGTGAAGTATTATACAGTTAATGATGCATTGAGTGAAGAAATATTTCCTTCTCTTTGTTATGAACCAGCTCTATTCATTGCTATCACCTGGTTTTTGTATGAGAGAGATGGTGAGTAACCATTCCTTGTTCATATTGTTTCCATGTCGCTTGTGATTTTACATATTTGGCATCATTTCCCCTGGCTTCTTTTTGCAGAGAAAGCCACTAGTCTCTTGTAAAGGAGCTGTCTCATGTTTTTAATTGGCCTTGTCACGCTAATCTAGTTTTTCCAGCTCTGCAGTGTTTTTACTGAGATACAACCAGATTTATTCCCAATATTCAAGATACAGACAAAAAATTACTTTAATGGTTGCCATAATGATGTTGTCTGTTTTATTCTCTGTGCTATTTGTAATCATTTTTAGCATTGGATTTGCTTTATGACAGATTATTTATGGGTATTAATATTTCTGTAGTAATAACAGCAACTTTAGATCTCATTCCTCTGTTGTAACATTCAGCTCAGAATTCATCACAGGGTATATGAAGACAGAACTGTTTTCTGAATGCAAAATTTTGCATTTATGGATGCTGAATGTCACCTATTGTTTTAGCATGCATTCCCCAGTGACCATGAATTCCTCTTCCATCTCTTCTCATAGATCCTCTTTAATACTCACAGAAGCATACTACCATTAGCCTCTCCATATGGAATATGGTGGTATGAAATACTGCCATCTCCAAATTAACCACCTCCTCAAGGTGATTCCTTAGTGAAGTTAAACATGGGTTCTGGGACAAAGATCCCTGTGGGACAATAAAGTAACTTGTCCTTCACTGTGAAAACTATACAATTATTCTTACCCATTGTTTTAATGTAACTTTGAACCACTTATTTTTTCAATATAAAGATCTTCCCTCTTACTCCTTGGCAGCTTTGATGAGGAAGTTTTTCCTGCTTTTAAAATGTGGGTTTACTAAACCAGGGCTTGTTCTCCATGCATGAGTATATTAAGTTCCTCCTTCCCCTAGGAATATCAAGAGCTCCTCACCTTCCCCAAGTATTTATGCCTCCAGGTGAATAATCTTATGAGTGCAGACTTCATACAGCCAGACCGTTTGACCTTGAGCCTTTTGTGTCCACTGGCTTTGTTTGGAAAAGTAGGATCAGCCAGGCAAAAACCATCTAGCAGGCATGATGTCAGATATATCTGGTTGCAGGTAATACTTGATTTGGTAAAATTAAGTGATAGTTTTGCTTTGCAATTTTCCTGTTGAGACATGGTACCTAAAGTGAAAAAATAGTTCCTGATTCTGTCTTTTGTCCTGTACCAAGCTGCCTGAAATTCAGTGCTCATTTCAGAGTTTTTTTATCAGAAATGACAAATGAAGATAGATATATTTGATTCATAATTAAATCTGGTGTCGACTTTTAAAATTCAGCTGGAAATGTTTGTCTTCTTTGAAAAGGACCTTGGGAAATTTACTGTGCTGGAAGGTGAAGATTCAGAAACAGCTGGGTTCTCACTCCTCCTTGCTAACAACCTGGTGTGTGGTCTTTGGATAATTCTTTAGTGACTGTCATTAATGGTATCCAGCCCCCAAAGAGGTTCTTGGGCTCCTCCAGGGAGTTTGCGAAAGCATCTATGTGGCTAACATCAAAATACTTTCACTTCTTCACCCACTGAAGTGAGCAGCAAAAGTCACACAGGCCTGGTAATGGAAGCCCAGCCTTTAGTACCCTCAGCTGAACTTCTGCCCTGTTGAGCCCAGTCTGACTTTTGCCTTTCAGTGTAACAAGGGCAGGAATTCTGCTCTGGTAAGTAGAAATAGGTGATAATGGGTTAACATGGGTTAATTGGCTTTTATCATGTGGTTTATTCATCAAGAACTGATTGATGTCTATGAGGGCTCTGAAAGTAAAAAGAAGCCTGCCCTTACACAGCAGACAAATGTAATTGTCACTTCTGTCCTAATATATGAGGGAAGGATGAGATTGCATCCAATTGTGTACCAGCAGTAGCAATTCATTTCCCTCCCAATGGAACAACAATTCATGATGAAAGGTGGCTCACCAAAGGTGATGCTTATGGTGATGGTTGTAATTACTGGCCAAATTAGGGTTCCTGCTGTCTTAAAGAGTACTGAGATACTCAGAAACATCCTTCCCCTGTGAGATTTTGTGTCTTTCTCTTGATGATCCTACAGCACGTTATGCATTGGGAGCCATTTCTGGTATATGCCAGGGTAAAATATGTAAATAGCATCATGTTGGCTTGGGATAAGAGCATTATTAATGCTTTTCAGCACTGTAATTATATTCCTAGTAAGCCTTCCCTAAGCCCTCACTAATTAACAATATTGTGACAAATCAACTTTATCAGAAAAGAACTGTGGACCTTTAGTCTTTTAGTACTACTTTTCATTCAGCCCACAGCCCTAAACTGGCAGCATGGTCTTATGTACTAGTGTTGGGAAAACTGCTGATATTTGAAAGTTCAGAGAGAGCTCAGTCTTGTTAGTGGAGTCCCATAGCTAAAGTCTATTTGACTCCTCTTTAAATATATTCACAACAAAGCAAAACTCATTAGTTGATCATTAATGCAAGGTAATACTGTTTTTATAAATAAGCCATCATATTGAAATAGTTTAGTAACGTCAATATGTTATCATAGGCACATTTATTTGTTTATTTATTCCAAACCACCGGACATTTTGCAAGACTGACTTTATATATATTCTTACCAGGTGATCAAGAGTCGTACCATCTTTAATCCATGTACATAAATGAACTTTTGCTATCTAAATGTCAGGATTTCTCTGTGCCTTTATTTCCTTCATTTAGAATAATTCCAGATTAAGGACATTAGGTTTGTTGTGGGTTTTTTTCCTTTTTAATTTCTATCCCAGAGATTTTTCTCCACTGCAATAATAACAATGAGGCACATGAAATCAATGATGGGCAGTTTCTCTGATACTGCGCTTGGTGTGATCACAGCATTACATGTGCTGACTCTTGTCACTCTACCATTTCACATCAGGTTCTGCAGAACTGGACTTTCTATGTTTGTTCTTGTCATGCATTCACAAATAAAAATGCATCCACAAGTTTGAGAAAAAACAAAGTAGTGTTCTTTGATAGATTATAAGTCAGCTGTTGAGCTTCAGTGTTCTAAACATTTCATTCTTCAGTGTTGTTGGGAGCCCACGTGTTCTGTGAGGCTTTTAAACAAATACTTGAAATGGTTGAAAGATTTACATTGCCAGTGCCTAGCTAAATATATAGTCTTTAGAAAAGACATGGTTTATTTTGGCACCATTTGACAAACTCAAATATTTTAAACATTTGTTAAGTTTGAGCTTGCACATTTGAACTAAAAGTTTGCATTCCACAATTGCATCTCAGGTTACCTGTCTCTCTCTCTTTTGTATTTTATAATCCCTTTATTAAAATAGTGTGCAAAAGGAGGTGGGCTTGGAGTGTGTTTTTTTATTCTTAATTGTAAAATATTGTTATTAACAATCAATTTTAAGGTAACATGTACCTAGTACTCTATACAACTAAACATCAGAAATGCAAAGCCAGAAGTGTTTTCATAATTTAGGGCTTCACATTAGTAGCCAAGACTTCTTTGTAAAAGTAATGGAATACAGGAATAGTGGGGCCAAATCCTGCAGTGCTTTGCTCATAGTCATACTATGTACTGTGATGAGTAAGTACTGACCCTGCAAGACAGTCAATAAAGAAAGTGGGTTGAAAAGGTGTGCTGAACTGATGAAATATAATCACTTGAGGAAAAGGAAAAGCAGTCTTTGACCTGGAGTTGGTTTTGTTTTCCTTCCCATGGTAGAAAGAATGGACAAGGACAATGTTTAGTCTAATTAAAAAGAAAATTTAAAAAAACCAGCAACCAAAAAAACTCCATCACTTTTATTTTCTCTCAAGTGTTAACTTGAAACATGTACTGAAACTTAAAAGTTGAGAATATATAAATTGAAATCACCCCATTTTGTTTAAAACCTGCAAGAAGCCCTCTTCAGCAAGTCCTGGAGTGCACTGTTACAGTTGTGCTTATGCTTTGGCATGTTGCCCAGCCTGTCGCCACCTGCAAAGTGTCACACTCCTTTCTGAGAAGATGTCATCAGGAAGAGTTTGGCGTGTTCCCTCTGTGGTGATCTTGAGACAAAGGTCCATGCAGTGCCACATTCACAGAAGGTCATCACAATTTGAATGGCTTTTGAAAATGATAGAAGCAGATCCATTGTCATATTGTAAAAAAAACAATATAACTGATAGAATTGGTTACAACTGCTTCCCAGTGACCATGATAAAGCAAGGGTATTATAACTCTTTAAGAATGCATTACATAAATTTGTGATGATAAATACTGACACAGGAATATACACACTGCATTTCACACAATTGAAAAATGTAATGGTTACCCAAAGAATTCAAAGGATGGAAACTTTGTTATTTGTTCATGCACTAAGTATTAGCAGAACTATGTTCAGAAAAAACTTATAAGAAAAATCAAAATATTACAATAAAAAAGCTACTTTGGTACTACTCTAATTCATTGTCTGAAGCCACAGGACTTTGTTCATGATTATTTGACTTTCGCTGATGTGGTGCCACTATTTCCCAGGTTTTGTTATCGAAGAGGTAAGGTTTTCAAAATCAGTTTGTGAGATTTGAGGCTACTGGTGTCTAGGTTGATATAGATACCAATTTAGATGTAGAACTCTTGCTTAAAAGTAAGATTTCAGATATCTCAAAGTGAAAATTAGCTTTTCCAAAAGTTATTTCATTACTTCACTTGGATATTTAAATTATTCAGAGATCATGCTCAGATGCAATCTCTGTGAAAGTATACTAGACTAGAAATAAAATAACAAGTCTCAGTCAATACATGTTCATAGTACTAAATTCATCCAATTTGGTACTTTAATAAGCTATATAAAATTATCAGCTTTGTTTCTTCCACTCTATATAGGCAAAATTTTCTCTCACCTCCCACAGTCTACCAATATATGGAGAACATCAATATTACAGATGATGGTTTCTCAACAGTAGTGGTAGAACTAAGCAAGAAAGGGAGATGCACACATAAATAAATATTAGGAATATGATCAAATGTGGTATTTATTTTATCAGCTATTTTTCAAATGTCAATACAGAATATAGCACTTCAAGATATGACTGTGGTCATAGCAGACCACATAGAGCAGACCAGCTCTATTTCTTCACCATAATTTCACCAGTGGGGACACTATTCTCACCACAGTCCAAAAGTGTAGGGCTCCATATCCATGGGGTATATGAATATGGAACCATGGGGTTCCAAAACACCATATCAAACATTTTGTGCCTGGAGTTATGGGCTCAAATCAGTAAACTGAGAAAAATGTAAATAAATCATAGTTTTGAATAGGACTCTTCCTCCCATAGGACAAGGAAGACAAATCAGAACACATGGACTGCCCTATTGATGCTAAAGCAGCATAACAGAGAAAATGCAAGGTAGAAATCAAATTTTCACAGGATCACAGAATATGCCAAGTTGGAAGGGACTCTCAAGGATTATTGAGTCCAACTCCTGGCCCTGCACAAGACTATACCCAAGAGTCACACCATGTACCCACGAGTATTGTCCAATGCTTCTTGAACTCTGTCAGGCTTGGTGCTGCTACCGCTTCCCTGGGGAGCCTGTTCCAGTGCCCAACCACCCTCTGCGTGAAAAACTTGTTTATAATATTTAACCTAAACCTCCCTTGACACAACTTCAGGCCATTCCCTCAGGTTCTGTCATGGGTCACCACAGAGAAGAGATCAGTGTCTACCCCTCTTCTTCCCCTCACAAGGAATTGTAGACTGCAATGAGGTCTCCTCTCAGCCTCCTCTTCTCCAGGCTGAATCGACCAAGTGACTTCAGCCTCTCCTCACATGGCTTCCCCTCAAGTTCCTTCACCATCTTTATTACCCTCCTTTGGATGCTCTCTAAGATCTTAATATCTTTTTTTATATTGCAGTGCCCAAAACTGCCCAGAATATTCAGAGTGAAGCTGCCCCAGTGCAGAGCAGAGTGGGACAGTCCTCTCCCTTGACTTGCTGGTGATGCTTTGCTTGATGCCTCCCAGGACAAGGTTGGCCGTCCTGACTGCCAGGGCACTGCTGACTCATATTCAACATGCCATCAACCAGGATCCCCAAGTCCCTTTCCATGACACTGCTTTCCAGCAACTCATTCCCCAGTCTGTATGAACATCCAGGGTTGCCCCATCCCAGGTGCGGAATCAGACACTTTCCCTTTGTTGAACTTCATATAGTTGGTGTTTGCCCATCTCTCTAATTTGTCAAGGTCTCTCTGCAGGGCCTCCCTGCCTTTGAAAGAATCAACAGCTCCTCTCAGTTTTGTGTCATCTGCAAACTTGCTTAGTATCCCTTCCACTCCTGTGTCTAAGTCATTTATGAAGATGTTGAAGAGCACAGGGCATAAGATGGAGCCCTGTGGAACCCCACCAGTGACAGGTCACCAGTCTGATATTACTCCGTTCACTATTACCCCATGTGCTCAGCCTGTGAGCCAATGATGTGTTTATCCAGCTGTGCTGGACATTTTGTCCAGAAGGATCCTGTGAGAGACAGTATTAAAAGTCTTACTGAAATCCAAAAAGATTACATCAACTGGCTTCCCTTGATCAACTAGGTGGGTCATAGAAGGAAATCAGGTTTGATAAGCAGGACTTTCCTCTCATGAAGCCGTGCTGGCTGTGACCAATGACTGCACTGTCTTTTGGGTGTTTTTCAACAGCTCCCAGAATAATCTTCTCCATAATTTTACCAGACACTGAAGTGAGACTGACAGGCCTGTAATTTCCAAGGTCTATCTTCTTGCCCTTCTTGAAAATCGGGACATTTGCCAGCTTCCAGTCAGCTGGGACCTCTCCAGACTCCCAAGACTGCTCAAAAATCATTGAGAAAGTTTGTGTGATGACATCAGCCAGCTCTTTGAGGATTCTTGGATGAATCCCATCAGGCCCCATAGATAGGAATTAGGTAAAATCCAAGTATGGATGAGTGTGGAAGCTTTGCCTGCTTCAGACACAGAAAAGGAGGAAAAGTCATTACAATGAGCAGCAGAAATACTTTGCTATGCTTACATATGGAAGTTTTTAAGACTTCATGAAAGTAAAAGCTATTGTAATATTAGAAAGAAGATGTTTCAGTAAGGTTATATATGAGTATAAGGCTAGAAAATTAGTTGAAATTTGGGTGTGCTTATTTTTTTTTCCACTAAATTCATGTTTGATAGGACAAGCTACCTTTGTTCTAAATTTCAAATAAAATATTTCCAATTAACACATGGTTGTTTTGATCACTAGGTAATCAATATGAAAATTGACAGTGTCCTCTCTACTTCTGTTGTCCTATTGCGAAGGCTTTCTCGGTATAAACAGGACACAAAAAGTTATATCAAAATAATAAATATTGAGTTATATTTAATAGGGTCTGAACCCTTCTACAATTTTCAATAGATCTCAGCACACAAGGGAAAATTAATAGCATTTTGTCCCTAAGTTGGTTAAAGAAGTGACTAAATGAGCATTTGACTATATGTTGTATTTCTTCACTGTGGGCCTGATGAGAAGTGACTAAAGTAGATTGAGCATTTTTTTAGGCAGATCTTGCTACCTCTGTTGCGCTGTCAGCACTGAAATGCCACCTTTAGCCATCCACAACTCTATCACATTTCTAACCTTTTCCATTTTCTGGCTTAGCAAGTCATGGCTTCTGCTGTCCTAGAGATCAGAGAAAGAGCAGAGCTTGATTTACTCAGCTGATTTTCGTTTAGCTGGCTTAGGCAGTGCTGAGCTGGCTGCTCAGTTGTGTGGCACCTCTCTGTAGGAAGGCAGTGGCAAACAGCTTGAGGATCTACAGCCTTTTCAGTGGACAGACTGGTGACCACTAGGAACATCTAGAAGACGTAGTCCTTGCTAATTTACAGCTCTCAGGGATTCATTCTCAGCTGTCCAAGATAATGAATTGCCACTGTATGAAGAAAGTTAAGGGCCACATCTAGCAATGTTGTTATTTGGTGATTTAAATGTTAATGAGCCTTTATTTGCTCAGTAGTTGTTTTAAGATAAGCTATAAAATCATATCAGCAAGAAATTTTATGTATATAAAAGGAATTTTGTAGTTGTACTGTTGGATTGCTTTATAAATTAACGTTTGACTGCTGGGCCATTGAAAAATCTCTGGAACTGATTACGACTTCCCTGGACTATACCAGAGTGTCAACAAAACTGAATTGTAGCATTCTAATTTGTTTGGTTTGTGGGTTTGGGGTTTTTTTTTGTTCTTCTGAATTGCAGCTTTGCAGAAGGGAGAGGGGCTCCCTTGGAGACAAAGAGGAACCTGTGGCATTTCAGGGCATCCAAAGATACATGTGAAAATTAATGAATTTCTAGGGGACCTGTCACAGGGAATAGAGCTCTGAAAGGTTAATGTGGTCCTAAGGACAGACTGTTCCCTCAAGTGATATTAGCCTGTGGTGGCAGCTGTGTTTTGTGCAGTAACTGAGGTACAGCAGCAGCACGATATAGGCAGTCATCTGTGAACAAGATGACCCATGTCCTCCTTTCACTAAAGGTGCAAGATTCTCTGCCTGGTGCACATGCATGCACTGCCAAGATAGAGATCATCCCACTTGGGCCTTTAGACTGCATGACTATTTGGTCCCAGCCATCTGCTGGACAGAAATTCTCCCATTTTCTCCCAAAGTCATTGCATCTGGGACTAACTGCACCCATTTATAGTACTTTTGGACTGGAGTTTACTCACCTCGTGAGAGCCTAAAATGCAGGAGATGCAAGGACAAAGGTGTGCAAATTCATCCTGCACCGGATTAAGCAAAGGCTTCACTTGTGCTGCTGGTGTGTATATCTGTGGAGAGTGAGACTGCTCATGTCTGCGCAGCTACAGCATCAAACATTTGAATACTGCAACAACCACCAGAGCACAAGCTGAAATGAAGGGCAGAAAAGTTCACAGTTTTTTCGCCTTTGATCACATAATGGAGAAATTCAGCTCAATTGCTTTTCAAGCAGCTAAGCGCCCTACTTCCTCCACATTTTACCTGTCTGTTCATGATAACTTTATTCCCCCAAATCTCTAACAACCACTAGAGTAAGACTGTTACACATCTGAACTGCCTGCGCCTGAAGAAAATACACTTTCATCAAGGGGGTGTTTTTGTGAAATCCCACAGGACTGTTCTCAGCAGTCCTATACAGCAAATCCACAACTGCCTGTTATAACTGTTCACCCTGATTTCCAGTAACGGCATTACCCTTGTAATTTTCCATTCATTGAAATCTAGTATGCAGATTACTAACTTTGCATGCTACGAGGTGTTTTCTCCAGAGCTTTACCCTCAAACAGCCTCATTTCCTGTAGAGCTGACCATTCTATTGAGAGACCTGCTACCTACTCTCTCATTAAAAGTCATTTTTTTCAGTGCTATTGACATTTTATCTTCTTAGAGCTCTTCCAAAGCCACCTGCTGCAGGTGTCTAACTAGGTGCTGTGACTATTGCTTTCCACTAGTAGTAAAGCAAGCTGAGGTGAGGTCTGGCAGGCTGAACCACATATTACCCTCTTGACCCAGGATGTGTAGGAGATATACCACCACCTGTCATAGGCATGTCCTGTTCCTTCCTTCCACCCCACCCCTCACTTGCAAAACCTGTAAATTATGTCTTTAGTTCCTATTCAGTTACTCTTTTACCTAAGTGATTGATATATAACACAGGTATCTAGCTAACTGCCATGTGAACTTATGGTGATTATAATATGTGCATATAGTATATCTCAACCCAAAGAAAAAGCTTTGAAAAGCTATTGTGTATGATAAATGTGACAAATCCTACAGAATTGTTCAATATCCAAAAAAAACATGAAGCAGGCTCCTTCTTCTTCACTTACTTTTGCTTTTCTGGTGCCCTCACCCTAGGAAAGCTGGATACCAACAATAGCTACATCAATTCCAGCACGCCTTGGTCTGTTACACATAAAGCAAGTCCCAGTTCTTCAGGTGAACTACAGATGTATGAAAAATTACAAATCCCTGATGAAGGACTCCACAGAGAATCTGTTGAACTTTTTTTCTAGTCTTCTTTCAACTTCAGACCAATAGGTCTCATTACACCTCCTTTTCCTACCAACCCAAATGCAATTTACTACCCCAAATCCTTCCCCAAATTGATAACTGAAGACTGTGAACAGATTACCATTATTCTTTTTTTTTGATAAACTGAATAGGGTGAGTTTCTGGCATCACTTACCATGTATTGATAAGAAAGTGTTTCTAATTCTTGATCATGCAGATACTTGACTTGGACAAAACATCCTTTTTCTACTCTTAGATGTAGTCTATTTAGAGCTGACGTCTCCATGCCCTTACTGTATACAGTCCTGATTCCAAGAAACATGCTCATTATCTAAGGCACAGCATCACCTCATCACCCATCACCTACACCTCATGCTTAGTGGCAGTTCTAGACAGCCCTTCAAAGTATGTGTATTTGTGGTCCATTGCTCCCTAAGAACTTCTGGATGTGGAAAAGAACAGACAGAAGACTATATGAGGTAGAAAATAATAATAAAAGAGTGATCTGGAAAAAAAAATGTAGTAAAATAGAGTTAGGAAACTCATTTCAGTGAACTCTGCTTCATTGATACTGATGCCTATGTCCTATGTTCTGCTGAACCATAAATCTTTCCCAAGATGGAAAAAAATATATGCCTCTCATAACCATCTGAAAGTCAAAATTGCTGAAGCCAGGTAGATGTCTGGTAAGGCTACTGCTGAAAAAAAAAACCAAACAAAAAAAACCCAAAATCAAAACAAAACAAAAAACCCAGAAGTGATGAAGTGATTGTGTAGTTAATCTTGCTGGTTTAGTTGTGTTCCATGGTGATTTTAATTACACTGTAATTTGAGCTAAGTCAAAGGATGGTAAGAATACTGGCTGGGTAGAGGTTAGTGGAATGTGAATGGAAATAAGTGATTTGGGGGGTAGATCTGATAGGCAGGAGTATTGCTCTGCTACGCTACCAGAGAAGGGATGAGGCTGTTCTTGGCACAAGTATGACATGTAGGGAGCAATGCCAAGAGGCAGGCAGGGGTGGCAGGAAGGGATGACTCTTCTTTTAAGAAGGAAGAGTGATACTGCAGTGATCATGAAAAGGGGGTGAGAAATACTGCACTCTTGCTGCTTCAGAGAGAGAAGGTCAAAAGCAGAGCTCAAAGACGTGAGGAAGAACAGAACTGCAGAGCTCTTCACATTTATGAGGCTGAGCCTTGAATTCAGTAGTGTTTTGTCTTATCTGACAGCAGTAGCTGCCTCTCATGGCTAGAGGAGTATCCAGCTGGTAGCTTAGTTTTCAGGCCCATTTATATCAACTATGGCACTGATGTACTCCAAGTTACTACTGTTTGACTAAGAAATGCTTTGTGCTCTGCAACACTTAAAAAAAGTCTTGTTTAGGTGGGCTGGCATGAAGTAGCATTAGTTTTTGACCAAAGTATTCCTCAGAATGTTCACACTCTGCTTGAAATGCACCTAGCCCTACTACCTTGGACTGTACAGCCGTAAGACACATTCCTATGTCCATGCTGCAGCCTTCTTATGGTAATTAGGCATTGCTGAGGGTCAATATTAAGAACAAACACTGTACTCATACGCCAAATTATTTTATTTTGATGGGGAAAAAGACACAAAGCTCAGAAAACAAAGGCTGTATATTGTGTTTTTGTAGTATGTACTGTGTATGTGGCACATAGGTCTTATTACTGAGGGAGAAACAGTAGTTTGTGCTGACATATAATATATTTTTATGTCTCATATATCTTAAAATACAAAAGCAGTCACAGGGATGAGCATAGCAGAGCTGGCTGCAATCCCCTAGTTAGAGAACAGTCTGTGGAGAGAGGTCCTGTGCACTCCTTTGAAAGGCAAGAACCCACTTATAGGAAACTTGTACTACCTCCTGGGATCAAGGCCCCACATTTCCCCTTTGATTTTCAAGAGCTCTTGTCATACCAAAGAAAAGCCAGCACTAAATGTGCGCCACCTTTGCCCATGCAGTTTTGGGAGCTCTTATCACATTAGAGACCACATTTCTACTTTCAAATTTTGGAAGGACACAGAATCTTTTGCACTTTCTTACAGTGCCCTGGAACATTGTCTCTGAAGCAGAAAAGTAATGATAGATTGCAAAACAAACTCTGTGATGCTTGCTTTGCGAAGAAGCTGATATAACTTTATTTTTCCTTTTTACTTTCCCACACCCAGCACAAACAAGTCTAAGAGTAGCTAGCTTGAAGCCTTATTGCATTTTCCTGTAGTTACAGAACTAAACTTTGTAGATTTAGTAGCAAAATTCATATTCTATTTCCTTCTGTTATATACTTGCATAGATTGGATTCTAATATACCTTTTTTACAAGAGTAAAAGTAATTATTTCTAAGCCACACAAATTAAGAAGAGTGTCATTTTACTAAAAATTGCTTGAATTCTATATATTATTTCCATAATCCTTTTCCCCACTCTTGTATATCAGCATTTTTTCTGTATAGACTCTGTGGCATGCATGCAGTCTTGCTTTTGCTATAACCACTTCTTGACAGCAGGATCAATCCTGCTCCTGCCAGGTGCTGAAACTGCTGAACTCACCTCAGCTGAATAAAAGCTGTGGGTGCAACACCCGCACCTCTTGGCTCCCCTCTGTGGAATGCTACATTTGTATTAACATGTATCTTTCTTTGTGATTTTTTTTTTTTTTTTACTGAAAATGGTGCCCTTTAAAACCTCTTCCTGGAGAGAGAGAGAGAGAGTGAGGTCGAGAGAGAAAAAAAATACACTCCCCTTGGAATTTAACCTTAATTTGAACCAAGATCAGTGAAAGAAAAGCACTTTCGTGCATTGTTCACCAGCTCCACCCAGCCAGCCCCTGATCTAACCTGAGTCTCTATTGCCAATAGCTCTGAAACTTTTGCAGTAGTGCACTCCACATGCTCTTACATGCTTTGAAACCAACCTGGAGACACTGTGACATTATAATACCAAGAAATACCTAGTAATCCCATCCTGCAAATCTTTAGACTGCACAGTGCAGTAGCAGCGACTGTCCTTCCACAGGTTGTGTATGGCAAATAAATAGCTGTGGTTGTTTCTGACCCCCCTCAAAGGTGACAGTAGCTTCTGAAACCCCTATGTCAGCCTCTTGCTACACCCCAAAACAGGGGACATTTAGGCATAAGTAACTTTTCATTTTAACCTGATTCCTTGGACTTCTCTTTCCTGTTAGAGGGAAGCAGCCAACCCTTGATTTGCATGACGTCAGCTCAGGGTCAAAATTCAACCTTAAACACACATAAAAAAGCAAGCTTCCGTGTTTGCTGTTCAGACGCAGACTTCCACTGTCTCCCGTTGTCTGCACTGGAGGAGAACAGCCAGGAGATTGCTTTGCTATTACTATTTACCCCCTAGAAAGGCAGACAGCTGCTCCAGGTGTGGTCCACCTTCATGCTGTCCCCTAACCCCTATCAGCCATCTGCTCCATGCAGTCATCTCCCTTTCCCATCATCCCTCAGTTTCTCCTGACTTTTGACCACATGGTCCACCTTCCCCCACTTACTGTCTTCTTTATATCCCTTCCTTCTATGTCTTCAGTCTTTCTTCCAAGCCCTCATTTCTCGTCATTCCCAACCCTGCTTCTCTCACACTCTACAGTCACAGGCCATCTCTTTGGTTCCCCAGGGTCTTATGTGAGCCTGACTTCCTCATACCCACGGCCCTTTTTGCTGTGTGCTGCCTCCCTTCACCTGCTTGTAGATGTGGCAGACACCGGGCAGAGAGCAATGTGTGGTGCCACCCCTGCTAGCAAAATAAGTGTCCATGATCTGGGAAGAAAACTCTTTAAAATTGAAGCCAGGAATCAGGCATTAAAAATGACTGTTTGAAATAAAGACCAAATATTGTGCAGCTCAGAAGGAAAGAGAGGATACTATTAAATGCACCCATGGCTTGCCATGCAACCTCCCTTCTATTAACAACCACCAGCTGCTTTCATTTTAAAGAGGCGTTTTGCAAAATGCCTTTTGTTTTCGTTCTAGATAGCCTAGTTATAAAACCCTTCAAGGAAATACTGCATATAGCATTGTTATTGCAATCCTCGAGTGTTTGAAGGACTCTTTGGAAAGAGTCAGGAGGCAGGAGAGAGGAAGCAGGAAAAGTCAAAATAAGAAATATCAAGGAGTCACTGTGAAGCATGAATCATTTCTTTCGGTTGAACCTGAAGCAAGATCAGATTTCACATCCACCCTCGATGGGGCTGGCATTTTCACACACAGCAAACCTGTTGGTATGGAAGTGACTCGATGTCGTGATTATTACAGGGACCATTGGCATATATTTAAGCCAGACTTAGATAAGGGGGGCTAGCGGAGGTCTTCGACGTTTTTAAAAAATCCCCAACAGATCAGAACAGTTTTTTTTAAAAATAGATAACCTTCCAGGTAGGTAGGCAGTTTTAACAGATACCTACCCGCCAGGGAACAGCAGCCCTGGCTCCTCAGCGGTGGCTGGGAATGCCAGTGTCCCCAAGGGGGAGTGACGGCCGCTACAGCCCGGCGGGGGGAGCGCAGCGGCGGCTCTGCGCTCCGGAGGCCGCCGCGGGTGCCTCCGCCCCAGCTAGCTCCGGGGCTTGGCCGGCAGAGGGAAGAGGAGCAGGAGGAGGAAGAGAAAATCCCCCGGCCTGCGGACGTGCTCCGGCCGCTGCCCGTCCTGCGAGGACTCCGCGGGCGGGTTCTGCCTGCGGTGCAGGGCCAGAGCTGGCTCAGCAGCCGGGTCTGGCAGGGCAGGGGACATTCAACCCGTGCTTGTAGGAGCTCTGTGTTTGTGTGTGTGTGTGTGTGGCTTTCAACACAGTCACGGGCTGACAACTCTGTGGGATCCTCAACGCTTTGCAGCTGTCGGGCTGGAGGGGAGAGCCGCTCCGCGCCGTGCCGTGCCATGCCAGAGGAGGCTCTCTGGCCCGCCCGCTCGCCCTGCCCTCAGGAGCTGCCGCAGACCCCCGGCCCCGGGACTCACAATCCCCCGCCGTCATGGAAAACCCGCACACCCGGGGCTGTGCGTGCCCGCGAGGCGCGGACGGGGAAATCCCCGCACTCTGCTCAGGGCGTGGGCGGCGTTCGGGGACCCCCCGCCCAGCGCTCCGCAGCTGCGGCAGTGACCGCCCGGGACGCCCGAGCCCTCGGGGGAGCCCTGGGGAGGAGGTGCAGCCCCACAAGCCGCTCGGGCAGCAGCGAGGCGGGGAAGGGAGGGGAAGGGAGAGCAGGGGAGGGAGCTGGGAAGTGCAGCCTGGTACCCGCCGCGGTGGCAAACGTCTTTCGTTTGCCCCAGCTTTAATTCACCCTCTGAGCATTTCGAGGCGACCCTGTATTTACTAAACCGAGCAATAAGTTTGCCATTAAACCAGGGTTATATTGGGGAAACGTCGTTCTTTTTCTTTTATTTTTATTTTTTTTCTCTTCCCTCACATTTATCCTTAATTTTCTAAGTGTCCTGCACCCTCATACTGGCTCTCAGGCTGTCGCATTTGCCAAACCGCAAAGCCTATAGAGTACAGGTCCTTGTGGCTGAGGAGAGCTCCAATCTGTGTCTTCGGTAAATTAAAGAGCTCTGTGTCTTCCTATGTCTGTATATTGACTATTTTCATAGGGGTTTAGCTGTGGTTTGCAGCTCAATATTGAAAGGCGTTATTGATACTTGTCGGGAAAAATTGAGAAAAAATACTTTTACTTCCCCTCCCCCTTTTTTTTTTCTACTGTTTTCTCTGGGTTTTTTTCCTTAGCAAGGTTGCTGGCATCGGAACAGTACTGTTGTACTTCACGACCTCAACGACATGTGAAGGGTTTTTGTTGCAGTCCAGAGGATCTGACTGTTAAGAATTATTCAAAATACATGTTTTGATTATTTGCTCTTAGATTGCACTGTCACAAATGATTCACCTGGTTAAGGACAGTGACCTTCCTCCTTCTGAAATTAAAAATTTGACAAGGAGTGACTCCTTTCTATGAGTGTCTTTTCTGATTAATGCATCCCGTAGCTTTTATTCTATTGCTATTCCAGCATTTCTATAATGAAGACAATGAGAACACACTTACTACTTAGAAAACATATTGGTACATATTAAAATATTGCATGTTATCAGAAGCTTAAAGGAATTGCCAAACCTTTAAGCCAATACAGTAGACTGAAATGTTCTGCCTTCTCAGATGAATATGTATTTGCCAAAAAGTTGAGAACTACTGTACAAACTACCCTGTTGACAGATAATATGTGAAAAACATTGTATCATTTCTTTATTTTTCATGAAAGAAACATATTGTCATATGATCAATATGAGTCTGGGAACACATTTTTTCTATTCTTTAAGAATCTGAACTACTGATTAAAATTTTTGAGTCTCCCTTGTAGTTCCATTCTGTAAAATGCTGCACATCTCTCAGAGACACTTAGAATTGCTATTAGTTAATTAGGTCTTATTTACTTATTACATTCCAGTAACCTATGGATTGTATATATATGTATATATATATAATTATATATTCTGTAACTGAGCAAAGCAACAATCCCTGTTAACCAAAGGTTGAAAGTACCTCTGAAGGCCTCCTGCTTCTGCCACTAAGATGTTTCCAGACTTCATTTGGCTTGAGCACAACAAACAACCACGCAGTTGTCCCCTCGTGGACCTGCATTAAGCAGCTGACCTCTCAGTGCATCCCTCCACTTATGAAGCTTTGAGCCCAGTTGTGTGTGTTTGTGCTTGTATGAGTGTTTGTGTATGAGACGTTGTCCCACTGGGAAAGAAAATCATCAGTAGGTCTACCTCTCCTAGATACTAGAAGAAACAGAAGAAAACCCACTGATCTATGCTTCTGATAATGGAAGAGAAGAAACTATCTGCAGTCCAGAGTCCTCCCAGCCATCCTTCACCATCCTTAAACACCTCTTTCCTTGCTTATTGGCATTAGAAGAGTGATCTCAGAACTCTTTGTTCTTAAAGATTGTATCAATGAAAGAAAAAGCATTTGCAGCTTGTGTTCATTCAGTAGGGCATTGCTATGTATCTTTTGGTTGTGTCACCTGTCCATCCTGGATCTTGAGTGACTTTGACCTAGTGGCTTGCATTCATACAGGCACACAAAAGATTTTTGCATCAATTTGTATGTCCCTCATTTGTATTTATTTAATTTTTGAGGAGATCATGGTCTGATCAAATCATTTCCACCTTCCCTGTTGTCAAAGGGCACCAACAGCCTAGAAAGGTGAGGGGATAAGCAGGGACATCTGAGGGTTAAGGACCCAAGCTAAGACTGCCCACAGCCCTCTCCATGGTGCTCCACACCTGAGGGGGGACATGGAAGCCCACAGGACACACACGCTCTCAAACCCTCTGCTCCATTTTACCTATCACTGCCCAGGCCAGTTTTGTGACAGGCTGAAGGCAGTGGGTTGAAAGTCGGGATCCATTTGTTGTTGGATTCATTTTCAAAGATGAAAATGTTCTGAGTGGCTTTGCCCACTGTGTACACCCAAGGAAACTGTGGTGTGTGCCCCCCAGCCACCCACCACCCCACAGATGTGAAGGGCGAGACTTGGGCCACCACGATACTCTGCCAGTGCCCAGCCACTGGAAAAGAAAGAGGGTCTTTGTCCTAAACCCGTCTGGTTTTTACAATTTCTACCTGAATTTAGGATGACTATGGGGAGGGCAGGTGGGGGTGGGGAAATCAGCTGTCATTCCAAATAAAATCCAATAACCTTTGTACCAGTCTCACTGGAAACACAGAATGCTAAAAATCAGATCAACAGATCTGCCTTTGACCTCTGCCTGTTAAATCACAATTTAAAAAAAAAAATAAAAAGGTGGAATTATATTTAATTTGGTGGGTCTCTTGTGTTTATTTTTACTTAGCACTACATAGCATTACATTCAACTCCTGGCTCTGGAAGGGATGAAGGATAGGAAACTCTGGACAGATTTAAACCAAAAAGAAATGCAGGCTAACTAACGTCTAACTGGTCCAGTGAGATGAAAATGGTGCTGCATCCTACTTTTTGCTAGAAAGAAATCTGGTGTGAAAGCAGGATCTTTGTTGCCTAGGAATTAAGTTGTTGCTGGTGCTTATTCCTTACCTGAACTCCTAATCCCCTGTTTGTGCTATGACACAAAACAAATTATTTCTCATAGACCAAAGGACTGCCTTGTAACAATTAAAGTCTATTGTGTAAAAGTATAAATGGCACATTGATCGTTAAGGTAAGCTGACTTGTAAAGAGTAATTCTTGAACATGAACTATGTGGTCATTTAACGTACACTTTGAAGAAGTCATTATGAGTGGGGAGGTAAATTGCAAACAGTAAAATGCTTAGTTAACCAGTTAACATGTATGTTTGGTCTAAATAGACCCTAGCAGAAACAATGTGAAGCCTGCTCCTCCTTCTGCAGAAGGCATAAGTATTTTGATACCGCTTTCATCTCATTCTAGGTTTCTTAAAATTTCTTGAACATGAAGTAGCCCCTCTCTCCTCAAATAAAAATAAACCCCTTTGGCACTTTACGAAGTGAGAAACACCCTGAAATCCTTGAACCTCGGACTCTGCTGAGATCCATGTAATCTCGGTCACACTCATTAGGAAAAGAAAAAAGAAAAAATCTACCCCCTGCCCAGGGAGTGTTTAAAGGGATGAGTGTGGATCCACTGAAACCAGTCCTGTCAAGGTCAGCTTTGTCTTGTAAGAGGAAAGGTGACAGGGTCAGCGTTATTGCACATGATGAAACCCCCACGGAGGCTGAAAGAGGTCATCTCTCTCCTTCTGTCTTCCCCTTTGGCCCTTGTTGGAGCAAACCTTCCAGTGAAGATGATGAGATTTCTTATTGCCAGAGGCAAACCCTCGTCTGGCCAGTTTAGAGTTCCAGGCTCCCCATCTAGGGTGAGCTGAGACAACTCCTGTTCCCCAGAGCACAATTTAGCTTTTGGGAACTGGGGTGTTACCCTGACCGCCCCCCCACCCCCACCCCAGAGCAGGCAGGAAGTTCCAGGGTGACCGAGGCACATTACTGAGCCCCTTCCGTGTGATTGCCAATGCCTAGAGGGCATTGCTTCGAATAAGCATCTCTGGGGGTCCTGACGACTCCCCCTTCTTCACGTGCGTAATCTCTTACAGGGCGTCTGCAGTGGGTGTTGGGAAATTTGGAAACACTAGCAGATTCTGAGCTGCGGTGGTTGTGTGTGTCAGACACAGAGGTTTGTGTCTCTAGTCCATCTCGTCCCCACTCCTCGTGCCCGCCGACACGCTTGTAATGCACCCACACAGGGCCCCATAACCACCCATCGTACATGCAATGCCTTTAGCCTCTCATTGCTATATTTTGCTTGGCTTTGAAAATTAGCCTGTTTGGATAACACCCGATAGAAAACATTTATGCTGGAAGCCAAACAGGCAAATATTTTAATCTCTCATATTAACACAGCGGTTTTCCAATCGGTTGATTTTGTACTCTATTATTTATTTATTTGTGTGTGTGTTATTCATTCATTCTCTCCATTCGTTCATTCATTTATTCATTCATTCATTCATTCTCATCGTCATTCATTCATTCATCCCTCCATCTCTTGCCCTCCACCGCCGAGCCTGCCGTTACCCGGGCTGTGCCCGCCGCTCCCGCAGGAGGAGGCTCTGGGTTTGTTGAGAGCCCGTCGTCCCGGCCGATGTCAGAGTGTGATGGTGCTGAGAGACCCCATCCCGTCCCTGGAGAGAGTGGGGGGGCGCAGGGTGAAAGGACTGTTTGTCTGCTTGAGTGTTCTGTGCTTGCGGCTGCTCACACAGCCGCTGTTTCCGCTAGTCAGCGCGAGTAGTGAGGGACCGTGGGCGCTGCGCTGCACAAGGGCAAAGTCCAAGACAGAGATCCCCCCCGCCCGCGGCCCAGCTGACACGGGGACCGACGTCGGGGTGAGCCGTGGCAGGTAGCGGAGCGGCGGAGCCCACTGGCTCCGGGGCCGTCCGTGGAGGAAAACGGCAAGAACCTCCAAGCCCGCCGGTGCCGGCTCGGCCGGCGGAGAGGGAATGCGCAGTCAGACCACCAACATGCCTGGAGCTGTACAATCCACCACTTAATACACTTCTGCAATTTAAACTTCTGGGGACCCCCTCCTTCCAAGCCGATAGGTGTTTTCTCATTACACTACCCCCTTTTTCCTTTGAAATGCCCCCCTCCCACCCTCCCACTCTCTTTCTTCTTAGCCCCTCTCTCTAATTCTAGATGAGTATTACTTTGCTCTTTTCGTTGGCCAAGCACAATTGTGTTATTGGAGATAATGAATTCAATCCCCATCAAAGAGTATTAGGAGCGCCTTGGCCCTGTAGTGCTTTTTTTCAAACAGGGAATGAAAGGCAGAGGGAAAATTCTCTGGGTAGCCTCTGCGCTGGCAGCTTTTGAAGTGAAGGGAGGCGGGCATTGTTGTTCACATTTTTGTCCATACGGCTGAAGAAAGACCGGCGGCTTTTGATGAGAAGATGAGAACCGCCTCGTAAGTTGAGCAACAAGTTAGATGGTGAAGTCTTCCCGCTGCCTACTGCCTGCGGATAACATATGTCCCGCATTAATAGGGGCTCAAGGGAACAATTGCCAGGGGGGTGGGGTGGGGAGAGCTCTGCTCTGCACCGGACAGCGGCTCTTTTTCTTCCCTCATCCTTTGGACACCGATGCCCCTATAAGACTGTTTTTAAGGGAGACCCGAGGAGATGCTCCCTAGTTCTTGGTTTGCTCGTATATCCACGGGGCCAAGGGACGGGCAAGCGACGTGTACTGGCCCTAGGTTATCTAGAAGGGGACAGGGGACCCCGGTGGGCGGGTAGGAATGTGAGGGGTCACCTTCTCTTGCCGTTTGGTTCTGCCAGGGCTCCTGATAGCCAGGATATGATGTTAGGTCTGCTGCCGTGTGGCTGAAGAGGGCATTCCCTCTTTCTAAACAGGAGTCTTTCTCTATTATTAATTTCGGGGGTTTTTTTTCCTGACTAAATGTGGGCTCCAGACTTTTGTCGCGCTTTTTTTTTTCCTTGTTCCCTTTCCATTTCATGTAAGTTAATGACATACCTGAATTCTGTAAATTACTTCCTCAGATAAAGCAATCAGGCAAGGAAAAACAAGAAGAGGAAAAACGTCTGTTGTTCACATCAGATAACCTTAGAGCTAGAAAACTTGTTGCATACATTTGAATAAGTTCAGACATGCTCTTATTCCAATCTCCTGCCCCGCAGTTCAAAGATTCCCCGCCTCCCGGGCTTTATTATGCTAAAGAGGTCATTACTGAGAGTCACTATGGAGAGATCCCAGTTTGCAGAATGAGGCCCACCTACTAGTTTACCGGCATGTTTACATTTTCTGTCTGTCATAAGCGGAGGAAATGTGTTTTAGCAACCCGCCGGGCAGGCTCGGGGAATAGAAAGTAAAAAGGGGGGCATAAATTTCAGTTACCGCGCAGTAGATGGCAAATGTAGATGATTCATTAGGGAGCACTTATGGGTATCAGGTACAAAGGAGGTGTTTGCTGTAGGCATGATTGCTGTGAGAGAGCCAGATCCCGCTCCCGGGGCAGGCGACCCTGCACTTCGGTGCCCGGGCTGGCTCATAATGACATGAGAGTCAGCTGCGAGCCGACAGGGGCTCGGAAGTGCGCCCGCACCTCCGTGCCCGGATAGCCTGACGGGGGGTGGAATCACGCAAGTCCCACTCTAAGCGGCGTGGAGTAGCTCTCGGACCTCTCCCGAAACGGATGCCAGCCCCAGGGGCACAGGGCACCTCTGCCTGACTGCTCGTGGCCAAGGGGCGACCCGCCCGTGAAGGGGATGCCCCCGCTCCAGATGATGGAGGTGGCTTTCACCCCGGACGAAGCCGGACTCGGCACTGTTTCCCTGCCAAGCCGTGTGTGAAAGGGCCCGATTTCGGAAGCAGAAACGCGATCACCAGAACCACGTCCGCCTGGGGATCCCCGCTCCCCTCCCCGCCAAACCCTCTGGGAACTCAGTGAAGGCGAAGGACGGGGGTCCTAAACGCAGTACTGGGCTGAACTACAGGAGGGCAACGCCGTCAGCTGGGGAAGGGTCGTGCTACTGGGGCCGGGAGGGACACCCGGACGAGCAGGGAGGGCAGAGGCACCCGCATCCTGCGCCTACGGTGGCCCGGTCCCGCTCGCTCTAGTGTCGCCTCCGCGCCCCTTCAGAGCTTCCCCAGCTGCAGGGGAACCTCCGGGGGGGGGGCAGGGCAGCGAGGACACGGCAACACTCAAGTTCAGCGCGTGTTCCGCCTGCTGGCTGAAATAATAATAGTAATAATAATAATAATAATAATAACACTAACAACACTAATACTACTAATGCTACCAATACAAATAATTCCCTGTCTGCCGGTAGTTCACTCTCGGAATAATGAGCAGGTGTATGTACATTTCACGGGAAAAATTAGATTACCAACAGTACAACAGTAACACCAAAACAAGGATGAACTTCTCCTATAGTAATCCGACTGGGCAAAACCCATTCAAGCAATGCTCCCGCAGCAGAGGCGCCATTCCGGGAAATGATCCTTTTGATGAATTCAGCTAAATGTAGGAGTTTTGGGGTGGGGGAAAGAGAGGGGATTGCAATTTTTTCCCCTCGTAGAGAGAAATGGATTCCGAAATGAGACTACATATGCTTTAAATCCTAATGACTAGAGACAAAGGTGAGCGCTGGCAGTTTGATCTGTCCAAAGTTCAAAGATCTGAAAACTCAATGAGTTTCTGTTTGAGGTGACGGGGAGAAACAAACACCATGGCAGTGCTTGGGCCAGAAATTTGTGCGGTTTGCAAGTGAAATGCGACCTTATTTACACTAATCTATCCTTAACTACTACTTTGTCACAATGGGCAGAATAATTATTAGAAAATAACCAGAGAGAACAAAGGCAGGTTCTCTTCTTATCGTCTCCCGTTTTCCACTCTTCTCTTCCCCCAGTTATTTTCCGCGACTAAAAAGATCTTTCGACACTGAAAATCGCAGAAAATGTGCAAACTACTTTTTTATTATTACTCTGCCTTTACTAGTAACTCAGAAGACCGCGTTCGCATTAAGAGCTGAAAAAAAAAAAGCAAAGCCATTTTGCAGTACCGCCCTTGACACATAAATAATCAAACTAATTGCATTTTGATTTTAGCTATTAACCATTCTCCTACATTTCCTAAAACAATATTACAGCGTGGGAGTTTTGCGAGGACTTACGTGTACATTCCATACTCCGGTCACTCTCTGTGCACTATTGTGGTGTGATTTTCGCCTGGTCATTGTGTATTATTTCCACTTGTCTCCCCTGGAAACAAATACACATTAATTTTATCTATGTTAATATATACAATATATGAATTTATATTCCTCCCGAGAGAACTTCGTATCCCGTATTTATACGAGGATAATTTGATTCTTGACGAATTAATTTCAGCACGAAACTGCACACGAAAATTATTTATTAACTCTTTGTTTTAAAAATATTCTTTTCAGAGTGACTAAACTCATATCCTCACACATATATGCCCAGATTCCGTTTTATCATAACAGAAAAGAAGTGATACAGGGTGCATTGTTATCGCAATCAAGAGTTTTATCTATAATATCGCTATAAAATTAAAACCGAATCAATTGCTCTTCTAATGGCTAGTTGGCGTTACAGCAAGGGAATTAATTTATTTCAGGTTTGTGCTAATGGACCAATTTCAATACCTATTCAACACATTTCAAAACAATTTTTGAAGCTATGCCAATGTCTGAAGAGTTCTCTCGTGCCGTTCTTTTACGATTTACTTATATTTTATTGACACTTATAAGTTTCAACTGAAAAAGTGTCCGGCAACTTTTTTTCCTCATCTTTCATTTCAAATTAATTCCTTCTAAATAATGTACATCCTCCGATTGTTTGCCGGTGTAGACCATGTAGATGTGCAGTGTCCTCCAGTCACACTCGGGAAACAATCCAGGAGTTATTTGTGATTTAATTATTCTCCCTTGACTTGGACGGCTGAAGTTGCTTTTATTCCATCGAACCTTCCCTTCTGCGGAGGGGAGGTGCTGCTCGCAGGTGTTCCGAGGAGGTGCCATGGGCGAGGGCCCCATCCTGCCCCTCTTGTCGGAGGACGCAGGACTGCCGGACCCCGCGGCAGAGTAGGCTCTGCTGCTCCAGGGGACCCGCCGCATTCCCTCGCCCCCGGCTGCCGGGTCTGCCCGTGCCCAGCCCCTCGGAGTCTCAGCCGGACCCTCCGCGCTGCCTCGAGGGCCCTTGCCTCACCGGCGCGCCCAACATCCCCCTCTTCACCCCGGGCCGGGGACCTCCTCACCGCCCAAACTCCTCGTAAATCCTTACAAAGATGCCCCGCCGCCCTGATTTACTCCCCGCTTGTATGTGATGACGCTAAATGGACCGTTTTCGCTCCCTCGCACATGGCCGGTCGAAGATAATTGCCGAGCATGAAAAGGTGAAGTTCCCCTATAAATTGCGGTGGCGGCCGGAACCTGGAACCTGCAGCCTGGGGGGGCCTCGCTTTGCTCTGTCCCGGACATGGGGCTGAGATACCACCTCCGACACCGGCAGAAGTCCCGTACCCGCCAGCTTCTTCCCTCCTGGGACAGGGCGAGCGGTCCGGCTGGAAGGAGATGCTCGAAAGCTCCTCTCTACACATTGCAGGGCGAGGAGATGCACCCTCTTCCTATGTAGCCCACTTTTAGCTTATGTTTGAGGTGGCTGCAGGCTTTTTGAGCACAGGATTAAAGCAGCAGCAGCGCAGCTAGAAGCGTGACGGAAAACAGGGGACTCTTCTCCCCGCTTTATTAAACAGATCACACAGAACTGTGTGCTCTGCACCGGGGACCCGCTTTTTTAACCTGAGCTGCAATCCTGTCTTGTCAGTGGCTCATTGCCCACCGCAGACACCATTTGTTTGAGAGAAGAAAGGGGAGGAATATAATCTTGATGGCAAGTGGAGTAAGGGTACACGCTGCATCCGTGACAGGCTCCTCTCCTTATCTATGAGAGGTTTGGAGCTGCGTCGGTCCGCCTAAACCCTTTTATTACCCACGCCCCGAATATTTCCATTACACACGGTCTGTGCTCCTCAGCTGATATGTGAAACTTGCTACCTTATCGCTGTCGGTCGATTGATATTTTCCGTGTACAAGCCCAAGGCATTAAATCAATGTCTCCACTCTGCAAAGACGTATTCTCTATAGACTAGTCTGTGGGAGACAAGTGAAGTCCTGCTGAAAGCGGGCTTCATCCTGCCTCGATTCTCACGAAGCTCCTTTTGGCAGAAGAAGTGGGACTTTAAATATGATCCTCCTGCCCAGACTTGGTGCCGAGCAGTCCGGAGCTGCCTCTGGCTGCGGGGGCTCTGTCGGTATTTGCCAGTTCGGGACATTCGGAGGCGAAGGGGCTACGCGGCCGGGTCATGGGGTAACCGAACGAACCGCCCCTCCGCTGCAGGGCCTGCATGCGGTAAATGCCCGCCCGTCCGCCCAAGAGCACCTGCACAACATAACGCCGGAGCCGAAACAGGCGCACCCGCAAAACATAACGCGGGAGCCAGTTTCGTGTTGCCGTGGACGACTTGTGCGCAACTCCGCTCCGGATCACAGCTGATCCGGCCACAGTTGCAAAACAGAGAGGCTTTCACAACACCTTTTTTCTCACTTTTTTTGCTGGGTAGTAGTGCTGCAGAAATGCGGTGAGATTTCTGGGACGCTGGCTTGGCTTTTCTTTTCTAAGTCGACCCTTAAATTTAGTTTTTCGCCGCTGTCCCTAACCCGTTAGGGGGCAATTATGTGATAATTAAGCGAATTACACAGTTCTTGCAGCTGGCTCCCGTGCACGAACGGGGCTGGGCAGAGCGAAATCAGTTCACGATTTAAATCCCCTCCCCGACAAAGCCTCTTGCTGGGGACCAGAGCTCGGCAGTGCAGCTGCTAGTTCGTTCCGAAGGGTCGTTCCGAGCCTGGACTCCAAGGCGTGAGCTGGGCCCTTCCAGCGGCCCGGGGCGAAGTGGAGCCGCCCTAGGGTTGCTCCCCTTGGGCGTCGTCCCGTCCGGCGGGGAAACGCCAGGTCTGGCTGCCGCCGCCCCGGCAGCCCCTGCCACAGAACGCCCAGGAGGTTACATCGCCTCGGGTGGCTTTTTCCTGCCCTCCCTCAACCTATCGCAGCAAGAAGAATTAGGGAGAAACAAAACAAACAAACAAACAAACAAAAAGTGGACACCACCGCACTCAGACCCTCACAGGCTGGTGGCATCGCAGCGCGTCCCCCGTCTTCCCTCTGCACAAACCTGGCCGTACAAATCCTTCCTCTTCACACCCGCACTCTAGAACTACGTTTTGACTTTCTTGCACAAGGCTCCGTCCTCCGTAACCAGCCCCAAAAATTTTGAAAGAATGTAGCAGAAGTATTTAATTGATAACATTTGATTTATTTAAAGTCCTTAACTGCAAATGATCAAAAACATACTTCACGCATTAAATTCTCAGTCATCGTTTTAAATCAAAATATTTTTTCAATTACAATCACATTTATAAAATTAACAAAATTTCTTAAATTCACGTGTAATTCTCTTTTTTTTTAACTGTAATTTAAAGCAGTTTCCAGCTGTAAAGAAAGAAAACAATATAAACCATGCAATAAATTAAAAACATTGAGACAGCGAACAGGAATAATAATAAAACCCCTCTGGCTATGCTAACACCGTGTAAAACTGTGGAAAGTGCAATAACACTGGATGAAACAAGCTAATGATGACGATAATTAAACGGCCACAAAAAAAAATTGTTAAGTTGGAAAAGGGAGGAAAGACAGAGCTGTCCTCTTTCTGTTGTGTAGGTGTAATAGTCAACGTTTCCTGGGGGAGGGGGAAAATAACCTGGTAATACATACACAGTTCTAGCTGGTACACAATGAAGACACTTAAATTAAATAAGTATGTCATCCACATGTTGATGAGAGTTCCTGATGAACGAGAATCTTCAGTAACAGATGGGAAGAAAAAAAAATCCAACTGGCTGTGACCTCTTGTAACTTTGTATTACATTCCAATACAGGTAACACTTGGAAAAAAATAAGGGTCGCATTCTGCGCTCCAAAGTTCCAGTTGGTCCCCTCGGGAGTGCAGGATCCGGCCCGCAGCATCTGGGTGTATGCGGGTTGTACTAGCCGAAGGTTTATTTTGCAAGTATCAAAAGGATGATTGAAGAAAGTAAATAGTCCTCTTGTTGCTTAGAGATTCTCTTAGTGTTTTGCTACTTCACAGCAGTATTGTCCTTCAAAGCCTTTTTAATTAAAAAAAAAAAAAGTCTTAAATGTCTACTCGCTTCTTCATCTCCGTATTGTTAAAGTATTGCCACATACCTGTAAACTTACATGAAATTATAGAGCACATCAGGGAGGGAAACGAGGGGGCAGAAAGCACGAACAAGAAGTTTACAAGCTCAACATTTTTTTTCTTATTTTTCATAACACCCTGCATAGGCTGGGGAGGGGAGAGGTGGTGTCTCTGGGGAGAGGGGCTGGGCGGCGGGGGCCAGAGTGGATATGTACAAGCGGGACACGGCTGGCTTTGCAGGAGGTCGTGGTGGATCATAACAACACACAGTGCGTTGCAAGACAATTGATAAGTAACAGTCCTTTGCACGCAGGGTGAGGGAACACCTCGGTTTGTCTCAGGGAAAGTGGGAAGAGAAGCCAGGATGGGAGGGAGGGATCTCGCCCCCGGCGGCGAGGGCTGCAGAGCTAGGAGGTGTTTAGCACGGGTCTGGAATACACACCTTGGTAGTAGGAGGGCTCTAGGGCCGAGGGCTCAATGCTGCTCCGGCCCGCCATGGAGGCGCTGCCTAGGGGCAGCCCCCCGGGGATGCTGGCCCCGTAGGAGGAATATTGTAGCGCCTGCTCGTAGGCTTTGAAGTCCAGCTTGTGCTGCTGCTCCGAGGAGGACATTAGGTTGTTGATGGAAAAGGGGTGGTTGAAGGAGTAATGGGGATCGCCCTTGAGATGGAGCTGGGGTTCGTGTGCTAAGGAGTGAGGGGGATGCGGGACGGAAGCCAAGGTGGGGACGGAGCTGATGGTAGAAGAGGCGGCCGAGGCCGAGGTCTTTAGCTCTGCGCTTGATCCACTGTGGTCCATAGACTGAGGGCTGGTGGACGGGTTGGAGCTGGAGAGGGAGGTGGCTGTATCCAGCTGTGAGGGTTTGTTGTGGCCTCTGTGCAGGGGGGAGTTGGAGCTTGAACTGGAGGCCCCGGCCTGATCTTTCCTGCCCTCCTGAGGGGTTTTACTGTTTGCCGGCTTCTCGCACTTGAAGCGCTTTTGCCGTCGGAGGTAACAACCGTTTTCAAACATGTTGCCTGAGTCGGGATGCAGGGTCCAGTAGGAGCCCTTGCCGGGCTTGTCGGGGGAGCGGGCCACCTTGACGAAACAGTCATTGAAAGAGAGTGAGTGGCGGATGCTGTTCTGCCAGCGCTGCTGGTTCTGCCGGTAGTAGGGAAAAAGGTCCATGATCCACTGGTAGATCTCGCTCAGAGTCAGCATCTTGCTGGGCGCCTGCTGGATGGCCATAGTGATGAGGGAGATGTAGGAGTACGGAGGCTTGGCATGGGGGTAGCTCCTCTTGAATGTCTTAGCGTCCCGTGTCCTGCCGAGATTAGACTGGGTGTAGGCCATGGGGCTCATGCAGGGGTTCATGCCGCCGTAAGGGCTCAGCCCGTTCATGGGGGCCGACTGTGCAGACATGGCATTGATGCCGCCGGGGCTCAGCGCCGTGCCCATGGCGGCCACACTGGCCGGCATGCCGTTCACCTGCCCCGCCGAGCCCGCCGGCATGCCGGCCACGGCACCGGGACTCAGCCCAGCCCCCAGCCCGGTGTTAGCGTAGGACATGTTGAAGGAGCTGGAAGTCATATTGCCGCTCGTCGTCATGGTGTTCATGGTCATGTAGGTGTTCATGGTGTTCATGGAGCCCAGCCCCGAGTTCATGTTGCTCACGGGCACCGAGGAATATGCCTAGGGCAGCGAGACAAAGAGAAGGAGTTAGGGGGGAGAGAGGTGTGGCAGGACCCCGTTGGAGCCGGATCTACCCGCCTGGCCCAGCCAGCCCAGCAAACGTCCTGCCGCAAGAACAGCGGCCGCTCCCCCGACACCAGAGAAACCTCTTCCCCAGTGCCGCATGAAAAGGCCGCTGTCGCCATGAAAAGGTTTAATTCATATTTATATGTGTTTATAAATAGACACGGAGCGGGGCTGTTCGGTCCAGACGCGCTCCCGCTTTACCGGCGTATCGCAGCTTGCGCAGGCTGCACGGAAAGATGGTCTTCCCGGAACCGGGCTGAGGGCTCAGTCTGCCCCGGGAGAAGGTGTTCTCCCGGAGTATTTCAGCATTTTGTTGTCTTAGTGTCCTGCCTTGCTAGCTAAATACTTAAAATCATCATAGTATTGAAATTGACAGGCATACACTGTCTGCGCCAAGGAGAAAAACTGCTCACATTTTCTGATAAAAGTCTCACGCGTCTCTCCCTTCCTGCACTGATTTAAATTTCTAGTCTACGAAATGCACAAGGTGCAGTAATTTCGCAAAATAATAATAGAAAACACCACCAAAAACAAACAGCTTGTGCCGGCGCATTTTATCTGTGGAAAGCTTCCCCCTTGCCTGCATTTTCTATCAAAACAGTATTTATAACAAAGTTAAAACCCCCACGAAACAAACAAACATACACCCAAACTTTCCCAAAGTACAAAAAGCCTGAACTTTTCCTGGCTGGGATTTTCTACAATTGCACGACGTGAAAAAACTGTAGTACCCTATCACACAATACTCTTTATAAAGTAAGAACGGCAGAGCCTGAAATTGTGCTTTCCAGTATGACATCCGATTTAACAGGACAGAGAAAGACGTTCCCAGTTTATCTCGACCTACGGCTAATCAGACTGAGAAAATGAGGTTTAAACAACGGCTAAAATGTATAAAATTTGTTTCTGATCCACACAAATTTCACGACTTTATGAACGCGCTTTTAATTTAGAGCATCACATTAATTATTTGAGATGGTGGAACGTCGCTGGGTTTTCCACCTTGCATCCATGCAGTGATTCAAATTAAGAATCAGGGGAGGAGAAAACATTAAAGATTAAAAAAAAAATAGCAACCGCGACGGTCGCTTAACTTTATATTTGTGGACAATGAGCGTGGTGAAGATAAATGAATCTGGGAACGGCAGATAATTAGGATGACCCTTATTTGCCCTTAGACGACTTTCCTTTATTAAAGAAGATGCCAGCTGGGTGACACGTATCTGCCTGTGCCCGCGTGGCCCTATGGGCGCGTGTGCCAGCTCCGGGTGCGGGACGAGACGTGGGGACTGTGGAGCTGCGTGTCCGGGTATGCTGATGCAATGCCCGGGTGCGCACACCCAGGTGCCTGCCTCACTGCTGCACTTCCTCAAAACAGCTCCTTCCCCGGCGGGAATCCGCGGTGCTGCAGAATGTGCTGCCAGGCGCTGGCTTCTCCCGGGACCCCCCCGCTGCAGAGGGGAGGCAGCACAGTGCGGACCCTGGGCCCCGCAGGGCCGAGGCGCGCTAGGGGGGAAGGCTCCGTGGCCCTCTCCTTAGCCGCAGTTATGGGCGCTTGGGCCGGTTCTGCTCCTCCTTATGCCCGGCGCTGCCAAACAGGCGCGGGGGGGCGGAAGCGCCTCGGGGTGCCGCGGGCCGGGCCGGGTGCGGATGGCGGGTCCGGGTGAGGAGCGGCGGGTCCGGGTGCGGGCCCCCTCCCGGACCGGCTCCCGGCAGCGCCGCCAGCCGGCCCGCGGCAGCAGCACTCGCCGCAGGCAGCCCGTCCGCAAAGTAGGGACAAACGGCTGGTTTTCCCCCTCCTTTTCTTTCCCCCGGCTTTAACAGGTGAGGGCCCGGCGGCGGCGAGCGGTGAGGCCGGCGGTCCCGCCGAGGAGCTCGGGGAAGGCCTTGCCCCCCTCCCGGGACGCACTGCCGACCGTCTCCCTTGGCTCCTGCCATCTGCCGGGAAGGAGTCGGGGGCCGGCGATACGGCGAGTCCTCTGCCCCAAGCCACGAGTTTATGGGGCGCTTTTGTGAGCGACGGGAGCAAAGATTATGCCTTTTAGATGAGATCGAGGGCTGCTGCCGGCCCCCTGGCCCTCCCGAAAGGCTCGCAGCCACCCCGAGTCTCCCCCAGACGCCTCCAGGACTCCTGGAAGCCGTGTTTTTCTTGGCGAAGCCTGGTCAGTTTCGGCGCCGGAGGGAAGGGGGAAGCACGTTTGCACTGGCATGATCTGGACTGCACACAGATTCCTGCGATTGCTGCCCCCCAGACTCCTAGCTCCCCCCACCCCCGACCTCCCTTCCCTCTGCAGAGGGGCAGCTGCGAAGCCAGTCTCTGGGATTTACTCACCTCCTGAGTGTCGGCGTAGTAGCTGTTCCAGTCGCTGGTTTCATGCCCTTCCATTTTCACAGTCCCTAACATTATGGAGCCAACCTGCCCGGTGTAACCATCCAGCCCTCTTGCAAGCGAGCTACGGGCAGCAGGAAAAAAGCCCGAAAGCCCGACCTAGCAGGAAGCCAGCTCTCAGGAGGGGCTGGGGGTGCTAAATTCTCCTCTATAATCAGCCAAAAAGGAGGCAGGGAGCGGTGTGGGGCGAGACAGTTGAGAAAGTGAGGAAGTGCCGGCTGGGATGTGAGTGGAGTTGAGCTGATGTGGATCTTACGTCGCAGAAGTACCCACCTCCTCCTCCTCCTCTCCCCATTTGTCCGCCGCACAAAGGCGTTCGCACCTACAAAGCCGGAGATGCACCTGCAAACAAGGCAGTCCCCCTCGCCTGCAACTCCCCCCGGGGCGGCACTTTATTTGCAAAGCAGCGTAATTGGTTTAAGCTTGTTGGGAAAGGAGAGACAGAGGTGGGAAAGGGGGAGAGAGTGGGGAGGGGCGAGACGGGACGGGGGACGGATGGACACGACCACCCTTTCAGGTGGACAGGACAACTACTAGGAGGGATCAGGGGAAACGAAATGAAGTGAGGTAGATAAGGGAAGGGCAGCCCCATCTGTATGAAGAGAACGCAAAAAGCCATCCATGCTTAAACCCCTGAGACTAGGAGCAATATTTACTAAAGTCCGGCAGATGCTCCTTTAACTCAATGTCCGGGATGCGGTCCAAAGTCCCGAGTCTTGCAGTCCACAGACTTTCTCCCCGCTCCCACCGCTCACATTAACGTTGATTACCTCTCAGGTACCTCCAGGCCCTGTCGCGGTACCTCACGACCCCATCGCCCTCGGAACAACCCCCAAAACCCTCCGCCCTCCAGTCCCTCGTGCCCAGGTCTAAAACTAGCCCTTCAAACGAGGTGCCGTCCTAAGTAGATTGTGATAATGATACTGCTTTTCTGGTGCCTTAGGTTTAGAAACCATGTGAGTCACCACTCTGAGACATAATACTACAGGCACCCAATAAATACGGACAGAGGCTTGAATGCGGATCCACTGATATTAACCTCCACTTGGCAAACATCAGGTGAGTCACTAGAACCATTTTATATCTTTACTGTGGAAAGCCTCCAGCCCAGAAGGTTCATTTGGAAGCCTTCCCTGATGACAGACAGGAGCAGCAATAATAAGTAGTGGGTACCTCATTACCAATTTCTTGCTTACTGACCTGATTTCTCACAACGAACAGGGGAGAAGGAATCTACACAGGCTAGTAAAAAGTAAAAAAACACCGATAAAACAAATTGACAGTGGACAGAGCTTTTTATTATTATGGAGGGAATCTCTCAGTCTTTGCAGATGGATCAAACATTTTCTGTCCTGTCCGGCTCTTCGAGCCTATGTCAACACCACAGACTTTTCTTGGGTTTCTCTATCCTATCCCTTGTGAGTTTGTTCTTACCTATCTCCTAGAATTTTTATTGCCTGATAGTGAAAAACACAAACTAAAAACAATAACAAAAAACTGGAAACAAACAAACCCAAAACCCCCAACACCAAATAACACCCCCAA
>JAWWMP010000165.1:39419098-39434634 GCA_035047865.1 Dendrocincla tyrannina
AAATCACACCCCCACCCCCCGCCCCTCCCCCACCCCCCCAATCCAAACAACCTTCCTGACAATGGGAACTTGAAGGGGAAATAAAGCTTCTTGGGATTTTGAAACAGGCTTGCATGTAATACACGCAAAGTATAATACACACCTGGGTCTGAATTTTGGCCTGACATGTTTATCATTCAGCAGTTGCTTCCACAGTGATTTGTTCTCGAGTGACCTGCAGAAATGTCAACCTCGCAGACACGATTTAAAATTTTCTTATACACAGACCCAGGATTCAAATTGCAAGATATAGCATATGTCTGCCTCGAAAACTGTTTTAACTTGTCCTCTAAATGCATTTTCTGTTAGACTTTTCTTTATTCTTTCCCTCCTCATCCTTCTCTTTTAAATCTGCCAACGGAATTGAGTCAAATCCTCGAAACAAACACAACTCTGGAATTAGCAGAGGAGAATATGTGTCTTGAAGGAAATAAAATAGATAATAGCACTGGAATAAAGCCCTGCTTTCTCAAATGGTCAAACTACTCCCATGGAAATTGGGACAAAACCCAGTGGAATATATTAAAGAGAGATATTAAAATTGCGGTCTTCATGTATGCAACCTCCCTCTTTACCTAATGGAAGTGGTGTACATGTCTGAAAACAGAGCCACCTCGATGATGGCTTGTTCATTTCAGTACTTGAGGTCTGTGGAGTACGGACCGCCCCAAGCAGCACAGCCGCATGCAGGGAGGCTGGCAGGGGTACAGGGCCCCAGTGACCCCGCTGGCGGCACCCTTCCCTCGCTGGCTGACCTCGGGGCGGTGCTGCCGCGCTTCCCAGAGTCCAGCCCCGCGGGAGCAACACCCGACGGGACACCGGGCAGCCTATGCTGGGTCACTCCGTACCTGGAAAAAAGGGTAGGCACGAAGCCGGCCAAGCTTATCGGATGCTGCTACAAACCGCGCAGGCGTTTCACCAGGCGGAGCAGACGTGGCACCGGACAAAACCGCTCTCCGGGCCGGCCGCCCCTCGGGCCGCCCTCGCTGGGATGCCCGCTGCCCGGGAGGAGAGGGAAGCCGCAGGTTGTGTAAAGCCTCAGCGCCTCCTGTTGTCCGGCTGCGGCTGCGGGCTCAGCTCCCTCCTGAGGTTGCTTCCAGAGGTTGAGAGCACAGGCAGGTTCCCCTGTGTAATCTGCTTAGAGCCTCTCGACTTGGTGTACAATCAGCAAGCCTGAGTCAGAGCCAACTGCTGGAAATTCCCTTCAGCCCCGACTGCTGTGTTGCAGCCCTGGTGGAGAAAAGCCTTCCTTGAGTGAAGAAGAGGGTCATGAAGGGTCTGCCCATGGCCCCAGGAAAAGGGTGTTTCCGTAGTTGCCCTTGCCTTTGAGCTCTGTGAAACGCTATATAGGATGCTCCGTGAGTCTAGCGCGATTTATCAGTACCCGTTGAAGCAGGCTTAGCAGAAAAAAGCCCACTCTCCTGGGATGCGGAGTACGATCTAGTAGCCAGGAGCTCTCCAAGCATGCTTAGCTGCTTATGCGTTTTTTAGGAGAAGGACAGTAGTCCTGGTCCCAATTACACAGAGCTGTTTCCCAGCTCTGGTCAGAGTAGCGCCAGTTTCTTATCAAGCTATACACTGGCTTTTTTGTTTGTTTGTTTGTTTTCTTGTTTGGTTGGTTTTAGTTCATCGGGTTTTATTTTTTTTTTCCTTTTTCCACGGCGATCTGTTAGCGGAGACTGAAGACAAGCTGTGGTGAGCTGCGCTTTTCCCAGCTAGACGGGAGCAGGGTCTCAGCTCCTGGCTTCACCACTGTGCAGTGCCAAGGGTGCAAACATAAAACCTGACCTAAAAAATGAGGAAAGCACGTGTGTGCGGAACGCGGGTGTGTGGAGTGGCGGCAGGACATCCAGGGGAGCTCGTGTTACCAGCGCTGTCAGGAAAAGCTGGGCCCCGCAAAGACCACTCCGCTAGCGCCTGCTTTTTGGGAAGCGCATCGTTGTGGGGTCGGACCGGGGGTCCCGCCCCTTGGAAGGGACCTGCGGCAGCGCCGCAGCGACCAGAGCTGGCACCGTCACGGCGCTGCCCACGCGGGGAGCCGACACGGCCCAGGAGCTCGTCGGCGCCACTTGCCGACTCCCGCAGGTACCCTCCTACGCGTGGGGCGTGCGGCCGATGCAATCGGCGGGACCTTTAACTTTGGCTGTGGAGCGCTGTTTCAGTTGGTTCCGGTGTAAGCTATGCTTTTCCCTTGGCAGGAGCAGAGTCTACCGGCTCTTCGGCGTAACTTGCAGGGTCTTATTAGATTTTACCCAAACACCATCGTCTCCTGGACGTGAATCTCTCGGCAGCGCCTGTGCAGGCCAGACGTCTAGCTCGGAAAGGAGCTGCGAGGTTATCGCGGCGTCAGGATGCCTTCCCCGCTCTTCACCGTACATCCTTCTCTTGGTTTTTTGCCTCCTGCAGAAGTTCGCTCGTGCTCGGCTTTCCAGGAGGTCCCAAGCCTGTGCAGCGGGTTGCCTAAAACACCGTGGGATCCTGTCAGCTTCTCCCACACTCTTTCATTTACTCATCCACTCCTCCCGACGGCGGGAAATCTCTGCTCCCATCTGTTACCGACCCTAAATCCTCCCCCATCCCAGCGAGCAAACAGTAGCCGGCTGGGAACGCGCCTCTGCCTAGAGCCGGGTGCTTCGGGAGCTGGGGTCGGTGACTGCCGGGAGCTCCTTTCCTTCCGAGACGGCGGCCGAATCGGGGGGTTATTTTCCCTTCTTCCCTCTGTCCCTACCTTCCCCCCCACACCACCCCATAGGCAGACCCGCCCTGGTTCTCTGCTCCTGTCGATGAGTTCTTGTTTAGAAGAGACCGTGGGGATCCCTCCCGACACCACCGGGCTCCCATTGTCCGGAGGAGCCCTCGGTCGGACGCTCGCTCCCCCGCCCCTTCCCCCGGAGAGGACGGGGGAGTGCGACGCGATAAGGTGGCTTTCACCCTTTTCTTACCCGGGACCAAGGCCCGGGAAGATGAGGATATTGCATGGGGTCAACACTTGCTTCGGAGCTTTTGCTGCGTTAATTTTTCTTACCTCGAACCGGGACGATCAAGCGATCCCCTTTCCCCGGCCGACCAGGGGTGGGATGAGGACACCCCCTTTTCTTTCTACACTTCCTTCTCCCCAGGACCCGTGCTCTGGTTCTCTGGCCGGACTAGACGTGCTCTCTCGTCTCCCAGTCCACGGCAGGGAGGTCGGGGACGCACCGCTTATCCTCCGGACCCTGCCTACCCGCTGCCGGGTCCACGGTCGTGGGTTTCCAGCCCTCTCAGGCGCCGCCGGGCGCGGGGGCTCTGGAACCCCTGGCAATGCCGTCCTGATGCCAGCGGAAGGGCGGTGGAGCACGGCCCCTCCGACGCCCAGTCCTGCCGGGGCCGCGCCCTCGGGGCACCGGGCAGCGCTCCGGGCCTGCCGCGTTTTCATGGGTCGCACTCAAGTCATTGCTCCCTCCATGGGCACTCTATGCGGCCATGAGAAGCCGGAGACATTCTGTGGCTCCTTGCACTAGTGATGTCCCATTGCCGGATTTAGTGTATTTATTTATTTATTAAAATTTCAGTGCAATTAATTGCTTTTCATTTTGCCTTCATAGTTGATATTGTAAGACATGAGAGACATAAAATATAATAAATATCCCACCCGCCTGAAAATACTGATGAAGCAGACCAATTAAAGGAGAAAGAAGCTCAAATAATAAAATGAAAAATTATGAATGTTGATATCCAAAGGTTACAGTGTTGACAGCAAGGAAGCCTCTGTTTTGTGGTGTGTTAGGTTTTTTTTTTCCTATAGTACAAGAAGTAGTTCTTAACTAGGCAAATCATTATCCATTGTATACAGCCACTTTGTTTTTGTTAATATGGCTAGATATATGTATGCTGTTTGCAGAACTTCAGCTGGCAGGAATGTTCACAATTCAACATGTGATTGGCCAAGTGTGTTTTACGTACTCTATGCAAGAATAAATGAACTTGATAATTCTCATTTAATTCAAGAGCAGCCATGTAGGTATTTATTTCAATTATACTTTGTTTAATTTATGAGAAGATTTTCTGAAATATAAATGTAAATGCTTCTGTTGTGTATTTCAGTGTGCCAGTTCTTGTTAATTACTTGATATGTTATTGAAAGATTTGGTTGGTTTGTTTTGTTTTAAAGGGCACTTTGCTTTAAAGTTGCCACAGTACTATGGCATGGAAGAAAAAAATCAGATGATGTGGGAATTTGGTTATGCACGGAGATAAACACAAGTACTTCAATGGCAACCACTTTGTAGAATCTTACCCAAATTGCTAAAATGGTATTTCAGGATATATACAGATTTTTGCAGGAAAGCAAAGAAAGCAAATTAAAACAGTGAGTACAGTTAATCTAAATAAGCTGTTATAAGAAACAAAGCTTCATAGAAGAGTCACTTACGCATGAATTCTAGAATTACTTTGTTAAAGTTGTCCAAGTAACTTAATAGACCTACTCCAGTAGTATTTGCTGCTTGAAAAAAAGATATTTCCACTATTCAAGAATCTTGCTTCACCAAACCTGCAGGGATTCTCTTTGAGAACACCAGTTTTACGGATATAAGCCAAATATCTCTGTATTGAACCAGAGGTTCAGAACTGATCAACTCTTTGTAATATTCATCTTATTATAATATGTCAGTTCTGCAAACTGATCTTTCTATGCAGAAGGTGGACTTGGGTTGGAACTTTTGATTTTGAGCGATCGAGAGTGAAGGATTGCTACCCTTCCTTCACTGTATATAAACACATTTTCAAATTGTTTGCTATGCTGTCCCCTACCTGCAAAGAACTATTAATTTCCCTGTCTCTGTCTCTACAGTAGTTTTGCAGAAAAACATTGGGAGAAACCAATATCCATCATAAATGGATTCCTTGGCTGAACTTCATCTCTGAAGAATCAAATGTACAAAATAAAAACTGGCTTATTTAAACTCCTCCCTAGGAAGCAGTCCCACAGTGTTACTCCACTTGCAGTTCCTAGAGCATAAATGTATTCAAGCTGCATTAACTGCACGTTTTCTTGAGCTGTATTAACATGGACAGAGAGCAATTGTGGGGGGTGTGGCAGCATGATCATGTACAGAAACACTTTGGTCGTTTACTCCATTACAGGACACACAGGATCTGTGTATACCAAAATGATGCTTGCCCTGGAAAAGGATGCCCAGAGACGCTATGTAACATGTTCTATAGTTTTACATTGAAATGTGAGAGTGTGAGCTTCAAATGGTAACACCCTAAAATTTTAAGACCCGTAAAACAGTATAGTAAATTAATGACTATGGTAAAGTAGAGGAAGGTCTGGATTTAGTAACATTTTAGGACTTCTCAGGGGAAGCAGATGTTCAGTATTTTGAAGAGTGGTTTGTCCTCTCAGCAGCTGGTCTAAGCTTCTGCTTCATGCATTTCAAGGCTGAATCTGAAAACTGCTGAGCAGTTTTAAGGGACTGACATCAGGAAGGACATTTAGATCACCATGTAGCTTCCCTTCTGCCATGGCCTGGGTTCAGTTCCCTGTCCAGGTACTGTTAAGACAAGGAAGGAATCAGATTTAATTAATTCCTCCTCCATCCTTCCCCAGCCAACAAGGCCGCAGCCCAAGTATTTCTGCAGTGCTTGCAGTTTCAGGCTTAATCCTTTCTAGGTATTGACTTAAGGTGGAATGACTGAGAGGGAACCCAACACCTGGCCTTTTCTTCAATTCTTCCTAAAGAGAGAGATCCTCTCTTCTATTTGAACAATTTCATAGTTCATCAGGTGACTTTGCCATTGCCCATTGAACAAACCATTTTCCTTTTTTCAGGACCTATGAATATTTGCTTCACCATCCATCTGTTGCCAGAGAACCTTTACATTTTTTTTAACATTATCCTCAGAGGTAGCTGGAACTTCAGCCTCTGCAGGTACCTCTCCTCGCCCTTTTCAGGGCATTTCTTTTTGCTGAAGAAACTAATCAGATGTTAAGATTTTTCTTGTGGTTAAATGGGGTTTCTATGTCCACCAACACTGAGATTTCAGCTGCAAAAACCTATGAGACCTACACGCACACATATGTATCTACATCTATATATGCACATTCAAGCTGCTGTCCTAAGAGAACAGAAGAGCTAGACTGGAATGGCCGACTGAACACCTGCTGTGTTAACTGAAAGACAATGGAGAATAGAGATATATCTCTGATATGGTCAAATATGATCAAATTTTAAAGCTAAGTAAAGGCCCAAGCTCAGCAAAGACTTCAGCAGATCTTTGTATACCTGTAATTTCTCCATTTATTGCTTACAGCCTTCTTCAAAGCCATGAGTGCCTCTGACCTTATGCCTATAATAACAGCTATGTGAGATGGGCTTCTAGAAGTAACTCATGGAATTTCTCTTGGGCTATATGATAAAATGGCACATACCTGGAAATACTGCAGTCACATCATACTAAAAATAAATCTGTGAATCATTATCATTCAGAATGACCAAGTGATTTTCTCTTTGTAATGATCTTCTCATTATAAATATGGTTTTAAATAAAAGAGCTCCATCTTGTTTTCAACTTTCTATTTATATCTATTTTGAATTATAAAGGAAATACCAATATGTTTAAATAGAAAGAGGGAGTAAAAAAAAAAAAAGCAAAGCCCAAAATCATTGGAGGAAGAAAAATATTAACTATTTCTGCTGGCATAGTGCTGGCAAATACAGATATCTTACAATCATAATGGAGATTAGCAGAGCTGGGTGTGCGTATTTGTTATGGATCAAAGATAGGATATAGTGATTAGAAGAATGACAATGCTTTCAACACTCACAAAGGGATTGGATGTGTGATTTTTAATACTAATTCCGCAAAACCTTTCCATAGCTGCTTACTGCACAAGGAATTCAATATAGGTTGATCACTGGGGGTAAAAAATAGCATTTCCTTCAGCAAAGCTGGATGCAACTCACAAAAAGGTTTTCAGTATTGACACTCTCTGATTTAAAAGTTATCCCCTCTGTCATTTATTCCACTCTTCTGCTACAGATTATTGCCCCCACAGTGTAACTGTCAGAGAAGTTTGTGTGTTACATTCCCAGTCCATAATTCACTTTTTAGTATTTTAGTATTTATTTATGCTGAGTGTTTAGGGCTATTTTATATATATATATATATATATATATACCTGGCAGAAATATTAATGTTGATGCCCTGGAAGAGCAAACAGTAGCCTGTAGTCTGAGGATACATGCCTCTTATTTTCTCTTTACTAGCAGTCAGATTCACAGATTCAGTTATGAATTTACCAGTGGTTCTACTAGAGGACTTCAGGCACTCATTAAAACTTTCTTTGTTCTGGCTCCTGATGTCTAAAATGGAATAATGCTCCTTGGACATCCTCGTGAAACTATATCTGTAAATATGCTCTTATCCTTTCTAGAACTATTGCATTGATGAGTAGTTTTGAGCATGTATACTGCCATTTTGAGGAAGACTAGACTAGTGCTTTGGCTGCAGCACTGAAAAAGGAAGAATGCAGCACCCCCACTGGGGCTGTGCAAAGAGTTTCACAGCCAGGTAGAAAAGGATACCAGGCAAGGCTTAGCATTTAGTGCCAAACTAGATATGAGCCACTGATCCAGCAAAGTTATGCTCTTACTTTTCTTTTTGCTTCAAACAATTACTCTTCAGCTTTCCAAGGACTCTTTCTGGCATTTTCTGGAGGGCCCATACTGGACTGTACATATTTCATAGGCACCATTCTGCCTCAATTCCTCATTGCCTAGATTAAGATGGCTATCAGAAACACAATTAACTCCTCCTGAGTGTGTTCCAGTTGCTTTCCAAAGCATGTGGGGTTCTTATGGTCATCTCAGTCTCACTTCAGCATGAACTTAGACCATGTCAGAGATGCTCACTGGGGATGAGATTTCCTGCATGGCAGGGACTTAGCCAATTTAGGACAAAAGAAACTGCATTTTTTAATATCTCCAATATTTTTTTAATGATTGCTTTTCTTCTTAAAAAGAAAAAAACTTCCTTGTAAAATTAATAAATTAATAACTTGGATAATGCAATTTATGAGACATTAGAAAGCTTAGTGATCTGGTAAGGTCCAATTATGAAAAATAATAGTGTGTACCCAGGGACTGAACTTGCAGAACGTTTTCCAAATCTAGATCCATTTGTTAAGGATTCATCTAATGATTAAATTTTGGACTTTGCAATCTACAGAGATAGGGCTTAGCTTGTTTAACTAAATACTTCATGTTAATTAAAAGAAACACCTTCAGGCTTCAAGTATCACTGTGATCATTTAGTGAGAGGCACATGCTTTTAATACCTGGGGAAAGGGGAAAAAGTTTTCCCTGTTTTCCTGTGTGTCGGAGACAAGAATCTCTGCAGATGTCATCTCTGGAACTCAAGCTGAGGATCTAGAGGATATATTGGCAACATTTTCTCCTGGAATGACTGCTAAGCAACCTGTGTGGGTTACTAGGGGAAAAATATAGCATTTGGGACTTAACTTGATGTAGATCTCCTTGGGTGTTTTACTCTCTTTCCTTATAAGACCTAGAGTCTAAATGCAGTAACACAGGAAACATTTGTGAATCAAGACTTGAACCTTTCTTGCAACCTAACTGCATTCTCCATGAGCTTGCCTCTGCTCTTTTGCAAGCAGAACTGACAGACAACAGATACAGTAAGATAACACAACATACTCATTTCCCTTTTTATCACAACTATTAACCTAAGGAGGAAATTCATGTCTAAGGTTTTTTTCCTTTCTCCTAAGATTTTTTTTTTTTTAAATGCAAATCCTTCTTGTCATTCAGCAGCTTCTTACTGGAACTTCCTGATGCAAATACCTCTTCACATGCAGGGCTTTTTCTTCCACATCCCACTGTGACTCCTGCAGAGAGGAACTGTTCTAGGTAAATGAAATCATTGAAGCTTTACTTACTGTTTAACTAGTTTGAAATGAATCTGTTCTCTAGGCTTACATCTGCATTAAACTGCTAATAGGATTCACCTTCAATGAGGCAATCGAACATTTCATTCCTGTTCTGAACTGCTCTAATAGCCTGGACTGCTAACAGGAATCTTTCAACACAGATGATCTACTTGATATTCTACCTTCTGCTCCTCCAACTACTCTGTGATTCTTGCTAGAGAGAGAGAGAAGCAAATTAATCACCAAATAGATAGGCTTCCTGGGGAGTAAGATGTCTTGCTATCAGAAGAAGAAAAACTGCTATTAATCGGGATCTAATGTGACTGGTTAATGAGTTTTTCATCTTCAATAAGTTTTTAGTTGCATTATTAAGCTAAAACTTGGCCATCTAGCCTGGTGTAAGATGCATTATTTGTAAGAAAAACACTGGCTACCCCCTTGAACTCCAGGAATACAATTAGGCATGAGAAAAAAAAAACAAACCTACAAATCTGTATCTGAAAGCTATAAAGAAAGAAGAGGGTAATAGGAGGCATTTGCCTGTTAGATCAGTGGAGCTTTTCAATCACTTCAATGTCATATTTGAATCCAATAACTGCAGTTCGTCCCTACAGTCCCTTGTTATCACATCAGTGTTTGAGGATCCAAACTGAAGAAAGGAAAAAAAAGAAAAAAAGACTACTTTTACTTACCATAAGGGACTAAAGTGGATTACAAGCATAATTCTGTGAACTGTTGCAATCCAGAGATTCATGGAAATGCCAGTGCTTTGCATTCAGATCATATGCAGGAAACTACTTCTTTTCCCCTTACTGCTATGAGCTGCTTTGCTTTGCTTGTGTTCTAGACAACCAGCCTTCTTGGGAACCTGATCAATGTGACCTTGTAGGTTTGTGCCATAGCTGATAGATTTAGTTGGATTTTCCACATTTTCTTTTAATTTAGATGTTAATTTTTTTTATTTCTTTCCTGAAGTTTAATGATTTTTGGCACACGTTATCTTCCCTGTATTTGTTGGACACTGAAATGGTCATATATTTTTTTAAATCCACTTTTAGTTCATACCTCATGTGTGAAAAGAGCTACTGTTAAAATTTAACTTTCACCAGCTGCTGTCAAATATGTTTGACACTTCTGTTCTCTGAAGGATTGGCCAATAAAACTGCAAGACATGGGTCCAGGATTCTTCTCAAAGAGCTAGTTTCAGACTTTTTGCTCTTTTAATACTGCAAACCTGGTTGGTTTATGAACACTGAAATGGAGTCTCTCCTGTTGCAGACAATCCCTAGCATTGAAAATAAAATACCAATAACAGAAAAGTTATTGATGATGGTGAACCACACACAACTGAGTAGGTCTTTCATGTCTGAGTTGACACTTGTACAGTAAGAAAAATTTGATAGGAAAAATGTCTGCAATTTCACCCAGGAAGTGGTTGTACTGCCCAGTGCACAAGTTCCCAGAAAAGCAGTTCATATATTTGGTTTTCAGAGTAGAGTGTTAAAGGGTCTGACAGCAGAGCAAGGGTTGTTATGCACAGGAGACAAATGAGGCTAAAAAGGTACAAGTCCCCTCGTTCATCCCGCGCCTTTCAGAAGCACGTGGGTCAGCTGGAAAGAACTTGTTTCTAATGATATCTCCGGATGATGCTGACGCGTTTCAGCTCACTTAGAGGAGGAACTTTTCACCAATGCCCTCCACATGAAATACTTCACGTCCTCGTCCCCCAGCACGGTGTGTTACCGGGTGGGCCTTTCCCGCTGGGAGAGAGAGCTCGCCAGGTTTGGCAGCGGGCGCTCCCGCTCTCTCTCCCGTCGGGAGCTCGTTGCTCGGTTACGGAGCTGTCCTTGCCCTGCCGCTGCCTCCAGAGGAGCGGCCGCGGATCCTCCTAATGCTGCGGGACCGCAAGTGCCAGGAGCACTGTCGGGACACTGTTGCGGAGCCTGCCCTGGGCTGTGCCGGGGCAGAAGTGGGGCTTGGATGGGACCGTGATCATTGTTTTTTTTGTTTTCGGGTGGGTTTTTTTGTTGTTGTTTGTTTGTTTGTAGGTTTGTTTTTTTTGGTTTTTTTTTTTTTTTTAAGTGTAAAGTTCCTTGTGGTTGGAGAAAGTGTTGAGCTTTATTCTTTCTCTTTTTCTTTATTCTCTTTGGAGTTTTCATCCAACTTTCAGTTTGCACTCACAAAGACAGAAATTGTTCAGTTGTTTCCTGACATAAATCGCCATTGCTGGAGATTCATTATACTTCTTTAGAACAGTCTTGTTAACACCAATGGGGCCCTTAGGAAAACGGAATAGCCCCTGAAAGGTTGGCATCTGTGTTTGTATATGAAATGCAAAACCTCATTTCTGTTTGTATTTACCGGCTGTGTACAGTAAGAGAAAATTGTTAGAAAACATGAGTACTTATGAGTGGGTTATGTGGAAACACTGAATATGATTAAGAAACATGAGACTATATGTGGGGAATCACAGTGGAATAGTTTGAAGATCAAATAAGCAATAGTTACTGCTCCTAGAAACATGAGCATTTAGCCCTTCTTGGAAGATTTAAAGCCAGATCAATCTTATCAGTTAACCTTATCCTCCCCAGAGGTCAGAGAATCCACATAAGCCTGTCATGAATATAAATAAAAATACTCCAAATAAATTCAATGGGTGTTCTGAAGTTCACAGAAAATAAGGACGCAAACCCCCAAACTTCTGATATCAGGGTGGTCAGAAGAAGAAATAAATCTGTAAAAGAAGAGTGAGCTGACAAAAATCAGAGAAGATGTTCTGAAAAAGACAACAGGAAAAAATGCAATGTTAGTCATGAAAGTACAGTTGTAACGCTGCCAGTAATACCATCATTTGCGAGTACCACTAAAAGAACATTTTAACAGTCAAGCACAAAGTGAGAAGTCAAATTACTGCAGGTCTAATTTTCACGTTAATAGCTCCTTATCTCATTAGAAAAGACAGAAGTTGTTAGTTAAGGATAGAGTGTGTATGCTATGGATGGATCATCAGAATTTAAAAAGATAAAATTCAAGAAATTGGTACTGTGATTAAAGATAGTGTTGAATTTAGGTATGCATATTCTGATACAAGTGAAAGTATCAGAAGGGGGAAAATGACCAGGGAAAGCTGTAAGAAGAGAAGCAGAGTGATTTCAAAAGCAAAGCACCAAGACTTAGATGTTGTATTGGAAGCAGTTCTGGGAAAAGGAAGAAAGCAGCCAAGTGTGAGGTCTGCTTAAGAACAGTTGGAAGAGGCGAGAGATGTGACTAGACCAGACATTTCAAAAATATATGAGAACTTCCAGCAGAGCAAACCTGAAGAGTCTACTTCCATACCAGGGCTGCCTGTGAAAGTGGTTGCAAGGTCTATTGATGAAATAATTGCTTCCCTGCAATCTAATTCTCTCTCCCTGAGACCAGATGATCAAAGAACTCCTGGAGAGTGTTCTTGGCCAGAAATACAACATAAAAATGGAAGTAGGTGAACCAGAACAAGAGCAATATTTTTCTCTTGGGTAAATATTTATTTTACAATAGTTGTATATTTTTTTTCCAGCTCCTACAATGTGTTACAACACAGAAGCCAGACAAAACAAATGGATAAAGACATTAATGTATCACAGAATATTCTTCACTCTTTCTTCTACCAGTTTTTTTTTATGCCCCTTAAAAATGAAAATGAGTCAATATCAAAATACATTAAAACATAATGGGGTTTTTGGATGTTATTTTTATTATACTGTTTGAAGGTTCATATATATTTTTCTTGACTGCCCTTTCCCTTTTTAAGATGACATATTCCAGTCTGACAGATGACAAAAATGCATTAAATGTCTTTGAAATATCATTGGAAGTATTGCTTCCTTTAGTTATTGTTTAACTCGTGAAGGGTCTTGAAAAGACAATTTTTATTGTCATAAGTAGATCATGTAAACAGCTGTAGGAGAGTCCCTTCAATTAATTACATCAGGTGATATCAGTAATACCAGGTAGATGGTAGAGAAAACTTTCCTAGATTTTCACCAGAAGGTTGCCAATTAATTTGTTAACTAGACTAATAACTTAGTATCAGATGGCTCTTTGTCCTCTCTTATCAAGGCTGATAATTTTGTTTCAGTTTCACTACAGCTGAAATTTACAGTAACTTACATTCCCTTAATGTGTGATTGACTGTTTGGTGATTAAATGCAAAAACTAAAAGAAAAAAAACCCCACCAGTTAATTTAAATGTTTAAGACCATGAGCAACAATGGTATGGAGCCACATTTCCAGTAGATTTAGGTCCTCTGATATGATTTTCTTCTGAAAGGTATTGTGTGTGATTGAGGTGTTCACAGTGTCTCCACTCTATTTTTTTTTTTTTTGTATTTCAAGTGGCATCAAAATTAGAGAAGACTTTTCTCAGTGGTGCAGCACTGGGGTGGTCCCTCTTAATTGCTTGACTTGTATTTTAGGAACATCATAATTTGTGACTGTTTTCTTTGGTTGAAATTTGCCAGTTGATTAAAAAAATACTTCAGCAGATGGGAAGAGGGCTAAAGAATTTCCTGGACCTGGAAAACCATTTTTTGTTCAACTTGCCAGAAATAATTAGTAGTGATTGGTAACATGTGCTGAGCTGTGTGTTTTTTCTTACTTGTTTATAAATGTGTCTTATGTTCTAGGTAAGATTTTCAAAGTTTGGCCTCTACCAAGTCTGGATATTCCAAAATTGAAGTGAACTTATTTTCTCTTGTTTGTAGTGGAAGCTGCTGGGCTCTAAGCTTTGAAAATCTGACCTCTGGAATATTGTGATATTTAATTCTTTATACCTAAAACTTGCATCAATCAAGTGTAAAGTAAAATGTAAATTTGAACCTGGTAATGACTTCCTGTTCCAGTTGCTTGTTCTTTAATGGTTTTTTAGGTACAGAGATATGAACATTAATGAGGATGAATGAGACCCTTGTTGATTACGTGGGGGGTTTTTTAGAGGTTTTTTTGTTGTTGTTTGTTTGTTTGGGGTTTTTTTTTGTTGTTTTGTTTGGTTTTGGGGTATTTTTCAAAGGCTTTTGCAGCAGGTATCTCATGAAATGAAGTGAACTTATAAGTAGGTTGAAGACTCTAGCAATTCTTTATTATTATTATGCATGGTTTATCTATTTTACACTGAGCATCAAGGCTTGTCTTCTCTAATGAAGTAAGAAATGTACGCTTTTAAATGAAAAAAAAGAGAAGAATGGAACTGATAAAATCAAACCATGCTCTAAGAATTAAATGGGTTGTTTTCATTTATTAATAGGAATTCAAGAAAATTATGTTCTCTGTATCTTATTCTTGCTCTTGCATTAATGACTGATTAGGGTTGACACTTTATGGTGTTGCTGTGGGAGCTGAGTGCTGGTTTTCCCCCATCAAAAGAGTGTTATCTGGGGAATGGAATGCCAACTCAGTGCAACATTATTACTTAGTCCTGTGTCCTTTGGGGAAAATCAGTTATCAGTAATGTTTCCTACATATTTTCCATGAAACAAATAGAGTTTCTATTATGAGAATAATGTAATTTCCAATGCCTGGAGTAATTTTGTTGCCTTGAGACTTATTGCTGACTCTGAAATATTGAGTTACTAAGTTATATGTTGGGTTTAGTATCCATATGAGAGTGTTTTTATTAATCTCCTATGTGCATTTTCTTGGTGAAGAACTTGTAGCTCCTCTTTAGTTAGTTACTGAGATGAGCTTCTGAGGGTGGTATGTAAATAAACATTTATGTTCTCTAAAAAGAACATTAAATTTGAATGCTTCTGTTAAACAAGAATTATACAATCCACTGTACTAGCAGCAAGACAACATAAAACGTACTTAAGGTTTTCTTAAAACGTCTCTAGCTCTTGACAGCTAGTCTCAGTAATGAGGCTTTGAGACTTCCTCCATAATGCATTAGTACTCTCAAAAGTGGTTTGATGGAGAATAACTACTGTTAAAATTAAAGAAGAGGTATACTTCTTTTTTCTTTTTTATTATTAAGTTTTATTTTCATGAAGTGGCACAAACCTACCTAGGGACAGATATTGGGTAGGTGGTTTACATGTGTTGACTTCGGAAATATATTGTTTATTTTTTTTAATCAAATAGATTGTAATCTCTCAGAGTTTCAAGCTTTGTCAAAGGGGTGCAGAGTCATTAGTTATGTTTATGTATAAATACTTTTGGTGTTATCCTAGATACAGGGGCCAGGCCCAGTTTATCACTGAGTATAAACAAAACTCTGTCTACACCCTCTGTGTCATTCCTGATGAACTGCTAATAATGCATCGTTTGCAGCAGCTGCCCAGGGCACACCTGACACCTCAGGCTACACACTGGGCGTTAAAGAACCCTGTGAGGCACGAGAATGCTTCTGTCTTCACACCAGTGACTCAGCTGGGATAACTTCCCTCTGGGCAGGCATTAGCACCTTCACACCCAGCCTGAGGGGTCATGTCTGCTAATGGGACATTAGGGGTTGGCACAATAGGCAGCTGCAATGACCTAGACCATCAAAGATTCCAAAAATATCCCATGACTCACAGAGTTAAATCAC
>JAWWMP010000165.1:39434725-39502665 GCA_035047865.1 Dendrocincla tyrannina
CTGTTTGTGTCCCAGAGTGCTGGGTTATATGTCTGGGTTTTGTGGGTTAAAACTAGTTTTTCTCTGTATCATTGTATATATTGTAATCTGTTTAGTAAACTGTAACTCTGACTTGTAATCTCTCTTGAGTTGTGTTAATTTCTCCTGCTGTTTTATCTTTAAACCAGCACAGATGTATAAACAAAAGCATGATGAATTTATACAAATAAACATATTTGTGTATCCACACATCTAGATAACTGTTCTGTCATCTATTAGAGTCTTTTCTGCACTGGTTATATCCAGGTCTTTTCTGCATTTTACTTGTCAAAACAGGGAGGAAAATTATTTAGATTAAAGCATGAAACTATTAAAGGAGGAATCAAAGGAATACCAGATTAAAATATTTAAGTAAGATACATTTAAAGGTAATTATTAAAACCCAAACAAAACCTAAATAGCAACAATAAACCCCCCTTATTTTTCTGTATGTTGAGGTTAATAGTGAGGGGTTTAAAACTACAAAAGATACCACTGACATACCAAAATGACCAAAAATTTTAAAATGGTTTGTAATATATTATCAAGGTGTTTGGGTACCTAAATAGTCTTCTACACCTGTGGGGAAAAAGGCTATGTCTAATAAAGCTACTTTTAAAAGATGCAGTAGAAGTTCACATCACAAGGTTAAAATACCAAAGCAGGAAACAGCTTCTTCAAGAATGGGCAGAACACTCAAGAACATATTTCCACAGGAATTAAGAGTTGCCACAGTTCTCAACACTTATATTTGCTAAAGTTTGCATCACACTACTTTGGCCTTGTTTTTGTTAATGCAAACACATGGACATATATAGACACTATATATCATTTCATTAAAATAACACAATAGCATTGTGCCTGTGATTCAGCCATGGGGAGTGGACAAAAGAGAAAACACACTCAACAAAATAATCACATACCATGTACAGGTGTTTAAAATGAAATTAAGATAATATTTGCCCATATAATTATGTTGGTTTTGACAGAGCAGGAAACTTAATATGTAAAATTTACATATTATACAATGTTTTAGAAGCATAGGTTGATCCAGTCTGGCTTTGTGAAAGTTTCTCTTTGATTCCATGAACTGGACAATAAATTGCATGGGGAAAGAATCACAGACAGCTTGGATGGACTGTAATATTTAACAGTGTATGGTAATCACCATGTTTGAAAACATGCATGTGTTGCAAAATAGAGGAAGGTTGTTTGTATAGCCTGAGAAGGTAATGCTGGATCTGTTTCTTTTAGTCTGAGTTGTTATTCCATTCCTCTGGTTTAGTTCCTTGCTCTCATGGTGATGAACAACTATGTAATATGAATTGTTTTTTTCTTAAGCTGTCTTTTCTGTCAAAGGCAAATAAATTACTAAGGCTTTGGTTAAAAGCAAAACATCAACACATACATGTACATGCAAGGCCATAGTTTTTTATTGCTTTCTAGTTTACATTTTTGTGGCAACATATCTATCTATCACTTTGTGTTGGCCTACAGATTCCTTTTTTGCTTTTTCATTTTCTAATATGCAAGAAAAAAATGTTACTGTTCAGAATATGCTTCTTACATGGTAATAGGGTCAAATGCTAGAACCACTAGTCGGTAAAAAATTAGTATTTTTAGATTGCTAGGTGGTCAATGCACTCAGTGGAATAAAATTTCTACTCGGTGGAAGATTCTTACATAATAAAATAATAAAAAAAATAAGTGGACATTCATAATGCCATCAAAGAATGACATGACAGACTGTTTCAAATATATGTTCAGCTTACAGCTTTACTGCATTCTTGCATCAGCTCGTGGCTCTGAAGCACTTTCCCCAGAAATATTTAACGCTTCTGTAGCAGTTTTAACGAGCAGTACTCTGAAATGTAATGTAGCTTAGATGTGACACTTGTTTGCTACTGCTGTCTTTAAAACTTGGTTCCTCACACCTGTGTATGGTACAAATGGTAAAGTACATGTGTGCTGACTTACATGCATGTAAGCTGAATAGCTGCTTAGAAAGCATACTGTCCTTGAAACTGCCATCTGTTTTGAGAGTTGTTGCTGCATTTCAATTCTGCCTTTCCCCCCACCTCTAGATATACTGTATCCAAAAGAGGAATTGTTGAACCATTCTTTTCATGTGAAAGAATAGTGTGTGTGGGAACTGAGAATTTAAAATTTTGTAATTGCTTTCCTGCTAGTGGAGGAATTATAATTTTCTTCTGCATAGAAAATGATTAACTGAAAATTGCACTCAGCTTGTAAACTTCTCTACTACGAGCAGTTCCACTGAGGAGTTATTTATAGTAGAGAGTTAAGCACATCTGTACATGTTTGCAAAAGATGAGCCTAAGGTCATTTGTCTCTGAATGCTCTTGTTTCTTTCAAACTAATTTGTATAATGAAGACTCAAGCTTTAATTTATGCATGTATGTTGTTTTGCTGCTGTTTTGTTCTCTATCGTAGTAGTATAATTTTTTTTTATTTAGCATTCTTATTTGACACTAGTTTTCTTCTCTTGCTTATACAACAGCCACAAATTGAACATGAGGAAATAAAAAATGAATCTCAAGCCTTGCCAAGTTTTCACCAAGCAAGCTTGGTAACATTCTGAATTATCTAGGAATGTTAAAATATAAGTTAATAGTGCTTCTGTTTGCTAACAGAGTTGTTAAGATAGGTAGTTCATAATTTAAACCGATAAAAGTGGGAAGGAAATTAAACAGTCCTTGAAAATATTTTGATACTTCATAAATCACAAGTATACTTTTATTTTTCTCTCTTTCATTTTTGTGTCAGTTGTTCTTTCCTTTTCATATGAGATTTGATTTTCCAACTGCTGGATATACAGAATTTTGCTACAGAAGTAGCATGCTGATTAGGGAAATGGAATTATAAGACGTCCATCTATAGTCATACATATTGGTGAACATCATTCTATGCCTTTCATTCAAACTGTTTTCAAAATTCAAATATTTGAACTTAGATATGTTTGGGGAATTGATCAATGTTTAGAGTCATTTCTCTTTATTAGATTTAAAGGATCATAAATCTATTGATATAAATTTCTGATATGTGTTTCTTTCTATATTTTGCAGCTTTTTTTAACCAGTGCAATTTATAGAAGGAACGGACCAGATTTTTGATAAGAAATTTCTATAGATAATATTATATAATGTTAATCATTGTAGGTCCTTTTCCTATTACTATGTTTATTTTTGAAATTTAATTAGCTATTGAGGAAATATTTGGCTTATGATAAAATTGATACAGTGATCTAGATACTTCACAGACGTTGAAAAAATAATTGCATATAATAAATATTGTACTGAATTACCTGTCATGGAGGACAAAAATGTTTTTTAAAAAAATTCTGCATTCATCTTTTACATCAGTTTTTTTCCCCCCTTTCTCTCAGGAGTTCAGAAAGAATCTCAAGGAGCGGAAAATGAATCTTGGCCTAAAGATGAGCTGTTAACATAGAATAAGTGGGTGAAGCAGTTAAGCAAGCTTCGTACTATTGTGAGATAGTATTAGTTTTCCCATGGTTAAGGTTTCGATGCTTTATAACATACAGAGGCCTGCAAACTGTTTCCTTACCATTTGCCCTTTAAAAGAAGATTTTCTATAAAACAGGTCTTCATACTGGTCTTGCAGCTTAACATTAGAGGAAAAAACAAATTGAGGTTCATTCGGTCAGATGTTGGGTTAGGCTTTTCTTTATGAGATTGGAAGGAAGATTATACATGAAACAATGTATAAATAGAATCCTAATCTACATTTAACAAGTGGATGCCTTCCTGCAGTATGGTTTAATGCTCAATATCCTTTTAGTTTTGTGATATTTCACGTGACAAAAATTATCATTAGGATGTCAATTCTATGAAGCTTAGATTTTTTTAGAAGAGAATACAAATCAAGGTTATAGAGTCAGTACCACAGAGAAGAAATTTATTGCCAAGATTGAATAATTTCTTTTCTCCTCTGTTGTCAGTTTCTAGAATTCTGGTATTTTGGGGATATAACCAGATACTAAAATGAAACCCTATCTTGATTCCTTCTGCAGCTTTGATGTAAAGGATTACTTTGCCCAAAAATTATTATGTATGTTTATTGTGAAACAGAATAACACTATTTATAACATTCACAGTGACATAATAAGAAAGACAACCAAGAATGTGATATGATTCCACCAGGCAGAGTTATCTACAGAGGTACCAGATAACATTGGCCTAAACTTAAATAAATGGGATGAACATAAGGTTGGATAAACTACACAGGAAGACAGATACAGGTGTTGAAATGGAGATAAAACATCAAAATGAAAAGAGTATGAGAGAGACACATGTGGAATGCTTTATGATGGCCCAATATTTGTGAGTGTTTTTTCAAGGTCTAGTCATCATAAGGCAGAGGTCTAGTCAAAATGAGAAACCCTCTGAACATCTAAGGGCCTTGCTTCAGCAGCTTCTTTAGCTCCTCCCACTGTAGTTTGGTCTTGATTGTGCCTCTTTAAGCTGTGTGGAGAAAGGGATAGAGAAAGATAGCTACATGCATAGAATTCCATTTTCCATATTTTCCTGACCAATTTTAGGACAGCCAAGATCCAAAGGTGCACACAGCTTACTCAGAGGAGCTCTGAGAGTGAGTCACAGAGCGATGACAGAAATTCCCCATCTATTCTGGCGCTGCATTCTGGAATGGGGCTACAGTGGGCATGAAATAGAGACCTAAGTGGCCTGGTGATGCAGGCGTGAGCAGTTCCACTTGGGAGACATTATTCTACATTAAGGATTAGTATTTCGTAACCATTTTTGTGGTAGTGAAATAATTTCTGTTAAACGGATTGGAGTTCTTCTGTGGAAGAAAATGAAGGAAAATTAAATTATATTACTATTTAAAAATCCTGCTAAATTAGAAAAAAATGCTGCATTTTGAAATTGCCTTTACAATATTTGTCTGTTTACAGGTCAGAAATGTTTCTAATGCTTCAGTAACTGAAATCTCATTTGCCATCTATACTTGGTTATAATGTTTTATATCATTAATATTAATGATTTGAAAAAATCTCTACAATTACCAAGTTCAACCATTAACCTGACTCTGCCAAGTCCTTCACTAAGCCATGTCCTAAGGGCCACATCTACAGGTCTTTTAAATACCTTCAGGGATGGTGACTTCACCCCTTCCCTGAGCAGCCTGTTCCAAAGCTTGACAACCCTTCCAGTGAAGACATTTTTCCTAAAATCTGATCTAAATCTCCCATGGTGCAACTTCAGACCATTTCCTTTTGTCCTATTCCTTGTTCCTTGGGGGAAGAGACCGACCCCCACTTTGTTACAACCTCCTTTCAGTTAGTTTTAGCGAGTGATAAGGTCTCATCTCAGATCCCGTATCCCCAGACTAATTAACCCCAGCTCCCTCAGTTACTCTTCGTAAGACTTGTGCTCCAGACACCAGCTCTGTTGCCCTTCTCTGGACACACTCCAGCACCTCAGTATCTTTCTTGTAGTGAGAGGACCAAAACTGAGCACAGGATTTGAAGTGAGTGCCGAATACAGGAGGACAATCTCTGCTGGTCACACAATTTCTGATACAAGCTTGGATGCCACTGGCCTTCTTGGCCACTTGGGCACACGCTGGATCATGTTCAGAGACTGTCAAACAGCACTGCCAGGTCCTTTTCTGCTGAGCATCTTTCCAGACGCTCTTCCCCCAGCCTGTAGGACTGCATGGAGTTGTTGTGGCCCAAGCGCAGGACCCAGCATTTTGCCTTGTTGCACCTTGTTCAACTGGCCTTGGCCCATTGTTCCGGCCTCTCCAGATTCTTCTATAGAACTTTCTTACCCTCATGCAGATCACTCCTGCCCAACTTAGTGTTGTCTGTGAACTTGCTGAGGGTGCACTCAATCCTCTCATCCAGATCATCAATAAAAGTATTTAACAGGACTGGCCGCAATACTGCGCCCTGGGGAACAGCACTGGTGATGAGCCACCAACTGGATTTATTTCCACTCACCACCACTCTGAGCCTTTACCTCATCCACCAAATAGGATATCTTGTCATAGGAGGAGATTAGTTTAGTCTAACAGGACCTGCCTTTCATAGACCTGTGCTGACTGGGCCTGAAACCCCAGCTGTCCTGTACATGCCATGTGATGGCAGTTGAGATGATTTGCTCCATGACCTTTCAGAACACTGAGGTCAGGCTGACAGGCCTCTAGTTCCCTGGATTCTCCATCAGTCCCTTCTTGCAGGTGAATGTCACATTTACTAAATTCCAGTCAACTGGGACCTCCTTAGCTAGCCGGGACTGCTGATAAATGATTGTGAATGGTCTGGTGAGCACTTTCGACAGTTCCCTCAGTACTTTTGGGTGGATCCCATCTGGCCCCACAGACTTGTTTGAGTCTAAGTGGTATAGCAGGTCACTGATCTTCTGTCGAATTATGGGGCTTCATTCTGCTCCCTGTCCCTGTCTTGCAGCTCAGAGGGCTGGGTACCTGGAAAACAGCTGGTCTTCGTGTTAGAGACTGAGGCAAGGAAGACATTAATAATGACATTTTTAGGTGGCTCTAAGAGGGGGTTCTCTGCAACATCATTGTTCTGTTGGTTGCAAAACTAAGTATTCTATATAATGTATAAAAAATGTACAGTACAAAGTCACTGATGGTAATTTTCATAATATTAAAGAATGTAGTAACATAATTTATTGCTCCTAATTATATACTACTATTTGCTAACAGAACAGTTTCCCAGTTATTTAGCAGTACTGGGATACTGTGATGATGTATTTAGACAATATTACATATTTTGGGCAGCAGTGCACTTCTGCAATGCATTGATGGTATTGTTGCAACTATATTCATCAACGTGTGTTCAGTGATCTTACAAGAAAAATTAATTTGCAAGATTGGCATCTGAAAAGATAATATACATTTTGTTGTATTTAACACAAGTGCTACATAATTCAAACATATTATTCAATTTGAAAGTGAGTGCTTTCACTTGGAAAAATTAATGAAGATAAATTTTTAGAAAAAGAAAGATAAATGGTTTTAAAAACTCATATCTTCTAGCTAAAGGTTTTAATGTATCCTTAGCAGACCTGTTTTTGTACAGAGTAATGGCAATGTATTATAAATTAGCATTTCAATAGAACATTGGTATGTTTTTGTGACATCTTTTTTTTTTTTGTGACTTTTGCAACTATTTTGGTTTGCTTAGTGGGCTGCAGAGCCCATGCAATTTCAAGATATATTGATTGACTGTGTGGATGTACTTGCAAATTTGGTTATACACAAAACAGTCAGATAAAAAAATGCAGATATTTGCTTTAGTTATATGTTACATCTGTAACTAAATTACATAAATATTTTGATGGAAAAGGTGCATGTTAGTTCACTGGTGTTCCTACAAAGATAATTAAATAGAATATGGGATTATATAAATTTAAAATGTCCATGTCACAATAAGTGTGTTGGGTCATGTTCTCCAATTTTAGGTTTAAAGGAATTCCCATCTGCTAAAATAGCCTCCATTATTCATTTGCAAGAGTGTGTTGAAGTTCCCTTCCATGATCTGTTTCACAAGACAAGGCAAGATCACAGAACTTTGACTCATGATTTTAAAACAGCATCTGCTGTAATTTGGGTTTTGGGGGTTTCAATTAACCATGTTGCTTTGTAAGACATCAACAAATGTTACTGAGTATCATCTGTTTCTTTGGATATCACTCACATGTGTTTTAAGTATCTGGGCATTCCAAAAGCTGGAAATGGCAGTGCATCTAATCAGGCTACCTTTTCCCCTTAAATTTGACAAGAGATCATGACAGATACTTTACCTGACATTAAAAAGAAAAAAATCATTGCCCTATATTTGATTCATTTTATTGGTACATTTTCAGGCAGTTATATTACTTTCAAGCCTTTCTGTATCTAGCTTTGTTAACTTACTTTCTTGGTGTAGAATTTTGATCAGCTTCCAGTTTCTCTGGTAAACATCAAATATCTGACTTTGGTCCTTCATGTTTTTTCATGTGTGTGCTGATATAAACAGTGGTGTTGGTTTCAAAAATAAACTATCAACATATGAAACGATTTTAATTTTGAATAAGCCTTTTCAGAAGGTAGTGACTCATTTAGGTATACAGTTCTCAGTTATCTTTTACTTGGTGATTTACGTACTTGCGTATGGACTATAAACTTCCCTCATTTTTTCCTGAAGTGATTTCTTTTAAGAACTTATGTACTACAGAAGTTATCAATAAACATAAACATTGTGCCCAGTTATGTTCTGGGATAAATAAAGCTTGTGAATGGACAAAGAAGAGTAAAATTCTATATTTTTATGATTCATTTAACCAGATATGTGACTGAAAACTAAATTAGAACGGCATTTGCTTGCAATACCTGTGTTCTTTGGGTTTCTAAACTAAGGTGGCCAGCCTTACCAGACTTGCAGAATTAATTACCATGGTGTTGCAGGAAAACCTGGGCCCAAAATTGGACCTACTTTTCATATTGAGATAAACAATTTTTTCAAGACAAAGCACTTTTAAATTAATTTTCTCCATGTTGTTCTGTTTCTGCTTGGTCATGCTAAGATTACACTTGTTTATTTTCTTGAACCTCTTTTGTTGTGTTACATGCACAAGCTTTTAAGTGTAGCTGAGAAGAATCCTTTCTATCACTGGCACTGCTAGTTTGTTTTAAAGATGTTTAACAGCCTACAGGACAGAAAATTGTGGAATGGTTGAGATTAGAATAGACCTCTGAAGGTCATCACAACATGGAAAAAGCAGCGCAAGGGTATAGGTTCTGAAGTTCAGGTTTATGAAACAGGTGAAGATATTTTGACAGCAATATGGTACTTCAGTAGTTCCTTTCCCTTGCTTTTTGCTCTTGCTCCTGGATTATGGTGAGCTGTCCTGGACAAAATTTCTATGTGGAGACACTACGAAGAGAATCAGAGGTGTAGATTAATTTCTGTCTTCCCTCCACACCATTTTTTCTTTTTTTAGTATGATTTTTTCAGCATGGATCAGTCTTTGATTTATTTCGCAGTGTGAAAAAATAATTTTTGGAGCAACTAATATATAGGAATGAGCAGCTGTGGGTGGAAACAGTAGGAATTCCTTCCATCTCTATTCCTGCTGAAGTTCCTCTATTTAATAAACATAACCTTGAAGAAATTTTCCTAAAAGTATCATCCTTCAAACTATGTGTATGTTTGAATTTGCTTAAAAATACAATGCAAATTGTAGATGTGTTCATGGTCTTCTAAGTTTATTAATTCTGCATATTAATATTAAGATTTTAATGTTATTTGATTATTCTTTATGTCATGAAATATGGTTATCTTATACATTATTCAGAAAAACAATTCAGGTAGGGTACATTGGAAATTTTGCTTTATCACATTTTTCTTATTATTCCTTATACTGGAAAGCTGCGGGCATCGCTCTGATATGCTAAGTGACAACAGTTCTAAACTGCTGTAGTTTATTTGAAGTGTGTTGTTCTGACAATCAGAGTTGTTTGTGTGCCATTGCTCCTTGTACTACTCCAGAGTGGGTATGAAAATATCCAGGTAACTTAGCAGTTTGTAATACTATCTTTATCTACTGTTCATAAACATTTGAGGCTCCATCCTCGGATGTGTTATAGGTAGAAGGAAAAGCAACATAAAAAATTAAATGAGATGAAATTCGGAAAGAGCTACAAGAAGAACATGACTTTCAACAATCTTTGGCTCCTCAGGCTTCAAATGTCAAGTGATTTTTGAATCTTATTTCATTATTATAAGAAAATTACTGAAAATATACGAAGTTATTGGTGGACAGCATAATAGCTGAGTTTGGAGAAGAAATAATGCCACCCCCCCAAATATGGATCTGAACATTTATAATTCCATATCTAAATTATCAGATTTAGTTTGGTACCTCTGGTTTTAATTTTCTGTTTATCTTCTTGAAATTGTTCTGATATGGCTTTTAAAATCCACAGGGCCTATTCAGTCTTGTTATATGCAGAGGAAACTTCTCTTGACTGCATCAGAAACTCAAGTTGCTTATGTGGGGTTGAATTTGTCCATAAAATTCCAAGCATAATCTAATCAAAATAATTAAAAACAAACAATGGAAAATACCACAAATTTAATATAAGCAATGCCAGCTGTAAGTCATCATCTTTAAATAGAGAAGATGTATTAAAAATTCATTAGCCTGAATTTGTATTACAGTCAGTGCTTGCCTGAAATTCAGGAGATTTTACATGGAGAGCTATATTTTAAAGACAATGCTTATTACTTTGTTCTTGTCATAGGTTATATCTGTCATTCTGTAGTAGGAGTGAAGATGACAAAAGGAGTGCAGGTTACAAAAGTAGTGCAGACTGCGTCCTAATTTATCTGCTCCTGTCCATCCCATGTCAAGTCAGACTTTTCAGTTTTATGGTCTTCGTTGCTAATAAGATCTTTACAGATAGCTTTGTTTAGATGTATCACAGGGTTACTTCTTCACTTCCCTATAAGAAAAGAGGAAAAGAAAAAAGAAGCTTTATTTATTAGATTTTGTTGTTCTTAGGGTCCTGAAAGGCCTATTGGATACAGAAGAGAGTCTTTTTATGGCAGGCCTTAAGTTTGTAAATGGATAATACTTTCAATTAAGTAGCTGAGAATAGTCATGGGAAAAGAATGCTTAAGTTTATGAAACAGTCAAATTGGCATTTAAGTGACCCTTTGCATGCCATTGCTTATCTGCATTGCTTAAAGATCATTTGGTTAGCAAGATTATATATTAAAACAAATAGTGTCAACAGACAATGAGTGCCTTACCTTCAATAAATACTTACTGTCAGATTATCAATGGCGCAGAAACTGCACAATTTTCTAAAAACCCTGTATTTAGTGCATTAAGTGAAGGTAATGTAGGCCACACACATAGTATTGTTTTTTCATGTCCCCTTTTTCAAAGAATGATAAATAGTCTATTTTAGGAGAGTGTGTGCTGTAAAAACATTCACCTTTACCTGCAGCATGCCCTAAATATTTCAGTTTACATTGATAAGGCAGTCATTTAGTTCATTCAATGAAATGATAACTTCTACACAAGAGAAGTACTGGTAATGCAACTAAAATAGCATTCAAATTGGTTTTACTTATTTAAAGTAAGTGATAAAACTTAGAGAAAAAGTTCCTGAAAATTTTGAAATCGTTTTCTCAGCCACCATTTACAGAAATCATTCCAAATGTTGTAAGTTTAAAGTTAAACTCTTTGCCATCTATCTTTTATTTTTATTCTTATTGTGTGGTAATTGCACTCTAGAGACAGTGAACTGTATTACAGCACTCCAAACTGTTGTAAACATTTATTAAGGTTATATTCTTGCGATTGAGTTAAAAAAAACCAGTGTGGAATACTTCTTTCTAATTTTAAAATAATGTGATTTTCTTATTAAAGCACTGATTTCTGATTTCACCCTCCAGAACAGTTACTTATTTCTGTTCATGCTGTAAAACTATTCATTTAGTTGAAAAAAAAATAGCCTTTGTGTCAAATGGGGTTGCTGTAGACATGCCTAATCAACCTTATATATTGTGAGATTGAGTTGCTTTTGAAATAGGATATTTCATTTTTATGTTTAACTTTCATATTTTATTTCATAAACGTGACCCTGTTCTCTTTCAGGTAAAAAACCCATTGGTTTTGGTAGAGACTTTGGATTGTAAGATTTGTGAAACTGTCTTGTTGAAGCATAATGTAGCTAGGTTCTTTTCTATACATTAAAGTTTTGTAAATAAAGTATGACTTGAAAATATTATTTTGAGTAGTTTTAATTAAAATGAAGAGGTTTATTGACACTGTGGGGTTTTCATGTGCCTATAAACCTCCAGACTCAAACTGTATTAATGTAATGTAATGTAATGTATTAATGTAATGTACCTGATATATATTTCATGTGATAATTTTTTGATTGTGCGTCAAAGTTTATTACACTGATTTTCATGTAGTGTTTTTCCCTTAGAAGTGTGACTTTTGCTCTTTTTGCTGTATTTTTTTTTCAGAAAATGTAAAAAAAAATATTTTTGGAATGTGAATATGTGTTCAATGATTAATAAATCTTGTGTTTTTTCTTTACTTAACTTTATAATTCTTGCTGATTTTCCCTTTATAATATCTGCTTATAATATAAGGCATAGGCCTCTACGATAAAAAGTCAAGTTATTGAAAGAGTCATTGTCCCAGCAAAACCAGGCACAAAATAGTTAAACCTGAAAACTGTTCTGTGGAATTTCAAAGTGGAATTTCAACCATTTTCATTTGGGATTTTCTCCTAAAATATGAAGGTGCTTATGAACTTTAATTAAAGTAGCCTACATTTGGGGAGCCATTTTTTATTTTTTTAACATCTTAGACATCTTCCATATACTGCTCTTCACATTGTAACTGTCTGCATGTTAGACATTTATTAACTTTGTAGAGTTCATACAGTAGCCAGAGACTGTGTTTAGAATTTGATCCATGGCCGGTGGAAGTCAATAGACTTTCATTACCTTTAGTACAACTTCAACTGGAGAGTTAAATGGTAGAATTTTTTAGTTATTAACTTTTCAAAGATAGTCAAAGATCCTGTGTTTCTTCTAAAATCAACAGCTGAAGTGAAAAGCTAGGAAGAAGTTCAAGTGATGGCATATCGTAAAACTAATTCAAAGTTTTAAGAGTATTTACAAGATACTCTCCCCTGGGAGACAATTTGAAGATAAATGTATATGTAACATTTTTACACATTTTTTCACACACCCAATTTAAGCCGTGAAATCTGCATTACTCAGTTTAAGTTTTCAATGCAACAAAGGAAAGACCTAGCCAAGCTGAGAGAAGAAAATTACAACTATTGCACTTTTCTTTTTTACTTTTTTTTTCTTTCATTTTACCAACAATTTAGCTTCTATCTATTTTTTTCTAAATAATATGATCTCTACTTTGAATAGAAATTACTGGTCAAGTATTTATGTTTGCAGTTTATATCCTGCGGTCTGATGAATGTCATGATGTAGTGTTTGATAGACTATGTACTTTGAAATCTGGAGAATAGATATGAAGATTCTTGGGGGCTTTTTTGGTTTTGGGGTCTCTGGTGGTTTTTTGTTTTGGGTTTTTTTTCTTTCCATTTTTAGAGGTCAGCATTACCCAGGCATTCACTGTCTATGCATTGTTTTTCCTACTTTCGTATTGCCTCCTTATTTATCATGTTTTAGACAGAAGGGGTCATGATATGTTATTTACAGCCGAGGACATGGACAATAAAGAAGAACCGACATATTAATTTGAAAGAGCAAGCTGAAAGAAAAAGTTATGAACTTACTTATTTTCAGACTTATTGTGATTTAATTACTTTTGTAATGTACAGGATTACATGCTGAAAAATAACTTTCATGGTGTATCAGGATTTTGTAATTTCAGAGAAGTGGCAAAGATTTGAAAAAAATTTGGTGGATGTATTTTAAAATTATTAGAACAGAGCTACTAAAAGGCTTGTATCTTGATTAGATAACTGTAAGGTATGGTATATTTTTAAAAATAAATTGCATTTTGAAGACATATTCAAGTTTTATGCAGCAATTTATGTTATAAATATATTCTAATCACATGAGAGGTCCCATTGAAATAACAAGAAATACTAAGCAAATACAGTAAGCTTTCTGTGAATGTAAACTTCTGCAATAGTAAAAGGTTTAAAGTACACACCCACCAGCCCTTTACCCCAGACAGAGTTTTACCTCAATCCTGACTCTACAAACATTTTGGAATAAGCATAAATTTAAGCAATTGAGTGTAGTTCTGTTGAGCTCAACATATGCACATGCATAACTCGGACCTAGAGAAACTTGTAGCCAAAAGTATTCATTACATATGTAATGAGTAGTCATGTGATAACTACAGGATGTTTAATAAACGAGGAGCTGAAGTAGAAGAAAATGTGTTAGAGTCAATTTTTCTGAGGCTGGCGTGGCAGGTAAAAAGAGATGTCAAAAAATTTGTTCTGTAAGAAGCAATGAGGAAATGTAAATGAATTTTGGAATAAGTCTACGCAGTGTTATCAGTGTTACTATATTACCAATTGTTATATTTGATGGTAGTGAATTCCTAAATATTTGTTTTGGGGTTTTTTAATTTGTTTTGCATTAAATAATGTGCATATGAATGAACATGAAGCATATTCTTTTTTTCCTTGCTTATCCTTTTTTTTTCTTTTTTTGTGTCTTTCTAATTTCTATAGTAATATCAAAAAAATTCAGAATTGAAGCCTTAGTACTCTCAAGTTTTTCTGATGTTTTTTCAGACTGGCAGTTTGCTACTTCTAGTTTCTGAGTAGCGCTGGCTCCAGAAATACCCAATTATGGCTTCTAAATTCTGTAGTGACTGAAGAATGGTCGTGGTAAATAAGGATAAGGCTTGGTCAGTTTTACAAGGCAATTTGTGCAGCTTGTTAACTTGGGTTCACTTGAAAAATATGTGGTTTAGTGCAGCCAAATGCAAGGTCATAAGGATAAGAATAGGGAATTAGGGTCATACTTTGTAGAAGGGGAGATTGTATCCTGAAAAGCAGTAACTCTGAAAGGAGCTTTACAGTCTTGAAAGATAAGCAACAGAAGATGTCTCTGTAATACTCGCTGAACTATAAATTAAATGTTTACCCTAAAATAAAGGAAATGAGACATTAACAATAATATAGAAATGAAGTTTGGGGATTAGACATATTACACAGAGCAGTCTGTTCCAAGTAAGTGCTCTAACAACTGATACAGTCATGTCAGCACTTGTGTTCTTTCTTGTCTGCATGATTTTCGCATTCTTTTCTGCTCAACAATACAACTTCCTGTACCCAAAATGGTCAAGCAATGAATTCTCATTTCCTGGCTTGGTGCTTCAATAATGTATTATCATAAAGAGGTGGAAATCACATCTCTGCTTTTCCCCTAATAAAGGAAAAAATCTGAAGCAGCTTGCCCCTCCTTAAAAGAATGGATGCATCCACCCTTAAAAGGAGGCTCCATGTTCTGGATTTGAAACGGAGGGAAATATCTGCCTGCAGCCCCTGAAAAATCTAAGTTCCAGAGAGGATCAGCAGATTTCTCTATAGGATAAATCTGTGATTATTCTTCAATAAGAAAGTTTTTAGGAATGTTGTGCATTAATGCACTAACAGTGTTCCAAGCAGAAGTGTCAACTCCTATATGCATTCTCTCTTTTTCTTGATTACCAGTTCTGTATTAAGACTTATAAGATTGTTATGTACGTTTTACACGAGAGAGAGAGAGAGAGAGAGAGAGAGTTGGTTTGAATATGTTATCTGCATGGTGTAGTTTCTGATGCCGGAGGATTTGCTAAATGAAAACATAACAGACCCAACAGTTGCAGTTTCAGTCTAGACAAAATGAGACTAGCTATAAGATTTCAATGTGTAGCCATTAAAGTAGCAGATTCAGAAATTATCCACTACTCACTGCCTTCAAATCAAGACTGGATTTCTTTCTGAGGTACAGCCTGAGTTTCACCGAACCAATTGTGAGCTTGATACAGGAATACTGATAAAATATTATTACCTGTATTATTTAGAAGGTCAGGCTTCCTCATAATGACACTTCTCTCTGCCCTTAAAATATGAATCCATAAATTCCTTTATGAAAGTTTTTAGTAACTGAATTCTTTTGACATAGTCAAGATTATCCTAAACATCATGGATTATTTCAGGGTACAGGATTAGGCCCTGATGTTTTCCTTTGGTTTTTGTGAGCTTCTGATTTCCTCAGTAATTTGGGCTGCATAAAAATATGATTCATGGTCTTTGTTGGAGTGTTTGCGTTTGATTCAGCAGCATTTTCTGTCTGCTGGACAGATACATACAGGGAATATAAGGACTCAGTGAAAATAAGGACACTGATGAGCATTGTAAGCAGCATTCTCAGCATACCGGTAATCCAGTCATTAACTGTTTTGCAGGACATGATAGGAGAGAATTTCAATAAACTCTGGAAGAATAAATCAATGACTCTTGTGACTGTTTCCTAGGCGTGAGAGGCAGTATAAGGGTGGGCAAAATGGTTTTCAGAAAGGAAACCCCCCTGAACTCAGCAAGTCAGTTATGGAGTTAGAAGTCACAAAAATAGAGGTTATCATTTTACTGTTTTGGAGACGGCAAAAAAGGAAAGGCTGTGAAGGCTTTGAAAGCAGAAGAGCATCTTCTATTTGAATGACCTTTTCTTTTTTTATTACTTCAAAGGATGGGATAATGTTCCAAGGAAGTAACTATGATTACTATGAAACTTTGCAGTAGCACTTTGAATGACTGTGAACAGAACAAGGTGATGCTTGTCTAGGCTAAAGAAATTGATGGTGCAGCAGGCAAGATATGAAATTAGATACCAGACTTTAGCTTTGTAGAGAGATTAGAAAAAATTTTTAATTTTAGAATGCTGTGAATGACACCTGTGTTCTGAGTCTGGGGTAGCCACAGTGAATGAAGAAAGGAAGTAGTGGAGAGGCCATGAAGGTTGAAAAGGCAAATGCTCATTAGATCCTTCCTTTCAGCCTTGCTGAGCTAGAACTGACAGCTTGACATTCCTAAGAGAAAGATACTTTTGTTGGTGCAGAACAGAGTGATGAATCATGCTCCAATTCATGGAGAGGGAACCTGTACGTGGTCTTTTACTATAACATTACTGAGTAGAGGAAAATGAGAGTAAACGACAGAGCCCCTTGAAATACACAGGAAGGTGAAGGAGTTAGATGGAAGTGGATCTAGAAGAGATGAATTGCAGAAGCTATTGGGAGGACAGGATTTGAAGACGAGAATGGTTTTCAAGTAGTAACCAGCAGGTGGAGGAAAATGAGGGTGAGTCTGAGTTCTATGGTTAATTAGAAATTTTTGGGAGGAAAGTTTTTGATTGAGAGCTACATTCCCCGGAGACGAAGAGAATGAAAGTTTTAAAAGAAGCCCATACTAAAATTCTTTACTGAATTAATTGAATCCTTGAAATCTGGAGAACTAAATTCTTTGGAGCACTGCCATCTAGTGGCACCATCGACAATCACCTTATTCTCCTTTTTAAAACCGGTTGCCTTGCGTGAGCTTTGAAGGTCAAAGGTATCATTTACCTGACACTAACTTAGGTCCGATTTAGCTGTTCACATTTCATAACCGACCAATTCCCTGCATTTAGCTAATTTTGAAAATGCAAATGATCTCTGTGGGGGTATGCATGGTTTCTGTGTAGTGGATAGTAAAATTCAAATGACTTTGTTAACTGTTTAAATAGCAACAGATCTCTTTTTTTTCCCCCCTAATTCTGAGTTCTGCTGTGAAAGAATCTTGACTGTAACAAAGACCAAAGTGGTAGGTACCTACAGTGGTAGGATTTTATTGTAAATCAGATCAAGAAAGCAATCATTTTCTTGCTCTAAAGTCTTGCCTTCACTATGAAAAATATCCACAGGCTTAAAAATATATATAAATTTTCATACACATCTGCAAAAAAGTCTTGCAGAGCAAGATAAATCATTTTATCAAGATGTAGACTTCCCAAGGTCAGGTACAACTCTCTTCTGAGATTGGCAGTATTAAATTTATTTCATCAGATAGCAAAGGTGCCTTGCTTTTGCACTTCTGTTTAATCTTGGCATGCTCTTCAGGCATGAGTTATATGAGACTTAAAAAGCTATTTTTTTAGCCATGAAAACAAGTATTAAGCTAAATATAGCTTTATGAAGGTTATATATGGATTGTCAAACCTGCTCCCTGCAGATATCCCACAAAAAGTTGAGAGAGATTTCTAGCTTCATGTTATGTTTGTTAAGATTCCTTCATACGGGAATGACTGCATCTCCCCAAGACATTCTGATTTTACACTTTTTTACCAGCAGGTGGAAATAATACTATTAGATTAGTATTATTGTTACTTGGAGCTTTCCCCCATGTTGCTTCTCTCTTCCAGAAATTAAAAATCTGACTGTTGTTTTGTATTAATTCACAGTTGATTATTTGGTATAAACTCACTGAATTGAAAATGACTTGTGATGAAAGCGTCCTAAAAGAAAGACAGCTCTTTTCACATTGTCACCTTGAAACACTTTTAACCACCAAATGATAAGGAATACTTTGATTGTTTTATACCTTTTTGCATGTTGTACACCTCCATTTGGCATTCCTTTTATGCAGATATGCACCTTGAAGATTCAGAACAACCTGTGGTGGGCTGACCCTCTCTGGACCCCAGGTGCCCACCAAAGGTGCTTCACCAGTCTCCTCAGCTGGGCAGGGGAGAGAAAATACAGTGAAAGGTTCACGGGTCGAGCTAAAAATAGGGAGAGATCACTCACCAATTACTGCCATGGGCAAAACAGACTTGACTTGGGAGAAAAAAAGTTTATTACCACTGAAACCAGAGGAGGACAACAAGAAAGAAAACCAAATCTTTAAAACACTTTCCCTTCAATCCTCTCTCCTTTCTGGTTTAATTTTGCTTGAGAATTCTCTATCACTTCCACTCCAGTGGCACAGGAGAATGTGGAGCAGGGATTGAGGACAGCTCATTACATGTTATCTCTGCTGCACCTTCCTTTCTCAGTGGGAAGACTCCTCAAGGTCCCCCAGTACAGCATAGGTTCCCTTCCATGGGGTTCCTCCACAGGCTGCAGGTGGATCCCTGCTCATCTGTGGACCTTCATGGGCTGCAGGAAATCTCAGCTCTGTCACTTGGAGCACTTCCTTCCCTTTGTTCTTCACTGACCTCAGTGTCTGCAGTTTCTGCACCTGTTTCTGCCACATATTCTCACTCCTCTGTCTTCAGTTTTTCCTGCTTAGGTTTTTTTTCCCCTTTTTTAAACCCATTATGCCAGAGGCACTAGCACTGTCACTGATGGGCTCGGCCTTGGACAGCGCCAGGTCCATCTTGGAGCTGGCTGGCATTGGCTCTGTCAGACCATGGAGGAAGCTTCCAGCAGCTTCTAAGTGAAGCCACCCTGAAGCTGCCCCGCTAACAAAACATTGCCATGGAAATAAAATACAACACAGCACCAAATACTTAGATATAAAGAAAAACTAGAAGGCCAAACAATTTTTGGAAGTTTGGATTTGAGTTCTTGCTTTTCTCCTCTTTAAGAAATAGGTCCAAAACTTCCATTTGAAGAAAGTAACCTTCTAAAAATAGTTCAAGAATGACTCCTGGACTTGCAATCTTTTTCTCTGTGTAAGAACTACAACCTATGGCTAAGTGCTACATTTTAAGAATTCCTTTTTAATGGCCAAGTGTGCTTCAGAAGGCATTTTGTTTGTTAAATCAAGTGGCTGGTTCTCATTTATGATGAGACACCCCACTTACTCAGCATTCTTATAATTTAAATAGGTCTTTAAATGGAAATACATTGCAACTAGCAGAAATTAGAATCAGGTCCACCTTAGCAGATATACCTCTGACAGTGGAATTGCAACTAACAGAAGTAACGCTCCTTAATTCCATGAACACACAAAGAAACTTCATTGTTAATGTAGTGTTTGCAGAAAAGCTGCCCCAAACCTGACTAGCACCAGTAGATGTCAGTGTTGGCATATTCCAACGCGTGGAGAAAAGTCAAGCGTTCCATTTGACATGCGTTTTAATTTACATACATATATGGCTACCTGAATATATTATATTGTGTGTTTTTTCTTGTTTTGATAACACACTGATGGTTCAGTTGTTGCTAAGTAGTGCTTACTTTAAATCAAGAACCTTTCAGTTCCCCACACTGTGTCAGAGTCTAATTAAAAATTATTTAATACTTTTTCATTCATTTTAATAATTAGTAATAAGTGTTTCCCCCTGTAAATTTCAGGCAGTGGACACGAAATTTCATTCTCACAAAGATGCGTTATGCCTAGTATAATAGTACATGTTAGTCAACTGGAATTTACAAAAAGTCTGAGAAGCAATACATTTGTTATTGCAAAAAATACTTCCTTAATAATTAATAACAATTAAACACCAGAGGATAACAGCTATTCTTCTGGTTTTGATTTCATCAGGCATCAGATTAAGGGATGGGGGCACAAAGTATAAGAGTGTATAATTACATAATTACAGATATTGACTGTGTTTCCATATAACACAATTGTACTTCTAAACATTACACAGAGTCCTCTTAGCTTTTCTTCTGGCTTTATGAATACCCCTCTGTTCATTTTTTTGTAAATGTCACCACCACTGGCATACATTTTTTATTTTAAAGTTTGACTTCCCTACAAGGACTGGGAATATTGAATTTATTGAATTCAAATTTCTTGTGATGATTTTTAGGGAAGATTGATTTTAGCCTTTCATGAGCTTCTAATAGCTTTGAATTAATTTTGCAGATTCCTTTGCTTTTACACATATCCTGAGATATGCAGATCTTTTTTTCCATTAAACACTAATTTTTTTTCCAATAGTCCCCCTGTCACTCTCTTCCCCCCCCCCCACCCTTTACAACTTTATATAAAATAAAATCAAGTCCATTAAAACTAATGAAATGTGATATATAACATTATTTCAGAAGAGTATCTAAATAAATTAAGTTTTCCCTTTTTTTTAACAGGCAACTTTGATGAAAAGATCCATATCAGCCTGGAGATGAATGCTTTCAAAGATGAAACTCTGTTAAATAGGTCAGCTAATTGCAAAACCAGCATAAAAAAATTGAAGGTTATGAAGCAATGGAGCCAGAGGCTGAGACAGAGATCAGGAAAAGCTCCCCTCCCAAGCATCTATTGAATCAAATGGGTAGTCATCCTCAGTCAACACAGACAGCATACCAGTACAAAAAATGCCTGCTTTGACTGGACAAGAGGATGGTGAGAATGACACTGTTTTTTGTGAAATGGCCACAAAAGGATGGGATTAAATACACTGTTTTCCCAAGAAAAACGCAAACAAAGAAATCAAAGAAAATAATAAACCCTAGAAAATCACACACTGTGATTAAGAAATTAAGTCAACCCCCAAAGATTTTTGTAAGGTTTTCTTTAATTATTGTGTATTGTCTTTTTAAAGACCAGATTTTTATTTCTAGTGGTATTATCTAATTACAGGGTATATATTTTTTAATATTAAAAATTGCTCTGAAATTAAGCAAAGAAGTTTACTTATCTAGGAATAATACATACTTTTTAATGCACAGAAGGCATACGTACTTCTCAGTCATCTTTAGGACATTTAGTACGTATTGCAATTTGAATGGAAATTGCTTCTTGATAGAAAAAATTTTATCTAAATATAAATGCATTATTAAAATGGTCAAAGATTTTCCTTCGGAAAGACAAGGGGGAAAGCAATACTCTTACTAGTTTTTTGATATTTTTTAAATACTTATATTCTAAGTGTGACTTGCAAAGAAATCCCAAATGTTGTCTATTTTAGAGTACATTTATATGTGTTCACACTGTACTTACTCTGATGATCAGGCCTGGTTCTTCAGGCCAGTTTTTCCATTCAGCTTCTAATATTTCCTGCTTTTAGGCACCTTTCAGTAGATTTATTCTTAAGGAAATCAAAGATAGATAAATGGTATGATATACTGATATAATGAGCTGGGACTAAGGGAGAAGGTGGCCTTTTTCCAAAGTCTTGTTTTAGACAGGGGTACTGTATGTTCTTTGCTGTCAAAGGCTTTCACATAAGCTTTGCTAAACCAAGGGGATTGAATCTTTGTACTATTTTACATATACTATTCTTGTATGGGCCAGCTACATTTTCTATTTAATTCTCCCTTTTTTCTAGTAGTACCCTTGTATAGTAGTACCCATGTATAAAATATTATAAATACTTGGTACATAGTATTCTAAATATATATATGTGTAAAATACTTTCACTGTATTCCCTTCATATATGCTTTCTGTATTAGAAAATCTAGTATTGTTTGTGATAAAGATTAGGTGTTTCTGTTAAAGATTTCTGCTTTCTTCACTTTGACATCTCAAAGCAGATGCTGATATTGAATATCTGTGAAGGTTCTTGTCTTGGAATTTTTCCAGATTAGCCTTTTGGAAATTCCTTGTGAATTCAAGTGCTTTTTTTCCACCTCTGCATGGTGCTGCTTCTATTTATATTCTTATGGCCTCTTCCTAAGATCATTATAATTTATCTTTGTTATGTTCATCTGTCTAGAATTTATAATAACTTAGCCATGTTGGTAATTGTCCAGTTTGAAATATTGTCCTGCCTTAGCTTTAGCATTGTCCTTGTAAACCTAATTTAGAAATTTTTTGGGGAAATAAGCAGGCAACTGTGAGTCGCTGCTGAGTGCCCTGCAGGAATGAAAAACTTTTTTGAAAAGTTTGCAAAAGTGAGGGATGTAATTACAAAATAAACATCTGCTCACATGTGAGTCAGTGGAAAATGGAACTCCTGGTTTGGTGAAACTTTCCCTCCTGGTGGGACTACTTCTAAGGAAAAGGATACTGACTTACTAAAAGGAACTGAGATGGTGGACTTTCAAGAAGCAAATATAGAAATAGAACTAGTTGATTCAATAGAGTCTGTTCTTCCAAGTGCAACAGTTAGTATTGAAAATTTAACTAACAGAAAAGGAAGAGCATCCTTCAGCTTTTCACTACTGTAGGAGGCATGGAAATACAAAGAAAGTTGGGCAAGTTAATGTCAACTATGGATGACTTGGAAAAAGTGAGTTTAATGTCAAGTTTTACTTCTATCAAATTTTTGTTTGTTTGTTTATTAAGTATCTGAATTCTTCATCAGGTGAAGATCTAGAAGCAGGAGACCTGATAACTAGCTGAATGCTGCTTTTACCTTTGTATGACAGCATGATCCAAGTTTCTTCCCACAAGAATGAAGATGCTCTTAACAAACTATCTTTATTTACCCTAGTGTTTTCCAAGCACCATAATATTTCTTTGGAGACCCTTACTCAGGATACAACACTTCTAAATGGAATTGGATTTAGCACAAACAGAAAGGACAGAAAGATTTTTGCTCCAAGTTTTGCTGCTGGCAAAGCTGACAAATACATTTTTAATTTCTACAAAAGCATAGTAAGCAAGTAAATTGAAAAGTCACGTATTTCCTGTTTATAATTAAACTATTATTTGCTGCTACAATTTTTATACAATACTTCTAGTGTTTTTCTATACATTTTTATATATGTATATATTTTTATATATATTTATATATGTTTTTCCAACACTTTTAATTTCCCTTTCTAGTGCTACAGACCTGCCATTACTTCTGCCCAAGAATCTGCAAAACTAGAAAGAAACAACCAAAACAGAAAAAAAAAATGCTGAAAACCCCAGAAATTAAAAGAATACTTTTAAAGTCTACAATTTAAATGTTGGAGCTGTAAAAGCTTTCAAGTTTTCAAGGGCATTCTTTACGCAATGATTCAGTTATCTGTGTTTGTGAAACTTGGGTAGAGAAGTCTTGTGTTGTACTTCCAGTATGGTGTTCTCATTAGCATCTGTATTACACACAGCTAGCCATAATCAGGTTGGGTGCCTTGAAGAACTTCATCCTGTGTGTAACATCATAGAGCCAAAGATGTCCTTCTTTTCTTAAACAACATCTCACCTCTTAAAACAGTATTTGATGTTTGGAAAAGCTGTCCTCAGCAACTGCTTTGGAGTTCATGAACCTTGCACTGGAGTGCTTGATAATGCAAGATTGAACAAGATCTTTCTTGTTGATATTGCTCTTTTGCCCTTTCAAATAATGTAAATAGCATTTCTCTCACTAAAATGCAACACTCAGTCTATTGGAAAATTTGGAAATGTGCAAAGGAATGAAACAGTGAAGTATAAACCAGCTTGGTTTCGTGTGGATTTCTAGATTCCTTTCAACTAAAAGTTTCAAGCCACAATAAATTTTGGGGAGATTCACAGTGTGTCCTGCAGTCAGATCCAGCCATCAGATTTTAATCTATTTCTATAGTTTGGCTTTACTAAAACACATATTGTCTTAGGGTGAAATTTTCTTCCATGACACCATTTCTGTTAAGGCTTCTCTTGGGGCAAAACCTATTTTTTATTATTATTATTATTATTTTTCATGAGATATAGTACCTATTTCATCTACTTGCAATATGTATATATTACCTTCCAGATTTCATAAATTATTGGATCAGAAAATTGACTATATTAATAGAAACTCATTTATTATCTTGTGCATATTAAGAACAGAATGTCAAGGCTCTGAAAGGCTAAAAATTCCCTAACCTGGCAAAGTGGCTTATTGATCAGCGGGCTGATATCAACTGTCAAAATTGCATGTTATTGCTATTGCGTATCTTAGTGAAAACATTATTGACTCTTGTATTTGAGAAACATGAACACAATACCTATGTAGTTTATGGATCCTAGAGATAGTTTATAGACCAAAATTTGTAGAAATGGAAGATTCAGCAGCAGGAGGCTACCTAGACCCTTTTTGTTGGTTAGCATTTTACTATATAAACTGCATACTACAACAGATTGATCCAAAAACTGCTGTGTAGGACTTCAGTGTATCTGGTATTGCTTGCTTCTTTTAATGATGTGAACGTTTATCATTAAAAAGAGGAATGACCATTCACCAGTAATTACCATACTGCAATATAAAACAGATATTTCATGTTGCAAGTATTGAAAAGTATGGTTGTCATTCAGTGTTTGGTAATAGCTTGCTCCTTTTTATTTCTGTTGAGTTTGGTATTAGACATTGTCTCTTGAGGCTGTTTTCTTTTCTTCATTTGTTTTGCCTTTGTTTCCTAATCTTTTCTGCTTCACTTTTAACAATTTGAGTGGTGTAAATAAGATTATAAATACATCTTGAATGTATGAACAGCTTATTGTATGAGCTAATATGCTATGTTAGGGTTTTTCTAGGGAATTTCGTAAAACTAGAGTAAAAACTCTTGTAAACCTTGTACCTGCCTATCTATTGCATTCTGTTCTGGAAATGCGCAGTCTTTTTTCCTATTAGCCTTGTGTTTGCAGCTTCTCTTTAAATGAATAGGTGTGCACTTTGCAAAAATTATACCGCTGCTCCTTGGGCTTATACCAGATAAAACCTTTTGATCCATTCAGCTTTTCTTGTTAGGCTTGGGTATCTCATTGGTCTCAAATCATAATGGAACATTACTTGCTCTCCTGTCTGAAAAAAGAAGACAGTGATCATTAGTGCACTCCAACCCATTCCAGTTACCATGGTGAAGAAGATGTGTAGTAGAGTAATTATCTGATTCCTTAGAGTGCTTCGCCCGGGGTGAGGGCTTGCATTGCCACCTCTTCTGGAGAGAAATGACACAATGCTCTGAATGTGGAAAGCTGATCAGACTTAGTGCCCTGAGAATCAGCTGTGTCTTTAGAGTTATTTGTGAGTGAGCTTAAGTATCTACAGTTCTTTTCCCCCTCAAAATAATAGTATTTTTGAAGGTAAGAATAGAGAAAAATATTTTCAAATTCCAGTAAATGCAGACCTGTTTTGTTTAAAACTTCTGCTTCTTTGACAAGTTAGGGAGACAGGTGTAGTATTTGCAAACAGGTAAAGGTTTGATTATGTATTGCAGAATATGGATGTGATGTAAGAAAACGCTATTTGTTTGCTCAGTTTTTACACAAGTAGAGCTTCTGAAGCAGCATTCCCACTTCAGTAAAGAATGCAGTAAGTAGTTTATATAGTACATAGTGAAAATTTTTGATGACTTTCAGCACCAATGAAGAACCAAAATGTAAGGCTATGAAATAAAATTTTGCAGGAGGCTACTGTTTGAAGAATATGTAATGCCATGAACTCTGAATTACAATTTATATATACTGTTTTTTTCATTTGCAGCCATTTAAAGCTGCAATTGAAGATCTTTCAAAAACTCAACCTCAACAAAGCCTGCATTTTATCATATAACACAGTTGCCTGTTATTGCCAAATGAAGGACTTCAGAAAGGCATGATAATTTAATTTTTTTAACTTCACAGAAGTGCTCAGTTGTTCATATTAGCTAGTAACCTGCAATTGACAACATTTCTGATCTCTTTCAATGACTTCTTGATTGACTGTGCTTTTCAGGAAATGGTTGGAAAATGGCTGTTTGGTCTCTACTGTCATACTAATTTCATCTGTATGTACTATATCCAGAAGAAGACTACATAAAAGCAGGGGTTTTTACTACATCCAACCCTCATTCACAACCCTTTTTTTTCTGGATGTGTTTATACTTCTGTCAACTTGTCTGTGAGCTGCCTCTGTGTGTTTCTGCTTTCTACCAAAGGCACAACAGGGCACATCAAGTTCTGCAGCTTCAGACTGGAGTCGCAATGATGTTGAACTGCCTCTTTGGTGAGGCCTATTTTCTGAGACAAAGCTGGTTCCTAAGCAAGTAAGCTTAGATGTCTCAAGTCAGATTGGACTTGGGCAAAGGCCATTTGTGTTTAGAGGTTAGTTGGCCACAAATATTGCAGGTGGGTAAAGAGAAATAGGTTATTACACTAACTGAAGATAAAGCTTAAGATGTGGAGATGTCAGTTCCTTCATAAATAAGGTATTATAAAAGTCGTTCTTTGCAATCACTCTTCAGAAAAGCCACTGAAAATACAAGGGGAGATGCAGAAAAGGTGTATATTACAGTGGAACAGGTTGTGCACAGAGGTTGGGGAGTCTCCATCTTTGAACTCTCTGACTGTTCTCTGCAGCACTGTATTTTAACAGGGAAAATTTCTATAACGGTTTGAAACAATATGAACCAGCTGAGAAAGTATGGCAGCATACTAACAATTACAATAGCAAATCGCTTGCCTTTATTTCATGATTCAGAATATATGTGTGTATTTTTGCTAGTATATTTGCTAGTGTATTTTCTACCTGGTCAGATGTTATGATGTGATTAAAAAGAGGATATTAAAGTAAACATGCTAATTAAGTATGTGGGGGTTTTTTCCAGTCTCAAAATTGAAAGAATATGTAAATTAGAAGACAAATCATTTCATAGAATGTGTGTCATTAGCAGGTGAACAAATTCCCATTTTCAATGAAATTGTGACAAGAAATTATGGGAAAATACTATACTTAACAAGTCTGAAAATTTGTGTGTGTGTGTTGAGATATCTTGGTGCTTAGAAAAAGACATTCAGGTAGCTTATTTTATACATAAACTTGAAATTTAATGCACATGCTCTTTTGTAGAACAAGTTTTGAAACTGTATTTGCCTTTCATAAGCTTTTCTGTTGGGAATAGACACGGTTCATACAGAAAAGGAACTGAATCAAACTTTCATCTTGATTTTAGTAAAAATAAAACCTTTTGCTCGGGCTCATAACAGCCAAGTTATATTACTCCATCACTGCTCTTGTCATTGCAACTAACATGAGATTCAGCAACTTTATTTCTGGCAAATTTCTTCCAGTAACTAAAATTCTGGGGGTTTGTCTTAATTTTATTGAAACAAAGTTTCATAATGTGACTTTGATTTGACATCATTTGATTGCACTGGTCCTGATCTTTCCTGAATGGATAACTCTCTTTAATATTTTTTTTCCCTGAAATTAGATTGCTCTTTCTGTAGAATTTGTAAAAATGGTGTTTCAGAGGAGAACATAGTTCCTGCCGTTGGGCCCAAATTAAAGTAAATTCATAAATAGCATCAAAGAGAAAAAAAAAATCTGAAGTATAAATAACATAGCAAAATTGCCTACCTCTTGATGTAAAGTTAATATATATGTATAGTACATTTTTTCCTGTGAAAGTCTCTATGGATAAGAATTAGAGCACTGACAAGTTTTGCTTCCTTTTGTAATAACATGCTAATTAAAAAAAAAAAAATTCCTAACATTCTATTACTTAGTTATATAGCATTGTCAATTCAGCCTAGTGATGCCTTAATATATAAATTAAGAGCTGATATTTGTGGTAAATTTGGTTTCTATAAAGAGGCTGAGAAGACTGCAAACAAGCAATTAACATTCAGGAACGGATTGATTCCATGTGGAAAGATAACAGTTCTCATACCTCTTGGGTTCAATTTACGGATTTCTCAGATTTCTAATTAAGAAAGTCCAACATACAGGCAACACGCAGGAAAAATTTATAACTTATATTCATTTTTATATACACCACACACAATTTATTCTCCTAAATAATACAATTACCTGGATTGTACAAAGCTAGCCAGAGTTATTTAAGAATAAAATACCACATTTAATTTTATGAGTTATAGGTTGTTCTTTATTTGTTAGTGTCAAGAGAGAATTGATACTGTTCTGTGCAAAATGAGGGACAGAGAAGAGCTATGTATAGGCAAAAGGCCTCAACCATATTGTTTATACAAAGAGAAAAGAGAATACTCTTCCCTTTTCCCCCAAATAAAAATGCCATAGGTCACCTTGACTCTGTGGGAAATAAAATTCTAAAATGGCTACCAAAAGCTTGTGGCAGCTTCCTATGTCTCACTTTCTTCCTGTTCTTCCTTCTCTACCCTTTAATAAAATTTGCTATACCTTGTCACTAACACAAGAGGGGAAAGCCATTGTGCAAGGGCCTTCTGTTGCAGGGTGTGAGAACCACTCCAAGAATAGAAATTTGAGAAGGACACAATTCAGTTTCTGAGTAAGAAGTTCAGGTTGCTTGCTTCCACTGAAACATATTATGCTGCGTCATCTTGAAGAGGCAGGTAAAAATTAATAAGACGTCATAGTTTTGTGTTTTAAGCTGTAAGAATGGGCTTAAGAACAGACTCTCACCTAAAAGCAGAGATTGAAATGTGAATCTGTATGACCAAAATTTAAAAATTGTCAGACTCTACATATGTTCCAGATTGAACCCCCAAATTTTGAGTATTCTGGTGAATATAGCAAGTCTTTCTTGTTTGGCATGCAAGCAGCCCTATGGTTTCAGATAGCAGAAAGATTTCTAAAGGCACAAATGGTACTTCAATGCATAATCTCAGTGGTGTAGGAATTGCATGCATAATTTAAATTTAGACTTAGATGGAAAATGCTAACAATTTTCCCCTTGAAAAAAAGCAAAAGGAAAAGGTGAGAAGGACCTTCACAATAGACCTAGTACATATTCATATGTGCCTGGAATTACATGATGTTCTTTATGTGCAGTAATCCCTAGGTAATAGAGAATATTCAAAAATTGGATAAAAGTTGAAAAATTGAACCTATAAAAAATTAGTATGAAAGAGTTACATTGGTCCAACTAATTTTATAACTGACTTTTCTTGTGCTCCTAGTGTGATTTTTTTAATTGTTTTTATTTATGTGTTATTGAGATGAAATTAAAAACATTGCCATTCCTTTGTTTTAAAGAATTGTATTCTATTTCCTGTGCACTTAACACACTACTACATGCCATTTCTGTAAAAATATTAGTTCTTGCATGTCTATGCAGTGTATGATAGCCAATGTGATAGACTGTGGCTGGAATTCTAGTTTTGTTCTGGTGTCTAAATTTTTGCATTTTTAATATCATATTGCATTGTGAAAATTCCTGTACTTGTCACCCTATGATATTTGGATTGAAAAATACTGTAGAGTGGAAAGAAAATTTGAGTATCACAGCTAGGAACAGTTACCACAGTAAAGGATTTGACTCTGTCCCTACTCTCCTTGTCTATCCTCTTATCTTATTGTTTAGCTTGGTGAGACTTTGCACTTGCAAACCTTTCAACCTTGATCAGGTTGACTGGAGTAGATGCATCATAGTCAACAAGTATAAAAGTTAAAACAACCTCAGATCATTTTGTATTTAATTTCTGTTTATTCATGATTAATGCCTCTGATGTTTAAAATAGAATGAATAGATATAAAAATAAATATAAATGTTTCTGGATGTTGTAGGATATTGTATATTAATAGCTATTTCTAGTATTATACAATAGAGAATTATTTACTTGTGGTGGTTTTGACTGCAGTAGAGTTAATTTTCTTCACAGTGGCTGGTATGGGTCTGTGTTTTGGATTTGTGCTGAGCACAAGGCACAAGGTTGATAATACTTTTGCTTTTCATACTGTCGCACTGGCAAGGAAGTTGGGGGTGCCTGGGAGGCTGGGAGGAGACACAGCTGGGACAGGTGACCCAAAGTGACCAGAGGGATATTCCAGACCATATGACATCATGCACAGTATATAAAGTAGAAGGAAGAGAAGGAGGGATGATTAGAGTGATGGTGTTTGACTTCCCAGGTAACCCTTATGCTTGATGGGGCCCTGTCCTCCTGGAGATGGCTGAACACCTGCCTGCCAATGGGTAGCAGTGAAGTGATTCCTTGTTTTGTTTTGCTTGGGTGCATGCCCTTTGCTTATCATGTCAAACTGTCTTTAGCTCAACCCATGAGTTTTCTACCTTTTAACCTTCCGAGTCTCTTCCTGATCCTGCTGGTGGGGGAGTGATTGAGTGGCTGCATGGAGTGTGACTGCTGGCTGGGGTTTAACCACAACATTACTATAAATCTGTTTGGAATGATAGTTTTCACTGAAATTAAATTAAAATATCTGACCATAGGTTGCTCTGTTCTCCAGTAATATGAAATAATAATGGCTAGTAACAGCTTTTAGAAGTACTAATTTTCCCATACTGCAGTAAAAAAAAGGTCTGGTAGATTGCAATGCACAACAGGGAGAAATCCTTCGTGACTATGACAGAATTCAAGAAGCAGAATAGCTATGTTAGGGATAATTAGACAATTGTAGCCATGTGCTTCTGTGAAGAGTTTTACTCTCAGTAGGTTTCACTTTTGTGTCTTGAATGTTGGCTGCTACATTACTAAGGTTAAGTTTGTGAAGACCAAGGTGACTGGATACTTAGTTGTTGTTTTTCCCCCTCCATATTTTTCTCTTTTATTATTTATTTAACTTGGGTTTTTTTGTGGCATCATGATACCCCAGTGGATCAAGTGTAATATATAAAGTATAAATATGTGTGTGTCTGTATTTCCATGCATGGTTATCCTTGTTGTCGGTGAAATTAGAGGATGATTTATCTAGTTTTTTGTATGCACACAAAGTTGAAATTTGCTTGCAAATGGTGCAGGTGGTATTTTTGTTCCCTTTCTCCTGCTCCACATGCCTCTTTCAGTGCTCTTTTTTATTATTGAACAATTTTTTATTGATGAAGCTGCTAAATTATGCATGATTCTGTGGCCTTTTCCTTTCTTTGACCTCCTTATGAATTACCTGCTGATGGGTTGTGAGATAGTGGTACCCTCATCGTGTATAGTGCATCATCAAACTTAAATCAGAATGAAGAGAGGTCTAACCTTTCCCTTGGATTCTTTTCTTGTAATATTCACTGTAGATTTTCTTTAGTTTAACCTCTCTTGAATGTCAAACAGAAATAGGTACTTAAAAGATTTGTATCTCCACAATTAAAACCTGAAACCAGATGCAATCAGTTATGACTCACTATCAATAAAGTGACCTAAATAATATGGACTATCCTATTGTCTCTTCTACTTGTAATTCTTTAAATTATGGATAGTGTAGATTTATTTGGTTTTTTAATCCTTAAAACCTGAAAATTTCTTATTTCTATTACTAGCTCCATGGAGTTAAATTTTTAGAGTTCTTCATCTACCACACAATGCTTACGAAATGGCTGGGGTCCTGTTATCTTTCCAATGTCAGCATTTAGCATTGCTCTCATTCACAATTCAGGGACTATGTCAGATTTTTGTAAAGAAAATGGAAAGTGGATGAAGGATTTATTTACACAATAGATCATGGAAATTTCAAATTGCATGATCAAAACTAACTGCATACTTTAAAAAATTTTCACTTCCTCTTTTCCTTCCAATCTTTCTTCTAAATTTCCTTTCTGACCTAAAAGAAATTTTAGGTTTTCTAAAGGTTTTTAAAAGTAGTTAGAAATATTTGTCACTGGCAATTCTAAGAATCACTGTTCCACTAGCATGTTGCAACTGCATTTTGCAAGTTGACTGGTAGCACTTGAACTTCCCTGTTAGTGGAGACCATAGATTTGTGGTATTCTGAATTTTGCCCAACTCATGATAGGACAGCTGTTAAACTCTAAGGTTCAACAACTTCAGTTGCCAATAATAGATTCAGTAAAACTTGATACTGGGGATTATCAAAGTGATTTTACTTTTCAAATGCAGTTTAACAGTAGCTCTTGTCCCTTTTTATGTCATTGTGTTAATTCTTTTTGAATTTAAAATATGATAATCTGAGGTTCTTTTTTTTCTGCATTGATTTTCTTTCATTCTTTTTTTTCTAGAAAAACCTTTTGATAGACTGTATTTAAAAAACAACCCTGGTTACTCAGGAACCTCAGTTGCATGGAGGTTTTCCATCCCCCTTTAAAATACTACATGCATTACTGGAAAACAGGAACACTGGTTGATTGATACAGAATGCAGTAGATGACTTCTTGTAAAAGAAAGGACCAAAGAAAATATTTCCATTTGAAGCCCTATAAAGGAATAGGAAGTTATGAACACTCCTTCACAGAATGGCAAGATTTTTTTAATTTAGACTTCTTGGATGTGATGCATCACCCAAACGATGGTGAAGCAGATCTTTTGTTAACTCCACTGAAAAGCAAAGCGGTACTTTCTGAAATTAAGTGGGAAACTATTCTATGTTTGGGAAAATTGTTTTAGGGTTTGGAGTTGTTTTGCAGCAGATCTTTGCCTAAAAGTATTGATTATTAGTTGTTTTAAGAATTTTATATCAATCTAATTTATTTAGTATATCTCTAGTTTAATGTTCAAGACTGAGAGAGAATGTGACAGTCTGTGGCAGTGAGATGGATAGTCTGTGACAGAAAAGCAATGCACTCAGAGTTAGCAGTATTTCAAAAGTTATAAAAGACAAATGTAATTGATTTTCCTATGTCTTCAAGATATCCTCCTTTGTAAAATTAATAGATAAAAACTTGAAAATAATCTTTTAAAATACTTCTTGAAAATTTTTTCTGTTCGCCTTAGAGTTAGCATGAGCAACACAGCTGTCTGCATCTTACAGAGAAGGACAATAATGAAGGGACTTGATACTGAAGTGACAAACTGAAAATATCAGTGGCAGTAAATGAAACAGATCAAAAGTAAATGAAAACATTGTGCTCTCAGCTGAACTCTTGCATCAGCCACTCTTCTGAGTTTCAGATAGTTTGGTTATATGGGTGGGGTTTTCAATTAAGAAGGAGGGCCTTGGGACAGGATACCAGACAGAAAGTACAGGTCCTTCCCAGCTAGACACATATAGCAGAAGTGTGGTCAATACCAAAATTAAATTTCTACCTGATGCTGAAGACTGTATGTCTTGAGAGATCAGATTTAGAAGATTGCTGTACAAGATTGCCACAGCTATAAAAGTGAAAAAATGTGTGAAAGTGAACCAAACCTGCACCACTGTAGTAGAATCACAGAGTATGCTGAGTTGTAAGGGACCCACAAGAATCATCAAGTCCAAATCCTGGGCCTGCAGAGGACCATTCCCGAGAGTCACACCATGTGCCTGAGAGCATTGTCCAAATGCTTCTTGAATTCTGTCAGGCTTGGTGCTGTGATCACTTCCCTGGGGAGCCTGTTCCAGTGCCCAACCACCCTCTGGGTGAAGAACCTATTTCTAACATCCAACCTAAACCTCCCCTGACACAACTTGAGGCCATTCCCTCAGGTCCTGTCACTGGTCACCACAGAGAAGAGATCAGTGTCTGCCCCTCTTCCTCCTCTCACAAGGAAGCTGGATAGTGCAATGTGGTTTCCGGTCAGTCTCCTCTTCTCCGGGCTGAACAGACCAAGTGACCTCAGCCACTCCTCGTACAACTTCACCTCAAGGCCCTTCCCTGTCTTCGCTGTCCTCCTTTGGATGCTCTCTAAGAGCTTAATAACTTATATTGCTGAGACCAAAACTGCACATAATATTCAAGGTGAGAACTTGCATGAAAGATGCTACTCTTTAGAAGAAAACCAAGGAGTTTTAAAAGATAATTTGGGAAACCTCTTTGTAAAACTGCAGCAAATGCAAGTGGCTTATCATTGCATCTGAGCTTGTAGTGTTTTCAGTTTACTTTTCCTGGGCCTGAAAGAATGCAGTAAATTGTAATTCACTGTTGTCTTTGTTCATTTTAGTGGGGGAAGAATGGCAACTATATTGCATAGAGGAGGATAATATTATGGCTGCTGCTACTGCTATGGGATTCTCATTAGACAGCATTCTTAGAGTACAGAGACCAGGTTTTAGTCTTGCTTTTCTAGGTGTACATATGAAAGTGAATTTTCTTTTACAGTGGTTAAGGCAATGAGTAAAAATTAGTTTCAGTATCATTAATAATTTTTCCCTTAAAAAATATAGCTCAGAAATATATTTTCTCTTGAAGACTGTGCCAAATGATAACATATTGTCATTTTCAACATGTTAAACAGAGGCAATACACACTGGTGGAAAGGAATACAAAAACTCTGGGTAATTTGCTTCTAATCTAAGTGGGAAATATGCCAATTTTTTTGCATTATTTATGTGTATGCTACATCTCTACTGCACTTTTAACCTTACTGCATTTTATAAGGCTGAGCCAAAATCAGGCTGCAGCTCAACCTTATGCCTACCTGAACTTTGTATGAGCTCACTGTGAGAGATGGGATGCAGGACTGGTATAATGCTCCTCACAGTACTGTATAATTACTGAGCAATGGTTGCCTATGACTCAACACATATGGACTATGGGATGCCGTGATAGTCGTCTTTTTGCAACATTGTCTGTGTATCATTGCCACAAGGACAGATGCCACGTGGTCTAGACTAGTATGGTAAGTCCTTTGATGAGCCATGGTATATATGGGCCATCTACTGTGCTTAAGGTAGGAGCATCCCTGGGTAGAAAGAATATTAACTCAAGTTACCTATTATATCTTTCATCCCGTCCCACCTAAACCCTCAAGTCAGTGCTTAAGCATTGGCTCATATGGATGCAAATTGAATTTGGATTTGAGTTAGCAATGCACCAGACCTTGGAAAGAAGGACGAATCTTTCATGGGATATTAGGAAAAAAAAATATACTGGAATTAGTGTGCTTTCAAAATGTGCTCTGAAAACGTCAGTGTGTATTAAGGTGATGGTCTAAGTAGTCGTGTTCAAAACGTGACTCCCTTACAAGGTGTGACTGTAAGGCAACCCACCAGGAGATGGCAGTCGGCAATCTCAAGTGGAACAATTTTACTCCCTGGTAGCAAACCAGCTACACCAACAGCCTCTGGTTCTGGTAACTGTTGAGAGGAGGTATTGCATATACTGGTGTTTTCTGATGCTTCAGGTTTAATTGACAGTATCATTCTCCCATTTCCTTTTTGATAAGCTATCTGCAGTTATTTTGTAATAAAATCATCACTGGGATTATCATACACAACAAATGTAAATATACGTGTATATGAACATGTGCAGAAGCACATTCCCATGCACATATACATGTGATAATACAAATAATGACTGGTACAAGCCCTGAATAGCAGCTCCTTTCCTGTCCAGGTTTTTTTTCTCTCCTAATTTTGAGGTACTTTCCTACAAAACAAAGCATTCAGGAAAAGACAAGAAACTGTGTGGAACCTCTCAACTGTTCTCAGCAGTTATATTTTACAGCATGTTTCTTTTTATTCACTCTACTGAGTCAATAAATTCTTTTTGTTGGAAAAGCAAAAAGACTTACCGTTGTTATCTGTTGAAGTTCAAGAAGAAAAGTTAAAAAGTAGCCACACCTGGCTTCATGAGACATTCTTCCCCTCTGGCCCTTCCTGACCCCTTTCCAAGATGAACACAATGCTATTTTTGCAGAGTCAAAAAGGTGAAGTGTCTTCATTCCTAGGAAAAAAAAACAAAGACCCCAGGCTGAGAGCAGCAAGCAGAGGCTGTGACATTCTAGAGCAGCTCAGTGCTAATAAAAGGAAAGCAGGCATCAGGTGTGTTCAGAGCTGCAAGCCTGGTTTCTCTGCTGGGAGAGACTTAGCTGAATTGCAGTCTTCCATTTTTCTTATTTTTTGTGAGTAGATGCATGTGTGCATAAAATGGTCATTAAGTCTGTAGCTGTGAAATCCCCACCCTGGGGCACTCAGTCACCTCCTCCCACTGTGCTCTCAGCACAGCCTCCTTATGCCAGTGCTGCTGAGAGTCCCTATCCCCCATGCATGGTAGATCCAGCTCTCTAACTTGGTCCTCTAAGCACTTTCTCCAACACAGGGAGATTCATGGGTTTGCTTCCCTAAGCTCTCCTCTGTCTCTCCTCCACAGCCACCTAAGCATGGTGTCTGCCTAGTTCTAGAAGGAATAGCTCCTACCTCAACAGGGGTGGTCCCCAGACCTTTTCTGTGGTCCATCAAATGCTTGAGGAGCCACAACACACCTGGATCTGCATCTTTCCTGGCCTTAGTACTTCTTGCTCTGCATCAGGTCTGAGATGATTGCAGCCCATCCAGTCTGCAGCTCAGCACTGCCTGCTCACACATAATCTTAACTCTCAGCATGTTTAACTTCTGAAGATTTTGTGCTGAGTCCATCTCACTGCCATGATGAGGTCCTGGTATTTTCTGTCTTCCAGTATTCATACAAGGATCGAAAGTCTGTATCAGTGAGGTGCTTCTGGCTAGGAAACCAGTCCATTCCCCCCTGCAGAAGCAGGCACTGGGGAAAGCGGTGTGCTGTTTCTTAGTAGATGGGACTTATGGGAGATGAGCCTGAGCCTTGGGAGGGAAATCCTAGTGTTTTCATAGAAACATCTGTCGAGACCATGTTGAGACATTTTGGTGTGTCATGTTCAACCATGCTGAGTCCTTTAGATGGAGGCCACACTGTGAGAAAAGAAATTACAAGAGGGCCATGTGCCCAATGGCCTTTCCAGCTTTTGGGGAAACCTTGTCCAGAACTGTGGATGGTGCCCTGCACACCTTGCCCTTGCTCATCTTTTCCGTGTTTTTCCTCAGCTCAGTCTGCTGGGACCACCACCTGCCTCAGACTGTGGAGGTGCTTCAGGAGGAAGATACCACATGCATCATCTTCGTAGAGCTGGTGGAGGACAGGACCTCCTAAAACACCACTGTGTTCTCCTACTTCAAATATGCCTGTTTCCACTGTGGCTGCACCTAAATAGGAGACCCTTCCTTCTCCCTTCTCTCATGTGGTTGCAGCCATGTCCTGCTCACACTGTTATAGTCTTTTCTGCAGGGACAAGGCCGGGTTAAGCTTTTTTCACCTGTCCCCAGTGCAAGGAGGCATTTCTTCCCATTGGGCCTAAAGGAGAGGGTAATTGCTCAAGAGCTGTACCAGTGCAACATGTGGTTTCTCCAGCCCAGCCGCACCTTCATCTCCTATTGTCAGGGCCTTGATGGCACCTCCAGGTCTTCCTGCACCTAACCAGTCCCAGGCTGTAATTCTATACTACCCGTATAATCTCTGAAGGTGTGGTTTCAAGGGGAAGAAAAAAGTGAGTACACACTGGAAATGCACTACTTTTTTTGGTTTCTTCCCCAGAGCAGTTGTCAGGACCAGTGCTTTGGACTCTGTTCCTCTCTCACCACCACCAGTCCATTCCTATCCCTCAAGAAGAAGGCAAATCCAAGCAGTGAGCACAGCTGACCCCAGTGGAGCTTGTGCTCCGGGGTGATGGTGACAGAGGCAGCTGTGGGGAACAAAGTGGGAGCAAATTGAGTCAAGTGGAGCCAAGCCTGAGCTCAGTGGAGCGGAGCAGTCCAGAGCAGACAGTGCCATGTGGAGTCAAACCAGCGGAGCAGGGCGGTCTGGAACCCAGCAGTGCAGTGCAATGCAGGCTTTTGGGGGATTTGTCAGTCATTGTTTCTCATTGTCTCAAGCTCGAAAATGGGGAACACTGGTTGTGGAGAGCATCCACTGTCTTGTCTTTGTCTTGGGTGGAACATGTGACACTGGGCATGGGAATAGCCACCATCTTATCTTTGTCTCAGCAGCTACATGGAACTGAGCCAAGGTGTTGAACACCTTTTGTGTGTAAAGCACCTTCTCTTCTGTATACTTTAGTTTATCAATATTGTTGCTCTTACTGTGCATTATTCCATTGCTGTTTGTTTTCATTAAATTTCTATCTCAACCCATAGCCTCTGCCTTTGTTCATGTCTCATCAGAGAGGGGCAGGAGGAAGGGGAGCAGCTTACTTGTGGTTTAATTCCCAGCTTGTTTTAAACCACCACACTCTAATTGGCATGCTGCTGACTCTGACAAGCTTGGTGTCCACGCAGTTATAAGCTATTAATTTTGTGATTTAAGAAGAAATTAATACAGAAGTCTTTATATAACTAGTTATCTCAGAGAACTGATAATTCTTTAATTACAGGTTGTCCAAATAGTACTTTAATTTCAATTAGAGCTATTCAGAAGCTACGAAGTAAAGAAGAAAAACCTGCATAATTGAAAACTAGCTCTTTAGTAACTAAACTGTGTATCAAGCAGAAAAAATATGCTAAAGTAGTCTCAATAGGGAGCTAATCAGTACAAGAATGATTAGCCTTGTTTTCTAATAATAGAATTATCTAATCCTTTCTTCTCCCCTAGTTGTTTTCAAGAGCTTGCAGGCAAAAAGTACGTTTCATTTTCCAGCAATATTGAAAACTTGCTGACTTGCCTAATCTCATTAAGAATTACAGTGTAATACTTACAATAAGAATAATACACTTATAATGTGTTTATTTCTGTTTCAAGACAGTGCAAATAGTGTCAGATTTTACAGTAACTGTGAAACTTCTCATGTATATATTGAAAAAGAGAAGTAAATGAGGCATACTTATAAGAAAAGGGCAGAGGATTGCTTTTGTGGAGATATAAGTCCAAGTAATGTGGGTGTGACTATGCTATGTTTATGCAGGCTGCTTTTTTCAGCTGTTGCTCTCTATCAGTCCTTGCTCTCATGTCTTCGCAGACATTTGCATAAAAGGGCTGGGTCAGTGCCAAGGGAACCTATCAGCCCTGTTTCTGATCAGGAGAGGCCATCCTTTGCAGGAGATTGTAGAGAAGGTCAGGTAACTGTCTTTTGAAGGCCTATAAAGACTGCAACTTTTAGTTTATCTGCTGGGCTAAGATAGGGCTGGAGGTAGTTGCAGCAAGTCATAGATGAAGCTGTGATCTGCAACACTGCTGAGATTTCAGGTGACACTGTACCACTTGATTGACACTTGTGATATTGATGGCTTTTAATACCTAAGTTGTAACATGCCATCTTGTCTGGCAAACATTAAACTCTGTTTTTCTTCTCTTTGCTGCCATTCTCCGGGATGTAGAAGTGTGAGTGCAGTGTGAGCCATACCTGTGTAGTTGCATTCAAAAAAGGAACTACAGCTAGACACTATTTCAGAACTTGAAATCCTGAACCCTTAGTACTTCTCTTAGCAGGCCTTCTCTGTGAAACATTTCAGAGTGTGTTCTGGGACAACATCTCTCCATTCCTGGTCTGTGTGCAGAAGTGTTCCTAATCAATCAGCCCGGTAAACCAAAGCACTTGTGGCATGGCATCCTCCATGTGGCAGCTCAGAGATTCTCCTCCAGACAGAAGGGAGGCACAAAGCCAACTCAAGATTTGTTCCAATTTCTGGTGACCATATGACTCTTATTTTGAGAAAGGCAAATGAATACAAATGAAAGAACAGAGACAGTTTGTTTTGAAGAGGTGATAGCATACCTCTGGTGAGACTGTGCAGGCTGCATGCAGAAATGCTGGGTTATGAGAGCTGGTGCAGATGTCAATATGTGTACAGACTTGCCTGTAGGAACAAGGTGGAGACACAATGGTGTGGCTGTGTAGACCAGCAAAATGATGATGAAATGTGAATAACATAACAGATTTATATACCAAAGTGTACAGATCAGTAAGGTAAATGAGGCCTGTTCAGATGAAGGTAGCTATCTCTTCCTGAAGCTTGGCTGTAATAGTTACTTACACACACTCCCTCTTCTTTCCTTTGCTTTTTCATTTGCTTCAGTGTCTCTGGTATTCATTATACTATAGAAAAGTGTAGAATAACATACTTTTGCTGCATTCAAAAATATTGAGGAGGTCTGAAATACTGCAGAACTGAAAGCTGGATGTAGATTAAGAGAGCTGGCTATTTTAGAAATGCTGGAAGTATTCTCTGTCAGTTGTCAGAATTCAAGATGATATATAGAGCAGCCAGCTTAGGGTGTTCATGGCAACTGCAGCTGCCTAGCTATGGTTATTAGTTCCTCCTCTAAATTTTGGAAGATAGTAACAGATAAATTACTTGTTTAGAACAAACAAGGCAGCCAGGAGTAGGGCGGAGCCAACTGTTCTGATACTACAATGGTTCCCTAATGGAACCATTAATCCATTGGTCCAGCTACTGATGTCAAGAAGGAATGACAAAACACAGATTGTTTTTGTTAAACTCAGACACTTTGTGCAAGCATACACATTTCACTGAATTCTTATTTAGCCAAGAAACCAGCAAAATAAAACAATTTATTTACTTTCTATTTTTACATTTTGACTCTGCTTTGAAATAACTTTCTCTGTTTTCAGAAGCTGTGTTCTACTTTACTCAAAAACATGAAAGGAGTTTAAATGTTAATTACTTTAAAATAAAATCTTAGTCCATTAAAAATAAAATTTGATTTGGAATGTGGCCTCTGAAGGTGTTTATTTTTTCTGTTTACCCTCTGAACTGCACAAACACAAATGGTAAACTCAGGCCCACCCTTGAGCCAAGCCAAAACCCCCTGCTACAACAGGGTGATGTCACAGTAGCTTGGTTCAGATCCAGTGCAACATCAGGTGCTCTAGCTATAGGCTCCTGTATAGCAGTACTGTTTTCACTACTCATTATTGCTCTGAAAGAGAATTGCAAAAGCAGATAAAGCAATGAACACAAGCTGGATCTTTGCACTGCTAGGTGGCTGCACCTGCTTAAATGAACTCTTGGACATGGAGTTGTGAGGGAGCAAGATAAAGAAAGAGCCTTCAAGGAAGCTTTGGAAATCAACACCTGAGAGATGGCAGGGCTGATTTTAGACATCTCAGCTGATCTCAGTCACCCCACGCAGAACCTCCCACACTTCTTCCCAGAATTGTTGATTGTAAGAATGGGGTGCAGAAGTCTGTATAAAGCTCCTGAGAACCCTCTGGTTCTGCCTCGTGCAAAGTCATCTGAGCCTCCACTGGAAGCAGCAAAGTTGTAGTTGAAAAGCAGTGTGCTTAAATTAAGCTCCACTCACCCAAACTGCTTCACTTCCAAGGTAGTATCCTGCTTAATAATGATACCATCCCTCCTCAGCCCACAAGATGCATTAGAAACTTCAACAGAAGTAGATGGTGGGAGCACTTCCTCTGCTGCTTCAGGTAAACGTACTAATTTTAGCTATGCCATTCTGACTTGCACAGCTTAAGGGTGTCTCATCATGACCCCTACTGAAACAGAGCTGAGGAGATACATCAGTAAGGGCAGGAATGGTTTAATCCATCTTGGCTGGGCCTGGGTGGGAGTGGCTAGTCTTACTATGGAATCAGAAACCAAGAAAAATAAGAGCCTGGGCTACATCAGCCGGCGCAGTAAGGGTAGTCTGGCTGTTCTGGCAGAAAGCACTCCTTGCTTATTCAGCTTATTTGATCTTCATATGTATTGTTCTGGGGAATTTAAAACACTAGATTAGACAGAAATGTTAAGTAATATTTTTATCAAATAATATTTTGTAAATGATGTTATTTAAAATGAAAGGTCATGTTTTAAGTTTTACTTTAGAATAAAACAAGACATTAGCCTTTTTATGTGCAGATCTATGTATATTACGCATTTTGTATAGTGATTGTCAAGGGTGAATTTTTTACAGCCATTTAGGAGAAAATTATTTTGATGAATGAGTAGTTCTTGCCCTTGATAGCTGTTAAAATGTATCAGGTTTCTTTTAGATGTCCTAGACTTTGTAAGGGGCAGAAGCAATGATGCTTTGATACTCAACAGGGATTTTTCTTCCTGGGTTGGACAATTGGCTATTCCACTGGATGTTGGAGTTGATATCAGAATTATTTAACTTTTTCTCCATTATTCTTTCTAATGTTTGCTTTTCACTTCATTATAGGTCTATGATGTTACCACTTCAGGGTGGTCCAACTATTTGTGACTACTGACATGAAGATTCCTGCCAGAAGTACCTCTGCAACAACTTTCATAAGTTATTTTAATTTCCCAAGTGCTAGCTTTTTTCAAGTAACTATGAATAACTTTAAAGTCTCAGAGCAGAAACAATACCAGATAATAAGCCTATTTTAGGTTGCTTTTTACAAAATAATTCATCAAATCACATAGCATGGCAATTGTCCTTCAAATGTTTTACATAATTACATAAATCAAATCTGCATCAAGAATCTTTTTTCTGAATTTTGTCAAAATATTTTCAGACAATCATTTCTGTAAGTGCTATTCAATGTTCAATGTTTACATGCTAGAAAAAAAGTATGCTTTCAGAATTTCTATACCCATTCTAAAATCCTGCTTATTTGCACATACCTATTACTGTTTATTCTGCAAATGGCTTTCACAAAAGACTAATGTTTTCAACAATACCTAATTACTTTTCCAAATACATAAAACTAACTTTTTTCTTTTGCTATCTCCTCTATCATAAGGGGTGTGATTTTCAGTGTAATAACAAGGCTACCACTTCTACACTAGAGGTTTCTTGAAAGTGTAAATGTGTCTGGATGACTCCAAAAGAGCATGCATGTAAAACCTTAGCACATATCAGAAACAATGAATTTACCAAAGGATTTATCTATTTCTGCTTTTCCTTTTACAGAGTTTTCATATATTTCAGATTCCCCATGCTCATGCCATGAGGTATAGCAAAAATGCCTTTTGTATCTCATTTCTGGTTTTCTTTAAGCTTGCTGCATTACCTGGCAACTTCTTAAATATTAATGAGGATTTGGAGAAATTGGCTGGTGCAAAAATTAGATGGAAATTGGAGGCGTTATCAATTAATACCTCTGCTATAAACAATGTTTGTGACTTTACTAATTTAGAAAATCTGAATCTCTTATATGCAGTCTTTCAAGGAAAGCCTTTGCAGAGAACAAAACGAGGATTAGGGAAGTACAATTGTATGCACAATTCAATAAACACATTATCCATGAAGTGTACAAAATGAAATTTTTGCCTTTGGAGGCTGAATGCAGTATTCCTCCAAATCTTCAAGGTTTTAAAATGTTACAAGCAGGCACAAAGTAACAGTTTTCTTTGAAATGTTGGTTCCTTCCTCTAAAGTGTCATTAAGATGATGCAACATTTTTGTAGCTACAGTACTATGTAGCTGATCATTTTTTGAACAAAGTTACTCTTTTGGTACAAGTCTTGCATACGTCAAACAGAATGATTTGTCAAAGTTACAAACTATGGGGTTTTTTTGTTTGGTTTTTTTCGTTTGTTTGTTCAGTGGGTTTTTTTGGCCCTTTTCCAATCTAATAAAGGATTGATGGCAATCGCATTCAAATACTATATGCAGATTGAAATATGGCAGTGACCTGGAGAATTGCTCTACCTGGAAAAAAAAGAATAAAATAAAAATAATAATAAAAGAGAGATAAAAGGGTGATAAATCTTGCATTTATACCATGCTTAGTTCTTAAATGAAGACAGACTTTGATTAAACTCTGTCACAGCCTCATTCCCTTTTTCTCTGTAAATAACCTTGTCAAGACTTGTGCAGTCTGCATGAAACACATGTGACCTTCTCTTTCTCCCTTCCCCTACTTCTCATGTGGTTTCTTTGCTGATCCAGAGTATCTCTATGCAGTGCTCACCATGCCAAGTGCACCTGGCTGGGAGCTGGCTCCTTGCACCCTGGCTCTGGAGAGCTCCTGCAGAAGGCTCCTGCTCCAGCCAAAACCTACAGTCACAGGCCTGTCATAGTCACAGGAATAATATCAGGATAAATATTTTGAACAGGCTGTGAAAATTATGTTACCAGAGGCTGTATAACTGCCTTTGAAAAAGTGTGAGCTAATTGTCCCTGAGAGTTTAAATTTTTGGGACATAGATTACACTTTTCCATATGCTTATAGAAAAGTATACAAGGAGCCTGTTGCAACTACTGCCTGGCTTCAGAAGCTGCTCTAATGCAAACAAAACATTATCTGTCTACTATAAAAGACTTGATGAAAATGTCTGTTCATCCTGTATGCTGTAGAAATATTTACTGTAGTCTTTCTATATGAAATTGCTCACTAGGTGTCCTCACAGGATCAGAACTCATTGAACAATTTTTATAATCAAACTTGAAAATCATCATATTTCCCCAATCCTGATTATGAGCTCTAAAGGAAAAATAATGATGTATATCTGCCTCTGACTCAAGTGGAAAATTAAGACAGACAGAGATGGCCAACTCTATATCCATTTTTACACTTTAGTTTTAAAACTGGCAGGTTTTGCTGGCTTTAGACAGAATCTATACAGGATACTGAGCAAATATAAATAATGACTTAATATATAAGTAAAAGTTAACGTAATCATTTTCTGACAGGAGAGAATGAATAATGTAGTAATTAACAGCACACAAACAAGAACTTAATCAAGAATTTGAAAGCCTCAGCATTGCACAAACACAGATAATCATGAAGCATAGAAAAATGATGTTAGTCTCAAATTAAACTTGTTAATGCTCTAGGAAAAAGTTCTATGTTCCTCAGAGGTAAGTGCAACAGATTTATTTAGTACTGAATGAATAACTGTTTCTGTGTATCTGTGTCCTATGATTATTTATTATTTGCCATCAGTGTAACTAAAACAACTCCCACTATAAGGCAGCCTTTTACTCGATTTTATGTCATTAGTTATCCTTGATAAGCCAAAAGCTGTCTTCTCTAAGCTAGTTTGTTAACATAGTGTTTTTCAATTGTAGCACTAAAACTATGACATTGAATAATTCAACCTTCTCTGTAATACAGGCCATAGATGTTCAATAAAAAAATATAACCAGTTGTGAGCAGTTATAAGTGCACATCTGGAGCCGCTGCTTTTGGAAAGCGTGGAATGTACCTCAGGCAGATTTTATCTCCAGTGTAAGGCTAATTTGATCCTTTGTACAGATTCATGCTAAATAGGTCCTTTTTCTCTGCACAGGACCTAGGAAAAGGGTTGCTATGGAGCTGCTAGCCTGCCTCAGCACTATACAAATTAACAGATTTTTTGTCCATTTTATTTGCATTTCTAAAACAGGGATCTTAACGGTTCTTTGAATGACCACTTTTTACTGGGGATTATCTATCCATACTAGAATGAGGAGTAATGCAGTAGAATTGCCTTAACTCATGTTACTAATTATTTAAACTGATGAAATTGTTTTGACAGGTACTTCCTAGAAGTGTCATTAGCAAAACATTACACACAAACATCTTTTAATGGAACAGAAATAACAGAGTAGCAAATCAATTGGGCCTTCAGTAGATGCAACTAGATCAAACACAGTGTTTTCTTGGAGCAGGGGCCAGGAAAGAAAAGAGAAAAAAAAAAAAAGACAGAAAGTGATGAAAAACAAAAATAAGCAAGTATTTTTAAACTCAGTAAAATAGTCTAATTCATAGTAGTACAAACCTAATACTTAACTGAGAGATAATATATCAATAAACAGCATGTGAACTACTTTGAGGTAATTGCTTTTTAGATATGCTCATTTGTCTTTTCCTTTAAGAGTTAATTCACAGATATACTTAACATAAAAACACCTGGCAAGTTAAAAGCAGTTATATAAGTATTGTACAGAAATAGATGTGACAAATGGAAGTATGTACTTCTTGAAAAATCTACTCACTGAAAAAATACCAATGAAATCACAGCACCTGAAGGGCAACTATTCTAAAGAAAAACTAGAATTCATAATAGCTGCTAATTTAATGGTGAATATGAGTAAAAGTAAAAGCAGTGGCACATCTGAGGTGAAATACTGATACACCCTATCTTAGTGCAACACAAGGTGCACCACCTGCGATGGTTGGCAATAAGGAGGGTTTTAGATACAGTTGAAGCCTTTTGAACAGTTACAGGAGCAGATAAAATGTAAAGTAGAGTTGATTTATATCAAAACCTATTTTTTGAAAAGGCAATTGTTCTTAAGATGATTATGAAGTCTCTAGGAAATATGGACTATATTAGAAAGTATTTTAGCTTAGGAACCCTAATCTACATAGGATCTTACTATAGCAAAATGAGATGAGCTTTTCCAGAGCCCAGTCAAATTAGCCTCACGTGCTTACTACTTGCCTGGGGAAGTTCATCTTCATGCACCAGAGGAGACATCTATCTTCCCTAGCATTCATGACTATCACTTTGTGTGATGACATCCAACCTGGTGCATATAAATATAAATTCATTGTCTAAATTAAAGGAGAAGAACATAAACAGTAAAATAACAACAACAACAAAGCCTCCAAAAACAAACAACCCAACAAAAACCCCAACAAAAACAATAACAAAAAACCCAACATAAACAAAACCCAAGAATGGCACTTAAAAGAAATTCAGGCAAACTGTTGATGAATAGTATTATATTGGTAATGATATTGGTAAAGCCTGCTTGCAGGTGGGACACTCTTAAGAGGTAATGGATGGAATTAATACCTTCTGAACTATAAAATTTATAGCAAGTGAGTGCTTTGAGATGGAAAAGAAAGCACTACTAGAATCTGATGCATGTCTGGGCTGCTCTGTTCATATCAGCATTTTTAGGGGTTAAAATCCATTAGTACCTTCACAATAGTAGAAACAGAATTTTGCCTAAACATCCAGGCTCCTGTTCAAAGCCCAGTGCATTTATAAGAGGTAACTTTGCTATCTTCAGTTCTACACTGTGCCCAAATGTTTTTCCCTTCAGGTGCAGCATCTCTCTTTTCTGCTACAGTGACAGCATGACCCAGTAACTGCCTTTTCAAAACAGAAGCTAATCAAGTAATTTATTTTCTGTAGATAGAAATTTTTGTGGGTAATTGCTTGAAGATCATAGAAACTTCTCCACAGGGTTTCTCTTCACAGTATTTCAATTTCTAAATTATATTTTCATTAGTGCCTTCTGAACAAGCTGTTTAGGTCAGCTTGGCTTAACTCCTATTCTGCTTGGAAAACCAAAGGAGAGGCTGGACATGCAATCCATCACACCATCACACCAGCTGCAAAGCTTGTACAATCTTTGATGATTGTGTACTGGACATGGCAAAGGGACCTCCTGAACAACCTAGCTGAGCCACAAAGTGCACCACAGACAATGGTGATGTGAGGAAAGGCTTATGCCTTTTTTTCCACTGGGCATGCACTGGTGTGTGAGAGTTAAGGTATGGTGTGAGGGCATCTATATGCAGCTTCAGCTCTACAGACCACCTTTTTAATTTTTTTTTATTTCTTTCCAAATAAGACTAGATGGAAGTTGTTAATCTAACAAATATCATATCTATTGGTGTATTTTTTCCACTTTGAAATACACTTACCAGAAGATATGGTATTGCAGATAATTTAAATTACCACTTTAATGGCCACATTAATGCTGTATCAAATGAAATGATCTTTCCTCAGGGACTCAGTGTGAAGCTTTGCCATAACAGTGATGTTTTGGTACATTATTTCATTTTAGGGTTTTCTTCTTATTTGTCATCATTGTTATTACCATCATTAATCCATCAGTTTTTCAGCCAATACAACAGATCTTTTAGTACATGTTATTCAGCTGAGACACTAAAATAAAAAAGCTCATTTTCAAGTGGATGTGCTTAAACTTTAGACTTTTAAATATGTATTTGAGGTGTCAAAATGCAGTCATGATTAGACATGCAGAAGTATTATGAAATTTAATACACAAATAAAGACAACCAAATTTGAAAATGTTCATCCATTTGAGTTGTTCAAAGCTATTCAGGGTGTCTGTAGGCAAGCTGAAAACTGAGCTTGAATATCTCACCTCTCATTCTTGCATCTTATTTACTAGAGCTGTCCCTTTCAGAGTTAATGTTTTTAAAGTAGTTTTTTCCAGCTGATTTCAGATTCGCATTGTTGCAGTTGTCCTGTATTTTGCTAATTAGTCACCATTTTTTCTTTGTAATAGTCTGTCACAGACAGTCTGAATGAGTCTCTCACATCACTGCGGTCCTGATATATGGGATATATTTTCGGCCACATGCTGGAGATGGGGTTTGATGCTTTGCACACCACATCACTGATAAAGGAAAACTGGGGAATTGGAGGGAAGCAAGACAGTAGCAGTGCTGCTGTTTACAACTTGACATCTGCTTTTTCCAGTATATGAAGTACACTCCAATTCCATGGATTATATTTACAGGCAGTTTATCACATCTTCCAAATTGCTAATAAAGATAGTAATTTGAGCTTAATGCTGAATAATCCAGCTTCATCCAAGTGGGTAAACCAGACCAGGGTTTCAAATGGAAAATGTCTGGAATAAGGTATTAAAGCATTGTGAAGGTCAATGAGGCCTCCTGAATACTCATAAATAAGGATTTATTTATCTGGGGGTTGTGGAGGGGTTTAGAGAATCTCTTTGTTTCTAATATTTTTTTTATTTTATTTTGGGGATCATTTCACAAAATATTAACAATGTTGTTATGTTTGTTTGTCTACAAAAGGTTATTTTTGGAAGGATTACTAGAGTTACAGGAAAAATAACTATTTTGGCATAATAGTCACAATTAAAAAAAAGGCACAGAAGTATACTTGGCTTGTTCTGAAACAAATTTAATTTCAGAGCAATTCAAGCAAATCCTTGCATTACTGATTCCTTTATTTGAGGGATAACATCAACCCTTCAAGACATATATCTTTAGAAAATAACATCAGTTTTTAAATACACTTCCAAAAGATTGTATTTTAAAATAATTTAACATCTCTCATTCTACCTGGTCAGTCCAGCCTGTAAATACTTTCTTTCCCTTTCATATGCTGCTTACACAAAGAAAATAAGATAGGCACAAGGAACAAAAAAATATTACCAGCTTTTTCCACACCCGAAGAGGGAATAAATTAAACAGTGACCTGGCAGTCAGAGTGCTTCTGGCAGGACTTTCTCATGTTGAAAAATCAGGTCAGTTTTCTTAGTTTTCTGTCAGGTTACTGTGACACTGGAAAGTAAGATCATATAAAAGGTACTAGAAATCTGTAGATATCACATACCCACACCGTGTAACTTGTGGCCTCGCTTCCTCCCCTCTCCTTCCTTTCCCTCCCCTGCCCCTCCCTCCCCTCCCTCTCCTTCTCCTCTCTCTCTCTCCTGCCGTTCTTTTGGTTTCATGCTTGCTGTTGACTTTGAAAATGAATTGCTGAATTATTTCAGTATCTAAACATGGACTGTGCACGGATGACTGGTGAGGAAAGGCAGGGTTTAACTGCTCTGCTACTGTGAGCATGCAGGGGAAGAGCCAGGATGGTAACAGCTGCTTCTTGGACTAATTGTACATTTTATGATGTCAAGGGCAACCTATTTGTTGAGTTAGAGATTGAACTGACTCACATTTTGATGGATTCAAGTTTCCTGTCAGTACGGTTTCCTGACTGCCTTAGTTTATGCTTGCTTGGAGATCAAACACTGAGGATACAGCCTTAAAAATATAAACAAACATGAAACGGATGAGGAGAGGAAAAAGAAAGTCTCTTATTTGGGAAGATCGGGCATGAGGCAAGGGCAGGACTTAATTTCTGATATTTACTATTTTTCTGTGACTTGTGAGTAATCTTTGTAAATTTTATTTACAAATAAAAGTCAAATAATTTTTAACGGATAGCTGTTGATTAATTCCTCAAGTTGTTCCAGACAGGCCCCAAAGACATTAAAGTCTGTAGCTGGCAAAATGATAAACAATGATTGCATAAAATTCTATTTAGAAATTAGCTTCGTGCTGTACTTTATCTAGTTCTACTTATTGACTGTCTGGGCAATGTATTTCACCTCTTTTGTAGCCCAATGAATCACAGCATGTTATTAAAAATTCAGTGATGGCTCTTCCCATCTCTCATCTCCTAATTGTTTTGTGATATGAGGTAGGTGTGATGTTTCTGAGAGCCTTAAGTAGATTCTGTGTTGCTGCTACACTGCATCCACCCTTGTTTTTGATGTATTTTTGTATAGAAGATAAGGAAATACAGAGCACGGGATCCCTGTGTGTTTCACACACAGATCTGGCAGGGGAGATGAAGAGAGGAACAGGATGATGAAGGCACTGTTCTAGCTATTTCAATGTAGACTTTTCTTCCAGTATTGAGACAAAAAAAAGAGGGAAATTGCTCAGCAGATAAAGCATTTGAAGTAAGTAAAAGAAAATTCCAGACATAGTGATGAGACAAATTTAAGAAACACATTGGGAAATGTATCTACATACACATTTTATTTACATATATGTAATATAAATGTATAAATAAACTAGATTTATATGTGTACACACAATTATATATTTATATTTATAAAGTATTTGCAATAAGCAATGATGATAAAGAGGATTAGATCACATACTCTTCCTTTTTTAAAAATCTAATTAGGTCAAGTATTGCTCAGGTTCTGAAAATTTTCCAGAGTGAGGAACCTGTGTAGGTCAGGACGTTAGGATTAGATATTGACACATTAATCTTTTAATCTGTGGGATCAGGAAATTAAGCCATGAGCCAAAAAGAGCAAAGTATTTTCATGCAAGTAATTCTAACCCTCTCAGGAAAGCTGTAGTCCTGTGACTAAGTCCCTGTGAAGTCTGTGAGATCTGCCTGATAATGGTGATAAGGTTTCTGATTATATTATAAGCAGAATAAATGCAATGAAATTCAGCATTGTGCTGTGGAGAGCAGGCTTCCTAATTTAAATATGTTTGAAGAGGTATTAGAAACATTAATGAATATTACTCATTAAATCCATGATTAAGTAAAACAATTATTCAATAATATTTCCTGAAGCTTTAATACCCTGTGAAAAAATTTCCAATATTTTTCCAGTTTTCTGTTCATAACAATAAAATTGACCAGTGATAAGGAGTAAAAAGATGAAGAACATATCAGCATTGACATATTTACATGAAGAGTGTAATCACTTATTTGAAAATAGAAAGATATTATATGAGTTTTCTGCTCAGTACTAGAGATGGAAAAGTTCAGGACGTGAATGGTTTGGTTTGAAGAATTCCACCAACAAGGGCATCGGTGGCTGAGCATTGACCTGAAAAGACATCAGGAGAAAGATAGAGTAGCTTACATGTGGCTTACAAATCTAACCAGAAGTTCCTCTATATTGAAAACTCCTAACTGGATCAGTTTGTGTATGTATATGTATATCCTGAAGCACTTTTGCAAGCCATGAGATGAGACATCTCTTGATATCTCTAGGAGAACAAATTGCTGGAATGGCGATTTTGTCTAGAGGTATTCAGTGGTAATTCTTTCTCCTTCTTGTGTACTTTTTTGGTGTACTTTTTGTGTACTTCATTTAAAATAGAAGAATAGAAAGTAGCACATCCGTCAATTAAAAAAAAAAAAAAAAGACACCTATATGAGAATTGAATTTCTAACTCTCATCTGGGATTATTTTATATGTGTTCAACCTTACAAGGTCAGCCTAAGTAAGGGTTGTGTTTTAAATGCTCATATATACATATATATATATATATGCTCATATATTATATATATATAATCATTTTTCTGCGAACATTTTTAAAACTGTTCTTTGAAGTGAGTCCTACAGAGAGACATGATGCATCCCTGTGATGTACACACGTACACATTGCTTCTATGATGTTGTCCCTGCCCATTCCTTAGTTAATGTCATGTACCAGGCAGATAGGTTAAGAAAATCCTTTAATACTATAAATTACATCAATTTGAATATTCTACTGGAACAAGTTTTCAAAAATTAGCTTTTCACTTCATTGTGATGATGATGATGGCTCACTAATCCTTTGGAGGATTATTCCAGATCAGACACTATTGGGATCTATGGGTAGTGATGTAAAGCACACAGAACTGGAATCCCTCTTGTTGGCTTCTGCTGATTTTCACCGGGTGAAGAACAAATCACAGGAGATAGTCACTTAAATTTTGGTCTGTAAATTGATGTCAGGTGTTAGAACCTTCCTTCTCTGAATGAGGTTTAAAAGGGAAATTTTCTTTGACAGAGAAATATATGACCAGCATATTTCTGCCAATAGAAATTTCCACTAGCATATTGCTGTATTTTCTGCAATAAAACACAAAATATGCAATTCTGCACATTACAATGATAACTATAATAATGCCAACTACCTTATTATCCCATAATTTTCCTTAAATAATTTGATTTTACACTTGGCTGGTTTGCCTCAGCAAATTAGGTAAATCTTCTCAGAATGAAGATGGGTAATAAACTGTTCTCCACACATAAACCAAAAATTAACTGATATTCTGAGTTAAATTGTAATTACAGTGCTCTTTTGTAAAGGTGTCCTCTGAGTTTATGAATCTTTCCCAAAGTCACCAAAGAGAGGTTAAAGGACCCAAAAATGTAGGTGACAGAAAGTCCAGGGTACTTTCTGGACTTCTGCACAGAATGTGCTTTGTAGAAGGTCGTTTGTGGGGGGTTTTGTTAGTTTGTTTGTTTTGGGGTTTTTTGAATACATAGGAATTGAAAAGGCAAAGAAAAAGAAATTAAAAGATGGAAAGAAAATACATTGTGATCAAGAAGATATGATTTTTTGAAAGTTTTCTGAAAGCCACGTTCTTGCAGAGGACTTTCAACTCTTCATCCTTCCATTCTTCCATGAGAGGAACATTGTGACAAAAGATGCATAGATACATCTGACAGGATGCAGATACTTCCCCCCCCCCCTCATTTTTATTTTTAATAACTAGCTTGCTTTTAAATGAAGTTCAGAGCCCTCAGGATAGCCTGACATAAACACGCAGACACATCTTATACTTTCAGTGCAGTCCATGAGAGGAAGTGTAGAATGTCATACTGCTGACTTTCTAAAACAATCATTTAATCAAGACCACAACAATCTATCACCTCTGCATAGGCAAGGCTCATAATCCAGTTCAGAGCATTACTAGTGAGGCAAGTAATTTTTATGTCCCCTTATTTGATTTATGGGATGAAGGTGAAATAATGAGAAGTTGAATAGGATTTCAGACTATGAGACAGGAGCAGAGGTGAGGAAAGTGTCTATTCTGTTCATCATCTGTGCCACCTTCACAGGCACACCACCTTAGTTAGAAGGGGTTTTTGTTTTTCTTGGTTGTTGTGTTTTTTTTTTTTTAAAGTTTGGTGGTGGTTTTTTTTAGATGTTTGGGTTTTTTATTTTTTTTTTGAGTAGAGGGAAGCAAAAGAGACTAAGGCAACAGAAGTCCTTTGGGACTGCAGCCTTAAGTAAGGCTTCTTACCAACAGTTTCAGTGACCGCATGCCAGACAGCACTGGGGCCTTACAGTACTTCCTGTTGGCAGGCAGGATTTCTGTTGTGGACACATTTTGACTATAGTTGTTACTGAAATTAGTAAAACGGCCCTAAGAAGAGAACAGAGTGCCCAGGAAAACGTGAGCCCTGCAGTGGAGGTAAAATGAGCCAGGTTAGGGCAGAGGTACCAGTCTGAAGGATGAATACATCTCGTGTGCCTCTCTTCTTTGTTTTGGGCAGCAAGAAAATTTCTTTGATTCCTACTCTATGTGTGCATGAATCAAGTCAATTTTAAACTGGAGCATTCCTCAAACATAGCTCGACTCACAGGACTGGGCCACGAAGGGGAGAAAATTAATCCTTAGATACAGAGATGTAGCAACTTACATTTCTGCTCTGATAGATTTGGTAATCTTGCAACAGAGTGAGGTCTTCAATGTAAACTCTGATTTAGGCAATAGGTTTCAAAGACTCCATGGTCCTGAAAAGACAACTTTATGCAAATTTGTTGTTTGCAAAAGGATGGCTTATTTGAATTCATGGGTGTATATTTTAAAATATAATCTATAGTAGGCATATACCTGATTCTTTTTATTGTATAACAATACTTTTTTCATCAAGTTTTAATACATTAGCGAACAATAAGAGGTGCTATGAATATTTTGTGGAGTGTTTTTTCTGTAAAACTGGCTTCTGTATCATATTATTTGGCTTGGTTTTCCATCCCTTTAAGCAAAAAAAAAGAACCCCACAATCCTATAAATTTATTTTCATAACAGAATTGTAATGTTATTTCTCTCATTGTTGAAAAATTACATTTATAAATCCTTTTTTTTTTTTTTAGATATGAGAGTAATAAAACATGCTTTATTAAAGGAATAATTAAGACTGGGTATATCATCATAGGTTAAAATTTATAGCAGTTGAGAGGCATTGGAATGTGACAGCTGAAACACACAGTTTCCTGCAGAGAAGGATTTATGAAAGGCTACAGGGGGCAGGGGAGGATGCATTACAATATGGCCTTTCCCACAGAGAGGGATCTTACAGAAATCTAACCTAAAATTGCCTTGCCTGTCTATGTATCTAAAATGAAGCACACCTCATTTACCTACAGAAAGTGTCTCGACTCTTTGCTTTACCTCTGAGAAACCACTGGTAAAACCTGAAAGAATCTTATATTATTCATATATGACAGGCTACTTTGGAATCTACTAAACTAAGCTAAGACTTTAGAGTGGAAATCATATCCTCTGCTCTATTTTTCAGTTGGTCTTTTCCGAAAGACCTCATAGACAATCAATTCCTCTGTGTCTATTTAACCAAACAGTACACATTATGTGACCATCACATTAGCATTTCCTGGAGCAGCTGAGGAAGCAACGCTTTTTCTCACAGGGAGAGTTGAACTGCAAAACCACTGAAGTGGGAAGATATTACCAGACTTTCATGCCAATTTCATTTACATCTAAATTATTTTAGAAGAACATTTGATTAAAAAAAAAAAAAAAAGCAAAAAAGCTTGTATGTAGGGTGTTGTAATGACTCTTTGCAGACACATATGATCTATCATATCATATTTGATATGATGGCAGTCATTTGATCCTATGACTGCCAGAAATATTTTTGCTATGTTAAGACCTTCTCATTATTCCTGGTACTGTGTACAAGTTAGGAGACTCTTGACTGTGGTTTCAGCTTGATTTTGACCCCCAGACCTGGTCTTTTAATTCTGTTGATGTGCTGCAGTTGTCTTCATAGAGGAGACTCAGCTGCATGTACCCAGGCAAAATACTTCATAATTTGAATCTTTTTACCTTCCTCATTTCTGGGTGCTGTTTTCAATTGAACATAGATGACTGACAAAGAGAAAGGGTTAAGATCCACTGATTCTGCCCTTCTGTTGTAGTTTGCCTCTGTCTTAAAGCCAGAGCAGAGGTGACTCAGCCTGCAGCACAAAGATTACTGCTAAGGAGACTTGAGGATTTCTGTCAGGACAAGGATCTATCGTTAGGATCTATCATTACAAGTAGTAATTTGAACAGACAATGACCACTGCCTCCAGCAGTCATTCCATCATGTGGGGCTTGTATTTGATATATTGGGCTTGAATGTGCTGCTTTCAGTCACCTGTAAACAAGACAAAACAGCTGCTCTTTAAATACTTGTTCAGTGCTTCATGCAACACTGCAAAACCATAATTGTGAAGACAGAAAATAAACTGGGTTACTAAGGTTGTTATAAAGGTTGCATTTTTTAGGGCAGACAGAGATACATGTTCCTGTGGGAAATTCTAGGAAGACATATTTTACTCATTTTCACAAGACTATCATGGCAAACAAAAAATAGTTTTGCATTACCATCTGGTGTCAACTTTTACAAGTGTGAGATAAAGTTAGAAAGTACAAAAGAGAACACTAGAAAATCCAAAATGTTTCAAAGAAGGATCTCTTCTTCAAACATCAATGTTGGCATAGTGAAACAGATAGATGTCCCAAATGAATATTTTGATTTTCTTTCACCTCTTTGCATAATGTGCCTGGCAAGCATAAATAAATGTTTATTAATTTATACATACCTGCAGGTATACAGAGATACCACTGCTGCTGGAGAACAAGAAACACTCCTTTCATGTCGTTATAGCAGTAGTACCTAGGAGACTGTTACAGGAAGGGTGTTGATTCATGTTCATCAAAGTTTATGGGTGAGGCAGTTCACAGCTGGTGGATGTTCCAGTTGAAGATGCTCTTGAGGGCAAATAAATCAAAAGAAGAGAAAGGCAGAAAATTAAAAAACAGGCAAGGAAAAACTCTACCCAGTCTCTAGCTGGGAACAGCAGCAACAGGGTCCCAGAGAAGTATCCTTCTCTGAAGTGCAGCAAGCTAGGATGATGATGATGATGATTCTGGTGAGTTTTTGATGTTTTTTCCCCTAATGTTATGTATAGTTTTCATTAGGACCCACTCAAACTCTCTCTGGGTTGATCCCAATTAGAATGCTATTAATATTGACTGAAGTGTGCTGGTTAGGCATCACTGTTACACACTAATTCGTTGTTATGCTTCTGTGTGCATAAAAAATTTTATAATACTTTTTGAGGATTTAGATGGCTCTTAGCTACTTCCTTGTGCGCTGTGCTTTGGATTTTTCTTATATATATAATAGAAAAGGGACTGAAAGGGGGGAGCTAAGAGAGGGGAGGATTATCTTACCAGTGATGCCCATGGTATTAAACAAGAGAACCTGTCACAACAGCACCATCAAGATTTGCAAGTGAAAGGTTGTGAGAGCAACAGTAAGAGTATAATAGGGGAAAATTTTGACACACAGGCCTTGAAAAGACTGCCTCAGTGGCTTAGGTAAAAGGTTACAGAGTTGTAAATGGTAAGTTCTTATCACTAAGAACTAAGGCGCTACAGTACATAAGACATTGAAACAAGACATATTTGGCTTTTATTATATCTGAATACATGAAAGGAAACAGATGCACTTGAGAGGCAGGTATAGGGAGTCAAGGACATTTGTCAAGGCTCAATTCAGCAGAGCATTGATGCCCAGGCATCTGTTTATCCATATAGTCAGCTGGTTTTTCAGCACTTTCTGAGGATGTTCTGTGTTCACAGGAGGAAAGAGAGCTATTAGGGACAACCAGTGTGCCTGCTGGTTTCTGTCATAAATCTAGTGGTGTTTTTCTATTGTATCAACCTTCTGCAAGCAGAACTGTGTGGAAAGGCTGCCTCCTTAGTGGCTATGTAGCAACAGATTTGGACACTGTAAAAATGGCAAGCAGAGTTATTATAGTCTGAGTAGATGAAGTCTCATTATGACTCCTTTGCAGGTAGATTAGTTTTAAGCAGCAAGGATACCACAAGCATAACCTTCTACCTGCATATTTCAGGGATGTCCCAGAGACTCAGTATAATACTACTGACAGGACAAGAGAACTAACTTTGTACTTCGCAGATGTCTAATTTTCCTGCTGCTGCATGGGTGCTAAAGCACTTGTATATAATTGTCTATAGCTTCAATACCAGCTTATCCTGGTGTTCATGTGTCCTGGTTCCAGCCAGCGCAGGGTTAATTTTTTACAGTAGCCACGAGGGGTCATGGCTAGGACACAGAGGTTATTCTATACCACCTCACGTCATTGTCAGGGGCTGGGGAAAAGGGATTCTTCTGAGAAGAAGGGGTTCCTTCCAGTAGAGAAAACTTATGTAAGGTACTGTCCAGTATTGTCTATTATCAGAATGTTTTCCCATGTGAATAATTTCTTTTCTTATGCCTTTTGGAAAAATTAATATCGTTACTGTTACTGTTTGCTTTATCTCATTGCTGTCTCCAGTAAATGGTTCTTACCTCAACCGATGATTTTGTCCTTTTGTACTTTCAATGGAAAGAAGGGGAGGGGAAGCAGTGGGGGAGGGGGTGGGGGGGGTGGGAATACTCAATTGGAGAATACCATTCCTAAACCACAACAGTGCAGGATTAGAATAGAAAGACAAAACAGAGAAGTGAAGGACACATGCCATCAAGGCCTGGAGTTGGATAAAAAACTGTCAGTGTGCCATCCACTGACATTTCCAGTTTTAGAACAGATGACCCTGACTCAGTGGAGTGTAGGGTAGACCAGTGCCTGACTGACTTTGCCACCCAGAAATGTCTGGGAAATTCACAATAACTCACCCCCACTTTTAACAATTACGGATGTAATTTTTCTTTGGGTAACTCATCTCATACAGCTGACCTGAAAGTATTAATGTGACCCTTAAGGATGTGTGAGAACTCTCTATCCTTTTGTGCATTTTTTTGTATTTAGACTTAGAATTTTTCATAAGGTGGTGTGAAATGCCTAACATTCAGTTCCTTTTTTCCTGAATGCTGAGAGAAAATACCTTGTGTAATCTCCACAGTGTCTTCACCTACACTGAATGAGCTTTAAAACAACAAAACAGAACATTTTTCAGTTCAGTTATGGATGCTTAGTAATAACCCATATTGTGTCTGTTCTGCCTTTCCCCTCTGGGAAGCCTGTTTTATAGCAGTGCTCTGTAAGTGTCACAGCAAGTGCTACCAGTTCTGTATGTGGAGATGAGAATGCCCTCAGGGATGTGGCAGCACACCAGCTGCACAGCTCTTTTTGCTCTTCTCGCTCTTCTCATTTGTACACAATGATTTGATCCTACAAATACAGAAAACGGAATATGATGAATCTGGATGTACTAGTACCTCTCTCCTGTAGTCTGTGAGGCTGCTAAGAATTATTACTTCTGTGAAAAAGTGATTTTGACTGTGCATTTCTACCTTTTTCATTTTTTTTTTTTTGGCACTGATGTTGCTCTAATTTCTAGTGGGAAATATTTGTTCTTACTTCTTCTAGCACTTAGTTCAGTAGGTATTGGCCCATGACAGGGGTTTCAACTGCTGTTAACCTTGGAAGATTTGGCTAGATTTTGGACTGAGGATGAAGGGCTACAAAGAGCCATTCAGCCACCAGGGAGACTCTGATAGAATATACTATCTCCTCTTTACAAAATACTTACATTGCTCTAGATCAGAGTAAATTTCACCCCTGGATTTTGGCAGACACTGATGTCTTGGGGAAAGTATTTTGTGGATGTAAAGAGGACATTAGCATTTGTTATTGATTTTTGCCCCAAAGCAGTGGCAATTCACATATTCTCTAGCTGTAGCACAATGCTCTAATTTCTCTTCAGTTCCCCCATCATGTTCTGCCATGGGGACAAACCTCTGTATTTTCAGGCTTAGGAAGGTGAAGGGGACACTCCATGCATGCTACGTAACACTGGGGTTATTTCTGCCCCAGCTCCTGGGACCGGGAACACCTAGAAATACCTAGATCTAGGCAGATCTGGAAACCATGAAAACCCACAGAATAAACTCAGGTCTGACACGGCTCTTGTGAGTAAGTCCTTGCAGGTGCAATGTGTTGGGGCACCCCTGGGCTCAGATGACTCAGAGTTAGTTAGTCAGTTGAAATCAGAGGTACGCTTTCCTGGCTACCTCAGACCTGTATCTTTCTCTGCTCAGTTTCCCATTTCTTTCCTAGAGCTCACAGTGTTTCTCATCACTGGTTTCACTTGACTGGAACAGAGAAGACTTCGAAGTATTTGGATTTTTTAAATGGTCCTTGTATCAGAGCTAGAAAATAACCACTCTGATTTAAATTTAAATTTCTTGGATCAGTCTCAGAATGTAGGATAATGCTGTTTTCATTTGGAAGTCTGAGATGACTTGAGCCAGTGTGCTTTAGGAAAGCACACTTAAGTATTTAATTTAGCAAATAGGTTTTTACAAGAACAAAAGTTAAACAATCATATTGCTTTTTACATAAATAGGAATTAAATATATTAAGGGGTTAAATGTCTCATATTTTATGTGAATACAAAAGAGGATTGTTCCTAAGCTCAGTGTTCCCAGTCATAAACTGAACATGAGGTAGAAATTTCACAGAATAATTCTAAGTAAAGAAGAGAAGTTTATAACCCCAATACAAAATAATGAAAGTGTTACACCACCTGGTAGCTATTGCTGAATTGAAGCTGGATTTAATTTGGGTAGATCCACCGTAATAGAAGATTTCAAGAATGTATGATGTACTAGTATCCATCTGCTTAACAGAAAAGTAATTGTAAAACAAAAATATAGTCCAGCAAATTATGTAAAGCAACTGTTAATTAATCAGAACTTAGTATAAAGTGAAAAGCAATTGGAAATTATTCTAAGAACTATTCTTCCAGGCACACAATAGAGCCACATTTTGTTAAAGGCCAGAGAAAGAGATCAATTAATAACTACATCTGAGTAGCTATAAAACTGATTTGAAAGGAAAAGGTTGCCATGCTTTATCAAAGCGTGCAGCTCCATTTAATTCTTTTTAAAAAAAGAGTCACCCTATTTTCAACTAAACCTAAAATGACATTTTTAAATAACGCATGAGAGGCACAGAACAGCAATAATGCTTACTTGGCCAGAGGTTGCAAGGTATAATGATTAGGAACTGTCCATTTAAAAAAACAACCAACCAACAAACCAACCAGAAAGCAACTTTTGTAATTCCTTTATCTTGGCAAGTCTGCTTTAAAAACTAGACTTAAAATTCCATTAATTAAGAAATCAGTTAGAATACCAGAATGTCAGTGACATAAAGAGGCTAGTCAAGTTTCTCCTAGGGAGTATTTCTTACAGGAAATGCAGATGTATAGAGAGGTGGCAAAAAGGCTTTTGGGCATGCCATTCCAACTTTGCTTCTGCACAGTTCTCCTTGAAGAAAATTAATTTCACACGAGAAGTTAAGACTCAAACCAGAGTTCTTTTGTTAATTTATAGTGTTTCATCTGCCTGACCACCTGCAGAGGAAACTTTACACTATTTTTGACGTATCATTAGCACAGACCTCAGGTTCCCAGCTACTAACTGTGTCTGTTTTATCTCTGCTGTCAAACTTGTTCACAATCTGAGCAGTCTCTTTTGCATTTTCAAGGATAACTGGGAGGTGTTTTATTTTGCCTGCAGAGCTCAGTATTGGCTCTTGGGTTGCTTAGGGTTTATATGTTAGCTATAGTACACTAATAAGTCAGCATAAGGATATCTAAATGTTGTAAACAACACAAACAAACTAATTTCCGTGTGCATGTTCTCCACTTTTCTATGAATCCAATCTACTTCAAGGAAATGATAAAGACACAGAAAAGGAAACACTAAAGTAACTCCACCTTTTTAGGTTTTCTCTTCATTAGAACAGATTTTGCTCACATTTCAGAAGCCAAGTTTCTCAGGAACAGATGCAAACTTATTACTCCACATATATCCATGCTGAGAAGTGTATGAAGTAGAACAGATGCATTAGCTATAAGAAAAGTTTTATGCAAGGAAAGTTTTTTTCATAAAACATTTCAGCTGTAAATGCTGCTTCTTAGCTAAGAACTTCAGATAAAATGTTTCAGTATTCACTTAGCTCTTGAATTTCCTTTCAGTTTTATTAGGCGGTGAAGTGGATTTGTTTCCAACAGAACTTCTTGTAAAAGCCTAGAACCTGCAGTCGTGCAGATCTTATGGGTTGTAAAAGGGTTTTCAATGTGTTTGTTTCCTTCCTGTATGGAACACTAGAGTCTGAGTGCCTATTTTTCATTGCTCTTTGTGTATTTCCATAACTGTGGCACAGATTCATGGTGGGATACTTTCAAGACAAATGGATGCAGGGGATGGGTCTTTCTTAGAATTTGGGATCTTATTCCTCCAAAAGTGCATGGCTGACTGCATGGCATTCAACTAGCTACCAATCCTGTGGCAGATAAATCTCCTTTTTGGCTTTTAGCTTTTAACTTTGTAAAACATTTCTTGGCAACAGTCTATGATGTACTACAGGTGAACGGTTCTTTTTTGGATGAATATTGCTTTTGTCTTTTTAATCTTTCAGTTTTGTAAGAACATGGAAGGTAGAGCAAAATAAAGCATCTCACCTCTCACACATTGCAGGACTGTGATATCATGAATCTGAGAACCCTGGAGCTTGGTTTACTGAGGATTTTATAGAATTGTTTGTACTTCATCAAGCATAATAACTCTTACTGAGTTTACAAAAAAATCTTTTATTGTGAAATACTCAAAATGTAGAATCTATACAGCAGTTCTTTGTAAAATGGCTGCAAAATTCTTGAATATGGGCATAAAACCCCTGCAGGATTAGACCAGTAGCTCATGTAGGCCTCTATTCTGTCTTGGACAGAGACAAAATGTCCATGGCAAGAGCTTGGACTCCCTTCTCAGCAGGAGTTCTCCTCTTGCAGTGTTTGTGTGCTTATAATTGCAATTTGCACTGAGCAAGACCACTGGCCATGCTGCCAATTTGTCCTCTTTCATAGCTCTACTATATAAGCAAATGTTGCATGTACACAAAGTTAGAAACTTTGGCTAATGTCGAAGTGTCAGTATAGATGTAGAAGCTGAGGTGTTTTAATTCATCATTTTATGTTAAATTCCATTATTGAGCACAGGACATGTATCTAATCCAACTGCTCCGCAGTAATGCAATAGCTGTGGGACTAAAAGGAATCCCTTTCATAACTGAGTCAAGTCCTCTGCTATTGTAGCTAAGTTATAAAATCATTTGCTAAACAGATCAAATTGTTATTTATATGCATAGATATACCAACAGGTCCTCTTAGAGCCAATGGTCATCAACCTCTGTTTTGAGCCTCTGTTTAGTCAAACAATTTATACTCATGGGTGATCAAGATTATATTCCTTCAATGCAACAGCAAAATTTTTTCTGTTTTTCTCCTATTAAAAAGCCTTTACGCTCTAAAAATTATTTTATTAATCAGTTTCTGCAGCTGTTCTTCTCAAGATTAATCTATATTGAACAAAATTGCTTATGTCTAATGGAGATACTTCATCTGATCTACTCTTAAAGTGCATTGTCTTTTTTTTTCACAACATCATATCAGTAGCTTATAGACATGAAAACACAACAACCTTGGTTTCCATCATTCCAAATGAATAAACCCCAGAATTTCTTGCTGTTAAGTCCAAAACACACACTTTAAAATGAGACTGTAATATCTAGTTCTGTATGTTCCCATTAAAAAGTGCTTCTAACCATATATAATCTGCACTAGGAAAGAGGAAAGCAGGTTGTGCAATATAAAAGCACTGTCTCATGTTCTACATTAATCTAGGTGTGTCTGCTTGCAACAGCAATATACGGGTTATTACTGCATGTCAGAGTTATTTGTAACTAGGCACAGTACAGAAGAGCAACCGGAAGACAGATGAATATTATGCATAGTCAATTAGAGAGCTTCAAGGTTCATTTTGAAGTCCTTCTACTATAGCAGTGTTCTGTAACTGCTGTGGCCCCTTTTGGGGTCACTTTCATGGCTTAAGGTTACAGACTTCTTTTGTAGCTTTACAAAAAAAGTAAGATTTCTGAATTGCTTAAGTTGCTTAATATATATTTTCCAGATTCTTTGACTTGCAGTTGATATTTGCTACGGCTTTCCATGGTGCTAAAAGCAATCATCAGACACAATAAAATTACTAATATATGTAGCATTTGTACAATAACAGTGGCTTGAATTTTGTCTTTGCAATTTTAACAGTTCTTGCAATTAATTCTATGTTTAAAAAGATCATAAATAATGTTTTGCATTGTAGTGCAGGAAAAGTAAAGCAGGATTGTTTGCTGAAATCTGTTTCACACTATCATGTCTAGGTCTGCAGAATGGTTTGGAATGACAGAAAAAGGTTCTGCAAAGTTCCTTATCATCATTGCAAGATGATGGGTACATCCCAGTCACTGTACCACTGATGAGCTCTGTCCTTAAGGTGCCCCCTTTCCAGGGTTCCAGAAGACAGCAGGGCCAGCCAGGAAGGGAGCAGTGGTTCCTGAGTTTTCTGAGATGCCTGATATTCACATTTCAGAACTTGTCTCCTCTTACTCAGAGCCACTCAAATGTTCAGTTTATTTTGTGAATGAGTGCAACTTAGGGCTGTATTTCTCCTGAAACTATTATTACTGAGAACTGCTGGCTTCACTGTTGTTCATTTGTCTGTGAAAGGGTTTGGTAATTACAAAGAAGCGGATATTTCCCTTTTTACACCACCTTTCCCTACTCATTTTCAGAGGATCGTAGTAAAAACTTGACTAGGCCTTCATGACTATGAAAAACATGACTTCTGAAGTCTTTCCTGGTCTATAGTGGACAGCTTACAGTGCCTTTGTCTCTTGTGCCACCCAGCTCTGCTGGTAGATTTAGAAGAGAATGTCACCAGCACGACTCTGCTCCTCCAAGAGGTATGTGATGAGACCATACGGCAGCTGGCCTTTAGTCTTATATAAAGTGTAGGAGAGATCTCTTATTTTAAACAGGTTCCACCTCTAAAAAATAATTTTGTTGGTGATAATGTGTTTGGCATTTCCTCTGACTCAAAAAACAAAGTTAAAAAACACTGGTATCCTGCAATTTGCCTGTGTAGCTGCTACACTGGTACAGAAGAGGGCCTGATTTTGAAACACACATAGTCATAAGGAAATAGCTGCCTTCCAAAATGAGAGAGGAATCTGCTATGACTGAGCAGAACTGGACGTGTTCTCTAAAATGGACCTGTTTTGATTAGTGCCGGTACCATTCCTCGTCCTGCTTTGGAAGAAAGTCAGAGGCAGTAAGGTGGTCCAGAGAGCACTTCGACCAGCCTAAATATGCCATTACTACCATGTAAGAATACCACAGATGTAGGAAGCTTTTTGCAGGGGATTTAGAATTTTGTGACTTATCCGAGCATTTTCATGAAAATAGTTTCCCTTGTCTATGGTGCTGAGGATGAATAGAAAACCTGGAAATGTGCTAAGGCTTTGCTGAGATATGGAGTTCAAACCACTCTGAATGTGGAGATGGAAGGAGAAATTCCTGGTCACAGAAGGGATCTGTGAGTAAGATTACTCTAGCCTACCTAATTTCATTCTGATAGGTAGATACTAGCACAGATACCAGTATAGCGTCTAAAAATGAGTAGATAAATGAGTCTACTTTGGCCGTGTGCCAGGTCTTAAAGTTATTCACTAAGGAAAAAACTTAAGCAATTTGGAGACTAGGCAGGCCAGTGGAAAAATGAAATGGCCCCTAGAGGAACTCCACTTCTCTACAGTATGGGAACCTGACTTTAACATGAGGTCTCTCTCATTCTGACAGTCACAGGAATCTAAGCAAAATCCAACCGTAGCTAGAAGCACTTCCTTATGTCATATCTCAGAAATAGGTTATTTGTAATTATATTTTAGCAGATATTTACAAGTGTGCCATTTATGAAAAAAATATGTGTATTTTAAAAAGTTTGGCCCTGTAATTCATAACTGTTTTGAAAGAATTACTGAAAAGCTGCTGTGTGGAATCCTATACACTCACTATAGTAGTATTTGAAAATACCTCTGTGTGTGTGTTTTTGCAAGAAGAAAGTCTTACTAAATATTTTGCCAGTTCCCTCTGCAAGACCTCAGTGCAGAGGTCCTTAGGTTGAGAATGTGCATTTGCGGGCAGGACACTTCCCATATCCTCTGAAGGTAGTACTGGGTTATACAGGATAATGATAATGTACTAGAATTTCAGCAGTGGCTCACGTTTCCCTGACTGAAATTACTGATGTCTTGTGGCCCTGTCTGCAAACCTATGCCACAAATTAGAGGTTTCTGTATTACCAGATGCTAGCCTAAACTATGATTGCATGCATAGGCTTTGCTCTTTAAAAACCAAGCGTAAATGTCTAAATTTCTCCATAAATTATTTCCCAAGAAATCAGGTGGAAATGGGCTTCCTCAGCTTGCCATTTTAAATTTCTGAGTTGATTTCTGTGCTGTTCTAACAATTTGTTTTCAGCTTTTTAACCCAGCATAGTTCTGGCAATTATGAAGCTGTCTTGTCTCATTCACCTAAATCATTAAAACAATGCCCTTTCCTGCCACTGCTGCAGTGGACATTCACCAGAGGTTTTCTTCCAATTACATGGCTCATTGGGCCCTTCATAATTTAAATATCCTCTCATTTTCTCATCTTTCCTTTGTTCTAAGTTGTCAGTATTGCTACTCAGTGAAGTCAAGTTGTATCAGTAATCATAGTAGCTATTCCCAAAAGATTTCGGTGTTTTTTGAAATGCTGAAATCTGAAAATCAATTGGTTTTAAAAGGGGATAATGGAGGGGGTTTGTGTAATTCTTCAACTCCTGGCAGGGATTCTGTGCGGCTGAACTCTGATTTTTGTGTAGCTATAAATGCAGTTACTCAGCAACATAGCCTGAGACTTACCCTTTAATTTTTTTTCAGTGTTTATTGCTCACAGTCACAGAGTCTGGGCTCCACAAATGTACCCCTCCATGTCCTGCAAGTGAACAAGCATTCTATCAAGGGCTGAAAAGACATAAGCAGTGAAACCAAATTGCTCACTAGTAAATTGGCTAAATTCCCCTCAATGTCAAACAATCAAAAGGTTTAGGAAATATTTGTACAGTCCACACAGCAATGGGTGTTATTCATCTAGAACTAATAGCTCATCAGCTAATAGCTGAATAGATCTCTGGTCTTCTTAGAAGCTGCTCTTTCCAGGGTGACAGAGCACAGACCATCATTTCTAACATCATTAAGGACTGTGTCTGAAAGTGTTATATTTCAGCAGAAAATTTATAACAAGAATAAAGGTGAACATCCTGAAAAAGAATCCTTAATTCTGAAGATTTCTATTACTGAACTGCTTTTGAAATGTACTTCATGGGTAGGGATGAGCACCTGGTTCTAGAGGTGGACTTCTGAGGCATTAAACTGCCTTCTGGAAGGGATTGCTCACTGCCTTTCCATGAAGGATGGGGTCTTTTTTGTGACTGCTGTAAGTCATGGGCTGTTGCTTAGTTTTACTAAACACAGTTCTTCGGGACACACAGTGAATTTATTCAGCATGTTGGCTGTTGCCCCATTGCACAGGCTGTGTCTGGGCTCTGGATTACATGGCACTAAAAAGAGAGTTCAGCTTCAGACCTGCCTGCATGTTAGTGTATAAAGGCTAACACCGGGGTAGCAGGATCACCTCTTGGTGATCAGGATCCTAGACTGGCTTGTGTGGCATTCAAAAATTACTGCAGTTGTCTGAATCTCCAGGGCTGTATTTAAATCAGTTTTGTGCTATCTCCAGGTGTGGGGCACATATAGCGTGTGTTGATTTGGTATAACTTCTCAAATCACTTTCATGCCCCATCCTCTTCAGGACAACAAAAGTGCTTTGACTTATTCTGATGTCAGGAAATTGAAAATCAAATTTGCAGCATTTTTTTCTCTGGGGCTGGAGAGAAAACTTCTGTTTTCTTCACATGAGGTTAAAGATGTAATTGAATTGTCCTACCCTGTAAGGTTGCTCTGTTTTTCTCTTTTTAATAGTTGAACAAAGTCAGCTCTACATACAGTTCAAATGACATGCTCACAAGTCCTTGATAAGTGAACTTTATTATGGAGATGGAAACCTGCCAGCAAGAAGTCAGGGTTAGCCAATATTAGTTTGTCTGAAGTGTTAGAGTCACCTTTACTGCAGTGAGGATCTATGTTTTGGGTACTAAGAGGAAGGTGATTCTTTCTTAAAAGCGAAGAGTGAGGACTCTACACAGAGGCAGCCAATTATGTAGTTTGCTCGAAAATGAGCCAATCACTCATTTTAATGAAGTGAATTTCAACTTAGATCTAAGTATGCCCTTGACATTTTTGGTAGCAGTGACATTATCTGAGCAACTTATTCTAAGAAAAACATCAGACATACACAAGTACGTCTACAGGGAAAAACACTAAGCATGGTGCCTTGCTAGCAAAACTGGTAACGACTTATTAGATATTTTCAGAATTCAGTTTTCCTCAGTTCTGTAAGTTTGTGCAGAGTTTTTGAAACAAAGAAACTACAACAGATGAATGCAAAGCTACAAGGTTCAGAAAACTGCTGTAAGAACTGATGATAAAGTAATGAACATTGTTTCTTTAATAGCACTGTTTCAGCCCAA
>JAWWMP010000165.1:39502765-39595583 GCA_035047865.1 Dendrocincla tyrannina
AAGGTTCAGAAAACTGCTGTAAGAACTGATGATAAAGTAATGAACATTGTTTCTTTAATAGCACTGTTTCAGCCCAAGATTTGCAGTATAGAGGACATCTGACAACATGATCACACTGGGACTTTGTTCAGCAGTGTTCTCTCCAGGAAATCTCTGAAATTCAATATGCCAATTGGTGAACACTGTCTCTTTTCTCCCTTCTCCTGTTTGTCTGTTTGTTTTTTCTTTAGTTTCAGGTATTCAGAATATTCTTCTAATTTAGAGATAGTTCTAATTCTAATTAGGAAAGAATTATTTTTCTGGGAATCTCAAACTATTTATTCATTATAAAACAGAAATCTCAGCAAAATTAACTTTGTTTTACTAGGTGCTATAAAAATATCCACTAAGGGACAGCTATAAGAACACATGCCAGGCTTTCAGGTGTATTTTGATATTTAACTCAGATTGAACCCCAGGAAGTACATATCTAAAATGTATCTTAATCCAACTTGACAACCCATGAAAAGGTTAGGGGAGTAGAAGGAAAGATTCACTAGCTGCATTTTACAGATAAGAATTAGAGACAGAGAGTTCAATGTTGTGCTGCCTGTTTTGAAGCTTTCTCAAAGACTTAGATGTATGGTATATAGGTAACAGCATATCAGAACGGCTTTTTCCAAGAGGAAATTCAGCTTTCAAAAAAATGCAGGTTTCTTGGGAAACTGATTTTATGCACCAAATTATTTTTTTTCATTAGGAAAAAGAGAAAGAGTGAGCCAGCTTTGGCTGCAATATACTGGGATCTTTATTTGTTATGTACTTTGGTGCCATAAAGTTCTTTGGTGCTGTTTCATCTTGATTTAAGTAAGAAATTCTTGCGTTTTAACTGTGAGAACAATCACTCACTGGAACAACTTCCCCAAGGACTTGGCAGAGTTCCATCACTGGAGGTTTTCAAGACATGATTGAACAGGGTGTCAGATATTCTTGTCTAGGTTTCCTTTACCACAAAATGTTGGACCAGATGATGTTTCAAGGTCACTTGCAGCCTGGGCTGTTCTATGGTAAACAACAAACTTTTTTCACAAATTTGTATACCAATCCATCTTTAGAAGGGCTGGATTCCTTACACGTGTTGCAACTATTGGAAGGAACACCTCACACTTTCCTCTGATTTACAGCTTTCATTTATTTGGGGCAGTTTATATTTATTGGCTCTTGTTTTGATTCTGATTTGGTTTTAGTAGTTCAATAACTGTTTTCTCTCCCTGTTGTCTAAACTTTGAGAAATTTTCAGCATTTATTAACAATACCTGTCAGTGTTTTCTAGGTGTAATGTAGTCTTTTTGCATTCTCCGCTCATTCAGGTTTTTAAAATTTGCAACCTTTTAGAGCAAAGTGATTTCACATGAATCAGGTGAATTTAAAAGTTAAAAATTAAATATGTCATATCAACTCAGTTTACCTGTATCAGTACCTATCAGCATTTGACTGGCATTTCATTTACCTATGGAAGGGTTTTGTTCAAATTTAGTTTCTCCTCTAAGCTGTTTTCCCAGATAAAAATTAAATATTCCTGTAATTCATTGCAGATATCTTCAAATTGAATGGCGTTTCATCACTAAAGGCGCGTCTCTGCATGTGTTGTGGAAAAAAACACTTTGACTAGTGTGAAGGTAGGGAAAAGGAGGAGAAGAGTTTAAGCTGGAACAGACTTTCAAAGGTTATCTAGTCCAATTCTTCTGCAACAGCTGGGCTTTGTCCAACCATATGAGTTGTTGGTTTCCAGGGATGAGTCATCTACAACATCCCTAGACAACCTGTTACAGCAGAATGGAATTTTTCCAGAATGAAAAAAAAATGCCATTTTTTTTTACCTTCAGGTTATAAGTTTGTTCCCAATGTTTGGAGTGTTTTGACAATTTTTTATTCCTACATGGTGAGTTTATTGTACAGAGGAATCTGTGGACTAGTTTTCCTGTGCAACATATTATTTTCCTTGATGCTCACCTAAACTGGTGGACATAGTTTTCATCTCTTCTCTCCCTCTGAAGACTCTAGCAGATTTCATATGCCTTTTATAAACTCTTACACAGCTGAAAATATAAATACTGCAGCATATTTTTAATGTTTGATGTATGTAATTCCTCTAATGACTGCTCTACTGGTAAGTATGGAATGAATGAACTTACAAAGATAAGAGACTATACTTCACTTAAGTACCTTCTTCATTTTAGACCTGTGTCACATCACAGAAATCTCACAAACTCACAGGTTTACGCATGTCCCATGACAAATGAGATATCTAGGAAGATTATGATAATATCAATGTTTCAGGAATGGTATCAACTTTTTAACCAAAATAGCTAAACATGGTCAGAGACAGCAACATTTGTAAAGCTACAAAATTCTGTTTGCTGCTTATTTTGCTTACTTCTGTCTCAAAGTGGAGGCAACTAGCTGTGGCATTGAGGGGAACATATCCTCCCTTTCACCCTGCCAAGCAGCCCACTATATTGTAAGATGATTCAAATGAAAAGCTTCTTATTTCCTAACCAAATTTTCCTGTGGAATAGTAACCCTGACCTCATTCTTCTCAAAAAAAGAGCAGAATTATTTCTTTGAAACAAATATGGAAAGATTGGTAGATTGGGTCTGGGCTGGAAATCCAGTTTCCAGCTTCCTTCCAGTACAAATAGACTTCCAGAGATACATGACAGAAAGCCCAGAATCTCAGTCCCAAAGAGCAAGATTTCCAAGGTTTCTTGTTTGGCAGAAAATTTGCTTGGTTTGCATTAGAACTTGCATTTTAGATAGAGATAAAAAATTCTGATTTAGGCTGGCTTGGTCTCCATTTTCCAGAGCAGACAATCAGAAAATATTAGTGTCATATGGAAAAACCATGTTTATACCTCATTGCACTCTGCTTAATTAATGAGGCAGAAAATCCTGGCATAAATGAAATGACTTGCCCAAGCCAAATGGCCACTTTTCTGTCAAACCTTTCCCACCATCTGACTGATGGAAACCCATTCTTTGGACAGCCTCTGCCTGAGCATCTCCCACTGGATCCCAGGCACCACGCCTGAGACACACCGCACTTCTAACTCCTCTGTGGTCGTTCGTATATCTTAATAGGACACTTAGCTTGGTCTAGTTTGATAATTAAAAAGCAGATGTAGGCAAAACTAGTGCAAATTTGGAAGACTAAGCAATGTCTCTGAAGTAAAATAAAGTTAATATTGCCTTCAAGTACACGGTATAACACATTGTACAAATTGAAAGTAATTTATCTGATACCTGCTTATAGAAAATCATGAGATACTGATAATGATAATAATAATAATAAAAATCTTAGGTATCATATTTCATCGATCAAAAAAATCCATGAGTAGTTTTTAAGCATTTGACCAACATTCAACACAATTTATAGCAATCTCATGTGTGCAAATTTGTCAGTAAAACTCTCTTCAAATATTTACTACTTCTAAATCAGTAATTATAATTTATGTTTCATAACCTTAAGCATGTTGCAGTGTTTTATCTTCCAACTCACTTGGCTGGTCAGCCTATATAAGTGAATAATCATGCTAACACATAATTGTGTCCATTTACCTTTTTTTTTTAAAAAAAAAAGTATCCTTATGAAGAAAACCTTACTTATATGAGGATTCCCTTCAAGGTGAACCATATTAATCGGAAATGCCTTCAGAGGATGCTTGATCTTTATTTGAATCAATGTTCCTAAACACATTTCTGTGCAATACTATTATTTCCATGGCAATGTAAGTTTCAGGGTTGATTACCATGCAGTACCTGGATTTTAATACCTTGTTTTTGTCAATTTGAATTTATTTGCTACTGAGTTTTAGACTGGGAATATCTTTTGTCTTTTAATGAGTTCTTTAATATGAAGAATAGAACAATCTGGTAGAATACAGTCAGAATTAGCAAAAGTAAACACAGAATATGTTACATGTCCTAGATTCTGATAAAAAAGAATGATCAGAAATGTTATTTGACTTGCTACATGTGCATGACAAACTATGGATCTACACCATATATGTTTTCATTCACTTTAACTTCAGGGTTTTTTTTTTCAAAAGAGCGAACTAGCAAACACCATTTGATCACCTGGAAAGGGCTTGTAGTAGCCATCCGATAATTTAAAATGTAATTGTTTTGTTGGAATATCTTTCCCAGGTATACTGCAAAATAGCCTTTTTTTAATCTTTTGCTGCAAGAGGCTTTTCAAGTTCTTAAATGACCAAGGTGTGGTGTGTTGCTAGAACCTATGATTGGAGTAGAACAGTATGGCACAGGCACCTGTGACAGAGATGCTATGAAGGGTTTGGGTGTTTATTTGATGCAGCTAATAGAAGAATGTAATCATCATAGACACTTTCTGTAATCAAAACAGAGAGTGACAGAAGCCTTGCCAGTTGCTGAACCAACCACTCTGCTATGTGTCCATTATGCTACAAGTTTTGTTTCAGAGCAGTCCACTGCCTTCACTATTATGCTGGCTGTGAATTTCACTTTTATTAAAAAAGTAAATTTGCCTTGGAATCAGCTGATATCCCACAGAAACCCTGCAAGGGATGCAGACATCAGGCACTAAGAACAAAGGCAGTTGCCAATGAGAGAAGAGTCACAGGAGGAGTGTTTCAGATGGCACTGCTGGGGTTTGCCACTACTCCTGACAGCTGAACACTGCAGAAGCTGTTATGAGAGTGAAATTTGCTTAGAGCTACACTACCACAGCACAAATGCTGTTTCTTCTCATCAACATCAGAACAGAAAAATAAAGCAGAGAGTCATGCACAAGTTGCAATGAAGTCTATTATAAAGACCTTTGTATTTTTACTGCTAATAATGAAACATTGTTCTCCATATAAATGCCTGATCAACCTATTATCCTAGGCAAGGGGCAAAGTCATGTAATGTGGAAATCATGTTATTTCAATAATAGCTGGGGATGCTTGAATGAAAACGCTTTAATGGCGCAGAGGGAAATGTCATGACAACAATCACTAATGCAGTCTTCACTGTATTAAGCCAAAAGCTATGCTGGAAAATGAATATGCTCCATATGCTGCTAGGCACACCCAGAGATACAAGCAGCTATCTTTATTTAAAGCAGGTTTTAAGAGTGACATTTATAATATATTTTTTAGCTCTAATTAAAGAATTTCCAGCATATTTTGCAGATAAATGAGGGCTTTTGCTTTTTTTTCTTTCTTTTTTTTTTTAAATACAAAACTTTGGAACCCCAGATGACACAAGTTCTATTTCTATGGCTAGAATTTGTATTTTAGAAGGTTGTAATTCTGTATGGGTTTGGTTCACATTTCTGGAATTCTCATTACCAGAACCTGTAAACTGAAAAATTATCAATGAAGAAGAAACCCTGAAATACTTTGGCTTTGATTTCACTCTCTGGGACTCAGTCTTTTATCTTCACTTACACCATTCTTTTCTTTTTTCCTTTATAAATTTGTTTATTTCTGTCAAAAATGGATCTTGGAGTTTACTTTGAGGATGCTGGAATATACAGACAGGTCCTTACTGTTCCATGGCTTGAACAGGTCCATGGTTTTATGACAAACTTCCCTGTTAATGTGGCACACCTAGGACCCAGTTTTTCTCTCCCGTTAACCCATGCTCTTCAGGACAAAAATAGAGCTCTGAAACTCTGTGTATGCACCTGGTTGCAGGCAAATCCTGATGGATTTTATAGTCTACTGTGTCTCTACCATGCCCTCTACCTAAAGTAGTAATGACAGAATATTCTGAGTTGGAAGGGACCCACAAGGATCATTGAGTTCAACTTCTGGCCCTGCACAGGATCATTCCCAAAAATCACATCATGTGCCTGAGAGTATTGTCCAAATGCTTCTTGAAGTCTGTCAGGCTTGGTGCTGTGATCACTTTGCTGGCAAGCCTGTTCCAGTGCCCAGCTTCAGGCCATTCCCTCAGGTCCTGTCACAGGTCACCACCGAGAAGAGATCAGTGCCTTCTCCTCCTCTCCCCCTCATAAGGAAGTTGTAGCCTGAGATGAGGTCTCCCTTTAGTCTCCCCTTTTCCAGGCTGAACAGATGAAGTGCCCTCAGCCACTCCTCATACGGCTTTCCCTCAAGGCCCTTCACCATCTTTATTGTCCTCCTTTGGATGGTCTCTAAGAGCTTAGTATCTTTCCTGTATTGTGAAACCCAAAACTGCACACAATATTCAAGGTGAAGCCACCTCAGTGCAGAGCAGAGCAGGACAATCTTCTCCCTCAACCGGCTGGCGATGCTTTGCCTGATGCCCCCCAGGACACAGTTTGCCCTCCTGGCTGCCAGGGCACTGCTGACTTATATTCAACCTGCCATCGACCAAGACCCCAGGTCCTTTCCATGGCACTGCTTTCCAGCATCTCATTCCCCAGTCTATATGAACTTCCATGGTTCCCCCTCCCTGGTGCAGAATCCCTTTTCCAGTGAGAGACAGTATCAAAAGCTTTACTGAAATCTAAAAAGATTACATCAGATCTGTAGTGATGCAGCAGATCCTGCAGAATTTCAGGGTCAGCTGGGGAGCTGATCGTTCTCACAGTCATGGTCCTCCAGTTCAGGGCACTGAGACCTCCTTGATCTGTCATCCATGTTGAAGACAGAGGCAAAGAAAGCATTAAACATCTGTGCCTTGTCTCTGTCCCTGTTTGTGACATGGCCATTCTTACTGTACAACGAGCCAATGATATTTCTATACTGGCTATTGCCATTAACATATTTGAGAAAACTTTTTATTGTCCCCCACATTTCTGGCCAGCTTCAACTCCAGTTGAACTTTGGCCACACCCATTTTCTCCCTATAGCAATTAGAAGCATCTTTGTATTCTTCCCAAGTCGTTTGACCTTGCTTCCACTGGGCATACACCTTCCTTTTTTGCCTTATTTCCAAGAGAAGATCCCTGCTCAGCCAAGCCAGCCTTCTGCCTCTCCTGCCATCAGCAGGTCTCTCTGGCTAGAGGTCTCTGCCACAGCTGGTTCAGTGACTCCTGCAGCTACAGGGGATTGAGCTTTATGGCACATCGACACCATAACTGAGGAAGCTTAAACTAATGTGCTAATAAGACTGGCTGAAAGGATCTCTGCTCTTCTTTACCAGCTACTGAGTGTCTGCTTGATGCCTCCACTGGCTGCTCCCAGTTGGCCAGAGAGGAGCCTCTCCTGCTCACACTGCCTTGCAAACTGCTGTGCCGTGCCCTCACTGCTGTGCCATGTCCTCACAGCTGTGCTACACCCCTGTTTGCCTGGCCCTGGTCACCATGCTCCGTGTTACTCACACTCCCTGGAGTGCTTTAAAAGTCCTGTCCCCCTCCTTGTCTGCTTCTCTGCTGTGGGCTTTTAGCTCCTAAGGAGGCTGTTTCTTGGTGCTGCCTCACCAGCTGAGACCTCACCAGCATTTACTACAGGTAGATAATTTGTATGTGAAGAATGATGGAATTTTTGAAAATTTACAAGAAGTATTGTATTTAGAAAAGAAATAAAGCCAGCGATAGAGTTAAGCAAGAGACTGCAATCTAGAATACCTCTTATAAGCTCGTTCAGAAAGACAAGCTGTGATGAACTAAAATGGGTAGATGTGGAGGTGGAATTACCACGAGGTAGGTGCAAATGTGAGAGTTTGCAGTTTAGAGAAGAGTCACTCAGGCACAAGCACTGCTTCGCATCCAGTGCTCTGTGGCACATGGTGTGTTTATGCTCCTGCCTCAGAGCAGCTAAGTACTGCCTTGCTCCCCTGAGGGTGAGGGGATGACTTTTTAGGATGTACTAATTAGTTCTCTCAAGACTGAGATTGCCACCTGGACCTCAGTAAGTAGTACTTCTACGCTCTTACACTGCTGCAAACCAAGCTGTGAAAAAACACATGCCTTCTTCATTCTCTCTCTCAAGGTGGTGACACCCAGCTAATACACTTGAAAGATGGATTTAACTGAAGTGACAAGTGTCTGGCACTTGTCTAACCTATTAATTTTAAACACTACAGGTTAATCTCTTTGATTGGAAAGTTTTAGAATTCACTTCCCAGAGAGTTCCCAGTGGCAATCAGTACAGGTAAAATTTCATGTTCTGTCTATAGTTTCTTCCAGCAAGCTATTTAAAAAAAGCTGAGTTCAGATGTAAAAAACAAAAGTGGAATCTGTCTTTAAAATGTCATTGAAATTTGAGTGAAGCTTCCATTGACTGCAGCAAGAAAAGTAACCTTTTGACATTATGAATAGACTTTTTCTGTGTCCCAACCAAATCTAAAATAGATTTCTTGGAGTGTTGTTAAAATGAGAGTTTGGAGGGAAAATTATGACTATACACCAGATTAAACTCAGGCTCTAGTGCAGACATTTCTAAGTACTGTGAAATTAAGTTATGGAAGGCTAAAATGTTGCTTGAATGATAATTAATACATGGTTCAAATATCCTGCATGCATGTTTCATCACATGAACCACAGGCTGTTGAGATTTCAAATTAAAATCATTATTGTGTTTTTTTTCTCTTTATACTCCATCCTCAACACAAATTAATTAGTTTTACCTTGTTTGCCCTTTTACTAAGAGCTTTGAATGGAGAGTTTTGTGCTTAATGTCTGAATGTAAAATGTTATGGTGATTGAGACAGTATTTTCAAATTTGTTAGAATAACTCTTAGGATATGTTAGCAAGATATTAAAATATCACTTAACTAGCCCATTATCTAGAAGCCTGCATAACTGATTTTTTTTATCTTTGATCAAGTTTAAAATTCCCAGTTTCCATGACAAACCCAAATATTTTACATCCATCCATTGAATCCTCTGTAAGGGTACTCCCAAAACCTTTATAATGATGGCATTATAAAGACATCAAGTAAACTCTGAGCTGCGAATGGAAATATATGTAAGAAGAATTTACAGTGCCTAAAATAGAGCATTTTTGCTAGAGACAAATTTATTTGAGAAACATAATTTTTAACATCAGGTGAAGTGTTGATATTTTTCAGCTATGTAGGTGTTCTGCAGATAATGAGATGTTTTACTTTTATGTCAGTAATTGTCTGGAGCCACACATTTCCTTTATGTACACAAAATGAAAGTGCTTCCTCTTTCTGTTTCAGTCACCACTTACATCATTGGTCATTTTAAAACTGCAAATAGAATGAATTACGCCCCTGATGAGAGGAAATGTGGTGGTGATAATTACATCTCCACTGAATTTCTGTTGTTTTTCTACAGAGGAAAGAAATTGTGTGACAATCTAAATGAATTGTAACAATGCCCTGAGAAAATAAATGCAACTGGCAAGTTACCCACAACAAATGTACTGTGCTCAACTTAATGGATAGGATTTAAACACTTCCTAGCATATTAGAACTTGTCACAGTTTCTTTCCCATATAGCTGTTAGGCTTATGACATAGTCACATGGTACCTGATGGACATAAATATGTGTTGGAAAGGAATGTCAGGCACTCACACACCTACAAATCTGTCAGTGTAAGCAGATTTCAGATTTATCTAATCTGAAATGTCTAAATCCAGGGATAATCATCCTTTTGGGAAGACATTCACATTTTAAGATATATGAGACACCTGCCTTTCCCTTTAAGCAGAGTGCATTGAGTTGAAAAGTTGTGATATACCTGTCTTTGCCTTAAAGCAAAAGTGAATGTGAACTTAGCACTGCTTTCTGGTGACAGTGCAATGTGCCTTCATACATTCTTAGTCACTCCTTAATATTCTTCACCTGATTTTTAAAGCCACAAAGTCCGTTTAGAATATAAGTGTATTCATTTTCTTACCTGCTTCCCAGGAAAGACTCTGGTGATAAGTAACAAATGAGGAACTGATGATGGATTCAACAAATTTACAGATAATGCAGATGTGTAACAAGTAAGTCAGAATTGCTTTGTTAGCATTTTACTTCAATTTTAATGAGCTAAGTCCTATAGCACACAAACATTAGTACTGTGTAAAGAGTAAGAAGAAACATAAATTGAAAAAGCAAAGAGAACCACTTCACCACTTTGATACTCACAGGTTAATGGTAAGGAAAACTCATGTTACTACGGATTTCCTCCTAGATTTCAGTTTTACTGCTGACTTGTCACCTTCTACCTTCATCATAGTCTTGGCCTAAGTCCAGGATTCCTGCTTTCCTTCTCACTGTTTGGACATTACTTTCTCCTCGATGGCTGAAGCACTTTTTGAATATTTATGTTTCGTTCTCTGCAGGGATGTTAAGAAATTTACATTTTCCTGGATGGACAGAGATGGCAGCTAAGCATATACCAGAAAGAAAATGAGAATTTGTGATTTGATTAACTGTGGACAAGTGATAGAAGAGGTGAAAAAGGAGGAAATAAGTGCAGCAGGATCTGAGAGAAAATGTGAAAGATACAAAGAAGAAAACAGTACTCAGGGAAGACAAAACTATCCTTCAGCACCATGACTCAGAAGACACCTAAGCCAATGTTAATTTTTCCAAGTATGGCAGGTAGGAGGCAATTTAATGAATTGGGTGACTGCAATAGAACTTTGGCTTGTATGCACTCATCTTTAAGTGCTTATGTACTTACCATTTGGGACCCAGGTATTAGATCTATTTCAAAGGTTCTATGCATATGATTGACTGAAAGCTGGCTGATACTCTCTGGCACCTTGATTAGTCAGATCTTCTCTAGTTTCTCTATATGTCTGTACACTGGATACCAAAATACATTACATATGAAGATTCAGGTTGTTTAGAAGGAAAGAGCTCTAGGCCTTTATCTGGATTTGTGTCTTTGATGTTTCACTGCTCTCACCAGACCTGTGATCACAGTACAGTTGAAAAATATGTGGTTGTTTTTGCTATACAATCAATGAACATTAACTACAGTAGATTGAAACATATAAAAAAGGCATAAACAGCATACCACTTTCTCCATGTTGAATTCTTAATGTTGCCAAAAGTAGAAAATGAGAAGTGTCAGCACTGCTAGCTGTCATCCTCTGGTTCTAGTGAGAAATATTGACATTTTTCTGGATGCTAGTTCTTACTTTCCTATATTCTTACACTGTAAGAAAACTGTAAAGCTACACAGCCTAAGCATAAGAATACACATTCAGTGGAACTTATCTACTTCCCTGCCTCTTCTCCAGTTACTTCAAGCATGAATGCTCTCAGCTATAACTATCTCATTTAATTTCTGAAAGTTATACCCTGCAATGATAGTCTTGGTCAGTGTCACACAATGACAAGATAGAACACCACCAAACTGGATTTTGCAGATTTTTCTAATTATGATTCAGGATCACACATGCCAGTAACAAACTGAAATATTTAAAAGGTTGAGAAAACTTTATTGAATGAATCTGCTTTTTATTTTGTTTTAAAGTTACAGGAAGGAGATGAGTTTCTGAGTGTAGGTGTAAACTAGTATCACTGTAGTGCCTTCAGTAAAATTATTGTCAGTTGTGAAGTCAAAATCAGCAGCTACACTTGAAAAGACATTTATGCATCTGGTCCACAGATTTTTCTCTGAAAAGGCAGTGTCTTTTCAAAATGCTTTTACTTTCATGAAGAGAGTCCAGTACAAAGCAGTGGAAACGCAAACTTTTGAAAATCAATATTGCAAACTGCAAGTACATTAGATTTAAGTGTTTTCCTCTAATTTTGATATTTTTAGGACACTGACTTTTTTTTTCTTTGTCTTTAAAGGGAAAAAAAAGCCAACATCTGTCAGAATTTAAATAAGTCTATTTTTATTATAATTTTCATAACAAACACATTTAGCAATCCTTTTCCATTATCTTGCCTGCAATCTTCACAAGTCACATGGAGAGGATATGAAACAGGCTTATACATACACACACATGCGCATTGCCTGTCAAACAGGCCTCCCTCCTGTGTGTATTGGTACCTCTAAGTGTCTCTAAGAATCTGAAGGGAGGGCACCAAGAGGATGGAGTTCTTCTCCATGGAGCCAAGCAACAGGACAAGAGGCAAGGGCAGAAACTGATGCACAGAAGTTCCACCAGAACATGAAGATGAATTTCTTTACTGTGCAAATGTCCGCACACTGGAACAGGCTGCCCAGAGAGGTTGTGGAGCCTCCCTCATTGGATATAGTCAAGAACTGCCTGGACACAGTCCTGTGCCATGTGCTCTAGGAAGACTCTCCTTGAGCAGGGAGGTTGGACCACATGACCCACTGTGATCTCTTCCAAACTTACACATTCTGTGACTCTCACACAGCGTAGGATTCCTGACATCTAGCTTTGTCCTCAACAAAATTACATGCTTAGTCTAAGCTGGTTTGTCCAAGATCCCCTTCTGTTCAGTGCAGAGAGGCAGACATTTCCAGGTAGTGGCTCACGCTAGTCTGAGATAATGTGCTGACTCACTGCATGGACGACCTATCTTGAGTGCAGTCCAGACTGTAATGGGTAATAGAAACAACATATAATTTGCTAATCAAATTAAAACTTGTGAGAGGTTTTTTTCCTTCTTAAGGTTTTCTTAAATTGCTAAGTGTTAAACCAAGATGTTGTGTATGTTATGCTGGTTGTGGGGTTTGGACTGTATTGATAAAGGAAGGATTCGCTGACTTCATCTTTAAAGCATCTAGCAGCTCCTAACAACGCCTAACACAGAGGGAGAGGACAAAGTGAAACCGAAAGAGAACTGCTTCTAACAGCGAGACAGTTAATTGGAGGATTCAAATAAAAGCGGGAACGGTGTAGATTTTGATTGGAAAACAGAGGGTATAAAAGGGGACTGTATATCTGTTAAGGGCGTGGCCCATGCGGAGCATGCGCTCCGGGTGCCCAGCGCACTGTTTGCTCATTTTCCTTTAATTTTGCTTTAATAAAAGTTTAATATTCCAAATTTTCAAGATTATGGCCTTTTGCCTATAACAAGACTGTGGACTTGCAGACTGGAGTCCTGAGGGCATTCCTGTCCCAAATAGGAATTTGCTAGACAATGTTTCAGTTGTTTCTAACACTCTGTAGTTTCCACAGAGGCAGACTGTTGCTCAGCACTTTGGAAAAAGCTGCTAGATTACAAAGGCAATTCAAATTACTGCTGGAAAGAAACATCCTGAGCTATGTTTGATTAACTCTAAAAATTAATTTCATCATGTTAAGGATAAGAGGAGGTATAACAAAACATAGTGGCTCCAAATGAGAACTAATGTAAATTCCCAAATACATAGTGGGAAAGATTGCTATAATAAGGAAACTATCATGTCCAGTTTTCATAAATCTGTCTGTGAGTTACATTCCAGTTAGAAATGTCTTTCAGCTCTATGCAGCATAGTTGGCTGCAACCATTATGATACATAAAGCCAATAGTATCCACAGCATCACAGTGGAACAATGTGAAACTTTTCAGAAGGTAAATACGTAGCAGATAGTGACATTTTTGTCTGGAGAAGCTTTATGATTATATTAAATTTTTTGAAAGGTTTACGAGGAAATGTATTTATCCACAGTATGTCAGCCTTCCCATCAACAACCCCGTTTTTTGTTCTTTCTTTCCCATTACCTCTTCAAAAGGTGTGTTCTTCATGTACTAAGATGGCGTCTCAAATTCATGTTTACAAATTCAAGTTTATTATTTAAACTTATGGGGTTTTGAACTTTACTTTACATTTAGCTTAGAAGACTTAGAATCTAAGAAATTAATGAGAAAGCTCCCAAGAGGGAGGTCATTATCATGCTTTCTATCTTGCACTGCAGATTTCCACTTAAACATGAACCTGCTGGACCTGTGACCCATACAGAAATGTATAGTAATCTAATTTCTTTCAAAATCCGTGACATGAGGGATTTTAATATCTTTTGAGGTCCTGTCCTCTAATACTACACAATACTTTGTTGGCTTTTTTTTGCTGATGGCAAGCCAACCTTTTCCCCTGTAATTTGGTGGCTTGGTGTTCTGTAATATGACTGCTTTCGCAGTTTGCAATGCAAAACTCTCAAGGCAGCAAAACTCTCAAGGCAGCAAACCTCTCACTTCTTATTGAAGCTCTGCAGAGAAGACGTTTGATTACTCACCTAGATGACACATTCTTTTTAGTAACAACTCTTGTTGCTTCTTAGACAGAACTAGTAGTACCTGATACTGGATGTTGCTGAAACAGATCTGTAAAGCAGAAGAGAATCCAAGAAGGGGAGAATGAATAATGCTGCTACAAATCTAGGGAATATGCAGTTTTAGTTAAAAATCCAGACTGCTGGCAGTTAGTCTGCGTATTATATCCAGCTAGCTGGCAACCACAGGCATTATCTCATTTCATAATAAATCTGAAAACTTGGAAGATTTCTGTTTAACACAAGTGATTAAATCATCTTGTTTTTGAACAAAATAGACACCCTCTAGGTCTACTGGTGTGAAATTACATTAGCTTAGGGTTTTCTCATTTAATTGTAACTTTCATGTTAAAACATGAGGTCTGAGAACCTAGCTTTTGTTACCTGTGCATGATTTAATTTTAGGTACTACCAAGCCAGCCTACTTCAGACCTATAAGGCAAAAACATATGTTTTACTATGGAAACAGATATCAGCTTCAATTTTTCAGACTGTAATGGATATTCCAAACACTGGGACAGTGTAATTTTAATTGCTGATGACGCTATTTTGTGCTGGTCAGAGCAAAACTAAGCATGTAAACTGCCAAAAAAGATGTCTTTGTTTAAAATACTTTTGAGTTGTCATTGGCATCACTGCATGCCTTCCACAGAGCCCTTCAGGATGTTTACAGCTATAACAGTCTGAGCCCTGACTTGTCTTCCTTATTCCCTTCACCTGCTCTTCTGTCTATTCACTGTATTTTGTTCATTGTCAACTGCTTGGAAGTTTTCTGAATCTGAAGGGCTGTCTCCAGCTATGTGGAGTGTAGTTAAAGAAACTCTTCTCTATCTAGTACATCTGATACAGTTCATGCTGCTCTGTTTAGAAATAGAAGTCAGCACTGCAGCTTTGAATTCTGTTTTGGGAGGTCTGCGTTTTAGCTAGTCACATATCCTTATCCTGTTTATCCTAGCATATTATTTTGCTCTCTTGGGTTGCTTCAAACCTGTGTACAAATACATGTGACTCAAGCATTTAAAGATTTATTGTTTTAGCACTACCACTTAGACACTAAAATTGTGATTTGTGACTATTGCTTTCTTAAGCATGGCCAGTTCATAACAGAAAAGCTTTTTTCTGGTACACACTGTGTACTACTTAGTGTTATGCACTTTATGATTACCAGGTTAACCATGATGCACATAAGGTGTTGCATATGTTTTCACTCTCATGTCTTTTGATGCAGCCACCTCTGAGAATAGCATTTGTCCTTGAAAAAGTAGGAAGAAGTTAAATGTCATGGAACAAACAAATTTCCAGACAATGCAGAACATAATTGTGAAATTTTTCAAAGTCCCTATTCTGCTTGTTTGTTGGGCAGCAAAATATAGAACCAGTATCCAGAATTTCCCTTCTGATTCTGGACTTCATTTTCAGCATAGGGACATACAAAGTTTTTTTAAAAAAAAAGTTCGAGACAATTCATTGGTTCATTAAATTCACCAAATATCACTTTCAGTTTTACAGACGAAGCTACTGCTTCTTTCATAGGGAGTCAAAGTTTTCACCAGTGGAGACAAAAGAGACTTGAAAAATGCCTTTAATTTGACTAGTAAATGCTTTCAAATCATTAATTAGTTGTTGCAAATAAACAATTTTTGCCACAGAGCAGTAAAATATTTCTTACTTATCTGTCTAGCAGCAAAACTATATTTGGTAAAGACTTTGCCGTTATTCGTTAAAAAAAATCAAATTCTAACATCTAAAAAAGAAATTATGACTCTTTTAAAGAAACGTAACTTTCAGTTTTAATAACAAGTTATGCACTTTCCAAAAAAACCTTTCACCTATCATTTAAGTAGCCCTTATTTTCCATTTTAATTGCTTATTAAAAACAATATTATAGAGAAGTGTAACACAACCATTTGAAATGAACGTGAGTTCCTTACATCACAGTGAGTCATCTGTGATTGCTCATGTCTCTGCCTTTGCCTGCCTTCAGCTAGTCTCTTTCCTTTCATTTGGGGTTATTTTTCAGAAAGCTGCGTTTTTCCTGGAATGTCCTCTTGTTGTTGAAGCTTACATTTAGCTGTGTTACTGTATTGTGTTTTAAGAAGGCCTGAGTGCTACTGGAAAGTGATGCTACTGTAAGGTCCCATTACTGTCCCTTCCCATCTGTGCTCTTCCTATCTCAGTATTGAAATTGGGACACCCCATGAGCTTAGCCCAGACTCATGTTGATAACCAAGCTTCTCTTACGCTGTCTCTGCTCCGTGGAGTGATGCAGCATACAACCAGGGCAGGTATAGCTGTGGTGTACAGACAATCTTTGGAGAAAAGGAAGGTTAAGAGGCTGTGGCTGCATGTGTGTCAATACAGAAGCTGTTGTTGCAGGAGGTGGGAGGTGTCCTAAACACTCAGGTTCAGGAGCTAAGGGGGTAAAAGCAGCAGCTATTCTGAGCAATGCTGGCAGCAACCCAAATATCTCACATAGTCCTTCCTTGGATCTCCCTGCTCTAAAGTAAGGCAGGAGAAAAACAGTCTTTTCATTTTGAAAGGATGTGAAGTTACAAGGTTTTCATCCTTTCACCTGCAGAAAGGCATTGTAGAGCCCTAATCGTCACAGTTAATTAGTGTCAGAAGGAACTGACTCTTGGGATTTGAAAAGTTTGAGCAACTCACATAATCTCCACTTCCTTTTCTTGAGACAGGAACAATACAATTCCAAAAGAGATTTTATCTTAAATGAGGAATAGAAACTTTCTTCTGAAAATGTCCATATGTGTTGTTTTGACCACACACACAATTTTCCTCACCTTTTTTAAATTGCAAGTTCCACTGATATTTTTCTCACAAGAAGTTTTAATCTTTTTCAACTGTATTTTACTGTCTTGATATTTTATCGTTAGACATCTTCATTTGTTTGTTCTGTTAGTCTAGTTTCCTCCTTGAAAATCCTTCATTACTGATCTTATTTTTATTAGCCATTCTCTTTTCTGCCCACTTTCTTCTTCTTAGTCGCTGGGTCTTCAAATTCTAAAAATTTGAAGATATGTAAATATTTTTTGTAAATATAAATATTTTTTGTAAATATATTTGAAGATATGTAAATATTTTGAAATTGGAATGGTGCCTCAGTGCAATTTATTTTAAATGAAAAGGTTAGTATATTGGCTTCAAGAAAGTAGTTTGGGATAAAAAAGAAAACCAGTTATAATTTTACAAAATTATTCCATTTGAACAATTGTTTTTAAGGACTTTTTTTTAAAGACCTGAGTCTTTTCAGGTTGCCATTTAACACAAGACTATAAGACAGTCTGTGTGTACATATTGGCATAGGACAAAATTTTGACTACTTTCCCATAAAATTTCATGGTCAATAGAACTGCACATGAGCATATTTATTATACTGGTCCACTGAGTATTGTTATTACATTAGTTTACTTGCATTTCTGATTTTAGAGTAATAAATACTAGTGAGATTGGAGGAAGCAATAATAAAACGATTTTTGCTGTGGGCTGTCTAACTGGTTTTCTTTTAGTATTTCTTTTTTAGAGTTTTCCTTTAAATTGCCTAGTATTTATGATGCAGTCATCTGTCAGTGTCTTTGTTAGAAATCCTCTATTAACAAAAGGATCCGAAACTTTCATTTTTATTTTTTTTTGCAGTAAAGATGGATCAGTCAGGAAAAATGGACAGGAGGAAGTGAAATCGATTTCAAATTTCTTTTCCAAATGTACTCTTGTACAAAAGGAACATTTGTTTTATAAAAGGAAGGTAAAAGGTTCAAAGCAATATATAGTGGAAACCATAGCAATATCACTTAAAAACACAGTGAGGACTCCAGATAATGACTGAATAATACCAATGGCCCAATCTGAAGTCTGTTAAAGTCAATGAGGTCTTGCCATTGCCTTCAATGAGCTTGGAATCAGGTCCATCAGAAATGCATTTGTTTTGCCATCTCCTCACACCTTAAAACATGATATTTTATTGGGAAATTTATAGTTAATAAAAAAATCTCCAAAGCTCCCTTTCTTCTTCTTCCATTCCTATGTTACTAAGCTGACACAAAGAAGGGGGTTCTGTGGCCCCTACTGCCTATGTGCAGTGTGGATGAAGGGGCTGTACTGCAGCATGGGCTTTGGGTTCAGGTGTTAGGGTGCACAACTGATCTTGCACACATGCATCAAGTGAATGGTTGATAGATGGGGAATTTACAGAAGAGTTCAGTGGTGCATGGAGTGATTTCATCATGTGCAAATACTGATGTCTGAACTGAAAACTGTACCAACCATCAATCAGCATGTATAACTGAGGGGTCAGGATTAAAGCATCATGCATGTTTAAGTCCATGCAGAATTTTGTTAATAACCTATAGCTTTCCATAGCCTTAAATCCCATACCTGCTTTATGAACTTTGACCTTTGACTATAGAAGGTGCAACTGGAGTCATTAAATTTGGAAAGAGTCATGATTTACATAGGGAGGGAGATCAATGTCCAAAGATTAGCATAAACATGATCTATATGTGTTGACTGTCTGGACATAGTGTGGGTTTAGAGCATCCAGAGATTTATTACGAAAACCAGCAATACTCAGTAGTGGTGAAAGGTGTTTGGCATTTGAAAAAAACCCCAAGGTAGCTATTAACATGGCTTCATTTACCCAACACTTAATTACTCAACATCTTGACGTTTCCTCCTTCATGTTCTAACCTTGCCTCCATCTCCAGTTTCAGCAGAAGGGAGAGGTCATGTTTCATTGTAGAATAAAAAGAAAGATGAAATATAGATTAAGGTGAAACTATTTTTCTCTGTCCTCTTCCTTTTCTCCCTCAATGTTTTTAAATAGCAAGCAGTCTTGAAATGTTTTAAATATATTTATCTAAGTAAAACTCTCTGTATCAGAGTACTTAGCAGCTGAGCGTGCATTTACCTCACGCTGTACATTCACCAAACTTACCAGGTTACCAGCTACTCTCTAATAACACATACCTGCCAGAGGGACAACATCACAGCCATAAGGTACTGAATGGAGGAAGAAAAGATTTCTCTGAGGGGCAGAGTCATACTTGAGAGCTTTTAAACTAATATACCACCTTCTCTGATAAAACCTGTTAAAGACACACGTATAAAGATTGAGATCGCTGAAACCTTTTTAACAACAGTGTGTGATTTTGTGGGGGAGATAACTGAATTCTTTGCACGTACATTTCTATAAGCTGAGCTCACATTGCAGTCATCTTTCCCATTGTCAGTGTGTTTTTGTATAACCCCAGCACCCTGTATTCTGCCTGTTTGCCTCTATATCGGTTCTTCTACAACCTTTATCACCACAGTATTTGAGTACTGTTCACCAGTGCATTAAGTATCATACCTGCCATCTGTCATATGTTTGCCCCCTGATCCTGTCTGTAAGGAGTATATTGTGCTCAGCAAGTTACCTTGTTCTGACAGGATTTTTGTTGGGATGGATTTTTACATGTGTAAAAAGAGATAGAAATGTGAATTGGCCTTAGAGCAGGTGAGGAAGTCAGTGATGTTCTAAGTTCCCAGTTCATGGAGGGGTTTACCCCACAGAATGGAGCAGCTCCTGGTACATCACTGTTTCCCTGAGAGAAGAAACCCTGCACTTGCAGAAGGTACTGCTGGGCCTTTCCAAGTCTCGGTAGATATTTTATGCAACTTGGGCCCAGACCAAATGGCACTTCAAAGAAAAGATTCAAGACCTTGAATCTGATTTGGGTGTCTTTGAAGTCCCCCAGCACAGCTTTGCAGTGCTCCTGGTAACTTTTGTTCCTGAAGAGACAGTTCTTATTCTTGGCCCTTTCTTCCGTTCCAGATTGGTGCTTCAGCTGAGTTTGCCAATCTGTCAGGACACATTTTAAGGCTGCCTCAAGAGCAAAAGCATTGTTTTTGTCTGCAGGCTATCAGCCAGGCCTTCCAGGGAAAACATCACATACTGCTTTCATGCTTCTTCCGAAGCCTCCTTCAGCAGTTTGTCTCAGGCCTTTCCCAGGTTCTGTTGGCCATCTTTGATTCCTAAAAATGCTTTTGTTACTCATTTCATTTTGGTTTGAGAGGAGAAATTAAGAAACTCTAGAAATTTAAAAGAAGCTGTTTGGAGAGGTAGGTGGTTCTGTGGTTCTATTCCATTTGTGAAATTCAGAGCATGTTTCTATGTGTGCTATCTTTTCTTACATGATACTTTTGTAGCTTTTTGTAGCATAGATAGATATGCAGACAGCTGAAATCCTGCATTTATCATAAAGAAATCCTGTAAGCTTGAAAGACCAGATGGTGCATGAACGTATATGGTTAGTCATTTAACAGTGATTTTCTGTGGTTTTGTCACTAAACCAAGGGTCTTGCTGTTTCCTTTGGCAACATGACACTAAAGCACCTTCTATAACAAATAGCTCTAAAGTGGCACAATCGATTTTAGTGTGAAGAATGGCTGAATGAACTAGATAACAAAATAGAAGTACATGTCCAGAATTGAAACATGAAATTTAAAAACATGCAAGTTGCAAGGCTTGCTGAAAGGTTTGTGATGCTAGATAGAAGACAAGTGCAACACATTTTGTTACTGTGCTCAAAACGTTTGAAAATCTTGCAGAATTAATACCAGGGCTTCTTGTTACACTTAGAAGTTGTTTTGACTCTCTGCTGGTTTATCACTAATGGTAGCACTTACTGCTACCCTTATCTCTTCTCAGTTATATAGGTTCTCCAAGGATGTAGTTGTTAAACCCCTTTAGTGAATTTTGGCAATGTAACCGTGGTGATTTTGGCCAAGGTTTTTAATTAAATTTTTAAATCTTGGAACACAGATAAAGACTCTCTTGCAATTGGTATTATGTGATTTCTATATCCAAGCTGATCCCCACTTCATGACAGGACGTGAATTGCTAACGTCAATTGTTCTGATCATTGTTCTCTTTATAAAAGCAAAGGCAGTAAGATAGTAAAGTCATGTCTGGGCTGTAATGTCCAGGTATGCCACACTAAGCTTTTCATATTTTAGCTCATACTCATCTTTTTTTAACTGTTTAATTTTATTCTAGTTTATGTACTAATGTATTGCAATGTGAAAATTGTGGGGTTTAACAGCAGTGTCCAATAAAATCTTTTCAGGTAAAACAGAGTTTTCCAGACTCCAGTCAAGAGATCATACCTATTAATGTCCTCAGGACACAGGGACTAATAGGAAGAGCCATAGCTCTTTAAGCCTGTTTTGGTAAAGTGTTTCCAGTCAGTGGCCTGCAGGAATCATGCAAAGCAGCAATAGATGTAAAGGCTCTGTTCTGAGCACAGTTTGTCCAGGTGGCTTCACCAACAGCACTAAACAACACTTAGAGCTGTTTAGTTTCACAGTGTTCTGCAAGATAGGATTAAGATTGACAAGGTCCATTAATTCAAATGTTTTGGAACAGTGCTTTAAAGCATTATTGTGAATAATGTCTGTCTGATACTGCTCTGCAGGTCTCAATCAATCAAGGTCTGGATATATACAAATGTGAATTCTCATAAATATTCATCATTAGTATTTACATTATGCAGAACCCATGTTGGTAGGGAAAGGGTTCTGGGAAGCTGTGTGATTAATGTTATTGATAAAGAAACCCTTACTGTAACTTTGCAGTGTTGCACCATTCTCTGGAAAGGCTGGGGAGATTTATGATCCACAAAGAGCAAATTGTTGCTATTCTGGAGGATAAGATACGTGATCTGAAAATGGCAAGCTGAGCATAGTGCAGAATTAAGGAACTGCTTTTCTGGCAAGCAGGTTTGGAATTCAGTGCCACAGTGGCAAGGGAACTGATGAGGTTCGAAACAGAGGCAGTGGACTAGTGATCTGCAACTAAGTTGTGTTTAATTCAACTAGTGATATGGTCCCAAAATCAGACACCTATTGAGTCACCTGCTGAGAAAAAAGGGGTACTACTCCAAAAAATATCTTTATTATAGGAAATAACAGGAAAAAGGAGCTTCTTAAGATGTCTTAAATAGAAAGACATGCTGTACATAATCTGAATAAAAATAAATACAAAAATATTCATGAAGGAAGAAGGGACAATAAATCTTCTGGTTTCCAATTGCAAAAGTGTGGAAATGTAACAGTAATTTTGGATGGAATGATCAGTCAGGCAAATCATGGTCTGCCAAATATACACATGGGTATAAAAAACATTACATGGGACAGCATAAATAAGGAGGTGTGGGAGGTACAGAAGGCAGGAAGAGAGAAGTTCAAGTGATCAAGTAAAACCAGAAGGTTTTAGCTTTGTGAAGAACTGAACTTTGTCACATTTTACTGAGAATTGGTGTCACTGTCCCTAACAGGAACCTACTTTTCTCATCTGGAAATCAATTTGAATAAGTGGTAAGAGAAGTAGCAACAAGAAGAAGGGGTCTAAAGATTACAAAACCAGTACATGTTTAAACTCAGTGTGCCATAAACACCATGGTCTGATGTGGCAAGGAATATGAAGGCAAGCCATTTTTCACTAAATCATTTACCCATGCTACAAGGCTGACTTCTGAGCTAGGAGAACTGGTAATTCTCCTTAATGAGAAGAAATTTTATTTATCTGGCATTACTGAAACTGGTTGGGAGGATCTGTATGACTAGAATGTTAAAATGCGCCATACACAGTGCTTCTGAAATTGAGGGAAACTGAGCCCAGCCCTCCACAGGTCACAGCAGAGGGACATGTCTGTTTGGATCTTTACTAGACAACATAAAGTGATTGAGCTTGGTATTCGTTAGGAAAGAGGTAACAGATTTCACAAATGAAAAAAATAGGTTCTTTGGGTTTTTTCTCTCTCCTCTCTCAGAGATGCTTCTAACTAGATATCTAAAACCCCTGTCATGGGACAGACCCCACATTACTAGATGTAGTTACAGATGAATGTGTCCTTCACTGTACAGAGCAATGTACTACAATGAAAAGCAGAATATGTTCCAATGTTCCATAAGAAATGTATAGAAAATTAAAACAAACATGAAACCCCCTTGATGCTTGTTTCAGTGCTCAGAAGAACAGTTTTGAAAGTAATTTTTTTCTACTTTTTTTCTTTTTTTTTTTTTTTAAATTTCTTCTCCCCCCCTCACCCCATCAGCTTGTTAAAATACTGCCAGGCTGAAAGAGAAAGCTCAGGACATATGTTATCAGGGAATAATAACTTCACAGCATTTTAAAGGTGGAATCCTTTTATTTTCTGCAGAACACTACAGCCAAATTTAAAAATTCTCCTATCTTCTCTTTTACTATAGTATCATGGCCAGAGTTTAAAGGAGGTACATGTTGAAGCTTACAATAAGAAAAACTCTGTGGAATAATGAATCTCTAAATCTCCTGGCTTCATCAGAGCTCACTAGCAACACAGGGTGTTTAACCTCTTCAAGGTTCAGGCCCTGTATGAATCACATCAGTTTTTCTATAACTTAATTCCATCTCTCAGATGTGAACAAATAACTTTCTGCTTTTCAGTCACAGAATGATCAAAGTGTCAGGAATAGATTAATGTCAGCAGTAGAACTGGATTTTTGCATATTGCCCCCAACACAGTCAGGCTAAGCAAATTAAAGAACCAGTAATTCTGCAGGCAAAATCTTTGCTTTCAGCAAGTGCTGACAAAGCTACACAATTTCACTGCTGCTGGCACCTTAGTCTCAAGCTTGGAAAGAAACCCAGGATTAAAGGGTTCTTATATCAAACTTTCTGTATACCTAGTGGAGCCAATTAAAATATTTCCATCTGAATTGTTTTCCATCAGAAAATTGTGACTGGGTGGAATCAAAGTGCTCTACAAACCTGGTTTTGGTGATGTTGGGGAATACAAGGGAACAATCAGGCTCCGTGTCTGTGTCTCGTCTGCAAGTCCCCACAGAGACACACATTTCAGGGCCAGGAAGGCTATCACTCCAGGATGCTGAGAGCAGAGAAGGATATGAGAAACTCCAAATTATTTATTACAAAAAGCGATTCTTTGAATATGTCTATCCCATACCAAATGTTGCTGAGTGATGGAACAGTCATGTAGCTATAGTCCTATAAGTACTATACAAAATTATGGCATTATCTGGAGTTAGGCTATTTGTGTTCAGTTCAAAGCTGATCTTTAAAGAAAGGATTGAGAACATGTTGCATTTTTCTTCATAAGCACATCATTTTTGTTCATTCTTGAGTGTGCTTTTCTCTGAAATCACAGGAAGTTTAATGCTGGAGGGACTGGAAGTAAAAGTGTGGTGCTGGCATTTCAGCCCCCAAATCTATAAGGCAGGAGTTAGCCTTCTTTGGTTCACTAAACTGGCATAAATAGCATTCTTTTTTTCTATATTTAATTGTGAATGATAATGGTGTCATATACCATAACTTTTACTCATTGACTGTAACAGGACTCTTGAGGGAGATAAAACATAAATGAAAACAGAAAGGGTGTATGCACTAGATCTGGTGGTAAATATGCCATTAACATGCAGGTGCGCTTACAAAATTGTACATCAATGCTTCACTTCAACTGCAGTGCCAGCTTACTGGCTTCTCTGGAGTTACCTTCAGGATAACATTGTTTTCATTGTTTCTATTTGTTGCAAGTTAGCCACTTACATTTTATCTATAATGCTCAGAAGATAATTTATAATGCTGAGAAGGCATAAAGCACTGAGGATGTTCTGACAATCGCATGAGTTATACATACCCTTCTCTCATCTGCAGTTCCCTAAAATCTGTTTGACTGGATTAGAGTGTGTGGTTTGGAAGAGAGGAATTCTCAAGATTTCTAAACTCTGCTTTAAGACTGAAGCAGAGATAAAAATATTACCATGTATTTAAGAATTCATTGCTAGAAGAACCAGCTGTTTGGTTTGAGACATTGTTCCAAAAAACATAATGTTTTCTTGTTTTTCCACAGAGCTCAAAAGTGCAACTTGAATGCTCTGTCAAATATACAATTTTTCTTCCCTTTCCCACCTTTCTGAAACTGCAGACTTCAGATTAACCTGCTCAGGTTTCACTATTTACTGGTTTATGACTTTACATGTTTATTTCTCTCCCTTTACTGTATCATAAAATGAGGAAACCTTCCAGTGTTAACTTCACAGGAGCTTCACCCGTTTACAAGAACCTTATTCCCATCCTCATGGATGCTAATAGAAGGGAAGGGAGAAGAGCAACTTTGGGAAAGATGTTAAGAATATTCTGAAAGAACAAGAGAAATATGCAGTAAAGTGCAAACATGGTAAGAGTAATTGTGTCATGTAGCTGCTGCCACTTTGCCAATGCTTCATTTCAGGAGTGAAGAGTTACTCTATAAAAGGGACAGAAACTACCCCACAGAGAATAATTCCTGAAGCAAGATGATTCCTATTAGTCTTTGTAGTACGTGAAGATGATGGTGGTCTGCTGCATCAATTCCATACAGACCCTGAACATTTGCAACTCCCTTTGCTAATCATATGTTTGGACTTTCTCACAGTATTGGTGTGTATTTAAAAATCCTGAAAATACTGAAATTCTTCAAACACTGCTCACCAGTTTTCTAGTACTTAAAAAAAATCTGTTTGAATCTTGTTCCTCCCTTTGGTGTTATTCTCATTGTAAAGGTGGTAATGTTTCCATCTTTTGAAATTTTCCATTGTGAAACTGATTGCACGAGCCTTCTAAGAGAATATTTTTAACACAGGTAATTCTGCGTTACTGTATGCACTTTAACAGGCACAAATATAGCAAGATGAACAATCCACTGAACTGAAAGGACTGTATAAAGCTCCTATCAATATCACTGTGCATACATGCATGGTCACACAGCACATGTTGCAGAGGACAGGGATTAATCCAAAATGACTATGAAAACAGCTACAGGACTAATCTTTATTTTCCTGTGTAACATATTGCACATTATACCAAATTGCTTTCTCGTAATTAATCTGAACACAAAAAAGGTTTTGTTGTCCTGACTGAGTACTAGAAGCTATACTCTCTGTAACATCCCATGTTCTTGAATACACTGTGTCCAAAGACAAGTTTGAACAGCTCTGTCTTTACAACCAAGTTTTGTACTTGTCACATTTTGGTGAATATTACTGATCTGTGGAACACAGTAAAGAAATATGGAAGCTATTAAGAGCAGCCTTTATCAATAACCTGTCTGAACACACAACATACACAAAAGATACTACAAAATCTGTGTCTTTAAGCTAGTGTTCAAGCTGCTAGCACATGAGTTTAACTGGAGTGGAGAACGTGAGGAGTGAATGGGTCAGTCCCAGGACAGGAGGAGGTTGCAGCTGGCATTGACTCCTTGAAATGTGGAGATGTGCTAAGATCATTCCTCCACGCTCCATGGTTGGTTGTAAATCAGACCAGTCAAGAGCAACAGGCACATGGTATCCTAGAGTAGGACAGAAATCATGATGCTTTACTGTAAATGAGTGAGGTATGGAACTAGTTTCAGGGATGTCAAAGATTGAAACCAATTCACAGAATCACAGAATGGGTAAAGTTGTAATGAACCACCATAGGCCATCTGGTCCAACCTCCCTGCTCGAGCAGAGTCATCCTAGAGCACATGGCACAAGATTATGTCCAGATGATTCTTGAATATCTCCAGTGATGGAGACTCCATTTCCATTGCCTCTTCTTGAGGCTGAACAGGCCCACCTCTATCAGCCTTTCCTCATCAGAGAGATGCTCCTGTCCCCTTATCATCTTTGCTGGACCGGCCTCAGGAGCTCCATGTCCGTTTCTGCTGGAACCACTTCAGAAGCTCCATGTCTTTCTTGTACTGGGGAGCCCATAACTGGAAACAGCACTCTGAGGCCTCACAAGAGCTGAGTAGAGGAGGAGGAGGAGGAGGAGGAGGAGGATCACCTCCCTTAGCATGCTGACAGTGCTCTTTGTACTGTACCCCAGGATATCATTGGCCTTCTGGGACACAAGGTCGCACTGCTGGCTCATGGACAGCTTGTTGTACACTTGTATCCTTCTCTGCAGAGCTAGTTTTGCCACAAGTCAATTCCTATTCTGTGCAGGGACTTATTCTTCCCAAGGTGCAGGACCCTGTTTTTGCCTTTGTTGAATTTCAGACAGTTCTTCTCTGCCCAGCTCTCCAACCTGTCGAGTTCCTTCTGAAGGGCTGCACAGCCCCTGGAGGCATCAGATCCCCTCAGCTTTGTGTCACCAGTGAACTTGCTGAGGAGGCATCTGCCCCTTCATCTGAACCATTGATGAGTAAGTTAAACATTACTGGGGCCAGTATTGAAACTTAGGGGATACCACTAGTGGTGGGCCTCCAACTAGACTCCATTGCAAGAGTCTGAATCACTGTGTTCAGACTGAGCAGGCCTGAGATATGAGTGTAGTCATGAACAGTAAGACACCTCATCGTTTCAGGGACTTACGTATATCTTTTGTGATCCGAATCTTCTATTTTTAGATAAAAAAGTCATAGGTACTGATGGAAAACAGGAATGAAATGGACTGTAAGGAAAAAAGGTCAGATGGAAAAATAACAGGGCTAACTTGGTCTGCAGATGTCTTGCTGGTCATTTGGCATTGGCACTTCAAAACAGAACTTTTTCTTTTTTTTTTTTTTTTTTTTTTTTTTTTTTTTTTTTTTTTTTTTTTTTTTTTTTTGTGCAGACCTGAGGAAAGAGCCAGAGGGAAAAGGAAAGACAGCATTATTAGATTTGTTACTTGACAAAGAGTAAATGGGGTAAAGAATCCAATTTAACATTAACAAGGCAGAAAAGAGCCTTCAAAGGGTTATACTGAAAGACTTGTAATTATTCTGCTCACTGTCTTGTGTGTTGAGGAGTACCACTGTAACTAATACTCTGGAAACCATTTCCAGAGTAAATGGAAGAGGAACAAAGACATATATGTTTTGTATATCCTTTGGTATCGTGGCTTTTTGGGATAAAACATGCTCTTGCAAGTTTGCTCATCTGTTTGCTCTGTGACCTACATTCACTAAAGAATAGAATTCATAGAAGCTACCAAACCGAGCAGGATGTTGTACAGCCTGCACAATATGGAGTGCTGCAGAGATGAGTACAGAAGTCATTAGATGTCTCTGTGCTAAATTTAAACCTCTCCTTCACCAGGAACTCAGCTCTTGCCCAGAAACTGGGTAAGGTTGGCAGCTTTGTATCATTAATGTAGGATGTAAAACGTAGATTCAAGGACTTCCTCTCTATGAATATTCTGACAGTCATCACTGAAAGAAATGCTGCAATCCATGACAATAATATGGCAGGTGGTCCTCAGCCCAGTTGCTGAATTGTCATCAAATATTGCATAAACTCAGTATTCAGTAAGCTGTAGAAAGAGTGGATGTGATCTTGTAAACTAGCCAGGATGCATCTGTCTGGCAAGAGAGGACTAGAGTTCTTGTTCTTCCATTTCTCGTGGAATTGTTTCACAGAAAACAAAATAGCTCCAACAAGAGATATTCTTGTTATTGCTGAGCAGCACTTGCACAGAGTCAAGACCTTTCCTGCGTATTGTACTACCTCACCAGCAAGGAGGCTGGGGGTCAACTAGCAGCTGGGAGGAGACTCAGCAGGAACAGGTGATTTCAACTGAACAGAGGGATATTCCACACCGTATGGCACCATGGTCAGTATGTAAAGCTGGGGGAAGAGCGAGGAAGGAGGGATATTTGGAGTGATGGTATTTTATTCCCAAGTCACCATTACAAGTGCTGGAGCCCTGCTTTCCTGGGGATGGCTGAACATCTGCTTGCCTGTGACAAGTGGTGAATGACTTCCTTGTTCTGCTTTGCTTGCATTTGTGGCTTTTGCTTTTTCCATTAATTTATCTTTATCGCAATCCATGAGTTTCTCCCTTTCGTTCTTCTGATTATCTCCCCCATGCCACTGGGGGTGAGTGAGTAGCTGTGTGGGACTGAGCTGCCAGTTGGGGTTAAACCATTACAGGCAGCTCTCATTATTTCCCAGTTAGGTCTCGATCTGCTTTGCAGTCTGAACTAACATTTCCCCTCCAAATTTTGCTAAATTAATAACTGGATTTGTTTTAGGTTACTACATTTCCCCAACGCAGAAGATCATTGGTGTTAGCAAAAAAAAGAAGCTAAAGATACTCTGGTTTCCTAGTACCCTTATGAATTTTCCATGATTCATGAGCTGAGATGGTGGCATAAAGATTATTTATAGCATAGCTCTTAATCCATTTACTGGTCAATTTTCTCCATAGTTATGACATTAAATATATACTGTCTATTAGCTTTATTGACCTCAGACTTAATATTACTCATTTGTTTTCATTAAATTGCATTTTCCATTTCCATGCCAAATGATATAAGAGATCAAAATCTAGCCACAATATGCCTTAATAGTAGTTGCACCTTCAAATTATTATTGCTGAATTTGATATATGCTTTAGATAGCTGCATGAAAATAGTTAAACATTTTTCATAAGAAGACAGGGTCTCAAAATGACCTCAAAAAGCTATAGTTAATAACAATGAAAAACTCACACACCTTTCCAGCACAGTAATTTAGTCACTGTTATTACACAAGTCCTTTGTTTAAAGGTATTTTAACCCTCATGCAATTTTATTGGTGTTATCGTGAAGGTGAGCCTTTTTTCTTTCAGTGGAAACTAAGCTCAGGGGAAAATTTAAGCTTTGATGTTTAGTTACACTAACACTGTGATCCAAAGTGGCATTTACTGTGTAAACTGGAAGATATTTTCTGGGCTAGAATTACGAAAGTGGTTCTTGAAATGGCTCGTCTTCCTTCTGTCCAGCAGAAAATGCAATTTGGGATTCAGTGCAAGATCTAAACCTTACCTGCACTTCCTCTCCAGAGAGCAACAGCTGAGCCATAAGTATCCTGGTGTTATTATCAGATGAAATAGATAGTTTCTTGCTCTCTCTTCTTTGAGCTATTTTATTTAGTAAATACAATTAAATATCCCCTAGAGTACTTGTGTGTTTTCTCTCCATATTGCGTGGCTGATCTTTCAGACTTTTGATCTTTATTAGAGTCACTATTTTGTACCAATCAGAAAATACGTAGCAGCTGAGACTGACTGGCTGCCATTTGTTTCTGCCCAGCTGCTTAGTGGTGAGGTCATTCATTTAGTCAGTAAGAGTTGTGTTTAGATCTCCTCAGCCTGTGACAAACTTAAAAGTTCCTCCTCTCTAGTGAAGCTTGCTCAGCCTTGAATGATTATAACTGCAAAATATAACAGTTCCCTTCAACAGTTTGGTGAATGGTACATATAATTTCATTTCCTTATTTTTCCCCATGCATATGCCTGAAGTGATTCTTGTACAAAAGTGTCAGTGAAATTAAATAATTTCTGTTGGTTTTACTCAAAAAAACAAAGCGAGGTTTGGAATGAACCTTTTGAGGTTTTTATGGTTCATTTGATGCATTGTAAAATCAGTTATGAGTTCAACATTAATTACTTTTTGGTGCAGTTCTGTACAGCAGTGATGCTCATACCATTTACCATGGGATTAAAAGAACACTTCCCCATTCCTTTATAGGTTAGATACATTTCTCTTTGTGGAATAGAACTGAATTTTCAGAACTAGATGCCACAGTAGGATGAAGACAAAGCCTATTGATTGCTAAGGGACATTACTATCATTCCTGATTGGCTTGGCCTTGTCCAGCTGCTGGTATTGACTCTACTGGATATGGGGGAAGCTTCCTGCAGCTTTTCACAGCAGCCACCCCTGTAGCTCCCCCGCTACCAAAACATGACCACATAAACTCACCAGAGTTAGAAAACGGGAAAAAATGCTAATGAAGGTGGTCATAATTTCAGAAGAATAAATCACCATTCATCCTGAATGTCTTGCCAGTCTGGTAGAAAATGAGTTTTTCTAATTTTGTGATACTCTAGACACTGTTTTAGGGGACCTATAAATAGGAAAATATATCACCTGCAATAAGACGTTCACTGTCTCAGTTTGTATGTAGATAATTTTAAACCTGAAATTTTCAGTTTGTGAAGAGTTTGGTTAATAGCACATTGTACTACCGATAGAGACAACATTGTTTTCAAACAGTAAGCAGGCCTGCCCACTTTTACTCTCAGCCAGGGAGTGGAAAATCCTCCTTGGCTATCCTTACTTGTCTGACCTTTAAAAAAATAAGCAATTTTTTTAAATGTTTCCCACTAAAATTGCTCTTTGAATGTCACACAGTCCAGTGAACCCAGACCATGAAAGGGGTCTAAAGAGGGTCCAAGACAAACCTTTTGTCACCAGTGAGCAAGGAAGTTGATTACAATCTAAGCCAGGATCTCTGAGGCTTTTCTTGTTCATGCATTTTCCTGCTGTAGTCCACGGTCCTGTAAGACATGGGTAGGGATCTTTCTTTGGATCCTACCGGAACACTTTTCTCAGGAAGGTGTAAAGCAGAAAAGGGTGCCAGAGATTTTCTACCTTCTTCTGCTTGGTAAATCCTTGCTTTTTTTTTTTCTTTTTTTCTGCTCATATGCAGACTGTATTGGGGGGTAGCTGCCCTGGTCACAGACCACTTCTATCCACCTTCCCCTACAACTTAGGTCTCAGAGAAGGAAATGAAAGGGAAGAGGGCTGTAACAGAGGTCTAAAGGGGGACCGGAAAGGGAACAGTCAGATGTAATGTGAGGGTACATTGGCAAGACTAATCTGCCAAGGGTACAGTAGGATGAATACTTAGTTGGCAGACACACACACACACATAAAATTGAGCCATTCTTTTTCCTTGTACATGACTTGCATACTCCCTTGTACATTTTTAGGTCTCTTCAGTGCTGGGTAAGGATATTGAAAATCAAAATGCGCCCAATATCTCAAGATACAGCTCACCAGGTATGGTTCTGCCACTCTTCTTCTTCTTCAGCCGTGGTTCTGGTTCGCAGAGTTCCTTGCCCTCTTCTCCCTCCTGCCAGCTGGAACATTTTTTGTTCTCTTTGCCCATACGGCTCTTTGCTACTGCATTATTTGTATCAATACAGCTGTAAAATAGGCCAGGGTGATGATCCAAGATAAAAAAGGTAAAACTCATTGTGATTTGAGCAGACAATGGGAAAGGCTTTCCTTCCTTCATGCTGGGCAAGGCCTGTGACAATACAGCTCAAAGACTGTTACATTTAGTTTCATATTTATTAAAATTTTCTTAGCCTTTCCCTGTAACTGTTTCATGACTTTGCTGTAATCCTGCCAAGACTACTTAATGTCACTGACAAATCCTTCGCAGTTAGACAGAAATTCAATTTTTTTGATAATTTCTTTTTTAAATCTTGTCCTGTCATTGCATCAAGGGTCTGATAGGTAACCTGTAAATCATACAGACAGTTCTGAAACATAATGAGTGATCATACTCAACATTTTAAAGAGGTAGATGGTAAGGGGATGGAGATCCTTGATTTATCAGTTCTGAATTTAATAGGGGATTAGTTTGCTGTCATTTCACAAAACTGAGCCAAAGACAAAGGTTACCAGGTAAACCTGTAAAGAATTATGTCAAACCCCAGAAAACAATGTTTTTTGAACATCATGGATTTTCAGTTCAAGGACCATAAGCTTCTCTAAATACAAAGATCAGCAAACTCAGCACATATACCAGAGCCTTTGAAACAATTAGCTGAAGTTGGATGTTGTTGTTCCAAGTTATGACTGCAACCTAGGCAAACAAATGGGAGTTTTTAATATATTTTAATTACTGTCCATGTATTTCCAAGACTCCTACTTTTTACTGCTGATTATACCCAGATGGGCATTTTTAATGTATTTGCACATTCCACAGTCTCCAATATTAACATTTTATTTCATTATTCAGATTTTGGAATATATACACTCTAGCTTTGGTTGCATACATTTCAGTGGCGTGCTTTGTGTAAATACTTTTTGAATTACTATGCAAATAAATGGCAAATCAAAACCCATCACTGTTTGCAAAGGGAAACCCTGCTTAAAGACCTTGATGGTACCGTACCTCCCAATGCAGTCGTTCTCGTGCTATTACTTACCATGTGCATGTATTTAATCTGATGAACACAAATTGGTCTATTGGGACTACTTTATTACTTGAAAATGTTTGCAGTGCAAGTGCTTGTACTGAAATTAATACATAATGTGAAGGAAGAACAAAAAAACTGTGACTAAGTTACTGAACTAGGAGAAAGGCTTTCCTCCTGCTCTTCAGTTAGAGTACACAGCTAATTTATTCCAGTGATATTTTTAGAGCATACAGGAAGGCTATGTTACTGCAGCAGTAGTTCTTGTCTATGCAGGCACATGCTAAATAAGATTATTCTGTAGAGGGAGAGTCTTGTACTCTTTATATACTTCACATCTGGTGTAGATAATGACCCAAAGAGCAGCAGAGTCATAGCTTCTCAGTAGAGTTGACCTACATAGGGTGTTCTCAAGCATACAAAATTGATATTGTTGAAGTTCTCCAAGAATCTTGGATGAAAAAAACCACTACTCTGAATGGTGGTCATACTGATTATTTCTCCCAGAGCCTATTTTCTTAGCACCTTGGCTGTAGTTTAAGCTTGATGCAAAAATACTCTCTGATTTAAGTGATGGCAATCTAAATAAAATCCAATTTCTTTCTTCAGCAGAATGTGTTCAGTGGAGTATAATTATGCATTTCATCCTTACCATCATGTATCCAATACAATTCTGTTCTTTTAGAACTGGAAAGAGATGGGCAGTTAGCTTGATATAATCTTTGATGGTGTAGAATCATTTGTTATGCTATTTGATGCTAATGAAACCACAGCCAAGCACCCAGTGTACCCTGGAAGACAATTTGAAACCTATGTGTTCTTTATTAGCTATGATAGGTTTGGGAGTTTTGTTCATTTGGGTGCTTTTTACCACTAAATAGATTAAAGGGCCATGGAAGGCGTCTGGGCAGATTGCTGATACAGAAACCTGCACAGAGATAGAGGCTGGGACAGCTGTTAAAGAACACTATTTCTCAGCACTTTGGAAGCTGCTCTTTCAGGCAAATGTGGACCTGAAGCCTGAACTGATATCACATATATAGTAATGCATTCCCATACAAACCACTTTATTGAGCCTTCATAATATCTTCCCTGTTTCCTCTTTTACTTTAAAGTCTCTTTTACTATACTTATCTGACAACTTCTGCATAATCCTGGTATGAGCTACATTAATGTTATTTGGCATTAGTCAGCTGTCTTTCTTTCCTTTCTAATCAAATAGAATTCATATTACCTACCCATGGACATTTGTAATGAAGGCATGTACTTCTAGGCTAATCCTCTCAACCTCTTTCACACTCACTGGAAGGAGATAGAGAGCTGTTTAGTTGCTGCAGTTTTCTTTCAGCATCACATTTAGTCTGAATCTGAGTCATAGGGTTTTTGATCCCTTCTGTACTTGCACAAAATTGTAAATGTTTTACTATTTCCAGGTCAGAGAAAAATCACATAATCTGAAGTCTAGGAAATACTTGAAAAAAACACCAAGATGTTTTTTCCATATGAATATCACTCTGTTCACAAAATGATTGCAGAGTAGATTGCATGGCTGCCAATCTTTTAAGATAATAATTGGAGGCTGAAGATTGTCAAATTTTGCTTGGCTTGGCTGAACACACTTCATCTCCAAGTACTGGTACTGTATACCTAATTGTCTCATCATAAACTTTAAGTAAAGGCCACAAAATTCTGTAAAAGCTATATTGGTCTCTCCTTTGTGGTCTGAGAGCTCATTATGATTGAACAAAAACCCAAAGCTAAACCCAAAATTAAGCTTTGGTCTTTAAAGTTCATTCTCGAGCAAGATACAATTGCAAGAAATGATGCAATTTGAAATGTGTGTTTCAAAGCACAAAGTTGTGAAAAACAGGGAGCTGCCAGGCAATCACATCCTTTGAATCACAACAAGGATGAAAGAATAGTTTTCATAAAGAATTCTCTGTTATTTGGATCCATTAAATAGCTCAGAGTGAATTGTGAATATTTCATATTGCATGCTGGAACAGTATAGGATGCTTTATCAGTCAGCTTTTCACAGACACTGGGTTAAACTCTGGTGGAAGGGCAGAGCTTCCCACTGTGAATGGGTTCTCTGCAGTATAATGCAGGAGATTGGTGCTGCTCAAGTGGCAGCAGCTAGCCTAGGTAAGATGTTATTACCAAAGGTGCTTCACAAAACTGACATGCCACTCAGCCTTTTAAAGATGTTAGCAGCTGGAGGATTACTCTGAAATTGTTGCACTGAGTACAGCTACAATTCACCCAGATTTGTTCACCTGTAGCCAAAGGCAGGGGAAAAATTAAACCGTACTATGTGTGTATTTTTTCACTTCAAGGCAGAAATTCTGTGCATATTCTGCATCTAGAAAATTGCACAGGACTGAAAAACATGTCATTTGATGGCTTCATTGTGGCTTTGATATTTGTAACAATCATTGAAAAGAGGTTTTAAATATTCCCAGTAGGATATATATTTTAATACATAGTATTTGACGTTGCTGCATGCTCTGTGCTAATTTCAGTAAGGTCTAGACTGTGATTAAGAGAGACATACAGTAAATTTGCTGTGCCCTTCTTCCTGATTCTTTGTGGATTATTCCCTGTATATAAGAGAGTGTTAGTCCTTTTTTAATATCCGAAACTATGTGGGTTTTTTCGTTACTTCTTTTTTTTTTAATCTGTTAAAAAACATGATTAAGTAATGGCCTGCAGTTCAGGAATGCTTCTTAGTGTTCAGTTGTTCTGCTCATATTATGATTAAACAATCTACAGAAAGACAGAATCTGTGCCATTTGATTACTTTTCAGTTTAGTCTAAGCATGGCCACCATAAACAATAGATCTTACTGGTTTCTCATAATTTTGTATAACTGTGAAGTAGTTTGCAGATTTCAATTAAAAGAAGATATTAAATTTTTAACTGTAATTCTTGCTTTAATTTTATACAGGCTTTTTCTTCTACACTGTGAATTAATAGCCACTTCATGATTAACTTACAATAAGACCTGGAGCAGGATATACAGAACCAGGGCAATAAGGAAATTAGAATTATGTAAACCACAGAATCAAAATTTCTTCTATCTGCAGTTGTAGAGCTGTTTTCCTTTGATATGAGAACTTCTAGCTTTGTTGAATATCTGTGCACCAAAGTGTTTCCTAGCAAAACTATCAGAGGTGATGTGAGGTCACTTTACAGTATTGTTCTCAAGATCAACATTTGGAGCAGAGTACAGGACTGCATCAGTAGTCAGTGTGGTAATATGCTTGAAGCAATGAAGTTCCTCTGAAATCAGAGGTACTGTCAGTGCTAATTAGCAGAGGTGTGAAACAATGATGTCTTTTTAATCAAGAGGTCTCACTAGGAGATAAGCTTATGCACATATTTTATTGTATTTACATTGTGTTTAATTGGGATACCTCTAAGGCTTCTCACTGGATAACTGGGACAGCTGGAATTGGACCTGGTGGCTGATTGACTCTCAGTTAGTGGTAATTATGAGAGTAAGGCTCAAGTGTTCAAATAAGCACTACACCACACTGTGCTGTGTTACATTTTCCCATATACCTCTCTCTGTGCTCTCATAACACGCTGCATGTTCCTGAATGTTGAACTGAAAGCTCAGTTCAGTTCAAGAATGCTGAACTGAAAGCTGAGGAAGCTTTACTGCTCTGGCTGCAGCTGCCAAAACACATGGTGTTTTAAGCGGAGTGGTAAAGGATGAGTCTCACCTTCTTCACACATTATATCCCTTCAGAAAGATATTTCCTTTGTGCAAAGTCTTATTTTTGCCCTCAGAGTAGTAATTGGTGCTGTGGTAAATGTTGATCATGGGCTTTTGGCTGTCTACAGGAAGCTTTGCTGGTCAGGGAAAACCAGGACGAGAACAGCTGGGCTGCCAGCTGGCAATGGGAGGTGGCATTCAGATGGGAGGTGGCAAACAGATACAAGCAGCTAACAGAAAAATGTGAGTGTGTTTGTGAAATTAGAAATCTTCAAGTATGTCTGGGCAAAACAGCAGGTGGAAAGGGAGAGAGAACAATATAGCAGACGTATTTCAGACTAAGCTGAAGGTGAGCTGGGCCACAAGAATGGACCTAGGGATTATGACTGGTGAAGAATGTCAGCTGCTAAAGTGGTTGTTTAAAATTTTTAAAGTGTGGGGCTATTTCATCAGAAGAGAGTGAAATAGGGAAGGACTTAGGGAATAGATGAAAGCGGTGCTAGTGAGAAGTTTGGACTGCTATTGAGAGACCCAAAAATTGGATTTGGGAGAGGTGAAGTTATTTTGGGAAGTCTGAGGTGCTCTGGGCAAGTTGGGAAGGACTGAGGAGATATGTGGCTCTGGAATAACTTAGTAAGAAGCTAAGAGACTCCAGAGAGAAATCACTAGGAAAAGAGAAACTCAAACAGCTGGTGTTAGGAGTCACACAAGTACCTGAAGAATCACCACAGGACATCAAGCAATGCATCTGTGAATGAAATCCCTCCCCTTATGAAAGCTGAGACATGTCCCTTTACTGTTTTAATATGATTCTGGATTTTTATGAGCTAGACAGAAAATGGAGGATACATTTTGCCATGCCAAGAACAAAATAGTAATTTAAAGAGTGTTTTTAACTAGAGACTGGCTAAGATAATTCAGAGAAGTAGAGTTTGAGCAGCCAGACAATACAGGGAAAACAAAAAGGAACATGAGTGATGGAAAGCCCTGTATCTACTTCAGTGGCAAAAGTTCTCCTACACAGCTCAGTGGCATGTCTAGTAGGAACATAAAATGGTAGAAAAAGTATGAGTGACAAAACTGCAGGAGGCAAGATTAACCCCTGCAATCAGCAGAACTGAGAATGTTCAATGTACTTATCCCAAAATAGAAAGTCCTTCTGGAACGTGATATGAAGAAGTCCTATGATATCACTGCACTACTGTGTTCATGAAAAGCAACAAGAATGGTAAGACCTTACCTCACAACAAGTGATGGGAATCAGACTGCCTGTGGTGTAAAACTTCTTATGTGTTTTATGTACAGAATTAATATGAGAAATGTCAATTAATTATGTTTATCATTGTTTGCTTGTAGCTGCTATGTTAAACCTATGCTTTTCATTTATGTACTTCTACCTTTGCAAAATACATGTGTCTCAATTTCTCAAAGTTATGGGTTATAGATGAGCTAGTTCTTCACTTTAAGACAAATACTGGGTTTTTTCTTGTGGTTTCCTTTATTTGCTTCTCAAGGTTTCTCTGAGTTTTATAAATGTTGATGCTAATTAGATGTTAATATCCCAAAGAACCATGTACACCTTGACTTTGGAGAGTAGTGATACTGTCAGTTACTGTCAGTCTTGTAAGTCAGATTTTTCTATGTCATGGACCTGGCCAAGACCCTTATACTTTCTTAAATTTTGAACTATTTTATATTGAAATCAAACTTAATTCCTTGAGGCTTAATCTGGTTTTTTATATCTCTTTGTTCTTATGATTGTGTAGAGTGTTGTGCAGGGAATATTTCTACACAGTTTTAGAGGGTGTACTTTCCTGACCTCAAGTCATCTCAGATGAGAGAGATGCTAACTGCTGAGTTGTTGATCTGGCAGAGAGAGCAGGCTGAAATACAAGCCCTCAGTTTGGCAGTACAGTTATGGACTAAGTATATAACCAGTACAAATGAGCAGGAACACAAAAACAGGTGCACTTTGTGCATGTTGTTGGTTTTGGGTTTTTTTCTCTTGAAAGACTGCTGAAAAGCTGTTCTACTTATCCCCCAGTCTGCTGTTTAATGTTGTTGTAGTGGTTTTATGTCCCATACTCTGTCTAACAGACAAATGAGCAACAGATGATGCAGAAAACCAAAGCAATAAATACATGTCCTCTAAATTTCTGAGGCTTTATCAAGGTGTCCCAGACTTCAAAAGTAGCCCTAAATGAGAAGGACAGTGAAGCAGTGAGGTTAGGAGAGGTAAAAAAGAAAGTGCAATCAAACCTCTGTTTAGTTGTTTAATCTGTTATTCAGTCAGACCTGTTTGTAGTTAAAACACAACAACGGAAAACTGTTACCGGAACTGGTTAAATAACCCAGTGCAACCAGCACTGCCTTAAGTCTAATTTCAAAGGACAAGATGGAGAGACCCCTCATTCTCCTGAGGGCTGTCCTGGAAAAGACATTCTAATCTGAAAGTCATTGCAGCCACATTGTAGATCCTTAAAACTCCTCCAGACAACATGTTCATCATGCTGTACACAGCAGACAAAGCTCTCCTACCATTCTTCCATCCCTCTGACTTGTTGAAACTGTGACTCCATGTCACTGCCCTGTACCAAGGATTCTATTGAACACTTGGTATTATATGACAGTATTTTCAAAACAAGTCAGTGAGGGTTGGATACAGATCACTTGGACTTTCAGGGCGTCTCTGCAAATTGTCTCTGAACATCACAGCCTACATACAAGGGACAATGAGCAGCTATTCTCAAAACACAAAGCTACTACTTAAAGTACTTTCCCTCAATCTCTCCACAAGGATCAGCAGCATGATGGCATGTTTTCCTTCGCCAGTATCATGCTGTTTTCCACAGGCTTCTGCCAAAGGGAATCAACACGCTCAAGCTGGGCATCATTGCTGTCCCTTATCCTCTCCTCTCCTGTCCTCACCTCTCCTCCCTTCTCTCTTTTCTTCACAACCGGGCAGGTTTACCATGGCCATGCACTCTGTTCGTAAACAGGTTCCACTGTTGGTCTGCAAACAAATGCGTGTTGAGGTAAAAATAAGAAAGGTACTTGTTATTCTATCATACATCTCCCTTTCTTTCTCAATCCTGTTTTTGGTCAAACTGAGCACTAAACAAAAATCTGTTTTGAATTCTTTGGCAGTAGTTTAGCTGATGTCTGTAGCATGGTGCAGAATAGCTGAGCCAGATTTTCCTACCAATTTAGCCAACTTGGATTCTGTGATGATGCCACTGATTTGCCTCTGGGTAGTGAACAGATTCAGACACTCTGTTACATAGAGCTGTGAGACATAGACCCACCTTTGCTTACTGAACACCCCTTCTTGGAGGGAATGGTTTCTTTAAAAGCAATTTTAAGGTTTAATTTTTAAAGTATAAACCTATTGTCTTTCTGTATTTAATATTGCTATGCAGAATTTTAGAAAGCCTTCTTTGTCCTGTATTTACTTATTGATTCCTATGAGATTAGTGTCTCAAAAGGAAAAATGAATAACACTTCACTACAGACAAGTGGAGGCAATATAATGCCTAACAGTCTTTTCACACTAAAATAAAACATCTTTGAAGTGCACCTTTACCTCTAATACAACACCTTCCAGCCTTTTTAATGACCATATTTTCTGCACTGAGTCTGTTTTAGCTAATATTTTAGGATCAATTTAGTAGATGAAAAAATAACTGCAATTTTTCTATGTCAAAACATTTTGAAAATTGTTAACAAATACAGAGCAAGTGCTGTTAAACTCAATTAAAAAAAAAAAAAAAACAAAACACAAAACAAACCAAAAAATAAACTCAAAAAACCTGTTTAGGTGATATTTAAAATGAGCTAGAAATAGAACTGAGGAAAACAAAACTAAACAAAAAGCCACAACAAAACACTTTCATAATGCAAGTCAGAACGAAGAGATATTGCATTGTAATCTATTGATGTCAATAGGTTGATCTGAGGGTTTGTTGAGGCATTTGAACCATTTGTAAAAGGTATTCTTTATTTTGAGGATTCTGAATATTTTTAAGAAGTCTGGGCTGAAGTCCGTATTTCACGTAAAAGACTCTCCAGTAATTGTTTAGATTCATGGAGCAGGCAAAACTTCCCAAAACAGATAAAAAATTACTCCTTAGGAACAATGTTTGCCCACATCAAATGGATGAAATATATTAAAATCTCCATAAAACAAAATAATACTTAGTACAGTGATGCCCTGCAGAGGTTTTAATGATCACTTGCACAACTGAATATGATCTTTACTTCACTTGAACCATCCTTTCATCACCATCATTGCTCATAGAACTATACTGTCTGAAAATTTTTTGTGTTTCTGAGAAAGTGATGACCAGAATTTTATTTCCAGTGTCATGTTCTATTCCTGCTATGCCTTGTGGAATAGCAATAGGACAGTGCTGCCTGCCATTGCTTGGAACTTGTGGTCAGTCACCCATGCATTGTACCTGTAACTGTACATATCAATTATCTGAAGGGCTTTGTTCCTTGAATTGCCATCATCTTGAGCTATTTAATAGGTCCAAGACACAGAAAGATTTTCATGAGGGAGATTGAAAACACATACCTGATATAAAAGCAACCGGCTTCCAAATTGCACATCTCTGCTTCAACACACCAGATCAGCAGAGCTCGTCAAAGACAAAAGCAAACAGCATTTTGAGTGCTGAGCACTTTATTTTCTCTGTCCTTAGTCTCAAAAATAGTATAGTATGGAAAAGATTCTATCATTTAATTTTCTCTGTGCAATTCCTTGTATGTAATTTTCTTCTAAGTAATTTTCCTTTCTGGGAATAACTAGAAAGGTTAACTTTAGTTTTTGAAAATGTAGCATTTTTCTTAGCATTGAGAGACTCACTCAAGATATGAAGAGTCAGAAAGCCCTTTGTAAGGTATGGGAGAACAGGAAATAACACCAGAACTCTGAGTGCTGCTCCTTCCTGCAAGCTCTTTCTTTGACTCTGCATTGCCATGTTGTGCAATCTGAGATCCTGACTAGCACCTTCACTTCAACCTTCTCTAGATCCATATATCTTTTCTCTGTATATAAAAAATTGCAAACAGTAAATTATCATTCCCTTATAGAATTCAAATATTCAAGATGAGAATGAGATCCTAGCTTTGCACCACTTCTGGACAGTCTTAACAAATGGTCCATGCTCAGATATAAAATCATGAGTTAGCCTCTGTTCTAGTAATTATTGACCTGACCTAAAGCTATAAGTCAATGGGAACCTTCTAATGAGTTTCAAAGGACTTTGGGTCAGGATTTTTGTGCATAGTAAATCCAGTGATGCATTAAGACAGCCTTTAAATTTTCCTTTAAACACTGACATTTGGAAAGGTCAGTCTGAAAGGACCTTTGAACCAATGATTAAGAGGAAGCAGAGCTAAAATAATAAATTATTATCTCACAAGGAACTCACTGTATGCTTTAACATGTTCAGAGTAAGACATTTACATTCTCCAAGGATGGTAAATGCAGAAATAAAATATCCCTTAAGGCTTATGTTATGCCTCTATGAATGTTTCCAGAGCATGATTGTTGTTGAGTTTTACAAGTACAATGCCTTAAAATTAGTAGCTTTTAACCACAGTGGTTGTTGGAAACAATGGTTCAGTCCTTTGGCTGGTACTTTCCTCTGACACATTTAAGGAGTTAGCACAGCTAAGAAAATTAGAAAATAAAATAGCTGAACTAGGACATTGCTTAATGCAAACAGCAAGCAAAGAGATGCTCTTGCTGATCTAAGATTCTCTAACATTTACAATGCACTGGTGCAGTTGCTGTTCAGTCAAGACCTTCCACTTTAAGTTTCAGCACTTAGCACAGTAATACCATGTTAATTCCATAGACTCCAGAAGCAAGCTGATTTTCTTGTTGTTGTTGTGATACTGGGACACCCAGTTACTGTGCCCTGAGCTAGACAGCATGTAAAAGTATGCATAACTGGGTGAAAAAATCTACAGTTTGTCTTAGAAAGGTCAGTAAAAAGCACAAGAGAAATTATCAGATTCAGCCCCTGGGAGAATGGAAAAACTTTCCTTCAGTGTTTGTACTGAATAAAATCGGCTTTTTTATACAAAGAAACAAATCAAAGGTGACAGACTCCTCATCTAGAAATGTCACTGTGCAAGACAAACCAGATAAAACAAAACCCACATTTTAGTTGATGTTACTGTACAAAGGAGAGTGAAATGGCAAGTCTTTACAACCAGCACATGGTGTGATTCTTGAGTTGCCCTGTGCAGGGCCAGGAGTTGGACTTGGTGATCCTAGTGCAATCCTTCCAGCTGAGGATATTCTGTGATTCTAGTTTACATTCATTGGCTACTTCTTCAATTCTATCTGTAAGCAGAGTCAGTTTGCTGTTAGGGAGAACACTTAGTCTCATCTTCAGCCCCATAGCTGATGGATAACTTGGAGAGAAGTGATAATGAAGACAGGAAAGTGGACTTAAACTTTTTGGGTAGCCACTAAAACCAGATTTAATCAACTTTTTACCTTTCTGCAACTTAGTGTCCTGGTTTTAGCTGGGATAGAGCTCATTTTCATTTTAGTAGCTGGTACAGTGCTGTGTTTTGGGTTCAGTAGGAGAATAATGTTAGTAACACACCACTGTTTTGGTTGATGCTAAGTGGTGCTAACCTTAAGTCAAGGACTTTTCAGTGTCTCATGTTCTGCCAGTGAGGAACTGCACAAAAAGATGGGAGCAAGCATGACCAGGACAAGTGAGTGAACTGGCGAAAATGATATTCCATACCATAGAACATCATGTTCAGTATATAAAAGGGGGGGAGTTAGCCAGGAGTGGAGTAGTGATCGCGGCTCAGGGACAGGCTGGATATCACTTAGCAGGTGACGAACAGTTGTACTGTTCAACACTTGTTCTTTAGTATTATCTCCCTCTCATTTTTATTACAATTATTATGCTTTATTTTGTTTCAGTTATTAAACTATTCTTATCTGAAGTCACAAACTCTATTCTCTTTTCTTTCCTGATTTTCCTCCCCATCTTGTTGGTAGGGGTAGGCAGGGGAAGGTGAAGTAAGTAGGTGGCTGCATGGTGCATGGTACTTAGGGTACTTATTTGCCAGATGAAGTTGAACCATGACACTTAATTAATTGCTGATGTCATTGTAGAAAGGATGACCTTCTAGAGCAATAAACTGGATGCATTCCTACAAGTAAGCTCTGTCTGGTGATAAACATGGCCTCTCAGCCAGGCTGAAGGTTGCTGCGTTGCTGTGGGAACAGTGAATTACCACTAGTGGCTCTGGGAGGAACATTTACCCAAAAGGCATAACAAGGTTGTAAAGAGCTGAAATACATATTTTCTATGGAGCTGGAAGAACCAGTTCAAGGACTGATGATGCCAAATGCTGCATCTGAGGGAGAAAATATCCTTTGTCAGATATAATCCACTGACTTTCAACAAGTGGAAAGAAGGGTGTGATATAAAGAGTGTTCTGGAACACTCTTATCAGTCATATTCTAAAAAATTGCTGTGGTGAAATAGAAATTAATTGGAGCAGACTTTTTGATAGTTAACATACTACAGAGTCAGGAACTGTCCTTGACTATGAAAAACAATGTGTATGCTGGCTTGTAATTTCGGCAGATGCTGCCCTTTACGAGCTAAAATCAGTGAGGAAATCGGTAATTGTGCCTTCACTCAACAAGACCAGCCTGTTTTATGTTTGGGAAGGAACACTGCCAAAGTGGCAACCTTCCCCCAGCTTTTTTATGGCCAATCATTTACTCCAGGCAACAGACAACAGTCATCTTCCTGAAACAAAGAAAACCTGTATGCTGTGAACCCGTCAGACACAAGAGCCAAAACCAAGGAATTGAAAACTGACAAAACAGACTTGGACAGATCAGTTTATATCTACATAATAGAGGTGAACTTACAATTTGTCATCTCATAATATCATGAATACTGAACTGAAAAAGAGATCTCTGATGGTTTGTTTGTTGCTTAAGCCAAATATAAGTTCCTATCTGAGAACGCCGTAAAGTTCTTTCCACAGGGAAGTAACTGGAAAACAAAGTATAGAATACAGAACATACTGCCATCAAAGGAAATTTGAAATCTTAAGCAACTACGTGATGGAAATAAATGTTTAAAATCATCAAAGACAAAAACATAAAAAAAAAAGCAAGTGTGCAAAGAGAGGGTAAAACTTAGGGAATCTCAGAATATACATTGCTACTAAGAGCTGACCTAAAATAAAAAAAAATTAAAAAAGCAAAAGCAGATGCAAGAAAACTGGTAATTATCAATTGTACCTGTAAGTGAATTGTACTTATGTCTGGGTACAGCACTACAGAGCTATTCACCTGTTCCCAAGTTCATTTTCTGCAGTTCTCTTTCATGTAAACCCTGTTCATTCCTCACGTACCATCAGACAGAGCCTGCATCTGACAAAGGAGGTTTCTAAGAAGGTGCTGCATCTCATGCTACTAAGTCTTGAATTGATCCTCGTAGATCACTGGAAAATGTGCCTCACAAATGCTGAGTACATGTCTACTTATTTTGATAAATACTTCTTCAAGTATCTATGTTCATCATAATTGACGTTCCCTAGCATATCTCTTCTGAAGTTAGTACAGCCAGATGAGACATTTAATTGGAAAAACAAGTGTCTTTTTGGGATCTCCACTGGTTTGTGGTTCAAGAGATGTGGACTTATTCATTGACCTATACATTATAAGAATTAAAGTCAGAAATACAATTTTTGAGTGTAAGAATGCTTCTTGGTACAGCTGGCCCAGGCAAAGTTGGCATCAAGTGAGCACTTTCATTATGGAAACAGAGTCACTTGTAATCAAAGTAACTAAGACAAGTGTCAGCCTTTACCTGTTAACCAGTGCAATAAAATTAAATATTTACTAGAAAGGCTAATTCAAGTAAAAAACATCTGACTTGCTACATTATTTGCCTTACTTCTCTTGCAATTCAGTGGGTCTATCAAATATGTAGACTGTTTCTCAACATTAGGTGGGAGGTAGTTCATGGCAACTGTTTTGTACCTTCACCAGATAAAACTCATAACTAAAATTTCAGCTTCAGTAAGTGGAGGATGGATCACAGACGGCTTATGGAAGTGCTCAAAAACACATGCTGAGGCTTTGTCCTGTCAAATGATCACCTGTCCCACAAGCAACATGACATCCATCTCAGCTAGGTAACTGGGCACTTGTACGTGTCACATCCCACCAACAGATGCCCACCAGGGAACATGCAGATCGTGCAGTTTCTCATCCCAGTGACACCAATGTGTCAATGACAGCCATATGACCAGGGAGCAAATAAGCATCTGGTCAGGTGAGATGTTTTCCAGTTTTCCAGTGCCAGAATAAATCCATATTTTTATGTAAGACCAGAAAGCCCTGGGCCAAGGGAGAGAATGGGCACATACCATCCTTTTATTTACATTATTGATCCTATTTCATACAACCAGTGAGTAAGATCGTAGTCTTTGAGAGCCTAAACCAGTGACGACACCACCCCATTCCCAGGTGCAGTTCACATCTAATCTCACTTCACTAACCAGTTCCGATAGTTGGACCCATGAAATTTAATAGCAGAGAATCTTGCTTTTGACACACAATTCTGATGTTAGAAGCAATGATGCAAATGCAGTTCATTTGTTCTCACTAAAGCAAATATAGCTGCACAGCAGGACCTGGAAGCACAACTGAGACCATTATCCTTGTTCTGTTGAACAAGAAAGCAATGCTCTCTAATCTAAACTGTCTACTCCTCTATCTTACTGACAGCATTGTGACCAAAATATCTACTTGTACAGCCGGGTACAGCACCCAGTTCTAGACTGTTGTGGCCCCTTTAACTCAGTCATATAGTTCTTCAGCATGCAGAAACTGGGCGTGAGTGACTTCACCATTTCTGTTTACATAAATCTGTGGACATTTATGATGAGTTTATGCTCCATCTGGTCTGTAAACTTAATCACATAAGGCCAAGCAAGTTGTCATGACATCAGGCTATATTTGATCACATAGCATACAAGGGGATCAGGCAGCCTTTAATTTTAAAAGACTTGGCTCAAAGTCCAGTAAAACATCTAAATGGTTATAATGTCATCATTGTTTAATTCCTTTGAAAGGGAGCCTTTTCAGCCTGTACAAAAAGCCAATTAAAGGACAGACCAAACCCAAAGCCAATATTATTATCATGCTGAAATTAACATACTAGTTCAGAAAAACAGCTCAATGTTTTGAGGGTTGTCACAGAACCATTATGAGGGACCATAGGAGTTGTGCTTGCATGTTCTTTCAGCAGTCTACAAACACCAAGGGAGTGATGTGTTTTCTCTAGTAGGAAAACACAGAAAAAATTTGAATTAATCCTTCCTGGTTTTGTCCTTCAGACAGGAATGGTAAAATAGACAGTATTTTGATGTTGCAAGAAACAGTGAGTCCATGCTCTGTGTAAGAAAGTATTGTAACAAAGGTGAATGTGAAAACACGTGCAGGGGAAATATTCATTTATAGGGTATCTAAGTAACTTGATTTTACCAACTTGCATGCATTTGATCTCAGATTTTATAAACCCACAGTCTCACATCTACATACCACATTGGGGTCTCAACACTAATGCAACAGATGCATGTGAAGGGATATGTTTCAGCATAAGTGAGACCAAGCTCTGTGGAAAAACCAGAGGAACGCATTTTTAAAAAAATCTAAGCACTGAAATGCTGTATTTTATGACCATTTACATAGGAAAAAAGATGTTTGAGCTCAAAGCAGACAGATACATATTTGATTGTTCAGCCCGCCTGCACAAAGAAGTTACCACCTATGACAACTTTGCATGTAGGAAATCATATTTATTTAATAAATTTTATTTAGAGTCATGAAGTCTTGCTTTTAAAAAGTGACTCTTTTAGATTAGGTAAGTCCTGCATCCTTAGAAACGTTTCTGCTAGAGGAATGAATTTCAACCTCACAAACATGCATATATAGAAGGACCTACTGTTGAAGAAACTATATCAAGCTGACAAAAAAGAATATGAAATTCTTGTCACAATATAATCAGTGGTGTTTTCCCCACCGACTTCCATTCTGATGGAATTTCATTTTCAGATGTTCTTCTTCAAATCACAATATCTGAAAGGATGCTTAGAGAGTTCTCCTGGAATCTGTACTGGGTCGCTCTCAAAGGGGTTGTTAAGAATCAGCTCAACCTTTTTTCAAAGGGTTGATTAAAGTATTTGTACCTGAAGGGGATACTGATGATTGCGGTCTGAAGAGAAGTGGGATATTTTTTTCACAAATAGTAAGCTCTACACTATATGTTTTAAAAGACCAATATGTGCAACATTTCACTGTGAAGTGACATGCACAACTTTGCACAAGGAACTAAAGAAGTTAAAATGCCTCTTTTCTTCATGTTTGTTTTTCTGATTTTCACCTTCTAATAGTTCTTTTCTTTCCTACTGTATGTACAAAGCTATAATTTACAAGTGACCTCTTACAAACTAAATATGATACACTAATGACTTTCAGGTGCCTGGTAACATAAAAATAAACTCACGGGGCTTATTTTCTGAAGAATTTGTAGCTAGATTAACCCAAGATCTTCGTAGTGATAGTACATCAGCTTTTATATGCCTCGATGCCTACAGCCTTATGGGCAAGGAGGTTCCCTATATGATGTATCAAAGTACCTGATGAAAATGATCAGCAAAAGCCATAGCCTTGAAGGGGTGGCTGCTGATAGGAAATACTGACAACGCAAATAAGCTTTTCTTCTCACACCATTTTCAGTGATACAAGTTCCTCAGGCAGTGAAAAGGCACTCTTTCTGATATTAAACAGCTATGTTAATTAAGGTTTTACTTATTCCATTACTTATTATTGCTGACAAGGTGTGCATCACTGTCTCTATAGACTGCCTGGGAACAAATGACACACTCATGCTCTTTGAGAAATCAGCCAGGTTCATTTAGATCATCTTCACTGACTTCACAATCGTATTCCTGGCTGTGTGAAGCAAATATGGGAGTCCTCTCACACAGCAGCTTCTACTGGCAGAGCTGTGGAAACAAGTTTATCCTCTTGGAGGGAATACTGGAGTGCTCCTTTCTCCATTAGCAGAGATATTGTCAAAGGAGCTGTTGATTATACAGTCATTCATTAAATATTCTGTCCATTCAGAAATTTATTGATGGCTTCTGGCTGCATCCTGTCTCAGAAATTGGTGTATCAAACTCCCATTTAGATGTGGATTTGGGATTCTTTGTAGAGAGACACATGGCTCTCTGTACCTGCTGTGTAGAAGTGCCCCTAAACATAGGAGGTGGTGGATTGCCTGAAGATTAAGAGAGTCATCAAATCAGGAATTCTGGCATTCTCTTCTAATAAGGCTTTGTAATTGGATTTGTCCCAAAAAGGATGGTTAGGCAACCTGTGGTGTCCTGAGTTAATGGGCAAGTCCTTGGTGTCTCTTGAACATTTTTCACATGGCTTGAGAGCAAGAAATCACATGTATCTTAAACTTTCCTGCATATTTTTAAAATAGTAGATGATCTTAACTGTATTATTTTATCATGCGTGTTGAAATCAGAGAGAATTCTTTCATAAGACACTCTGCTAAGAATTTTAGGAGGATATGTTGTCAGTTTTTGTTGACATAAAATGCAAGCTGTTCATCAAAAACCAAACAAAAACAAAGAAATCCCCAAGGGTACCTGTGTGGAATAGAATGAAATGTTTTGGTTTTTTTCCTCTCGGCCTGCTATTTCAGGTCTCTATTTTCTCCAGAAGCAACTGTGAGATGAAGGAAACTTTTCTTCATTTTTCAAAGTAAGTTACCTTGTACCATTTACCTTTTTCATTCCCTAAATGTTATGACTAAATGTTATTTACAAATTTATATTGTGACAACGTCACAAATTTTTATAATGAAGGTAATTTTTCCAAGACAGTTTTCTAGTCAGGACTAATTTTATATTTGGCTGATTCATTTTGTATTGCAATTAAACAAGATATGTGTGTTTTGCTCTTTAAATATTTATACTGGATATTATGCCAAGAAGTAATTGAATTATTTTGCATGTGTTATGTTTTTGCAATTCATATGTGTTTAGCTAAATAGACTTAGTTTTGTTCTCTAATGGGCTTATTTTTGTTTGTTTTTAATGATTCTGCTATCTCCTTAATAGTGTGAGATGTCTTTTTTTAGGGGACTAAGCACTGAGATAAAAACAGCATATTCTGGTTCTTAGGAAATAATCAACTATTGAACCGACAAACACATAGTAGACCTCCATTTTGCAGGCTGTTTCTAACGTTTTTAATAACTTCTCACTAATGTACTTAAAGCTTCAACCCAGCATCCATCAAGGCACTTGCAGTCAGGTCATCTGCTATGGAAACTTGACAGGGTTGTATCAGATCAATAACGCTCTTTTTCACCAGCCTCGGATCTGCATCAGCTTTTAGGTTTTTATCATACCAAGTTTTTACTGCATTATGGGTTTATTTGTATATATGTGTATGTGTGTGTGTGTGTGTGTGTGTATGTATGTATGTATGATAAAGCTCATGTATTATTTCTATTGAAGTCAACTACTTAACCATTTGAGTTTTACATTCTAAACATCCTTCATCTGGATCCCTTGTTTAAACTTTCAGATGTGTTGTGTAGCTGTAGCACCTCTTAACCACTTCCTCTTTTTAGAGGGATGTTATCCCACATTACAACTCAATCCAAATCAACATGATTCAAGTGTCTACATTTTGTATAAAGGCAACATCATATTGGAGTAATGTTTAAAATGAAAAACTTCATTTGTTCCCATTCCTTTCTTTCCTTCACCTTTAGCCACTCATTAATGGGCACTGATGCATGAAAACACATGATATTTATGATTCCATGTGGAAATCCTGGTAGACTTTGTTGGTTTTTGAAAGAGCCTGACGCCTAGCAAACACCAAGTCAGAACCTGAGAAAGGTAAGCAAATGGCTTGGACCATCCAGATACTTTCCCACATAGGAGAAAAAAAAAAAAAAAGTGAAGGTAAGTGTTTCTAAGAAAATTGGGAAGAAATCTAAAATATTTGGGCACCTTAAATGTAAGAAAGCCAGCTGAAGGCCTAGTGAAAAATTAAAATCCACGATTCCCAAGAGATTTATTTTTCTTTCTTTTCTTTTTCTTTTTTTTTTTTTCTCCTAACTGAAGGTACTTTACCTGCTTGGAGTTCAGTCTCCTGGAAATAAAAACAAAGCTCGAAAGCCAAAGCAAAAACCAAAACAGAACACAAAACAGAACTTGCTTGCTCTGTATAGCTAAGTGCTTGTCTCCTATCTGAGCAAATACAAAAGTACATAATGATTGTGTCTGAACATCTATGTAGGAAAAAACAGGCAGCAAAAGGTTTTCCAATATAGGAAGCACAGGAAGAGTCAGCAGCTGGAAGCTGAAGCTGCAAATGTTGAGGTCAAACAAGGGTGCACATTTTAACAACAGAAACAGTTAGTCACTGGAAGACCTTACAAATGTTATGTAACTTTTACTCAATTAATTGAAAATCATGTTTGGTTTCTCAGGAAGATATATCTGTCAAAAAAAAAAAAATAAAACAATTGGAAGACATATGGCATGAAGGACGGAGTCATCAAGGGCCATCAGTCACAATGGTTCATGTGCAACTTTTTGTCACAGGCTGTCCTCAAATTGTCGAAAGTGAGAAACAGAGTATTCTCTATAAAGTATTTTTCAGCACATTCTCTTTCCCTATATATATTTTATTGGTTCCTTTAAGAGATGTGCTTTCATCTGCCTAACTGTACTTATGTTCTTAGAGATGAAATTCGAGAAAATAAGAGAAAGAAAAGAAAATTCTATTGCATATTGGATAGACTCACACCACTAATTGCTGAACCAGTTACTTCTGGGCTTCAAATGGCTGAAGAAAGTTTCCTTGTGTTGTATGAAAATTGCAGCACTCTTGAGACTGAGAAACCCCATTCATTAGCCCACTTTCGAAACAGGCTAAAATAAATAAATATCAAAATAAATTGGATGAAGTGTCTGTAATTGTAAAGTGATTAGAAGAGACATGGTGAGTGATAATTGCAAGACAGAAGAAAAGTAATTTTAAAAGGCCATCTCTTAAGAATATTCACTGGTTTCAGTGCACAGTCTAAGAATATGCCAGAAGTCAAGACAGAAGGGTGACAATGACTTTCCAACAATTAAAGTGAATCAGCTACTACATCAAGTAAACAGGATTTGGGAAGGAAATACAGTAAGATACCATTCTTGTATTAATGAACTTTGACAAGCAGGCATGTACAAATGATTTAATGATATATTGACTCATTTTAAGATATATTTCCTCCAGAAGGCTTGAGTGCTAAGGAGAACATAAAAGAGAACTAAGACACTGAGGTCAAATGTATTCTAAAGATTGAAACATAATCATTATCTTAATTTTTCCACTTACCAAAACAGATGGGATCTGTGGTCGTTGTAAATGAGTGCAGACAGATAAAAAAGAAAATATGTATTCAGTTCTTTTGTTGAGATGAAAGTGATTGTCAGCAACTCATGAATGTCAGGCACATTCCAATAGCTATCTTTTATACCTGTATTATCTGCAGTGTAATTACCAAACTAAAAGTGTCCCAACAGTAATTTCTAGTTCCTGCCACATACGTTGGGACAAACATGTTTAGTACGAGATTCAGAAAGATTAAATGTCAGCTATGAGAAATAAAGCAAGAAAGCTCTGTACAACAATTCAGAATGAAAAATTACTATCTTCAAGATAGTGTGCCAGATTTAGTACAAGTGGCCAATCTGCACATTTTCAGAGCAATAATCTATACCAGGCAAATTGGTTTATAAATCGATAAGAAATGAGGATGGCAAAAAAGAATATTAATACCTTCATTTCAAAAGAAAGTAGGAAAAGATTGGAAGGCAAATGTATAATTCACTCTCCTCCACAATTTTTAGATTCTTAAATGCCTTTCTGATGCAGTGAAGGTGAGGCTCTAACAGAGACAGATGCTGCAATGAACATGCAGCAATAAGGCTGCACAGCAGGACCCTTCTGGGTTACTAAGGCTAGGAACATCTACAGACAACCCAAGCAGACAGATTGCCTTATCCTGCCATGAACACAATAGAAACAATAGACGAAAGCAAGATCACCTAATTAGAATTATCCTGCTGCATTTTGACTTCATCTTTCCCCTTTGCCAGGAGGCCTCTTTCCATTAATGCTATTCTGTTTGTAGGGATGCTTGGAATTACCTTGAAGGGAGGACATTGTCTACTTATGGTTATAACTGCATCAATTCATGCATCATTTGAGACTTGTCTGAAATGCCTTCCCTGTTACTGCAGAGGAGGTCTGGAAAAAGGAGTTACAGAACTTAACTATTTTGTCTTTTGCTTCAGTTTCTCTCTGGCCATCTGTGAATAAAGCACTCCCTAGACTACATGCTTAACTAACCCTCCCACCCTTCCTCTGTTCCATTTAGCTCCACCTTTTACAGACTGCAGTGAACGGGTACACATCTGGGTCATGGAAAGATGAGTATCTTCTGCCCATTGATGCCCAAACCACTGAGGTTATTCTAGCCTGAGCACGTTTCCAGTCTACCTGTAACATTATGGAATGGTCTTCATTTAAAGACAAAGTTGACAAATCAATTACATGATCTCAAGGGCTTTTTAAATACCTTTACTCTTTGAAAGCTATTACTTCTTGCCATCAAGTGGATGTCACCACTGTTATAAAATGGAGTGGATACATAAATGGTACCAATGAACTAATGAAATGCTTATTTTATAAAATTTGCAGTTAGAGAACCAATATTCATTTATCTGTGTACAAATTCAGAGAGTTGAAAATCTTCTGTTTATTACTGCTGTTTACTACTAGTGCGTACTAAATATATAATGCAGTCTGGAAGATTATAATAATTTCATATATATTCAGAATAATATACCTATAATGTTTCATCTTGTCCACTGTAGCAAAGAACAGAATCTCCCTGAATCACTGATGAACTTTTCACAGTATTTGAAAATCATCAGCTGATGCATGGCACAATGGTAGGGTGGGGCCAGAAGTCCAGAATGCCTGCAGCAATTGTGGTACACTATGCTATGTGGCTGTTTTTCATCAGTGATAAAGAATTCTAAGAGGTGGGAAAAAAAAAAGGTTGAAAATCAAGGCATTTCCTCACAAGGGTGCATGTACGTATGCTTGTGCACACCCACACCCACACCCACACCCGCTGCTCTTTTATCTTTTCTGGCTTGCTATTTATTTTTTGATGCTCCAAATTTCCAAGGAAGTACTTCTAAGAAAGTTGCAGGGTTTTTTATTTTCTATCTCTTACTGATGCCAGCAGTTTTTTTTTAATCCTACATTATTAAAATGATAGTTGAGAGAGAAGGTCTGGCATAATTAAATATTGTATAACAAATTTTCCCATTATTGTTTCACTTGATAATGCTGCTTTTGAGAGCTATTCACTATAATAGAGAGAGAAAAAAACAAACTGCAAGAAAAACCAGGCCAGATACTTTTCCCTTTCTTCACAGATGAACAGAATGATTATCCACGTTGAAGTCCTGTAAGCAAAAAAAGTAAAACTTGCCTAAATATGCTTATCAGTTTTGATTAGCTAATGACTTCTTTCTTAGCATAATAAATATTATCCTAAAGATATATCATGTCAGTGTTATAAGTTTGAGGGTAACAGAACACTAATTAATATAGTACTTGAAAAAAGTAGCATTTTTTTCATGGCCAAAAGAATGTAAAAATCACTTTCTTTTGAATCTGATGATGAAATATTTTAGAAAATAATGGGAAAGTCTTGAAAATTTTCCTTGCAGTTTTGTACTTACACAGTTGGAAACTAACTAGAACCTAGGATCTCACAATATCCCACACTCATGGGAGCTTATATTTCAGTGTCTGATATACTACAGGTGTTAGCAAAGGGTCAGTGAGGACAAGTCCTTGTTTCAAGATACACTTTTTAAATATCCTGACTTTTCCTCTGTGATGAATAGCTTTCTGAGTACCATAAAGAAGGTGAAAACTACCCCAATTATCTAAATAACTTTTGTGAAAGATCTTACTGGCTTTAGACACTGTGAGGTCTCTAGGAGTATTTCATAGTTATCTAGAAAATAAAAAAGGGGGAAGAACAACTAAATTGTCTTACATGCTAGGAAGAAATACACTTGATTTTGAAGAGCTTAATGTATGTCATGCTCATGTTTGTGACAACATGCAGGCACCGAATGAGAGCGCAATTACAGTCTATAGTCCCATTTTCAGGGACTTCCAAATACCATGGAAATTACTTTTGGATGATCCTCTGGAATAGTTTCTGCCTTTTCTTGCTTGGAAGGGCTTCTTGACAAATTTTCATAGGGTTCTTTGAGCTGTTCTTAGCTAACTCAGCAAGCAGCATTAAAACTCCGATTTTCTGCAATTGAGACTGCCTAAATGTTTCTTTGAACTCAAAACCAAACAACTTGTGATTAAAAGTTCTACACCAATGACATTGAAAATGTGGCCTAAAAATAAAGCCTTCATTGTAAGTAAAAGGAGCAGACTCCATCTGGCCAAACCCCAGAAGGGGAAAAAAAAAAAAAGGATAAGGATAAGGATATATATATATAACCATTCTGTTCTACTGCACCAATTCATGTGGATTTTCCACTTCTGCCCTTTTATGTGGACTAACTGTAGGAAGCCTTAGGCATAGTTTGCCTGAGGCCTGGGTGGTGAAACAAACGCAAGAAAGAAAATACACTCCACAAGTGATTAAACTCGGCTCAGGAAAAAGGATAATATAAGAATGGCACCATTGGTCTTTGTTTTTCTTGACCCCAGAGACAGAGTAAGTGCTCAGGTTATATCTGGGAACAAGCAGCAACAAGTGACAAAGAGCCGTATCAGATGCTTGCTAGTTCTGCTAGTGTGTTCATGAACCATCCTGAGGTTGCTGAACAAGTTATAGAGCATTTCCTCTCTTTCCTCTTATTTTTAAATAGGTAGAAGGGTGAGAAACTCTGCAATGCTAGTACTGTCTGTCCCATGCCCATGTGAAAGACAGGCAAAGGGCAAATGGGCAGCACGGGCAGATTAAAGAGGTGGGAGAGAATGATCTTTGTGTCTGGCACGGGAGCGGTGGTGATCAGCTTGTGGAGACTGAGTACAGCCTCTACTGGAGCCAGCTGTTGACTGAACTCCATGGAGAAGTAGAGGCAACTGGCCCTCTGCCACACAGAGCCCCCAGCATCCCTCTCCTTGCAGAGAAGTGAGGTGATATAGAGAGAAGACTGCTACGTTATAAGACTGTCCTGTTAGGGGCTGCCCTGGGGACTGCTGCTTGTGTGTACAGTGTCTAAACCACAATCACTCTGCAAACTGAATTTCAGCTTCCTCACGTAACACAGACTTGATATTTTGAGTAATGTTTATACAAGAATGCACATTCTTGTATATACTATTTGCTAGTTTTTTTCAATATATTTAGGTAAAATATCACATGATAAATCATATCTAATCACTGTATCATGCTTAAGGGTTCAAATGATTTATGCAATAATTTGTGCCTGCTGAATTGGGGGCACTTGACCTACAGGCTCCTTTAGAGCAAAGGACTTAGCACAAGAGGCTGGGATACACACTGTGCTGTGTCTCTTGCTCAGTTTCATTACTCCTATATGGTGGACTGTAAAACTCAAAGCAATAATTTTTCACTTAATGCAAGCTGAATTTCTTAAAGGGTTTGCTATGTCAATTTAGCATTTCACAGCTGCCTTTTTGTTAGCAAGTACCGCACAAAATTACTGATGTTTATGTGGAGCAAGGATGGTCTCTATTCTACATTTATATCTATAATATAGAGAACGGATCTTCCTCAGACCATGACATTTCTGCCTGTTTTTCAAACTTCAGCCTTATGACAAATCTAGGTTTCGCTGCAAAGCAATAGTGTACAGCCTCTGAATTTGTCAAACTGAGAAACTGAGCTAACTCACAAGCTAAAATACTTGTTTGGTGACCTCATTCTCCTCTCCTCTATATTGCAAATAGAGGTGACCTATTAGCTCAATGGAACAACAAAAAAGGTGTGGGTTGGACAAAATCTCAAGAAAACACTCTTTTGACACAGATATTTCTTCATTAATAACAACAGAGAAAGAATCAACAACAAAGGTCTTAGTTGCCAAAACAGAAGAAGAAAGCTACAAACTTTTACAGGATGAGGTTTAAACTCCTGGACTGCTTCCCTGTCTGTAACCTTCAGCTGCCAGAATGAGAATTTGTACATACAGTTCCAAGGAATGCTGGCAAACAGATCATGTGTGGTTGGACTGATTGAAGTCAAAGTGTTTTCAATAGCCTATCTTGACCTTCTATCAAACTGGTAAGTGGGAAATCTGAAGTTAAACACCAAATTCAATCTTGTTTTGCAGATATACTTTTTCTTCATGTTCCTAGGAAATCACATAGTCCCTTTTTGTGATTAGTATAACTACAAATAACTGTCAGCTGGAGTTTAAATGCAATTAATTTGCACCAGGATAGGACCTCTCTCTATATCCAAGTGACTGCCACACACATGCTGGGAATTACGAGTTTCAGAAAAGTCTTTTCTCTGTCTGAAATTCCAGATAGCACCACTTATGAGAACTTGTATCTTCACCACTGACTCCTAAATTACCAGTTCCCAAACTACACAGTTACAGTGGGAGTGTCAACCCTTTTGTCCTTATGACTTTCACATTATTGAAGAGGGAGTTGCAGCACAAGCTTCCTGAAAACTGTGCCAGTGCCCTTTACTGTTTACCAGTTGTCTCAGAATTTTCCTGAATGAGACACAAATCAAACTTTTCATTTTTGTAAGCTCAAGGAAGAAAACAGCTACAGCATGTTTAGAAAGAAGTGCTTCAAGATAAGAAAATCACAGCCCTTAAATAGCTTTTACCTGGATTTTTATTTGGTCCAGTATATTTCTCCTTCTATCCGTTGACATTTTTCACTCATTAGTCACTTAGTTTTTTAATCAAAGATTTTGCGGCCTCCTGTAGATAAGATTTTGGTTTCAATTTAAAAAGAACAGAAACATCATCTAAAGCGTTTCAGGCTTTAAATTAAACTGAACTACGCTCCTTATATAAGAAAATCACCATTAAATGCATGTTTATTTAAAATGTTTATACAAAAGGATATTAATTGTAATTTTTAAATGGGTAGATTACACCTGATGAGTGGGTGGAATTTTCAGTAGTACCTAGTAGGACCTTCACATAGACTTGTACAATTCTTAATTTGAGTACAATCAGTTAAGTTTTCACAAAATATCTATTTTTCAGCTGTATTTATTTTTATTCACTTTACCCTGCATTTGAGAGCTGTGGAACTAACGAGGTATTCCAGCACTGGGGAACCTTCAAAAGGAGCAAGGCTTGTAGAAATTTTTGATGATTAAAAAATATATCAGTAGTAAAATTTTCACTGTGACCATTTGGAAGTGAAATTGGCATGTGAAACCCAGTGGAAGAAAGTCAGTGACAGGACAGATGCCATAAGCAAAAATAGGAGCAGAAATTAATGTGTAGAACTGGGTCTTTACTGGATTTAGTAGAATATTAATGTCAGAGTACCAGTGACCTTAATGATGCTGACTCTCCAGGGACTCCCACCCACACTCTCTGTCCATGGGCCTTGAGCTCCATTTCAACTCAGCCTGCACCCCCAGTCCCTGCTCAAGATATGCTGTAGGAGTGTCTGTTCCCAGTCCCATTTCACACACGAACCCTTTCGACCTGTACTGCAGTCCTGTCTCCCAGTGCTTCTGATGGAACTCTCTGGATGGGGCTGTGGATGGACCCTGTTTCCAGCACCTGTCTCTGCCCTCTGTGCTCAGGGGCTGCAGGACTGTCTCCTGGTCAGTGAGGGCACTGTCTGGCATCACCCTCAGCTCCTGGATCACTCTCTCTTAGGATCCTCTCCTTGCTGCTCCCCAGCAATCCAAGACAGGACAATTTTTTTCTTGCTTTTTCAAATTGCTGTGTGATCTATACATAATACTCAGAAAAGGACAAAAAGCTGAGTGTAAGTACATCAGGAATGCCCAGTACTCAAGGGAAAGGCAATCCACTCACTTCTGAGACTCGGAGCCTGCATGTGATAATACTGTGACTGACAAAACAGAGGCAGATGACAGAGAGAATCAGAATAATCCTCTCAACTGCTAAGAGACCTTGATCACGTAATGTGAGTACACCAAACAGCAGGAAATGTTCTTTATTCTTGGTTAATGTTTAAAGGCTTCAAAGTGCAATACTGCTATGGCTGTGAATGAAAAGAATTCTGCTCACAAACTTATCTCCAGGTTTTCTCTCTTATTTCCTACTCATTACATTTTTTTCTCAAAATACTTACAAAACTGTTGCTTGGAGAGACAGTGGCAGCAGCTGAAAACTCCTTGTTTGACTCTGTGAACTCTGGTCACAGCATAATATGAAAACCATCTTGCCCTGTGTGGGTTGTAACACTTGTGTGTTTGCTGCTTTAACACCACTGAAAGAACGCAGTCCCGGTAGTGCAAAGGTGGGAGCACTCCGGCTTGCACAGCTGTTTTGAATGCCTAATTTCCATTTCCAAAAAACCCTGATACTAGCAGAAGTATAGCTAATTTTGGGACCAAATGCATCAGTTTCTAAAAATTTGCCACAGACATGACCTTCTGGAAGTACTCTGTTTTGGAAAAGACAAATAATTTATTTGATTAGTTGGGCAATTTCCCTGGGGGAACAGAAATACTGATTTTTTGATGCTGTTGGCCAGGAAGACACTTCAGATTCCCTATGATGTTCCTCACTCCTGGAGGCAGACCTGGATCTTGATCTCTACAGAAGAACTAGGACTCTGATGTTTGCTGTGACATCTCAGGAGCAAGGAAGTTCAGAAACTCCCTGGAATCAGCTTGCATTTCAGCAATGATTTAAGCAAGTAAAGATGATTTGTGAAGCAGTATTTTGTAAAAGAAGAAAACAAATGCCAGCAATCACTAACACCCCTCTTACTGCACTGCATTTTCTTCAGTGATGGCATAATAACTACTAATAACTACCCAGCTGGAGTAGTTTAAATTTTTTATACAAAGTGAGATAGCTTCAGCAGGAGGTACTCTGGTGTCAGAATGCAAAGTGGGGCTGGGATTGTATAAAGTTTGGAAAGTTTGAAAGCAGATCTTTTACTTTCCAGTGACATACTTAGATCCCTGTTAAAAAAAAATCTTTATTATCCCATTCCACTTGGTTGTTCATTTTTAGAAGTCTTATTACTATTATTTGCACTTTCCACACAAATACAATGAATGCCATCTTCACAGTAAGATGGTACTGCCTCTGTTCACAATACTTTTTGATATTTGAGCAACAATCTGTTATTCAGATAACAAAATAACAGCATAGTTGAAGGATTTAACATCACTGGATGATATTTTGAGCTTCAGAACATTTAATGTTTCTTTAGTGGTCTACTTTTCAAGGTGATTTAGTTCATTTTTGCTCCTGTATTCCAACAGTAACTGCAGCCAGAAAAGCCATTTTCCATTTGGGCAGGCTAAAAGGATGCAGCCTTCTCCCTAAAATGCAAAGCTACATACAGGGATTGATGGTGACATCTTTGTCACAGGAGGTGGTGATGCTTGCTAGGGCCAAGCTTGCAGACTGCCTGGAAACTGTAGCTGATTCAAAATGCAGTGGTCTGCCAGAAAAGATAGATGAAAAACATTACACTAATCTCTAAATTGTACATTGGCTACCCATTGGAGCCTAGTTTTAATTCAATGCACTGGTCCTTATCTCTAAAGCCTGAATATTTGGTTGACTCTGAGAACATCTATTTTCTGCCTGCTTGCACGAAAGCTGCCGCTGATGAATTTTTTACAATTTTTAGCTCTAGACTGAAAGATGAAGGGGGCAGGGGCACAATGTATCAGTTACTTCTTTCCATTTCCCAAGCTCATCTTTTTTCCCTTTCAGACCACAATATACCAATTCAGATTTCCCCATTACAGAACACAACCAGCAAAATCCTTCTCCACATGCAATTCTGATAGTTTTTTGCATTACTTTCCTATCAAAAAAAGCCCCATGTTCTCATTGGTCAACATATTATCAGCTCTTTTTATGAAGAATTTTGCCAGATACGATGCTAAGCGTTTTACAAACATATCTAACAATAAAGACGCAGAGACAGAAAAGAAACATTTTCCTGTGGTTTAGCTGGAGTCACAATAAAGCTTAGTGTTGACTAATACACTGATACATTTATGCCACCCAGCAGCTCTTTTATTTCATCAAAAAATTTATCAACTGGACACAGCAAAAGGATAAGTGTACATCAAGATTTTAGGCAGAAAATATGCCTTGAATACATTACAAATATCATACCTTCTCTTCTGCAAACAATGATAGATACTAATGCAGTTGTGTCATTTCTAGATTTCAGACTCAATCCTGAAATAAATGTAAATGTGGTTAATGCTGTTCACACTTATGATCATAGTGAAAACAGTGAACTTATTAAAATAAATGTTGTGCTTAAACGGTTGCAACAGCAAAGTCTTAAATATCAAGAAGCTGTTTATTACATCTGTATCTTCAGGATTTTGTCTTCAGGTGTTTTCAGATACTGTTTATATGAATAAGTCTTTATTTAACATGGTTGTTATTGCATAAAAATAGAAAGATATGATAAAAATATAAAAGTGGCAACTAAAGAAGCCAAGAGTCTATATAAGATGGATAAGGAAATGCAGAGGGATACCAGCTCGTGTTTGTGTCAAATATCCATACACCTTACAAATTGAAGCACAATAATTTGCAAAAAAGAGAAGGTGTTATGTCAGAAATAAAGCAAACTGCCCCCCTCACAGATTCTTTTCTATAGATTGTGCTGAAATGAAGTGAGATTACAGCAGTGATTAACCATTTCCTTCCAAGCATCTTTAAACTGAGTGAACAATTTGAGATGAAACTTGCCCTATCCACAATAGCAAGTGTCCACATGGGTGTATTGTTTGATTATGACAGTTCATATTAGTCTAGGCTCAAGATAGAGGGTTTCCACTTCTTGGACAAGAATTTTGTCTCTATGGCTATGCTTTAAAGCAGGTTGGTCTCTCTGAGGAAACTCAGCCTTATCAGCACATATTAGATTTTTCTCTCATGCGATTGAGATAATGTCTTTGTCCTTGCCTGGAGATTTCAGGAGGTCTAGGCAGGGGAATGTTTGAGTTGTGGAACCCTGCCAGCCTTGGCACTAGGCTGGGCAATGGACTGAAGAGGTGGGGTAGTTCTGTAAATTTGCATGAAAAATGTTCCATGTATCTGTAGAATTTTAATGACCATTTGGATAATACCTACAGGTTTTTGGGTCCCCTAGATAGTCACAGAGCAACTGCAGGAACTCGATTTACAAGTCTGGTCTTGGGGGTATATTTTCGGCTTCTAGGTTCAGTTTCAGCATCTGAACCCTTTATTTTATCAGGTCATTAAATTCAGACAACCAAAACCCTGCTCAGTTGGTGCCTAGCCTTGAAGAAGCCTAAAATTTATGGATGAGTTTTATTATTAAATATCCCCACTGTATCTCATGAAGCTGAGCACACCCACTCTGTGCTCCTTAACTGGTGACATCTGGTGCTAGTCAGGTTTAATTGTAAATGCTTCGGAAAGCTGTAATCTTTTTTATTTCATTTAGCTTGAATTAATCTCCCTTAACAAGCACTCAGAACAGCCCTTTTCCCTCTAAGTATGTTGACCACAGAGCTATTGTTGTGACTTATTATTGAGAATCCTTTTTCTGCTTAGCAAAATTGAGACAAAGGAATGCCTCATCAGGTTTTTACTCTTCTGCTGCCTTGCATTTATAAAGCTCATATGAATGAGCAAAGGTCCTTCCTGCAGAAGGTCATGTAATTAACATCTAGTGCACAGAACCCTTAAGTTTTATTAATACCATTCTCTACCATAAAATCTTTTTCATCTAAAAGATTTTTTAAAGTACTAGTAACATTTATGAGTATAATTGCAATTAATTTACAGTAATTAGAGAAATTATGGCTCTGAGTCTTACACTATTCCTATGTATATTTAGCCCACCAATATTTCAATGTATAAACATCAAAATGTCATTAAAAATTCAGTGCTCATTTTCTCATTTCTTCAGTTTCTTGGGGAAGTTGTAATGCTTTTTCCTCCTTTGCTTTCTGTCATTTGGGGCTGTAAATTTTGAGGCTGAGAATTCTCTTTTATTGTGTCTCTATGCAGGATAATAGAACAATGACTTTTCTCGGTCCCACTGTATGTTAGTATAGTCATTACTAAAATAATTAAGATAAGACCACAAACAGATGCTGTAATGAATGGCAGCTCACTTTCATCTGTCTGTGTCATGTGTTACAGTGGAAGGTGGAAGAGGAACAGGAAGAAGAGGAAATGTAGCACTTCTCTCACTCACTTCTTCCCCTCCCTTTTTGTCTCTATTATGTTAGACATAGGAAACAACTGTTGATGCTACTGAAGAAAACAGTCAGATGTGTTCAGATTCATAAAGATTACACCTTACAGGGACCATCTAGTCATCTCTTGTTAAGCAAATAAGTTCTCTATATTCAAATCACAAATCATAATTAAACTGAAGTCTTTCTTTGCTCGGATGATTTAATTGTTGTATGCCACAGGCAGAGAATAGGAGACCACCAAGAACTGCCAGTTCTTGAGTTTACAGTAGTTTTGTAGCAGGGAGGTACTGATGTGATCATAGAAGGTGAACAACAGAATGTAACTCAGAGAAAAATGAGAACCCTTCCCTCTTCCTTTGATTTCTGTGAAAATACTTTATCAATTCATCAGGTATGGCCAGAACATAAAAACAAAGTTTGTAATCTCAGGTCTTGGGAGAGCTGTGCTCTATGTCTTCCTACAGATGGCATAACGCTTTACAGAAGCATGGGGGAAAAAATCATAGAATGCATGTAGACTGTAATGGGGGAAAAAATCTATAATTTCTGATCTTTGCCTAGAGGGACTTGGTGAGAGTTAAGCTCTTCAGGTCATTTAAAAATATATTTAATTTCTTATTTGACAAATCATAAAGGTCACTTATGATCGTGCAGTGCTTAACTACCCTAACTGCCCTTGTATTGATAACACAATATTAGAATATATTCAATCTTTATCAACATTCAGGCATGTTGTATTTTATAATTATTATTTATAATTAAGGATTTGATGAAACAGTTAAAACAGCATTCTGACAGCTGTTAACTTGGTAGCAAACCTGAAATTCGCCATAATTGCTGTAATAAATCAAGTCACCAGGATTATTGCTACTGTAAAACTAATAGTCTGTAAGAGCAGTATGTGATTAAAGAAGGTTCCCTCTCAGATACTAGTGAGTAGAAATTTAGAATGCAAAACTAAATTCCTAATATACAGTGTAAAACTAATAGAGCTGTCGATAAAAAACGAGTTTCAAACTCTCCCAAAATTTCAACAGTCAAGAAACAAATGAAGATGCATAAAAGGAAAGCTTAGTCAGTTCTGAGACTGACAAGAAAACACAAACCAGAATGCATGCTACCACTCAAAGCTGGCAACCTGAATGCCCAAAAGCTGTTTTGGTGTCATTAAGTTCCCTGCCCTTGCTGTGCTGTGGGAGTTTTCACACTATTACTGGAAAAACAAGAGAGACTGCTGGAATGATACTATGATGAAATAATCAGCATTGCTCTTTCAACTGGTCTAACCAGAACACTTAATTGAAACAAACATCAGGATTAATCAGCACAGTAATCAAACTGTCTTCAAATTTCAGTTTGTTCCAAACAAATCTTTTCAGCACAATATCTGCAGTTAGTGCCAGTCTTGGCTTTGGCTCACTAAAGCATCTGTAGAACTTTTGGCCAATTCTGTCATGAGAGGATCCACATGACTCTTGCCTTCAAGAAACCAGATTCAGAAGTGAAGGATGACTTTTCTTTGACCAGTTTGGTCATGTTCCTTGCTTGTATCCTGATTCAAAATGGCAAAAATAAACAATTTCTTTTGTGGACTATATTCTTTTTCACATTGCCCAAGCAACACTGCATGCTTTCCTGTAGTATAAAGATTTCTGAATTCTGAACATGTAAGAAAGATGAGCGATGAACCAAAGTGACAGTTTCCAGGACAATTTATGCTACATGTTTCACAGATCTGTTTTCCCCCCCATCCCTTAGAATACAGGGTACACTTCAGTGTATTATCAGCTTACAAAAAGGAGAAGGGAAACCTTTTGGTGTGTATTTGCTGGTCTTTAAAAACCAGTAAATCTTCCTGCATCCATGTACATGCCCAGAAAATCTAGAAGTTCACCAAAATAAGAGTTAAAAATGTTAAGTAAAAACTTTTCCATAAAAACTTACACATTGTTTTTAAGGAAAAACTTTAGAAGTTTTAAAAAAGTTAAAAAGTTTAAAATACCATTTCCTAGATCTATCTTTAAATACTTTAAAGGTACTTACACATGGGTTTGTAGTGTTTGTGTTATATTCATTTTAAATAAACAAACACACAGTAAAGACTAAATTCTTTTGAGTAAGCCTTTCAGACAAATACAACAGGAAAATAGTAACATGGTTTTGGATGTAACTGTGAATTCAAACTGGACTTAGAAGGATTATTTACTGCTTGTCTTATGAGAAAGAAAATAAAGTCATGCAGACTATAAAACCATAAGAGCAAAATCAATGCTAAAATTAAGGACTGAATATATAAGAAATGTGCATAGAACAAAAATTACAGTGAAGCAAGGACTCACCATTACATTGTTTAGGTGATTCATAACAAACTTCATTAAACTGAACTATAGAAAGCAGAAAGAAAGTCAATGGTTATTGTTGCAAAATCCATTTCCCTTTTACTTTTTTCATAATTTTTGGAAGATCAACTATTCATATTGTTAGCTGCTATGAGAGCCCATACCCTTCTATCTCACCAGCCTATTTCTGTGCATCCTAAAATACTGACACTGAGAGCTTACCATCCACTCCAGTTCAAAACAAGGTCCACAAATAAGACTGCAGGACCAATACCACACAAGTGCAAAGAATGTATTGAAGTTTAATAAAAAATTTAACAGATGATGAAATATGCTTTTCATTCTTGAGGCAGAATAGCAAGAAATGTTGCAGCTACCTCCACCTCGTTTTCTTGAAGAAGTGGCCACACATGGAAAGGATGGAAAGCTTGCAGCCCACAGGGAAGGTCATGTGAATTATGACTGCTGAAACCTGCACAGCAGGAAACTTGGACCCTGGCAGAAAAGAGCCGGAGTGTAATCACTGGATCTCTGCATAGCTGCAGAAAGAAATACCATTGCTATATAATGACCTCTAAATAACTGGATCCAAAACAAAGTGGACTGCATATTTTAGTAAGTTTTCAGTCCTGTAGTCTTAGCAGAGTAGAAAAAAACTAGGACCAAACTGGGAAGTTTAGAGAGGTCTATAAAGTTAAAGATGCTTGGTGAGAATTTTATCCATTAGGATGTCAAGTACTGAGTTGCCTCTCGTCATTCACTATTGGGCAGGAATTGGCCTCATTAATCAATACATGGCTCACTTTGATGATACCAAATATGTTTATTTCTTCACAGAGCTATATGTCTTAAAATAATGATGCTGCAGCTTTAAGACTGGTATTTTATTCCTAAAAGTAGAATCGAAATAACAGATGTTTCAGGCAAAATATTTGGGAAATTGAGTGTTAGCAGCTTCAAAATTAAAAGATGAGACAGGTTGCTGTACCAGTCTCCTGAATCTGTTTTACATCTATTTTGTGGAAGGAGTTTTATTTTAAGGTGATAAGATAAAAGATTTAAAATTATCACATCATATAAACATTAACAATCTACAAAATTGTCCTGTGTATTTTTTTTCCACAACAGAAAACGAGTCTGATAATGCTTTGACTGAAGTCAGTAGAATTGTTCCCATTCAATTGCACTCTAAACCTGCAGCATGATTTGCTAATGAGTAAAAAGCCAAAGTTAGTGCAACAGACATGCAAAGGGTTTTTACGAAGCAAAGTCAATAATTATCATTTTCCTTATTTTTGTCTGGAAGGCCTAATTTCAGAATCAAGGGAATATTCAATGCCAAATACCTATTTCAAAAGGACCAACTGTTCAACCAATACTCAAACTAAACATTCAAAATCCCTTTCAAACCAGCTTCCATGGCATTAGGTGGTACCTAAATAGCATGAAAATTGCAGCATCAGAGCTGATATGAGTAAGGGCCAACAATGACAGAAGGAAACAAAGAGCATTCAGGACGAAAACAGTGCCAAGAAACGCCTTCAAAAATCTTTCCCTCCCTGTTCTTCTGTAGTTAGTATTAAACAAAATCCTCACTGTTCAAGTCAAATTCATAAATCTGAAAATAATTCTGCCTATCCCACAGCATGATAATGATCATGTGAATAATTTTATACCCATGACTACCGAGAACTAAAAACTCAGAACTTTTCTGTCCATCAGGCCACCATGATAGTGCTCACTGTACCCTCAGACTGCTCCAGAAATGAGTGCTGAGACACAAATGGAAAGGAACTGCAGTCTCAGTTGTTTTTTTCACCACTGTTAATGCTATACTCTAGTTAGGACTTATCGCCACACATTTTTACCGTATTTAAAAATAGCTGTTCAGTCTACAGAAGCTAGAAAAGTTGCAACGTACTGTACAACAGCTATATTCTCTCTGATCTAATTAGAAAACCCCATCTTTATCACCATAGTTTTATTACCTGATAATCATGTACTAACACAATGTGATGTGTTTATTTCCATTAGTAGAGGGAATATTGAATTCTTTGTTCATCCTCCACAGTCCAGCCCAGATAAAATATTGACTTCACTTAATTCAGTGGAGTTTTTACCACACCTGGACAAGCATATAACCCATTTTATCTTGAGAACTTTAAAATAATCAACATCTTTTAGTCATTCTAGGTTTTATAAGAGAAAAAAAGTAAACACATCTAGATTTATTCCCCTCCTCTTGCATGACAGTGTGGGAATCCTAAAAATCTACAAAACAAAACAGTGACTTTGATCTAGATATGACTGGTATGTCCAGAGCCATTTCTCAATTCTCATCTCCTATGTGGGTCTGCTGGTGTCTGAGCTGGAGGATAAAATTTAAGAGTCTTGGCGATGCCTGCAGAACACATAAAGACCTCTGCTCTCACAGTCCAGCCCTTTGGTTTCCCCTAGAGCTTGGAGACTGGCAGCAGGATTACCCAGAAGTCAAAAGCAGGAACTGCTGGGTACTAAAATGTGTACTGACAGCAGGCATGCCCACAGCCCACAGGGCCTACTCTTAGACCCTGCAGTAGTGATTGCCATTATTCATTCAGGCAGCAGAATATTAGATTATACATAGACTATTCCTAAGGCTACTTACACCCTGCACAGCTCTTAATTTTCTGTTATTCATGTGTTTGATCTCAGAAGCAACAGTAACAAAACAAAGGCACTTGGGGGAAATGAGAGCACATCATCCTGTCGACAGGTTCCACAAGATGAGAAGCATTTAAATCCAACAGTACATACCCCACAAACTGCTTGGCATGAAAAAGGGAATGATGCAAAATACTGGGGAAGAGATGTATGGCATGATAGTAAAACAGGAAAACAGATAAAAATGAAAGAAGTTCCATCTGAATGGTGGTTTTAAAATTTTTTGTCTCAGCACAGATTGAGGGGAATAGAGTCTTCCATCCCTTGAATAGATTCTAACAAACTTCCTGCTCAAAGTAGCATTCTGTATGTATAAAAACCAGGGGTTGCCTTTAATATCCAGTAGTGCAGGACATACCATATCAAAGGTCTCAGGGCATGTCTAAATCAGTGCAATTTGGATCCCCTTTCAAGTATATATCCTACTATCACTGCTTAGTTCACTTTTATTCACATTGCAGAGTGCTGTCTGAGTGTAGAAACCAAACACATGCCTCAGGAGCACACCTTGTGTACCATCAGCACAAACAGGCACTAAATCAGCAGACCATACTTGTGCTAGTCCAAAATTTAAAATAACTCATAATGTGACATCCAAACCTCAGCACTAACTCTTTTGCAATACATATCTACAGTTACCTGTCTGCACTAGTTGCTAATGTAAACTTGGCTTTATTTATCACTGTTTGCAAGTGTTTAGCAAATGCTGATAAAGTGAAAGAGGCTACTAAAGTGTTTCTGGCTTCTGCCAATAGAGGGATATGAGAAAAGATAAAAGAGAAAAAAGGGAGAGGAAGACAAAATGTTAGAGGCAGAAGGAGTCCTTCCAGCATGGCTCACAAAGACTGGCAGAGTGAAGCTCTCAGAAAAGCTGGGGGAGAGAGGGTAAAAAAGACACAGGCTTTATCCCACTATCAAAGGATGAGTTCTGAAAGGAGCCAAAAAGTATGTGTGTCATTATTAATATAGGAAAGTAAACATCGATGCTCCCTATAAATAGTTTTTTTAGTTTGCATACATTTTTGCTAATCCAAGACCTCAAGTCTGAACATCTTCCAAACAGTCTTATAAACTGTCTTTTTTCCTGTATTTCATTCATATATTATCACACGCAACTTGCACTCTGAGACAATATAAGGCACATTAGTGATCGTGACAGAAAGATTAAACCACCATTTACAGTCCCTGCCTACTTTGTGACCTTCACTTAGTCACCTTCTCCTTAGGCAGTTTTGGAAATTGTAAAATGCTTTTTCTGTCTGAAAATGACAACAACTGGATAAATAAGATTATAAATAACATGAAGAAAGTGGAAAAAAAATTGTGTTTTGTGGGTCAAAAGAAGATGATATGCATAGGTGAGAAACGAAAAACAAGAATTTGAGTTTTAAATAGAGGTGAACATAAAATTATAGAAAAACATGGACACTTACATGGGGCAAACTGCCTGTGGCTATGACTAGTAGTGCCTTCACTCAAGACATACAGATGAGTTTTCAGCCTACATGAAGATTTCCTTTGACCCCTGTCTACAGGGCTCTATGTGGCAGCAATGTGAATATGTGTTATATGCCATGATATGCTTGTTTCAAACCATGTCATGGTTTAACCCCAGCCAACAACTAAGAACAACAGAGCTGCTCCCTCACTCCCCACCATTCCAGTGGGGAGGAGAATCAAGTAAACTAAAAGTAAACCTTTTGCGCTGAGATAAAACCAGATTAATAATTACAACTTTATTATTATTATTGTTGTTGTAACACTCACTGTAAATGAAAAGGAGAGGGAGCGAAAGGAGTAAAACCCAAGAACGACTGATGCACAGTGCAACTGCTCACCACCCACTCCCTAATGTCCAGCCTGTCCCTAAGCAGTGATCGACAAGTCCTGGCTAGCTCCTATAGTCCATATACTGAGTATGGCATTTTAAGGTATGGAACACCCCTTTAGCCAGTTCAGTCATCTGTCCTGGCCATGCTCCCTCCCAGCTTTTTGTGCAGCTCCTCACCCATAGAACTCAAGACACTCAAAAGTCCTTAACTTGGAGTAAGCACCACTAAGCAACAAAACATTGGTTTGTTACCAACATTATTCTTCTACTGAATCCAAAACACAGCGCTGTAACTTTAGCATTAGCACTGGTGGCTACCCAAACCACAGGACATAAAAATATCAAAGATAACAGATTAAAAAAAAAAAAAAGTAAACAAAAAACCCGAACACACAAAAAAACCAAACCAACCAAACAAAAAACCAAAACACTGAAATATTTTCAGTGACTCTTAGATGTACAAAATAGTGTTCCTCAAATCCTGAATCATTTTCAGAGATGCACAAGGACCATAGATTAGATAATCAAAGTTAATTCTAGGGTTATGGTTTTCTTCAGTCAGTCTTGTGCAGTTGGACTTGAACTTTGGGCAACACAAACTAGACCTGTGCTGTTACTGTATGACGTGTACTGCTAACAACTTCAGTTGTTAGGAGTCATATTTCCCTTTAATTGTGTATTAATGTTTCCATTATAAAATTAGATTGTCATTACTCTCAAGTAAAAAGAAACAATTACACATCAGAGTACGCTCAACCATCAATTTTTAACAAGATTTACCATGCATGAAATTATTATTTGCTGTATAAATATGTTTCAGGAGGTTGAGAAGCTATCAGTCAGGAAGGTATATATCATTTATTCATATGACCTTTAAATAAAAACTCACACACTGAGATCTCTTTCCACAACCTAGATGAAATGAGTGATAAAATTTTACTGGGTGCTGTACAACAGTTATGGCTATCCTACAAATTTACTTTGCTCTCTGCAATCATAGCAATATTCCTGATTTGTTTAAAGTTATTTGTATATAAACAGCACCTCCCATTCTCCCCAGCCCACTCCATTCGTAATTGATCACTCCTCATTTTGCTTCTATATTTGGAGCAATATTTATACTGTGTCTGTATCTAGGTCTGCCAAAATAAATACTTAGCACTGGCAAAGAGTATCCAACCAGTATGCGTTTAAATGCAACAGTTACTGTAAAGAGTTTGGGGAAGACTGATAACTGAGTCATGGCAAAATTAGGCTGACTAAGCATCAGAGAGTAGTGTCTTCTGTAGGGAAACACTTGACTAAAAGACAAAAGCAGGAAACCTAACACCTTTCTCTTCAGCTAGCTTTTGTGGCAATTATTTGCAATCACTTGTGCTTACTGATGGACACAATTCAATGCAATGGAAGTCATAAATGTCACAGGTGCTTTTGTTTAAAATCAGTCATGAAAAATTTCAAGGAGTTACATTCATTTAATTATTGGGAAAGTTCACCTTTACAGACATTTTTCCAGTCCAAAATTTTTTATTGGATTTGCATGTCCTTTGAATGTACACTTCCATGTCAGTTTGAATGATGAAAAGAAACGATTTTTCTTCTAACTTATATGAATAAAAATGATTAAGTGGTTCTGCAAAGCAGAGAGCTTACAGTGAATCACTCATATCAGATGAAACAATTCAAATATCCCAAAGATTGTGCAGTAGGGAATCAATAAAATTATAGCAACACTTAAAAAGAAGCATGAACAGAGTATTAAAAATTGTATATAATTGTCCACAGAATTAAAACTATGGCTATATAATACACTTGGCATGAGGATTATCACATGAATTTGTGAACAAATTGCAAGCTTGTCCACCCATCAAAAAGGGCTTCTGACATTTTCATTTGCCAGTGACAAGTTTTCAGTTGCTTACATGTCACTATTGTATCTTACAATGGAAAGATGGCAGGTAAAGACAACTCTACTCTACAAGTTAAATAAAAGTGTGCGCAATTTTTTTCGGGTCAGTGGGTGAAGCGCCTCTTGGTTTCCACTGTTTTGCCCAGGTACTTGCAAGAAATTTGAGGCATTTTATCCTGCACAACAAAACAAAGTAAAGAAAACTGCTGTAAACAATACCACAATTTGTCAACAGGTGAAATGGCTTTTGAGATTATCTTTGTGTGAAGCCTAATTAAATTATTTTCAATTTTTTTGTTTAAATACAGTGATACCTATCAAGCATCTTGAAGTGTTGCAATTTTACAGGGGGCTAAATATAAATACAATAAATCACATTCTCTCAAATTGCTGTGAAACTTCATGACCATTTCTCTGATGATTATACTGTTTCCCTATATGAATATTCTCCATACTCAGGTCTGCATAGAACAGTTTTCACTGGGATCAAGACAGCTGATAGGTGCACTAATCACAAACCAGGAGCTATTTTATTGTTTATAAAGTGCTTTACACTAGCTAGGCTTCTGAATGTTACACTCACAAAAAAATTGTAACTAGGTCCTAACTTTCTCTTCAAGGTAAACATCTAAAATTATACAAATCTTTCCAAGGAGACATAATTATAGGTGAAATCCATTCTGAACCAGTATTGTAAATGGAACTGTAGACTAGTTCAGATGCCAGGGACGTCTGTAGGTGTCAAATCACTCCACACTTCCCTTTGAGGAAAAACACTGGGGTCCTATCTGTTCAGTTATTCTGTAATAATGACTAGCAAACGAGTCATAAATATTCTGCCCCAGAATGGAATATGTACTGTCAAAACTCAGAGGGAAGGGTCAGTTAACATAATGATCCATGCTCAGTGAAGTAAATGGAAATATGGCAATTTTCACTAGATCAAGACATGCCCTTCCCCTTTGGAAGATATCCCTGCTTCCAAGTACGAAATATAGCATGCAGTTTTCCTCCTATAAGTATTTAGTTGGTTTATGCCCTTCAAAGTGGTAAGACTAGTTGTCTAACTTCTTTTAAACACCAGGTTTTAAATTGCAATATGCATTATAGCATAGAACAAGGTAGCATTATTTAGGAAGCATGACTTCTCAGGTATTGTTTACCCAGCTAAAGCAATATATAAAATTCCTTCATTCTTTTCAAATATTTAAGTTAATCAAGCAGTATCAAGCCTTTAGGTACTTTTATCTGCCCTGATCCAGGCACATTTTAGTTAGACGTGATGAAAATCTGCTAAATACAGTTTGTCCTTGGCTATGTTTACAGCCAAAACTTGCTCAGTAACAGTTCAGCTGCACCTACTGCTGAGGAGACTGGTCACCAAGCAACTTTCTGAAGGGAGGCAAGGGTTGAAAACCAAGATTCCAACCAAAAACACTTCAATACAAACCTGGTTAATTCCAGTAAACACAGCTATTCAGATTTGGAAAAGTGTGTCTGAGATCTGAATTGGGCACTATATCTCATTTGCTGGGGCAGCTACCTTGCTCTTGAGAGCTTGGGAATGTGCTGTCAGCACATGTATTCAGCCGTCCTGAATTTCCTGGAAAAAAAAAATAATGACACAGATCAGTTTGTTGTATGACTTCTAGATAATTGATTTAAATAATGATGCTCTCTTTGTCAGTTATTAACTACTACAGTAGAAAATGTGATGAAGTGGGAAGAATTGCAATGCAACACAGCTTTTGTCAGCCATCTGATTTTAACCTTTTCAGTAGCTAAATCTGACATAAGTGCATCTGAATCAAGACACACAGATTCATTTATGTATTCTCTAAGCAGCAGCCTGACTCTGATGAATCTGGTTTAAAACATCTGATTTTACAGAATAGATATTAATTTCTCAATTAATTGTAAAGTTTAAATGACAAAAATTTCTTTTTGGGAGAAAATGCTTTCTAACATACTGTTATAATGAATCACTTCCATCTGTCTATTTGCACTGCATTTTCAATCATAACTAAAATTGATTTAAAGTTTAGGCACTCTACTAAAAGTAAAATGATAACCAGAATCATGACATCTAAGATACAATAGCTGTAAAAAAAGGCATACATTTAAAAATGTGTTGACATTCTAATGAGAAGTTAAAATCTCTGCTGACTCACAGCACATCCAGTGATATCAGTCATAAAGAAAGAACAGAATTTAAATCTGTGTGGTTCAAGCAGCACAAAATTCTCCATCTTAATCAAAAGGTCATGAAAAATGTATGACTTCCAAAAATATGCAGTTGAAATGGGTACTGAGTGATTTTTAACAAAACTGTAACAGATTACAATTCAATTGAATACCCAAATTATATATTTTATTTTGTGGAAATAAATGGTTGTAAAAGAGGGTTAACTCATCAATTTCTCAGCAAGATTTATGAAACATTTTGTTTGAATGGTGCACAGGGCGTCTACAGTTTGAATAGGAGACACTTTACTGAATTAGTAGGACCTCAATGGAATGACTCAGCCCACAAAAACTCTTCTGAATTTGCTGAAGCTTCACAGTGTATACAAGTCAGAGCAGTTTCACAGGCAACCACATCTTTGCTGTGCTGAAAGATACTGAAGAAAACTATTCATCTATTGTCTCAAGTTTAAATATTTAATAAATTACCATAGGCTTCATTTTAAGTGTCATGACTGTTTTCTTTTTCTTGCCACCTATCTCAAGACACAGTGACATAGGTGAAATGTATCTTGACAGAGAGAACACACATCATCTGCCTTGTGAGCTGGGAGATTTTGAGTCAGCCTTACTCCACCACCAGGAGAAATGTTAGTCAGAAGGCTGTTTCTAATTGCCACTGGTACTCCTGCCTCAAATGCTTCAGATGGAGCTGATCAGATTAGCATTCAACTATAGAAAGAAAATTAAGGATTGAGCTCCCAGCATCAGAGTGGGAAGTGCTTCATCAGCTAGAGCTCCAGGCTTTGCCTCACCTAAGTAACCCTAAAATGTGCTTGGGATGGACCTTAACCTGACAGCCAAGCCATGTCTTGCAGGAGAATGTGGACAGGGGAGAAAAAATTGCAGTCTTGTCCACACCCTTTGGCAGCTTCTCTTTAAGTTCAGCTTTCTTGGAGCTCTTGGCTTTGTTTCTTTTCTAACCCCGGTCCATAGATTTCACCCAATCCAGAGACCCCAGCCTATAGCCCAGAGGAGAAAGTTGTAAGGGATAGAAGTGGAGTCTTCCCCTACCTTATTTATCTTTTAAACTCTTTTCAATCCCTTTTGGATGGAGCTGTTGGCTTTGTCTCTCTCCTGACCTTAATCATAAGCCTACGCATGGGACGAACTATAGCCTGAGATGCCAAGTGTTATCCCAGTGGGACAAACAAGTGTTCTGGTATGAGCCCGTTGCATAGACACCCCTACCACTGCTCCTTCCCCTTGCAAACCCACTGCGCCTAGAGCTAAAGCCTTCTTGTCTCTCTTAACCCTAACTGCAACCTCACAAATGGCCTAATCCTTAGCCCTAGACTTCCTAGCATAGCCCAGAAGTAGGAATTTTTGGGAGATACATTTTTTCCCTCCTTTCCACAGGAGGTAGGTGTTGCTACAAAAATGGGCTATTGGAAAGTATCTAGGTATCTCAGGCCAACCTGCAGACTGTGTTGAGAAGATCAAGCTGCACTTCTCCCTTTTGTGACAGGTGGATTATAAACACAAGATTAGAGCTCTGGTCTACTCTTTACAGGCAAAGTCCTTAGGTAAAAGAATGAACTGTAACAAAAATAACATTTCGAAGCATGTTCCCAAATTAGAGTTGGTTTGTACCTGCTTTAAAGTTGAATTTCCGCTTTAAAGAAATTTTTGATTGTCATGACTATGCCAATATTGGTATTTATAATGGCAGCATATAATTTTTGGGATAATAAAGTGCATTATTTTACATTATTTCCAAACAAGCATTTCTAGTTTTTCAAATAGTTGAGGTTAAAAATACATGCTTTTGGGTCTTGAGCAATATTGAGCATTGCTAAGATCAGTAGCTAAAATGTCTCAATTAATACCCATAAACTTTGTTAGAGGAATTGATTTAAGTGACTAAGCAAGAACTCCAACAATTCATTTTTGGAAAATGGTATCACTCTCTAATGTGAATGAAATTTTCCATACCCAAAGGAAACTTCAGTGAATGGAGATAAGGAAATCCTCAAAACTTCTTAGTGTATACTATAGCACATGGTACCTTATTATATTTGGCTTTTTTCTAGGCATGTATGTCAAGCAGGTATGTGTGTGACGCCTAGTGAGGCTAGTACTGTTGCAGGAAATACAATTTATAGGTTATTTATTTTGAACCACTGCAGCTAGAAAGAGCACTATGCCCACATCTACTTCAGCAGAAGAGCTTTCACTCACCCTTTCGGATGCATAGCATGGCCAAATCCAAGTGGCAAAGTAATGTGAAATGGGCCACAGCACGAATAAATTGTCTAAAATGTCTCCATGAGTGACTGTGTGTTTATATGTATGCAAATGTCATGGACAGCAATGTAGACATGAACTGGAATTTTGTGGTGATGATACTACTATTAATAGTTTCAAAACCAATCCTGTTTGCTCCCACGTTTTCAAAGGGCTATCTAAAAACATTCCCGTTTGGAGTCATACTATTGTTAAGTGCCAATTTCTAACAATAGGAAAGAAGGAAACCTTTTGATCCATGCTCCATAAGTAAATGTTCCTTAAAACAAATGCTTATATAAACAAAATTTCAATTACATTTGAACTGTACATTTTCAAACAGACTAAAGTGCTGCAATCAACCAGATGTTCTTGTTAATGTGTTTGCAGCTATTGACTTATGCTCCTCATATCAGTGACTGAAAGCTGATTCATATTCTCCCGGAATATAAATTTAAAAAAAAAATATTCCTTCAGCTGAATTTACATAATAGCAGAGATCTGAGCAGTGTCAGACTGCACAATGCAAGCAAAGACTTTTCATGGTGTAAATATATTTTTTTTCAGTGTATGCTAGAAGCTAATACATCACAATATATAACCCCCAAAAGTAAGTATGAATTTTCTGAGAAAAATTTGTGTGGCATCCTGAAGTGCTCTAAGATCCAGCTAAAACACTCATATACAGCAACAGTCATAGGGATTTCAAGATCGTTTGCAAAGGCTGCTCAACAAATGCATTTCTATATTGGAATATAAATACAAAAAAGCCTCAAAAGTCACAAAGAGTATCATCCAAGTAGAATTTGTGTGCAATTACTAAAAACTGAATAAGGTTATTTTTGTAATGTGTAGGGGTGTATATATACATCTATATGTATTCACAATCTGCTCTTTACATATAGAAGAAAAGGGAACAGCTTGGTAAGGGTCGTGGAAAAGTATGTATGCGCTAAATGCAATACCCTTGACAAGGTGTCAAATACCACATGCTTATCATGCTGGAGTCCCTAGGTGCATATTGACTGGAGGTGACAATTGACATGAGAAAAGTCATACAGTCTGAAAGGTTACATATGTGTTGGAATAGATGCTGATGGTGATAAGAGGTATAGGGATATATAAGGTGCTAGAGAGAATAAAATACTGACGAGAGTTTGTAATAAATTGATGATAATGCTGCATGTATCTGCATATTAAAGTGGTGGGTAGTGATAATATGCATAATTGTGATGGTGGGCAGTGATAGCAAGATGTGTGAACAGTAGGAGGTGATGGGTATGCCTGGTAAAATGAGTAGGTTGTAAGGATGCATGTGTGATGCTGAGTGTAGTGGTGCTATATAACCACTATATAGGGGAGCATATAACAGCATAGGCACTGTGGTGATATTTGTGTGATGTGGACCTGCTGTTCTTGACTAAAGTAGGTGGTGCTCATAGATGACAGTTTATGTGAAGAGGCGGGTTGTTATCCATACAGGTGTAAGGGTAACACACATATAAGGGGCTACAGCCAACAGAATAAGCAAGCAATTACTGAGTATTTTGTATGCATGCCTGTGTTGAAGGAGTGTTGATGCAGTAAGTGTGAAGGTGTGTGTACTAGTGAGTAATCATGTCTGGTTAATGCAGAACGGTCAGGTGGTGGCGATACATGAAGATTGATTAAGTGATTATGTATAAGTATGTAAGGACAGACTGTATACACAGAACAGTAACATATAGGGAGATATGAGAAATATTGCCTAGAAGGAGAGGTGTGTGGGAAGGTCATACTCTTTAAAAAGAGAAAACTATGCTCACCAGGGTACAGAGGTGCAGTATTAGGACTATCTGCAGGTGTTCATGTGTATTTGGAACTGGTGGTGCAGATGAGGTATATAAGGCATCAGTGTCTGCCTTGGTACAATATGAGTAACTGCTGGTGTATAGTTACCCTAGGATCAGGGTGCATGTACCAAATAGCACAGTACAGGCCAATGTGTAGAAGCAGTTTGTGTGTGTAGAATGGAAAAAGTCGTTCATGCAGTGATGGCTACATATTTGTAGAAGCAGTGGATGACTGGAGATGGTGCCTATGGTTTGTGTCACTATATGGTGCTGAGGAAGGCTTACAGCCTCACCTTGGGCGGATACAGTCCTGTCAGGGATGTTCATATGTTTTAAGTACAATATTAAGAAAGACGGTTGTAGCACTGGTGAGGTAGCATGTGATGGTTGAGCTTGAAATGATTCTCTGAATGGAAGCAGCATGTGAAGGGACAGGAGAGTGGACTGATGCTCTGTTTGCACACCAACATAGGAGGCCTTGGCACCATCGTGGTGTAAATAGTGATGGCAAGCTGCTGTGTGCAAACTTATCAGAGTACTATTGGATGTGATGGTCAGAGGCAGAGCATGTGCTGGGGTGTCAGAACAGGATGCAGAGGGGCATTTTCAAGACAGAGTGTGTGGAGAGGGGCAGGGCTGTAAAGTATTGGATGCTGCTCATGTGTGGTATTTGGTGGTGATGGTAGAATAGGACAGTGCAGGTGGCATGGAGCTGTGTGGTGATAAGAGGCATGAACAGTGCTTTTTGCATAGAGTTGAAGGTTATATGGTTTGTCATAGTCAGTGCCGTGCCTGGTGGCAGGGCTATGGGGTGGGCAATGAAATTGGTGCACTGACAGAGAGGGTTACAGCAGCTGCATAGACATGAGGCATGCCTGCCCATGTCATGCTGCCCGCCCAGGCACCCATGATGCAGGCTTTTTTTCTTAATGAGAAAGGACGGTCCCTTTGCCTGGGATGCCCCTGGCCTGGACCCGCGTGCCATGGAGGGGGAGCAATGGTGAATGGAGGGGGAGGAAAGGATGGTGGTCGGGAGAAGGGATCAGTGCGGGATGGGGAAAACAATACTGGATGGGGAGAGCACTGTGGGATCGGGGGTGCGTTGCATGGTGGGGGACAGTAGGGATAGGGGACAGGCTGCACTCCAGCAGCCCTGGAGCTGCCAGAGCTGCGAACAGCCGGAGTGCAGAATGGGAGGCGGGCGAGGACGGGGCGGGGGGGAGATTGGAAGGGACACCCACTTACGTCTCCTCCCGCATTTTTTTTTCTCTTTCCCTCCTCCTTTCCTTAGCTGGTGACGCGCCGCTGCTATTAATCATTCACCAGCCGGGGAGCAGCAATTGCCGCCGCTCGGAGTGAGCGGCACCGGCGGCCGCCTCCCTCCCGATGCCCGCGCCCCGCAGCCTCCGCGCCGGGAGCCTTGCCGGGATGATGCCGAGCCCGGCCGGCGGCGGGGGCCTGCTGCTCTGAGCCGGGGCAGGGGGAGCCGGGCAAAGGATGCTCCCCAATGGCACCTGTACCAGGCTTCCGCGCGGTGCAGGCAGCGACAGCAGCGACAGCGGCGACAGCGGCGGCAGCGACAGTGGTGGTAGCGACAGCGGCGGCAGCGACAGCGGCGGCAGCGGCAGCGGCAGCGGTGGCGGCGGAGACGGCGGCGCCTCCGAGGAGGCGGCGGCGGGGGGCATGGACTCGGGCGGCAGGAACTCCTCTGGAGCCCCGAACAGCACCCTGAGTGAGTCTCAGGGCAGCGCCATCCTCATCTCATTCATCTACTCCGTGGTGTGCCTGGTGGGGCTGTGCGGCAACTCCATGGTCATCTACGTGATCCTACGTTATGCCAAGATGAAGACGGCCACCAACATCTACATCCTCAACTTGGCCATCGCGGACGAGTTGCTGATGCTCAGCGTCCCCTTTCTGGTTACCTCCACCCTGCTGCACCACTGGCCCTTTGGCTCACTGCTCTGCCGCCTGGTGCTCAGTGTGGATGCCATCAACATGTTCACCAGCATCTACTGCCTAACTGTGCTCAGTGTGGACCGTTACATTGCTGTGGTGCACCCCATCAAGGCAGCTAGGTACCGCCGGCCCACTGTGGCTAAGATGGTCAATCTGGGTGTTTGGGTGCTTTCCATCCTCATCATCCTGCCCATCATAATCTTCTCCAACACAGCGGCCAACAGTGATGGAACGGTGGCTTGCAACATGCTCATGCCAGAGCCCACCCAGAGGTGGCTGGTGGTCTTTGTGGTCTACACCTTTCTGATGGGCTTCTTGCTGCCTGTAGTGGCCATCTGCCTCTGCTACATCCTCATCATTGCCAAGATGCGCATGGTGGCCCTGAAGGCTGGCTGGCAGCAACGTAAACGCTCAGAGCGCAAGATCACCCTCATGGTCATGATGGTGGTGATGGTCTTTGTCATCTGTTGGATGCCCTTCTACATTGTGCAGCTGGTCAATGTCTTTGTAGAGCAGGATGATGCCACCATCAGCCAGCTCTCTGTCATCTTGGGCTATGCCAACAGCTGTGCCAACCCTATCCTCTATGGCTTTCTCTCAGACAACTTCAAGCGGTCCTTCCAGCGGCTTCTCTGTCTCAGTTGGATGGACAATGCTGCAGAGGAACCCATTGACTACTATGCCACTGCCCTCAAAAGCAGGGCATACAGCGTGGAGGACTTTCCCCCAGACAACTTGGAGTCAGGGAGCATGTACAGGAATGGCACTTGCACCTCCAGGATTACCACCCTCTGAGGAAGCATTCCTGCCCCCAGCTCCCCTACTGCCCCTCAGCTGGAGGGTGAGCAAGGCCAGGGCTGTGGCATGGGGAGGCTGGGAGGGAGCGGATTTCAGTCTTGCCCACCACAGCAGCAGTGTTAGGCACAAGGAAGAGCAAATAAAACCCCATGTCCTTGATCTGTTGCTCGCTCACCCAAGGAGGCAGCAGGTGCATTTCCTGATGCTTTGACATGACTTAGAAAATTGTGGCTTTCATGGGTTAACTTAGGTTCTGGCAGCCTGGGGTCTGCCACCCATCTCTGTGTCTGACAAGTGGCTGTACATGTCCTGCAGCTACTCTCTTGCCACCTTTTGTACAGGCTGACCTTCCCCGTGGCTTGTGGGACCCCCCAAGCCACTGAGTCGAGCCTGCCTCAGCCAAGCCCCAGCATCCAGGCTCAGACTCCCTCTGAACTGAAAATGACCCTGCTCAACATCTGTCGGTACGTGCCTCCCTCTCAGAGATTAGAAATGCTGGAAAAAGTCCACTCAACACACACCTTGCCCTCCCCTAGAAAGGGACAAGTAGCTCTACCCTTCCCTCTCCGTGGAAAAAAAAGAAAGCGGGGACGAAAAAGTCCTCAAGAAAATAAGCAGAATAGTCATGGAGCTGTCTTTTGCTTTGCAGACAGCTTCCACCTCACTGGGGCTTTGGCTTTCTGTGCTGTGCTTAGCAGAAGCAGAGCAGAAAAGTTCTTAGGAAAATAATGTGATTATTGTTGTGCTTCAGAGCTGTGTGGCAGGTGCTGATAGTGGGAGATAAACAGTCCTGTGGCTCACAGAGAGCAGAGCACTGAGCCAGGAGTTGGGGGGGAATGCCGAACTGGCAAATGTTTGAATGTGTCTATACGTACAATAAACTGTGCTAATAATAAAGTTTAAAGGGAGCGCTAGACTGTGAAGCTGTTGTCTTGCGCCTGCTCCATCCACTGTGAAACAGCAGTGAAGGGAGCTGAGACAGTTTTTGAGTGACTTGGGTGGCCGCAATGTCACTTTAGCTTACATGGAAAAAGAGGGATCTGTTTTGAAATCTCCATCAGGATTTGAAATAAATACTTGACAGAAAAAGTAGCTGTTTGGTAATAGCTATTACCCTAGCTCCAGTTTCTTCTGTTGCACTAAAAAATATAAAATGGGTTTCATATGTTGCCAATGTAATATACTGACCCAGAGCTTCTCAATGTTTCATTTCTGAGAATTCTTGTTTTTAGTGTGTGCCAGATGTCTTCTTGTTAGATTTTTTTTATTTGATTCTTGTCACTGTGTTGTGAATGTGTTTTTCTGAAGCAATTTATACTTTGTACTTATGTCTGTGGTGGCTACTTGCAAGGTTGCATTTAAAATGGGTGATGCTCAAGAAGGCTCCTTTTCAGATAAAAGCATTGTCCTTTTTTCTAACTCTCATCTACATCGTCTCCCCTACAAAAATCCTCTATTGAATTTTCTCTCTTCCCCTCTTATGACAGAACAATTTTCATATAGAAATATGAAGCTTTCTTTGATAAATGACAGCTGATTAAACAAAACCTTCTATCCCTGCTCCCTTTTATCCCATACATAAGAATCGGTACAGACTGTGTTGAAATAAGCAGCTATGTTTTTTGCTTTCTACCACCTATGCTAAGTGTCACACAGTGGCAAGTGTCCCAGTAGCTGTGACAAATCACTTCTCTAGCACAATGCTGTGGTTGTATTAATTATAACTACTGGCAATCTGAAGCAAGAGATTGAAAAAAAATCTCTAGTAGCAGCATACCTGTAGCATTGTACTCGTAGCTACAGTGCTTAAGTACAGTGTTAAGTGTAAGGCTGACCATTAAGGCATCTAGTATTTGCAATGGTGGACTTACTACAAGTTTTTGTGAAATTATACCCTTTAACTTTTCTCAGCAGCAAAAAGCAGGATACTACTTTTAGGTACTGTTTCATGAATGTATAAATTTAGTATTTCAAAGTTGTCTGATTCAAAGTCCATAAAAAAAAGAGAAAAAAATCCTAATTTACTTCAATGGACTGTGAGTCAGCTCCTTTGAGTTTAAAAATTGCTAATGTGGAAACTGTTACATCCTGATTAAAATATTTCATGAAAAGCTTTAAAAATTGTATAGTTTCTTTTATTTCATAGCCGATGTTATTTAATGAAAACATGCAAATATTAATTTTGGTAATGTTTTAAATGTACATATGGGAAAATAACGATGGAATCTCTTTTTAAGCTTATTTAACTTTTCACAGAAATCAAACATCTGTCAAAATAGTAAAATTCCCCATGATACACTTGTTGCTAATTGTAGGGCTTCACTTATATTCTCATTCAAAATATCTTCAAAATGGTATAAATCTCATAATCTTATGTCTTTTTTCACCCAGGTATACTCTTTTGTATGGTCAGACAAACAGAGCAGTCTACTTTCTACTATTGGATTTGTTTAACATCAAACACAGTGAAGCAAAAGTTAAAAAATATAAAGATTCATACCCCATACTCAGCTTTGATGAAAAGTTGAACTGGGTTTTGGTTTTTTATTTACTTTTTTCCTTTACTTGTAAACAAGGTTGTGATGGATGCCTGCACACCTGCCAGCATATGCACTTTAATTTCAATTCCCCCAGGCAGACTGCAGAGTTGGGGTGTTCGCCCGGGTGCCTCAATAGATGGCAGGCTTGCACTAATTCATTCCCAGCCACTACCGCTATGATTACTGACTAAAACACCCTGTGTGGTTTCAGCTGGAAACAAAATCTGTTTATCCAAAACTAACAGTTCTTCCTGTTATTTTTCACCATGGGAGAAGTGATCAACAGCAGTAAATCACTCTTAATTTGGCTAGAAAGTTAGTTCATTCTGTTTATTATTCTATAGAGTAGAACAAAACTACCAGGAAAAAAGTTGTCCTCCTGAAATAATGTGTACCAGAAAATAAACAGAACTCTTTAATGCTTTCCAAATGGCAAATAAGACTATTCAGATTTCACATGGAAATTATTTGAACTAGTGCTTAATTCACAGAAAAAAAAAAAAGAGTACAGTGATGTATTTTTGGTAATATTTTGACTCTATACAGCTATAACATCCTTAATCTGCAAGTAGCTAAACTGTAATTTGTAACCAGTAATATGTTTTTTGCTTTTTCCTCATGAGTTATAGCTACATTTAGAAAATACTGCATTCACTTACTCATGGAAATAGGCCCCACGCTGATAAAATCCAGGTGACTTTTGTTCTTTGTTTAGCCTGAGACATATACCCAGCAGTGAGATAGCTCCGAACAGTATCCAGTGAACAGGCTAGACTATTTCCTGCAACACACATAAGAGAGAATGGCCTTCTCATGGAACATGCGTCGGGTACCTCTGTAGCATTTTCCCACTCAAAGGAGGGTGCACAGGAAATTACTGGCTTTTCTCACAAGGCTTGCCAATGCAGTAGAGAAGACAACACATCTCATAATCCTGGGGCTGACTGTTACATGTAGTTAATGGGCTTGAACAAGGCAGGTCACAGAGGCACTTTGTATCTGGGTTGCGGATGAAAAAGGTGATGGCCACATACAGACATTCTAACTCTTCAGATGGTGCCTACAGCAGAGAACATCACACAGTGCATGCTTTCTCGGCATTCAACACTTAAAGAACCCATCTGATTTCCTCAGCAAGAAGAAGAATCAGGTTTCTGGATGTGACTAAAGAATTTCTGAAATGCCAGGTTTTCAGTGAATCAGATTAAAATAAAAAGCTTTCTGGTTCTTTCTGAAAAACTAAAAGTCTTCATTTCTAGTATATGTGGCATGCTTTATTAACACTTTGAGTATTCGCTGTATTTTAACCACTTTCCAAAAATCAGAATCTCAGTTTTAAACACTAAACTAAATCTTACTTTATTCTGCCTTATTTTCCAGAACGACAGTAAGAATTAATGTCTTATAATCCTGATTTGGAAAAAAAAAAAAAAGTAATTTTTAAAAGTCAGAAGAAACGAAGAAATTAGCCAAGAAAGAAGCACTAATCCAATGTTCTGTGATTTCAGCTCCTAGGAAACTTACCTGACATTAGGACTTTACAGACAATAACGTGAATTATGAATCTTTAGAGGAGAATAAAATATTTCTACTGAATTGTGTATTCAGCACTTCCATCCTCTTCAACACAGCTTTATTGGGCTGATAACTGCAGGCTAAGCCACAGGAAGAAAGGATGATTTACTAATTAGGTTTTTTTAGATATTACATTTTGTAGAGAAGAATGGCCAAAAAGAACAGGTGAACCGGAGAGTATTTCAAAGTATATCACTGGACATCTACAAACCAAGCATAATTTTTACAAGAAAGATGCTTTTTAATAAAAACTAACTATGCCTACTCCCTTCCATTTTTTTTTTTTCTCCAAAAGCCTATAATCTGGGTTTGGCAGAGCAGTCACAGCTATGAAGCCAGACATAGCAAGGTGTCTGAGATATATAGGGGTTTATGTCCAATCTGGATAGAATGCCTTCGTCATTATACAATTATCATGTCTGTGATGGGTAGAGTCACCTAGAATATAAATGTACAGAAAATCTATTCTACTCTCCCTTTTCCCTGCAAAATATGCCTTTTCTATACAGGTTCTTGCACTGTGTAGTATGACTGAGTATTGCTCTATGGGTTATTGAGCTTTCTAACTAGAAAGACTCAACTAAAAGTGGCCAAATTCATAGCATATGGGGGTTGTAGGACAGATAACAATTACCAGATTTATGACTTGGGATCTGCTGATCACCAAGATGAGCACTGGAATTGGATTGTATTGACTCCACTCACCTTGTTGGTGATGGTGCTGTTCTCAGTGTACATGTGGGCCCAACCAACCCAGGGGGAAGCTGTGAGCTCCTGCAAGGATGCCATAATGCACTGCACTTCAGCTGAACAACACCAAGCAATGCCGGTGCTGGTGCCAACAGACTGAGTAAAGCCAGAAGTTCAATTGATTCACACAGCACTAGCAGGTAATCAAATTCATGACAGCAAATTCAAGTGATTGCTGGTCAACTGGAGGGGTTCAAAATGTGGCAAGCTGTACAAAGCAACAATGTATGAGTGTATACATACATGCAACGGACAGCCACGTGTATATATAGATATATATATATTTGCACTTCCTTCTTGTATAATATATAAGCATCCTATTTCATCAGTTATCCAATATGTAACATCCAATATGAATTAGAATGCATATTGGTTAGAGAAGAATAAATGAGAATCAAATTCAGATTCCAGTTGCTTAACAGTTAGGCATTTAGGCAATAGTAAGTCTTTGTTTTGTTAATCCCGCCATGGAGGTAAGTTCATGGTTGGAAAGATTGGAGCTGGTAGGAGAAGGAGATCTTGGTGACTAGTGTTTGATGTAGAACTGGAACAGCTATATTTGCAGATATATTTTTGATGTTCAGAAAGTTCGGAGTTTGCTAGCTTTCTACAAAATCCTCAACAGTTAACTGGGAAGAAAAGTTATGAAAATGGCTTTCTCAAAGACTTGTATAGGAAGTAGTTACAGGTGTGGGGGACAGATGGGGTTTTAATAGTCCCTGCTGTTATTCCTGCTCTTTATGGTTGAAAAGAAAGTGGAAGGGTTGCAGGGCTTTATGGGGTATCATACAAAAACAGGCAAAACATTCAAGATATATTCACCTCAAGGCAAAAGACTGGATATTTGGGAAGAATGGATATGAAAGAAGGCAAAACTGATGGATATTTGATACTGAACAGCCTTAGAGAGAAGGAATTTGAAATGGGAAAAAATCAGATGGGCAAAGCCTAGAAAGGTTATTTCATTAATGAAACAGGAAAATGCCTGTACAGGCATTGTAAAGTAGGACTTGGCTCTTTCACATAATTAATTTTGATTGTTTAGGGTATAACAAATACACACACTTCCAACTCACCAAAAATATAAAGTTCTGCTTTTCATGTCAATTGCTCTTTTCAAAGCTGACTGTTCTTTTTGAAGGTTAGAACTAAATGATAACTTAAGCACTTGTGGAATTACTAGAAACAGGAGAAAACAAGACAGAAACAAAGATGATATACTTCTTTAGATGTCGATTTATTTGGGATTTTTCAGGTGCCTTGAATTTCAGTGTTTGGTTTTTTTTCTTTTATCATTAAAACAGAGAAAAAGACCTAACAATTTTTGCTCAACACAAACCAGGAACTCCATACTGACAAAAGTGGAATACAAATGTATTTTCACTGCCCTCTCAACATCACAAAGTAAAATTCTCAGAGTTTCTTACTTTAAAAGTATTTTCAGTGCAATGACTGGGAAAACTACTTTCCATAAGAGAGAGAGAGATATTTGGAATATGGAAAGGAATGTTCACACATTCCTCTCCACAGATCTTGAAACACTGAACTTAGTTTAATGTGAAGGTATAGGGTTGCATTCCCAAGGTGGCTTATCTGATCTACAAAGGATTGAAGGTTTCAGTGTATTCATCCAAGAGCCTTTCATTAGAACTGAGAGTTAATTGAAAAACAAGCAAGACAATAAACTCCCTAAGCAGGGAAGAAAACCTCCTGACACATTCATATTTGTGGGAAAATACCTGTCAGATATATTTGCACTGAAACAGATTTTACTGTCCGAAGAAAGACTTCTCCTGACCAGACAGAATTTTGCTCCAAGAAACTATTCTCACAATCTTACATTTTATAGGAAAGCATATTCTCTGTTAATGTATAATCATATGTGCCTATGTTAAATTTTAATACAAAAGAAGAATATGCATTTAAACCTAAGTTCTTGTCCTTAGAAGTGTTTCTGGAACAAAGCACCGTAAAGAAATCTTATTGCTTCTGTTTACTACAGACTATTCTTTTTTTTTTTTTACTTTTTTCCACTGTGATGAGACCTGCTGGAGACCCACAGGGCTCTGTTCTGGGACTTGTCCAGTTCAAATTTCTTACAAATTATTTGGAAAAAAAAATGAGGAATAATTATTTTAAAATACCAGCACAGTTCTCTGCAATTGTCAAAACAAGAAATGGTTATGTTTTAAACCTTTAGAAACCAGACAATGCAGCCATCACAGAAGACTATACTGTACCAACACCTCCAAAATTTCTAAATGTCAGTTTTACATGGAATCTAACAGTATACAAAAAGGTACAAAAAATAGAAGAAAACATTCATATCCACAGAATTATTTCTTGAAAAGAAGAAACTAATTAGATTTCTCGACTTGTGATAGAGATGAATGAAGAAATGTATGACAAAGGTATGGGAAGTCAAGACAATGAACTGGCCTAGATTTTATTGTGATGTAAATAAATTGTGGAATTGATACAGGACAGTTGGATGTCAAAAGTAATACATAAGATACAAACTCTTTTAGACAAAATGATGGAAGTTTACCAACTATGACATGAACTCACTCTTCAACTCAAAGCCTTGTAACCTTGGAGTATCCAGGAGTCACAGATGTCAGATTTTCTATTCTGTTTCCTAAAGCATTTGCTGTCATGACAGAGGCATTACAGACTTAGGTAACTTTTAATCTCACTCAAATTATCTGTACTTATGCTCCCACGTTATGTTTCAGGGAACAGTCTAAACCATTCTTATCAGCCCAAAACACAAGGCCTGCTGGTTACATTCCAAAAACAAAAACATGCTTTTTTGGCATGTGCTGTACCTGGCTTAATGACTGAAAATGTTTATTTGTTTGCAAACCACCACATTTTCAGGAACACCTGAAAAAATATGCAGCAAGAGGATGGTTAGGATGGATACATCCTGATAAAGATGGATGCCTGTCTTTCTTATCTTTCCCTCCTCAGTTAATCATCTCCCTGGACCTGCAGGCTTCCTGCAAATTACATTACTCATAAAATACATAATAGTATTGTTTTCTTAACATTCTGACTCAGAATCCATAAGGACTGGCAGGTGAGGGACATAATACATGTGGGACCACCACCACATCTCTGCCTTCCACAGCTCCACTGCTGCCTACAGGAAAGAAGCCTCCACCTGGAGTACTCTGTTCTACTCTGGGGCCTCCAAATAAGAATTATGTGGACCTGCTGGAGCGAGTCCAGAGAAGCCCACAAAGATGATCCCAGGGCTGGAACACCTCTCCTATGAAGACAGGCTGAGAAAGTTGGGGTTATTTAGCCTGGAGAAGGAGGTTGCAGGGAGACCTTATAGAAGCCTTCCAGTACCTACAAAAAAGTTGGAGAACATTTTACTGCGGCATGAAGTGACAGAACAAGGGAGAATGGCTTCAAACTGAAAAAGGATAGGCTTGGATCAGATATTAGGATGAAATTCTTCACTGTGAGGCTGCTGAGACACAGCACCAGTTTGCCCAGAGAAGTTGTAGAAGCCACATCCCTAGAAGTGTTAAAGGCCAAACTGGATGGGGCTCTGAGCAACCTGATCTAGTAGATGTCCCTGCCCATGGCAGGGGTTTGCAACAAGATGATCTTTGAGATGCCTGCAGTCCCAAACCATTCTATGATTCTACCATTCTAGTCAATAATACAGAAAAGGGAAAAGACTTGCTCACCAACAGAGGACTCCCTGTTCACATCCAGTTTCCAGTCTTCCAGTTCCAGACTACAAGCCCAGAGGAGAAAGGCAAGGGCTGCACACCAGGAGAAGGAAAGGCAGGAAGTTTAACTGGTTTTGAAGCCCTGTGACTGCGGTTACTGCTGCCCAGCTGTGTTTGTGTTTCAAGTCAGTTATATATCATTATTGAAATATATGAATCACCACTCTACAGCCTTGATAAACGTTCACATACTAAAGATACAGAAAATACTATTTCTAAAAGCAACTGAGTTGCATCTATCAGTGATTGAGCTTCATGTAGTAAATGAGGAAAAATAGTTGGGACTGAAAACATGAAAAAAAAAATTAAGTGATCAGAAATGACACTTCCTGGGGAAGCACAGAATCCATTAATTTTGTTAACCTTCTTTAAGAAGATACTACACTTAAAACAGGAGAAAAGTTATCTGAAGTACTTGAATTTTGCCCATGTCCACTTTCAGATTTCACTTTAATCCCATAGCACACTTAATTAAACCCTCAGAGGTATAAAACATTATTTAAAAAAATTTGGGCAAATTAAAATTTTATTTCTGATTATTTGATGGATACAAACCATTAAAAATTCATCATATACTCATAAGTAAAATGTGCAGCTGAAAAATGATGCTCCTCCCAGTTAAACTATCTTTGGAAGAATTAAGGAAATCTAAACCTTAGATTTAATAATTGGCAACATGGGACACTTTTGGATAACAGCAATAGACAAGGGATCTGGACATTCCTATTCTTTGCAGGAACTACTATTTTTAAATGTGAGCTCACATATTCTTGCATTCACCATTTCATTACTATGGTATTGTTACATCCAGTCTTCTAGTCTACAACACTATGCATTTTCCCAGGGAATTAGCAGTTAAAAAAAAAAACACCTCATATGAACCACTAGAATTGAAATTACTACATTATTTTAAATCCTCCATACAAACGTATCTATTCTAAAACTCACAGATACAAAGTGTACCTGTGATTCATACAGCTTTAATATCAAAAGACATAATGTCTTTCCTGTACTGGAAAAACAGTTGCAATATAATATGTTCATATAATGTTTAGTCAAAGGATGTGTATGTAACATGAGGGAAAAGGTCAAGATTTGTCTCCATCTCTGCTATGTTTTGGGAAAATATTTACATTTGATTGTCTGTTTTATATATGCTGGTACTTAGGAACTAAAATAAAGTTGCACCCAATTTCATAACCAGGCATTTTTATTATCTCAGTCCTTGTTATGATTATCTGTATTCATTATGACCTTACTTATTCTCCTCCTATGGATGTGAACACTAAACATTGCACTGAATCTGCCTTGCACTCAATCATGGTTATGAACTAATCGTGTTCCTAACCTCCCCACACCCCAGAAGGCTTGGATGGATCCAGTTAGTTGTGTCTTACTGAACTCAGAAAACCTTGAATCAATATTTAGCATTACCACTTTAATTGAAAACCAACACCGTAATAATAAGTGAGCATCAGCACTCTGTACTGCAAAGAAAGCAAGTTCTGTGGCCAGGATGAAAGCTGCTCTACAGGAATTCCCAAGGGAAATCACAGAGGAAGTGTTTACCTCATTTAGCAAGGGGCGCAAAGATGAATCTTTCTTTCCTTACTCTCAAGGGACAGCATGAAAAATAATATATCTGACTAAAAAGAATGAGATTTGCATGATATATTTAGACTCATGTTAACTCCTCTCACAGTGTAGTATGTCATCACCTTGTCTGATTATAAGGGAGCCACATAGAAAGCAAATTTTGTACCAACACACCTTAGCAGAAAAACTGTAACTGAAAAATTTATCCTCTGCTACCATAAAAATTAATATTGTATGAAGTAAAAACAGAGCAAGTGACTTAGATTTCACTCATCCTTTATTCTTTTCATTAGCTGAAGTATAAAATTGACTCTTCATTAACCTCCCACTTCCTCAACAATTTAATGACCTTCGAAGTATAGAAATGCTCTTTCATTTTTAAGAATGTAAGTATGAAAGAGTATGGGTCACAGTTTCATGAAAATTATGGCAGTTCACCTCTCCAAACGTTCCAGCAATTAGACAGAAAACGAGAACCTCCAAGTACCACTCAGGCAAGGAGTGACTTGTAAATTACAATATGCAAGCGCTCAAAGTGGTCCCCTTTATACTTGCTCCAAATAAGGCACGCAACGAACAGTTTTTGAGAGGATAAAACCCCACAGCGGTTGCAGCAGCAATGGCTCTATCGGTCAGGATGATGTATTTATATTTTACTTTCAGACCGACAAAAACTCTTGACTGTCCAAAAGCTTCAAACCCCTCAAAAGGGGGTCCCTGCGTGCCGCCGCACGTGATAATCTGCAAGTCCTGCCCAGCTAAATTCCGCGGCACCTCTCCCTCGGCTCCCCGAGGCAGCTGGGCTGGGGGCAGGAGAGACGCGGGAGCCGAACCCCGGCCCGGGGTGGGAGCTGCCGCTCGAGGCAGCCCCGAGAGACGCGGCCCCGGCCGCCCGGGGCTAGTCACCACCCGCTGCTCCGCTCGGCTCCGCGGAACCCGACTCCGCCTTGCTGCCGGCCTCCGGCGGCTCCTTGTCCCCGCGGACCTCGGATTTCTTGTTGAAGCAGATCTTGAACACCCCCAGGACGGTCATGACCAGGATGACCAGCACTACCACCGCGACCGTCACCAGGATGAAAACGTAGTTGGAGGAGGAGGGGGGATGCGGAGCAGCCGTCTTCTGTCCACCAGTGGCGGCGGTGGTAGTGCCGGTGGTAGCGGCGGGCGACCCCGCAGGCGGCGGGATGGAGGGACGCTCCCGCTCCATCCCAGCACCCCGCGACACCGCGGGGCCGCCTGCGACGGTGGGGACCGTCTCCGTGCCCGGGCACGGAGTCCCGTCCCGCCTGCCGGGGGTGCAGGCGCAGGCGAAGCCGCCGGCGGCATCGCGGCACCCGGCGGCCTCGGTGCACCGCCCGATGCCGGGGCTCCGGCGGCCGCAGGGGCAAGGGCAGAGGGGTTCCTCTGCCGCCTT